>OZ038465.1:1203614-1926114 GCA_964036295.1 Plumapathes pennacea | reverse complement strand
GCTGTAGATTCAAATCACTTAAACAAGCTTGGCACACTTTTCAGCGATGAACTCGTGAATCTGACTGGCTTCGAGAAAGTTGATAACGTTAATATTTCCTTGTTTAAATGCGGGATGAAATGCCAACAGGGGCCTATCATACTTAACACCACTTAACGGGTTCTAATCTGACACAAGTCTGCAAACGTTACAGTCTATACAAATCTCAAATGCATATAAAATGCAACGGTCTTTGGTCGTTGTATTGGATTAAAGTGTGTTTTTAACGTGTAGGAAAACTGGTCCGACTTGTAATTTGTAAATGTTTCATTGAATTGGCCCCAGGTCAGGACTTGCGTTCTTTAACTCACCCTAACTGAAGCTCAATGTTGAGAGAATGAAGGAAGTTTCCGCCAAAGACAAGCGAATCCACTGGAGTGAACACCGCGTGAATCCAACCTGAAAAAAAAAGGAATCAAATACGCCCAGCAGGTTCCACACAATGCCCAGAATATATCCATACTCGAAATCCTCTGAGCGTGAACGACACTTTCTGTCCGACGAACACTTTTTGGGCAACCTTGATCTATATTAAACCATTAATTCTCACTGCACCAACCATACATTTCGTTCTTGAGCGGTTAGGAGAATATACATTTTGAGACAGGGAGTGAAAAGTGCAACCTTACCAGTCGGGATAAGCAGTGTCTGTCCTTGTTTGACTGAGCACTTGTAACATTTCTCCACCAGATCACCAAAGAACAGCTCACTCTGATGGGCAGATGACACCCACTTCTCATACTGTCCCAGGTTTGCCTTGGTGGGCTCAACAAAGTAAAAGGTTTTTTCTCCCTACAACAAAAGGGACAAGGGATTTGAGGTATTGCTGGCAATGTTTTCCCCACCTCCACCCCCGTCCATTTTCTACCCCTTCACCACCCCTATCAGTTTTGCACCTGTGTGGGACTGGATTGTTGGCTACTTTGGACTATTTTTTTTAGAGTGGGATCTCCACATCTGGTCAAAGCCAGTAGTGCTGAAATGCTTTTCCACAGGGTGATTTTGGTCCTCAGTAAAACATGAGAAGTCCAACAATGTCTTGAGAAAAATCACAAACCTTGAAGACATGATACCAAACACTTGTGCCTCCAAAATCCACATGGAAATCTGTGTAGCTACTCTTCACTCCCATTAGGCAGTATTTCTGGACAAACGGTCTCTTGTGAGGACTATGAGAAGTGAAAAAGATTGATGGATGTCATTGATCTTAATGGCCCACCTGACATTCTTGGGGGAGGGAAGGGAAAGGTGATCCCAATGAACACTTTACCTGTCTTCTGCAAGGTCAGACGGCCACACATGATTGGCCCAATCGAGATGTCGCACAACAAGTGGACAGTGAACAAGCTGGGACAAACTAATGAGGAAAAGACACACGCAGTTAGCAACTCAATGAAAACTTGTTCACTCTAATAGTCCAAAGCAGTTTTCAATGTGAAAAGAGATTGCTTTGGTGTTATATCAGCTCTGCATTTTGGTTGCCTGCATGATGCATTATTAATTTTATAGTTAGCCAATCAGGAACAAAACTAAAACTAACACTAGAAACTAATGTTGATTTTTAGTGGGATTTGCTCTAGCCAAACAACCTTCATCCGTCTTTAGTAAGTTGTCGTTGTTGTGTGTCTCACCTGGTTTGTGAAAACTCCAAACTAATGACATTCAATGTTTTCTTCTTGTTAGTACTCAAGTAATACTGTGACCATTCTCTCATGCGCATCTTATAGTCTTCCTGCAGTACAACATACAACTTTTATCCCCCTTCTTACTCCCACCACAAAATTCTGTGTATAATCACTCAAAATCTGGAGGGTTTCATTTCAGTGTGAACAAAGCCAAGTTTTAAGAGCAAAAGACCCTTTTTACTGATCCAACGAACCAACATCATGAAGATCGTGGGCTCAAATCCCAGTGAAACCTTATGATTATTCTGGGTTTTCTTTGTAACAATTGCATTATTTAATTAATGCTTCATAGCATCTGAAACTTTCACTATCATTTTCAGAAAAAAAAAACTTGAATACCTGTCTGTTGACATCAATAACATCCAATTCCCTCATTGGGCCTAGAAAGAAAGACAGAGAAAAAGAGAAATGAAATCCAACTCATACTTCTTGCAAAACTAGCCAATTCTACAAGAATTACACACAATTTAGGCCTCTTCATTATCATATTTACTACTTTACATGTACATGCATTTTGGAGAACTCCTGGGAAGATAAATCTAATATTATTGCCGTGCCTTTAAATGGTATGGATTTAAAATCATTTTAGTCTGCACTAGGAAAACAGATTTTAATCAATCACATAACTCCTGGGAAAAACTGAAAGAGAGAGAGTTTATTGCTCCTGGAAGCGGATGACCCTTTCACTCTCAAGTTCATAATCCAAATTCTCTTAGCCATTCAAGAAGAGAATGTATAAGTCACATGGTGAGAATTGATAGTGCAATCAGATTTCATCTGAGTACATCATCAAAACCCAAGTTATATCCATACTGTACGATCAATATATCCCAATGTGAGAAACTGAATGAGAGAATCGAAGTTCAGTGCTCCTGGAAGTGTAAGGTTTAATACATCAGAAGCCAGTCAGGCAGCTAACTCACCTACACATCTTTCCACATCCAAAACACCAAACCCAGTGTCAGGTAACACTAGGCCTAAACCATCCTTCTTTTCTATGAATATTGGCCTATTGAATCCATTGTTCTCTAAACTGTCAATGGTTAATTCTCGACCAGTTTTCAGCCTGCGAACAACTTCACTGTCACTGAAATAAGAAATGTTTTCTGTTATGAAGATGTTTGAAAAGTGCATTCATTAAACATCAAACAGTCTTGTAAGATTTGTACAGATCAAGGATTTCTTACATCCTTCTTTGACTTTGCAAACAAAATCCATAACAATTAAGGATATATAAATTACCGGTAATTGTGATTTTTCAAGGTCACAAATTTACTGAAAGATCCTTACCAAAGATCTGATAAATTTACAAGAATCATGGTATCTATACTCAAGGATTTTTCTGTAAAAAAAATGTAGTATTACTGTTTTGACACTGAATTTTTTGTTTAAATATTTGGGAATTAAATCATGAAAAAACATTAAATTTCAAGGACCTTGAAGGCAATTACATTTTGTTCAATAATTATGGTAAACCCCACATACAGTAGCACAGGATCTGCAATGTCTTGCCTCTGTGACCTTTTTACCTTCTGAACTTTCTATTTCTCAGTCCTTTGATGAACATAACAGTTCCAGTTTGTACGGCCTGCATGAAGACAAAAATAAAACTTGTCTCAAGCCATGTTTTAATATCAACTTAAATATGTTTGAGTCCTTATAATCAAATCGTATAACCATGCATAACTCACTGTCTGAATACAACACATGAAAAAGGACTAGGTACTCCATTAAAACAACACAGACAATCTGCTGTTGGAATGACCTTGCTAACACTGGATGCCACATTTTGGTTCATTCATTTGACAGCTTAAACAGAAGTTAATACCAACTTGGCATTGTGAGTGACATACATTTGATGATTCTAATTTCACATCACCTAACAATGATTCGCAATATTGGAATATGGATTGAGTACATGCATGACAATTTCAGTTTTCAGCTTACCCTACAATAGGAAGATAGCTTTACTTATTTAGGATAAATTAATACAGACGTATATCTCCACGACTTGCACCAACCTTCGAGCCATCATCTATTTCACTGTAGTCATGACGATGCCAATTTCTTCTTTTCTTCACTGTAGAATAAAAAAAATGTTCATGTAAAGGTGAGTCATAGTAGAAGAAAAAAACACTGACATACTGCAAGCTAGTTCACTAAGTTCACTTTTACTTTAGTCTCTATGTACTTACACAATCATGAGTTTTATAGTAGGTTGGTTGTGATTGTCCAGGTTAGAGTAGTCTCCAGAAAGACTCTTGTTGGTGACTGACGTTTCAACTACCTGAGCGGAAGTCATCTTCTGAGTCAAGTGAAAGTATTCGTCAGTATTCGTTAGCTTTCACTTGACTCTGAAGATGACTTCCGCTCAGGTAGTCAAAACGTCAGTCACCAACAACAGTCTTTCTGCAGACTACTCTAACCCGGACGATCACAACCAACCTACTGTTCACACTCCTGGGTTCAAACCATTTGCCACATGAGTTTTATACCAATACACACCAACAATTATGCAGTTTAGGCATACCAAAACAAAAAGGATGCACAGCAATGACTGAGTCAGAGGAACATTTTGAAAATATTCAAATACAAAAGTATCAAACATGTTTAAAAATGTGGCTTTGCACCCAAAAAAAATAATGTCTAAACTTTTCAGATAAATATATCCCTTTTTGTGTACGTAGTTTCAAGTTTGCCAACAGATTTGTAATGAAAATAACAATATATTTCTATTTTCATAAACTGTATTATGCAGCAAGGTGAATTGAATCGTATGCCGTAAAATAAATAACACTAACATTAAATATAAATACTACATAAAAATACATCTATTTCTCATAAAAACGCTCAATAAAATCACACATTTGTGTATACAATAATAACACCAAGGCCCAAACATTGCCTCCCTGCACGTGTGAAAACAACTGATATGTAAATTGTTTCCGGTTAAAATTAGGTTGTTCGAAGTTTAATACAGAAAATCTATTTTAGAGTTGAGCATTATAATCAAGTTGCTTTGATTTTTCAGGACGTCTTTGCGTTCAATAGCGAGTATGCAATCTGAGAAGGGCAATCAGAAATACCCTCGTAAAACGAAGCTTCGACCACTTATAACATCCACATGATCGAGAGCATAACAAAATATTCTTGTATTCATGCATGCACGATGACAAATTGGGTCGACCATAGCACTATGGCGGTAACTCAATTACCTGATTCAAAAGGGACGAAATACACACACATACAAACACCAAAGCCTTTAATACAGAATCCAAGGTATTACCACGGTTTATCAAAGTATAAAAGAGAAATTAGCGCGGCGCTGGAATGTGTGTGTGCTTCGTGTTGTTGGGCATCGTGAACTTGAATGAAAACACGTAAACCAGATAATTGCTCCACAAAACCGAAGCAAACCGCAACAGACATTAAATTCTTGGTAATTTCTTAAAAAGGATTAACTGATTTCTTACGGGTCAGTGGTCCATGCTGTGCTGAACACATTGGACAGTGATAGCGTTCGATGTCTGGTGCTTGATGTTCTTCAATTCCGACACAGCTGTGAAAACCAAAGCAAAACGTTAGTCCAAGTTACCACCAAGCCGTTGTAATGATCGGCAATTGCACTAACCTCCCGTGAAACCATTCTTCACAAGAATCGCACTGAATCATAAACTGAAGGCTGTCGTATGGTTTTCTACAAATACAATATAATGAGTCCGCCGCCATTTTGTCTCTTCTGACAGAAGCGGATGTTCCGCTGTTTAGCCTCGTTCTCGTGCACGATACTTGCAAACACATCGTGAACAAACAATACATTAAAAGTATGGAGAAGTCAAATTCCCTTGGTCCATTTTTAAAAAGCGTTACAAGGAAAAGTGGGGTTTAGCTATTGCTTCATGAGGTAGAGGGGAAATTCAACGCTCTGTTATAGCCTTTGCATTTTAATTTACAGAAAATGTTCACTTTTGGGCTAATCTCAGAATCGCATGAAATTTTCAGGAAACCTTCTTGGGGACTATGAGTAATGAAGCTGTCCGCCATATGTAGTTTTTGATATTTCATACAGTCAGGCGCGAGAAATAAGAGCAAATTATTGATCAACACTTTGCGCTTTTCAAATTCTTGCTTGTTAGATCTTGTTAGATCTTCATAATTCATAATTTAATAATTCAAATCCATCATGGTCGAAAGCCTGGGCCTGCGCACAAAATCCCTGAAGTCTACAACTATACATGGTTGACTTAATACAAAAGCACAAACATTTATGTCCCCTCCTCCAGGATACTTATATGGACACAGAAAGAGTCGCATGACTAAGACACTTAGCCATTTATTGCCTTTTTTGCCAAAACGGCATTATGCCCTGTACTTTGTCTTCAGTAATCTATCCTGTAACAGCAGACTTCACCGTTGCGGCAATTTTCATCGTGCGATTGCTTGCGCCGACTAAAAGAGCGAGAGCATTTCTTCATGCAGCGTCCTTCACTAAACAGTTCGTGCCCGGCGTCAGCCTCTTCCGATTCGTAGCACAAGTTACTGAAAGCTCTTTTCACTTCTGCAAAATATAAACACAATAGTTTTATTTATACTGATTACATGTCTCTCATATTGGAGCTTTGGCTTCAGGCGGCTGAAAATCGCCCGAAAATGCAGTAATTAGTGCAGCTCAAGAACAGTGAAAAGACATAGTTTGGCATTATTTATTTTTAAGTATAAAGATCCCAGCGTTATATTGAATAATCCCGTGCAAATAAATAAAGGGCAAAATCAACAACATTCTTTATGGAGTCAGCAGCCCTCGTGCAAATTAGAAGTGGTCCGCGGTAGGCACTGATTCGTGACGACTTCTGTGTAAAACCTTAGCGGCATAGTCACTGCAATGGAACTGTGGCGACGAACGCTGACCAACGGCAACATGAAATAAAACATTAAACGTTGTTTTTTGCTTTATGATAGTTACCTTCCTTGCGACTAGGAAATGCCAGGGCTGCAACTACCAACACAGCGAAGATAACCAGAAATTTCATGTTGAGAATTAAACTTTAGTCCTTCAGAAGCCTGTGACAAATGAAAAATATATGAGCTGCTTTAGATTGCCGTTATAAACTAAGCAAGTTATGTCTAAACTTCAAAATACCTGATACTTGGCGAAGTAGTTTTTGAGGTTCTTCAGTGCAATTGGCATAATTTATATGGAATACTTATGATAAGTGGCCGATGACATTAAATATTGCGCGCCTTATCGCATTAAATATTGCGCCTTATCACCGCGCGCGACCATTTTACACTTTGTACGGGGGTGGGGGGGTGATAAAGTTTCCGTTTTTTGTATGCTTTACTCCCAGTTCCTGCACCATTAACAGCCCGGTTCTCCCGCCTCCTCTCCTCTCCCGTGTTTCTTATCACTTTACTATGGCCGTGGTCACATTCACTGAGCTGGAAGCGCGCTTACCGTTGCTTGAACCTACCATATTTGTGTTTTTTTCACTAGCATGCTCCTGCTGATAATGTAATACTTGATGACATACAGATACTAGGCAAAGCTGCCTCACGCGCATTCCCGCGCAAAAAAAAAAAAAAAAAAAAAAAAAAAAAAAACGCTTATCACGTCAATCTTTGCACAACACAAGCAAAAACATACTTGAAAAAGAGCCGAAGCGCAGTCCAAGCTTGGTCGGTACCTCGATAAACTCCTGTGATTTGAATAATTTCTGTATTTTGCGGAAGACGGAACAAATTAGAAAATATGTGTTTAAATAGAAAGGTGCGCGTAGCTCACTGCAAGTCGAAACCCCTTGGTCAAGTTCCACGGTTATCAAGACTAAATTGGCGGCGGAAAGATCTGTACGTGAACTAGCAGCATATCAGTGAACGGTGCAATTGTTTCAGATGCCTTTAGAAGTCAAACATGGACGCAATTTATAGTCACACGCCGAGTAAATATGAGACTCGTGGAACTGAAGAAACTTTAGTTGAAAGTCTGTTCGTATTGTCTACAGCCAAAAAATCTTATTCTAATAAAAGTTCCTATTAACACAATCAAGATCATTTATAAGTGTTATATTAATTGCGTTACCAATAACGATAGACCATCTTACCGTTCAGAGTCGACTGGAAGCTGTACAGTTCTTTCCTTGGTTAAAGACGACGAGGAACTGGCCTCAAGTATGCTTTCTTGAGGTTTTATCACAATACAGGCGAGGCAGTGCTTGAACGTCAATCAAAGTAATTCAAACAATCACAACATTATTCAAAAGTTTTGAATATGGCGGTTTCAGTCACGCCGGAGTGAAATCTGTAGGTTGGATTCATTGCACATCAACCGAGACTTTGATAACTTAATACAGAAAAGTTTAAAGAGTCGACCCTAGTGTTGTTTTTCTTTTTCTTTTAATATATCTCCTCAGTCGTAGGATTTGGCCACCGTGCGGCGCTAAAATTTGCTGACTCTTTCGATATAATTTATGTCAAATTGGCCCACGACTTTGGTTGGCAGCATTAAATTTAATTTACGCTAATTAGTTAAGCCCAGTTTCAACACCGAGACCTACATGTTTCCCGGGGGATGCTCCTCATCCTGTGAGCTAGTGCAGTGCCGTTTATTAGACTCAGTGTACACTCAAAGTCGTTCCTTGAGTCAAGCTTGGTTTTCTTTTTGACTTATTTACGACCCTGTACAAAGTTCATGATCAGATGGTCAGCGGTGACAGTCGCAGGGCAGAATTATATTTGATTGATCGCGCCCACACCATGCATTCCCATACGTTCTATACTTCGGTCTTTAATATACGTTCCCGGCTATCTGATACCCTTTCCAAGACCAAAAATGATTTATGGACCTTAATTCGGAGCACTTCAAAACCGACGTACTCTTTGAGGCGAAACATTCATACATTAGTATATACTAGGCTTAGCCCCTATTACAAGCGCACCAGCCCACGGATGCATTCGTCAATTTCCAGAAAGTTTCTGTGGTCACACGACCTCGCAATATTCAGAGCGTTTCTTGTAGTTCTTTTTGTAAACTGCTGCTCGAGAGTTTTATATAATAAGCTATAGCGCATAGTCATGTAACTCTGGCCAGTATATGCAGGGCTAGACTTGATAGCACTAAAAATTACTGGATCCTTCACTAAATAATATCTCTTTTGCTAGCTATATAGGCTCTTTTATAATTACTGGTCTATATTTCAAAGTGTCTCTACCGATATTAAACTGCCTTCTTTGGATCTAACAAAATGCAAACTCGCCCTCAAGGGACGCTACATAATTCTTTACGAGTCTTCATCACTTCTCAGCTAGGAGAAAAGATCAATCGACCAACTGGGCCGGCCAGCATCGACCAATCGTTACTAGAAAAGCATCGTTCCGATGTGTACTTGTCGTTGTGGGATACTTGCTCTGTGTCTCAGGCTACGTGTTCGGGTCATGTCGCTCGAACATCGTCGAGTTTGTTCGGAAGACTTCCCGACAAACGAACTGTTGGGTGCGACAGTGATGGCTACGTCATCAAGCCGATTCGTCGCGCACCAATGCTTTGCATTCGTCGACCTGTGCCTCGGGTCTGTTCGGCTCACTCGAGCTTCGTCGGATTCGTTCAGTAGACCTCGCGTTGCTCAGCCGATGGGCCGACGTGGCTCCGGTGGACGCCAGGGTGGTCAGAGAAAAAGCTTTTGTACCCGAGATCGACATCGTCGTCGAACGGCGGTGTTTTGAGCCGAAGCCTAGGGCGCTTTGGAAGTCGGCCTTGAAAAACGTGTAGAGCAGCGGATTGACGAGAGAAGTTGTGAACTTGAGAAACAGCATGAGATGGCCGAGCCACGCCACTCGTCCAAAGATGAGGTATCCGAGATCGTGGTCCAGGGATGCCAAGAAGTATGACAGCCATCCGAACAGAAATGTTATCGTCATCGCCAGGTAAATGAACACAACTCTGTTTTCGTTGCGTTTCTTGCGCGCTTCGCGTCTCAACTGTTGACTCTCTGTCAGGAGACTGCTCTTGCGTTCGCGTCGAATGACGTAGAAGATCTGCCCGTACGCGAAGACGATGCACACGAATGGAAAGAACACGAAGACGACCATACAAACCATTGAGTAAACGGAGTCGATTGACAGACTCCCTTCGGGATCCGATGGATCGATCCAAGACAACTGAATGACCGAGGAGAAGAGCGCGGCTGTCCAGATGAGGGCCAGAGCAGCGCAAACTCTGCGTGCGGTCATCAAAGTGAAATAGCGGAAGGGCGTCACGATTTTGATGTAGCGCTCCAGGGTCGCGCAGAGCAGGTGTAGGATGGTAGAAATCGCGAGAAACCTCTGCGTTAAATCCATCCCTATGCACACCATCATTGAGCGCGTCTCGGGTGAGCTGCAGAGGATAATGAGAGGAACACTGACCGCGCCCGCCAGAAGATCTGACACAGCCAAGGAGACCAAGAAGCAGTTTGTCTTCGTTCTTAAACTTGACTTGCGTCCGAACAGCAGTAAGACTGTGCTGTTCGCAGCGATGATCAGCAAACCAAGGATGCCCAAACAACCTAGAACAGCGATGTCTTTATCACTAAGTGCGTGATCACCTCTGGTTGTGTCGTTCTTACTCTGCGAGTCATTCGTCCCCGCGCTCATGTTGCCAAATGCACTAGTGCATCCTGTAACACGGTAATTCAACACAACCTAATTCTGTGTCAGCTGTGCGCGGCAATTTCACTGCCCTGTACAGTGATGCTGAGAAATTAATCAATTTGACTCCTTACACTCCAATCAAGTCCCTTCAGATGCTGTGTAGCACAGGAAGAGCAGTTTCCGCGTCATTATCTCGGTTTCTGCTTCATGAATAACTTATCGGGTTTCCGCCAAACAACGCAAAGTAAAATTATATATGACGCCACGGGAAGCACTTACCAAAAATACCTTTCTTTTACGCGCGACATACTGGTTAGATGGTGACCTAAAAGCTCGGCATGATGTTAATTATAATTCGCCCTAGTTTGCGGTTTGTGATGAGTTCTGATATCAGTACAATTTAAATGTCGTAGACGGCTATTTTTTTAAATTACCTGCCAACGTGGAGTGCAAACAGAACCACTTCTCGCAGGGTATTCAGATAATCGCTATAAATTTAAAACAGAATGATAAAACTCCCCATGCAACAGTGATGGTTTCCTCTATAGTAGTAGGCTTACGCTTTAAAAACATAATTGATGACAGATAATCGACCATGCGCTGATTGAGCACAAATATAAAACGTAGGCAGCAAAATATAAAGATCTCTCGCCCGCCCACTCCCCCAAGGAATCTCTCGCCTCACGCCGCTTCATTGACAATTTAGCAACTTTCCCATAGAGAGAAACCAATTAAACGGAAACCAACTGGGGCAGCGCACTGTTTGTCAAGAAACTACAACAAAATGAAACCATGGAAGCATTTTGTAAACATCAAAATGTTTCACATGACTCCTTAAATTATTAAGTACATCATATTAATGCTGCAATAGGCCATTTTCTCAAAGTTGTGCGCGCATCCAAGCTTGACGGGCCAAGACTTTCAAATTCAACATTTAGTTTTCTATCACGGCGGACTGTGTTCGGCCTCGATGTAAATGCTTCATGCTGCGCTCTTATTTGAGTTTGGAAAGATATCTTGAGTTTTAAAGCTGTTCTCTAAAACATTCACGCATGAGTGCTCGCTAAACAATTCTCATATCGAAGGTTGTGGTCCGTCAAACTTGGATGCGCGCGCAACCTTGAGAAAATGGTCTATTGTCAACAGACTTCTGTCAACTAAAAGTACAAGAAATGATAATCCAAGATATACGAGTTCAAATATCTATTTCAGGAACAGAATTATGAAAGATTTCAACTTTCCAATCACAAATTTTTGTTCTTGTAACAGAGGGGGGCAGTTCAGGTTGTTTAATTAATTTTAGTTCAATCAATAAACGCAAGGACATACGCATCAGTTATTACAAACGACTTCCTCTCAGACTTTCATATTAAAAGAAAAGTAACTGGTGGACTGACATTCACAAGTAAAAAGAACTCTTATTTTATTCAAATACTAGAAGAAAATTTCGGAATTAGACGTGAAATATTCCAATCTTTCATAAAGTGCAATGCTTCCCAAAATTAAATCAAGAGCACCTTAAACGTAATGTTGATAAGGAATCAAGACATGTTTGGTTGGTGAGTCATACTAATCAGTAGTTCTAAAAGAAACAAAATGGAAAATCAATCGAAAGAAAAAGAAAAGAAAGAAAAACTCTTGGAATGGTGAAACACCTTGAGATATGATGGCCTCAAACTTTAAAAGCATCCGCTAACGGAAGACAATAACTTGCAACCACTCAACGATTGCGAAGAAAACAAAAAGAAAAAAAGAAAAAAGAGGAAGAAGAAAAAAAAATAGACCACTTGTACACAAAGAAACTACCCAATGAGTAGAACCAACCAACCACCCTTGTATAATGATTCGGAAAATCAATGTAAACCATCCGGAAGAAAAAAAATCATGGCATTGGCCCCACGGAACTACTGCCGTACTCTTAAAGAAATCGGATGGACGAGAATAAGCGGTCCAGCTTTGCTTATAAAAAGCTCATAAATTGAAAGTTTAAAGCCAATAATGAGTTGCGTTGTCGGCCCCTTCTTCCACAGACTTTTCAAGAGGCTTAATTCCGTGTCATCCGAACAAAGTGCGCACGGCAAACGTGCACGGTACTCGAAGAAGTCAAAGACCTACACAAGCTGAAGCTCGACAACTACGAAAGTTGAGAAAAAAAAAATCAAAAATCAAAACAAACGCATTGCTTAAGCGGCGTTTCCAAGGTTTTTGCTTTCTCTTAAAACTCAATTCTGAAATTTTTTCTTATGGCGATCACAATTTGATCAGATCAAGTCGTGGACATCGTCAAGCATCTAAACTGCGCAAGAGCAAAAAATTTCTTGACAGACGCAACTCATTACAGGCTTCGCACTTCATCTTTCAGTGGACCGTTCCAGTGGACCTATTACAGGTTGCCATTGAATTTAACGCCCCCTCCCCTCCCCCCCCCCCCCCCCCCCCCACCCCTTGGATATTACGGGCTTATTCCCTGCGTGATTCTCTGCGACTACACAAAATGGCGCCTTTAGATTTGTCTAATAATTCTTCAACCTCTATAATTTATAAGGGGAAAAAAAGGAAAGACTAAATTGCGCCTTCCCTTATACGGTCTTCCCAGAAGCAAAAAGAAACTGCCGACTACTGGCCCAAACCGAAGGCAACCTCTTGATTTTATAACAAAAATACAAGAATATTTCTAAAGTATAAAATAATTTTTTACTCTTCCGTAGATTCTAGGTAACGTATTTGTTCTACTGCTTGCACTGGCCGGAAATAAATTTGTACAGGAATTTTTTTTACTTAACCCACAACTCGCGAGTCTTGAAGAATCTCCCTTGACCATGGTGCTTTGCACGCTTATATTTTCTTCGTCAAGGAACCAAACAAAGCTCCAAAAACTCCGTTTGTTACCTGAATCTGAGCGCACAAAGCCTCACGGTTTAGGCAGATCCATGTGTGCGCCCACTCGGTCCATTCCCTTGGCGCGTGCTACTCAACTCAGTCCCCGCCCATTACCTGTGGGGCACCTGTTGATGTTGTTGATGCGGCTGAGTCGTGGGTACCTTGTACCCTTGCCCGGGGGGGTAGGGGTGGGGCATCATCCCGACATGCTGCCCAAATTGTCCGTTACAAACGGGCGTCGCGGCTGCAGTAACCCACACCGTTCCGTCCGGCGAGGTAATCCATTGTCCCCCCTCTACGGGCATGCCTGCGGGCCACTGCTTGTTTTCCTGGGCAGGGCCGCCCATCCAGGTCCCGCTCCTCGCAGCCTGAGGCAGCAGTCCCTTAGGAGTGGGTCCTGGACCGGCTGCGGGTGGTCCGGCCTCCACTGGAGCAACACTACCCGACCACTGCCGACCTTCAGACGGTTCGCCTGGCCAGGCCCTACTCACCGCAACCGAGTTGGTCACTTGCACAGGTGGCGCCGAGGTGTTGGGTAAATTCGGGTAGCTTGGGTTTCTAACAAACGTTGCTGCCGGGGCTGCTTGTGAGTGAGGGACTACACTGGGCTGTTGTCCCGCCGGGGCGCCATTTCGCTGATGCCCCTGGGGAGCCCCCTCGTGAGGGGCCGCCATGTCGCGCTGTAGCTGGTGCTCTTTGATTTGGTTCAGGCTCAGCTTGGGTCCGTTAAGTGCAGCGGATACTGGAATCTTCTTCTTGGTTTTACTCTCAAACTGCGCCAGCTGTTCGATCTCCTTTTGAGTACTGAAAAATGTTTTCTTGTTGGACGCTTCATTCCCAGGTCCAGTCGCTTTGGAGCTCTCCTGGGTCTCTTGATTCGACTCGACCGTGCGGCGGGAAGGAGGATTGCTTTGTTGCTGCTGTTGTGCGGCACGCTGCTGTTGTTGCTGTTGTTGCTGTTGCTGTTGCTGTTGCTGCTGCTGCTGTTGTTGTTGTTGTTGTTGTTGTTGTTGTTGCTGCTGCTGCTGCAATCTCCTCCGATGCTCCACTTTCTTCTTAAACATGTGAATCTCGTTTTGTTGCTTCTTCTCGATTTCTTCTCTCTCTTTGCGATGCCTGAAAGGAAACATTGCTTATTTTACTGCTGAAGGTGACCTAATAAACCTCCAAATCTTGATTTGCCACATGAAACCTAAAGGTGTGACCACTCGAAGGAAAGCTGTCAATAAGTACATTCTAATAGCAGTGTTCACTTCCAACTCCGGACATGGTCTGATTACTAAAATCTGCACATTCTAACAGAAGTTTTCAAGCTGTTTTGAATGGGTGCGTTAATTTTCGCAGAGTGCCAGTTTTCAAGTTGACTTACTTCATTTTCAGCTTCTTTAGCTCTTCTTCCTCGTCCCCTGTCAAGTCGGGAATCACAACATCCTGCTGGTTCCATCGTCCTCTCTGCTGCTGCTGCTGCTGCTGCTGCTTTCTCTGCAAAACAAAACCAAAACTTCGTCAACCTTTCAGGGTAAACAGTGATCAACGCGGCCAACTTCCTCCTTTTAGTTTATGGACAGCTATAATGATAAGCATCACAAGGGAGACGTTGACAACTGATTTGTTTCCGAAACGGTTTCGAAACGCTGAATTGGCCTTTTTGCAGCATGGATTACCTTAAAATGATCTCAAGAAATGAAAAGTGCATTTGAAGAAGTGCCCAGTTTAAAAAAAGTTTGGGTACGCTTGGAGAGCTGGGCAAATACAAATTCTCTGTGATGTTTCTGTACATGACGGCTCAGGAATTCCAGGCGCGAAGGGTTGAGGTCGAGGCGTCGCACTACTTACCTGTTCATTGGTTATTTTCGCTTGCATGACAGCTGGGTCGTTTTCAACGCTACTTTGCTTGGCAGGGCTCACTGTTTTACCACTCACGAAGCTTTCACAAGAAGAGTCGCTTTGCCAGCTCTGTTTTCTAGCGCCCTCCTTCAGGTTTAACAGGGGCAAGGGTGCCGCACTACTACCCGGGGCACCCTCGGGCCCTTGAGGTAGACACTGCTGAGAGCTTATAGAGTTCAAACTTTCCATCGAAGAGCTCGGAGTGAGTGACGGCGTAGAAACCAAACTTGTGGCGTCTTGGAGAGCCACTTCATTCAGACCTTTATGTTGGTCACTGTCTAACAAAGGCGTGCTAGGCCTACCAGACGAAGAGATCGTGAATCTTCCTTTTGTAAACTCGCTCGACGCGGAGAAGTCAGGTTTCTCGACGTTAGCTCTGCTGTCGTTGCTCTTATAAGCTGAGTGCCTCTCGGTGAGGCTTTGCTCCGGCTGAGAAAGGCTCCTGTCTAACGGGTGAAAGAGTACATTCTCCGGGCTTGCGGAGCGCGAGGAACTATTGGATCTGGATTCTGAAGCACTTCTATCTTTTAGCTTTGCAACATTTGAATGAAACAGAGTTTCACCAGGTGGACTAGTATTTGAAGACCGGCGAGGGTCCACCGATTTCACCACTTCTTCACCGGTTGTTTGGAGAGCCTTTTGCTCAACGTTCGCAGTTCTGCCTTCAGTTTCGGAATCTGTCAACACTTTACCCCCTGCATAATCACCTATCACAGGATCTGTCAGCGTTCTCTGCACCTTTTTGTGTGATTCTTCTGGATGACCAGACTGTGGGTCTGTCAGTGTTCTTTGCAACGTCCCCGGTGCGTGTGACCCGAGTGGCCCATCTGGCACGCGTGCATTTCCGGAATGAAGTCCTGCATTACTTTCGTGTTGCCAACTTGCACTGCTAGTGCTTTCAGCCGACGGAACGACTTCGCTTCCTTGGACAGTTTCTAGTTTTAAAGCTGGGTCATCAGACTCATTATCTTTAGCTACAGAAGCGCTGGTTTGCGCACCAGCCAACAATAAAGACTCGTTGCACGGCTGTGCTTCAATTGAAGACTTATTTTCTTGAGTAATGTTTGGTTTCACTGTATGCGTATCTGCCTCTCCAGCCGATTTTTCAGGCGGTGCGGTACCTTCCACCTTTTGAACAATGAAACGTTTCTTGACCGGAGCAACAACGGCAACATTTTCTTCAGTCCCTTGTGCGTTGCTGGGATCATAATTCCTCTCAGGAGTCTCAGATCGAGGCAAGCTTGATTGATTGCCCTGAGCGTCCAAGGTCTCCTTCGTGACTGCCTCTCCAGAATCAGACAAACTCCGTTCTTCAGCCTCTTGCTGTGGTATCGTGGGATGGACATCACTCATCTTCTCTTCTGGAGTCGTCTCTACCACTGAGAGTTTCTCATCACCCTTACTGAAAGAGCTCTCCCCGAATTCCTTGGATTGTTTGGCAGTCGTTTGAGGGCTCGCAGATCGCACATCATTCAAAACCAATGGTTCAGGCAATTGAACCTTGTCATCATGAGTGATCTTTATCTCTGGAGGTTTGTCATCGCCCTTCGTGGATGAGCTCTCCTCAGATCGCCTTGGTTCTTCGCCTGACGGAGTGGCAGGGCGGAAATCATTGAGCACAACAGCTGTAGGTCGATGTGTTTCTGGTGTTTTGGCATTCTGCACACTGGAGCTGTGAAGCTTGGATACTTCTTTATCCGCCGCATTGTCGTCCGCAGCTTGGGGCTTTATGACACCTGGGTTTAAAACGACAGGTTGTTTCTGCTTCTCGTCCGGTTTCCCAGATGTCCCTGAGATTGCAGTTGTTGGTGCGGGTGACTCGTCCGATACGGGAGACTTTGTTTCTGTCGTGATTGGCACGGAACCCGACCTATCGCTTTTCTGAATTGCTTCGATATCCGTCACGTCCTTTGTTACGCTTTCAGCATCAAAGAAACTGCTGTCCTTTAGAGGGGGGCTTCCACACGGCTGAAAAAAAGAAAAGAAAATTAACCCCTTTAAGACGAACAGTAACAAGAATCTCACCAATTCTCATAATGTAACTCCTGCGCTTCTCATTCAGTAGGTGGACAGAATTAGAGTTATGTCAAACAGAAAGCACTTCTCGTATTTTCTAGCTCTACCTCGGCAATCTTCTGGAACCTGCTCAGCAATTTGGGTATAGATGTATAGTTGTCCTCACAGGGTGTTGGTCAAACTGATCATCATCGCAGGTTGTACTTAACTTTTTCACTGCTGAACTCATAATACGTACGAATTCTCCCAACTACTCAAAAAGAAAATTTATGAGGGACGTAGTGAGAATTGATATGCTAATCAGCTTTCATCTGAGCAAACTATCAAGTAGCGAATTCTCCATACGCATGATATATCTGTCCCGAAAAACTGAAGGAGAAAATTGAAGTTGATTACTCTCAGGGGTAAAAGGGCTCTTTCATTGCCATTCTCCGTCCAAATTAAACTTCAAAAAAGCGATACGAATGCAGCCATTGCGAGCTTTCATTTGAGTGGTCACACCTTTTTGTCTTATTTGACGGTTTAGATATTCTAAGTCTTCGGTTTTGACAGTATAAGGTTTACCAGAAAAACGACCGTTCTACTACTTTGAGTCATTATCGAAGTAGATTTTCTCCGTTCAGAGCTCTAACCACAGCTATATAACAGCTGAGGATAACCTGTTTTAATATGTTGCTCAGACAAAATCTGTGGAAACTATTAATTCTCACCAGGTCACTCGTACAACTCGTTCTTTCAACACGGTTAGGAGGAACTTGTCGCAAGAGCTAAAGAGTTTAAAGGGGTGTACTACTAAACCTGACACATATTTATTCCACTATTTCTCGGCTTTCTTTTACAACGACAACAACGAGAGCCGAACCTGTGAAGGTGCAGAGTTTGTTTTGCCAGGTATTTGACCAGGCTCGGCTGTTCCAGGGGCAGCCTGGTTTTTCTGCTGCAGGATTTTCTCCGCATCCTTGATGACACGGCGCACCTGCTCCTCGAACAGCTGTTTGTTGTATTCCTGCAGGTGACCGCTGTGCATCTGCAAAACAACACAGCAGGCATCAGCACACATGAGAACGTGACCGAAAAATTGGGCTCACATAAAATGCTACTTTTGAAAAATAAGTACTTCTGGTGCTACAACAACTACTACCACTATCATCATTGTTGCTGCTTATGCCACAACTGTTACTACTAAACTACCACCACTACCACGCAGCCGGGGCGAGTCCAAACCGGTTTGTACCGGTTTACAGAAAACCGGTCAGATTTTTAAAATCCGGTAACGGCATTTTGGAGCCTGGCCAAATCTGTTTTTTTCCCAGGGGAGTGAGTCAAGGGGAGCATGCCCCGAACTTCCAAGAAACTCGCGCTTTCCGGGATCACCGGTTAGATTTTCTCCTATCATTGCTACTGCTAGACTACTACCAGTACTACTATTACGACTTCAACTGCTGTCGTCGTTGCTATGGGAGTACAGGAGAGTGTATACCATATTGACAGCAATATCTTCCGGCTCATCATCAGCGATGCCAAATTTGAAGAAGATCCTGTTGTTCATGTGCGTGTCAAAGCAACACTGGACCACAGTCCCCTCTACGTTCGTCTCGATCTTCTTGAGTTGGATCCTCGGTAGCCTCTCTTTCTTCGCGCCTTTTGATTGTGCCTTCTCCTTCTTTTCTCCCGCAGCCACTGCTGTTATGTCATTATCTGACTCACACGATGCGAGCGATGTGGTAGATGCAGGTAAACCTTCACTCATAGCAGACGTGTCAGACGAAAGAGATGCGCCACTAGAACTGTAGCCTGACGATGCCGCCAGTTCAGGAGGAACTTGGGACACGTTTGGTTCAACAGGAGTGTTAGGTACTGAATCAAAGTCCTGTTGGTTCAAGATACAAGGTGACAAGAACATCATCAGTATAACTTTTCATATGTTAAAGTACATACAGTAGAACTCAGCTATCTAGTCGAACTCTCGAGGGAAGCGAGAAATAGTTCGAGAAAGCGGGGAATCGAGATAGCGGGGTTCTACCAAGGGAAATTTCTATCAAGTTCATTTCCAAAGAATTCGGATTCTGTTCGAGTTTATAGCGGGCAGTTCAAAATATCCGAGTTGGAGATAGGGGGGCTCTACTGTACAGTAAAGACACAGGAAAATAGTGGAGAGTTAAGCTAAAATAAAAACAGTTACACCTGCAGCGTCATACCTTTGGTGTCGAGGGCACACTAGTTTCTCCAGACTCTGTAATTTCCTCTTCATCTCTTGTTTGCACATTCTGCAAGGTTGGAATTAAGAAATACCCGTGAATTCGACTCTGTTGCAATTTCAGTGTTGACCAAAAAAAACAAACAAAACGAAACGAAACGAAACATCCATGCTGTGTATAAGATACTAACCCAAGGACTAACTTTAATTATTTCCGGGCCCTGTTGTTCAGGATTACCAAACTAAATTCCGTCGTCACTCAATCTCGTACCAAATAAAGAACTTGTCTTACTGTAGGTTCACTTTTCAATGAAAGCTTTGCTGGACAGTTTGAGCACCAGGCTTTACAAATCTGAATAAGCCAAATTGTGTTTTTAACAACTGGGTCCTGAACTCTACAGAACGTAAACTCAGTACACAGACAGACTCTTCTCACCTCTAACTTGGCAGAGACAACCTGTTCATCTAAAGCTCCTGGGAGGTTTCCTCCGGTTTCTCTGTGAATTTCTGGCGTTTTCATACCGGAATCACTCTTCTTTACAGCTTCTAAACTGTTTTGTCTTCCAATGTCAAAGCTGTGTACTTCAGGCTTGCTTTCTTTGTCTTTCTCTTGTGCCGCCGACTCTCCCTTCTCTCCCTCTTTCTCTTCTCTGCCTCCTTGTTCTCCTTCTCCTTCTGTCTTCTCTTTCTCTTTTTCTTTCTCCTTTTCCTTTTCTCGCTCCTTCTCCCGTTTCCTGATTTTTACCAGACGTTCCCGGATTGACTTAGCGACGGCCTTTTGGTCTTCATCCCAAATGATTCCCTGACGTACCTGAAGAATGAATGCAGACATTATTTGTCAGAGTACAACCAAATGAATACTGAAGTGATTATCCAGATACTTCAACAAATCAGCTATGCTCTAGTTTGACCATGACCCTAAAATGACCATGCTCTAGGCACTAGCCACAAGGCATGCTGCAACATAAAACACTGACTGTACAGTACTGTACATGTAGCTGATACACAGAATACATCCACAAGTCACTTCTATAAAACCTGTCATTTAACAACTATTTAACAATGTGACAAGAAATGTTACTCACCATTTCTTGGGCCACCTTTTCAGGCTGATCATTCTCCAGATCAAAATCAAACTGGATGGCTTCATTGTCCTTGTGTTTGTCTTTGCGTTTCTTGGGATCCTGGACATGTAGGCGGAGTTTGATTACTTTAGAACCTGGATTCTCATTTCCATCCTCCTCAACCTCTTCCACCCTGACACCAGCGACTTCTTGGAAAAACGGAAGGGCCAGCAGTTCTGCGATTTTATACCTGGGGAAAATGAATAAAGTCCTGATTTAATACTTACAATAAACTTGGTGCAGTAAACAAAGACAGAAATCCTAATACATGGAAGCTCTCTAACAGAGACAAACAAAACTTTCACAAATACGGTAGTCCTCAGACTAAAGCCTTGCTAAATGGTACAGGC
Organism: Plumapathes pennacea; assembly: GCA_964036295.1. Classification (NCBI taxonomy): domain Eukaryota; kingdom Metazoa; phylum Cnidaria; class Anthozoa; order Antipatharia; family Myriopathidae; genus Plumapathes; species Plumapathes pennacea. Next base: position 1,905,311 of record OZ038465.1, on the reverse strand, counting down.
ACAAATTCCATGTGTATGGACTGCTTCTAGAATGAACACCAACATTTTAAAAATGGGGCAAAAAGAAAACTAACCTTGTATCCCTTTTTGCTGTAGTGCATCCCTCAATGATGTATCTTAATTCTTTTGAAGCAACTTTATCCAGACTTTCAGGTGGTGTGCCCTGTGTAATAAGAGATTCTCATAAGTGAACAAAACAGAACAGACATACGTGCTCTTGATCCTGATTGACCAAGAGTGCTCCTAACCCTGTTTGGACCAATCTGAAAGTGTAACAAACACAAAACCAAAACAATACCATGATAACTTTTGACAGTCATCCAAAAAAGGTTGTGATATTGTTCTGTCGCTAATTCATAAAAGAACCCCTGAAATGCTGGTGTGCGGGGCAGACAACCACTTACACTCACAACCCTGCGATAGATCTGAGCAGGGTTTTGACACTCCATGTAAGGATATTCCAGGGTTGACATCTCCAACATACACATGCCAAATGCATAGACATCCACAGATTCATCGTAATGTTCCTCATACATTTCAGGAGCCATAAATTCTGGAGTTCCTGTAAATTATAAAATACCTTCAGATCCTGCCCCGAGAAGAAAAAAAAAAAAAAAAAAAAAAAAAAAAAATCACGTTGAAAAATGCAGCAGACATTAAAAGGATGGTTCAAACAAGACAGCTATGCTCAAACCATATAATACAAAAGATCTCTGGGTTCTTTCCTTTGTTGATCACTATTAAGTGTGAGCTTGCATGCATGTGGTTGGTACAAAATACCTTTCATTCCTTCACTTTCCCTCAGAGATATTATCAACACTCAAAAATAGCATCCATACCAACCAGTTATATAAACAATAAACTACTTTTGGCGAGGAAATATGAATGGATAATTGTCTGAAGATATTATCTGTTCCGAGAAGCGAACAGCTTTGAGGAACAGATAATGTCCAAGGACAATTATCTGTGCATATTTCTGAAGCCAAGAGTAGTTTATTATCTTTATTATCCTTCAACTATTTCCTCTCGCAGTGCAAATAATGGCGCAAGGACTGTGAAGCTCTTTGGTGCTTTCTGGAACTGCTTTTTCAACAAATGAATTGATGTCCTCCTTGGTAGTTATCTCGTAATGGATTTTTGTGATTAATATATAAAATTGTGCTCGGATATTGTCAATAAACAGCGTTTGTTCACCAGGCGGGGGTTATTTGCTGATAACTTCCGCTCGTGAGCGGACGTTATTCGGTCAGTGTCACGATTCTACCAATCACGTGCGGGAGGAAATATTTGATGGGTCATAAATTGTAATTTTCTCTATCTGTACATATTTCCTCTGGTATGTAACAACATATGGTATAGGTGGATAAGACAGGAACCACAACATGAAAGTCAACAAATTAGGGAAAAGAAGCCCTCCCTGTAACGGCTGCCATATCCATCTTGTTTGAACCATCATTAATCAAACTAAATTGAAAAATGAAAGACAGAGCCTGTTAGACCTGATTCCTTTTGTTTCTAACTGACCCTCTTTTCCATTCACTGCCAAATGAAAATTCCCAACTTTTAAAACAGCCAAATGAAACTATCGGTGCAACCACTCAAAGGGAAGCTCTTAATGTGTATCTTCTTTTTACATGGCAAACCTGTGCACTGTTGTTGAATAGGGTAATGTGATGTAGTTCTTTGGCAATGTCAAGTTAAAATATTTTGGTAAATGACCTGAAGTTATTGGCTCCATCATAAACACAAGTGCCAATATCAACAGAACCTTATTGCTTACTCTTATACAGTAAAGAATTTATTCTGATTTACATAACAATCACTCACAACCATGAAGCAACTAAAACTTATATTGTGTCTTCATGCATGATAAATCATAAAAACATGCAAGAAATAATTATTGGCCACTTGCTTGATATTTTTGTTTGTGTAGACTTTACTAGTTTCAGAAGCAGAAATAGCATTTTTAGTGTAATAACTTTCTAAAACCAGGCCAGAAATTCATTTGAAGCACATCTCACTGTTTAGTTATTCAGTAATTGAGCTAAACTTGCATGTCAGCAGGCCTTACAGTGCAGTGCTGTGAATTCATATGCAAATAAATGGCTCACAATTAACACCATTTGTCAGCATAGGAAAGAAACATGCAACATGCTGAGACTAAGTGACATGTTGTTGTTCACTTTCTTAAAAGCTTTGCCAACAATATATTTACAATAATTCTTAATAGGCAAAATAGGTTTGCCTGTAGGTCAATTTCGCAAAAAAATATATAAAGAAAAAAGAAAAAAACCCAAATGATACTGCAGTGTGTCCTACATATACATTTGCATAAAAATCTATTTCTGCACAATTAGAACAAAAACAATGTAAAACAAGAAACAAAATGGAAAAATAAAAATAGTATAAATATTGCATTGGTAAATCCAACATTATGGCAATGCTTTCTTGAATTTTGAGAAACATTTCATTTGCAGTAATAGGTGACTGCCACCCAAATGTTTTGCTGCATAGGCTATGGTTTTCAGGGTTTTCTGTCTTGAACAGGATACACAATTTACACTTTAGCGTCTCGAACAAGGCATCTCTTTTCTCAGTGATGCCATTGTTCTCAGGCCTGGAGTCTCACATGCTCCGTCTGACAAATATTATTGCATTCTCTGCTGTCACCAGAAGTTACGCCGTTATTGCCACATGGGTGTGGCATTCATAACTTGAAAGATTATAGCGTGTCTCCGCTCCCCTCCCTCTCCCAACCCCTGGCCCCTGGCAATGCCGAATGGTGCAAATAAACCTTTTGTCAATGTTGTTCTTTAAATTCAAGAATATATGGACTATAGTTCAACCAAGCGGTAGTTGCATCATTGTGGAAACACTTCAGTTTCCAACCGGCAGTTGACAACAGTTTATCAAAATAAATGTAGTCATTAAATGGCAGTCTATAATCCCTGAAAAATTCCAAGAGAAATTGCAGGAAGGAAAATATGCACATGTACATGATGCTGCTTTGACAATTAAAACAAGATTCTTAAATCTGAAATAAATAATATCCAGCCAAAGAAAACATCCTTTGCATTGTACAGTATTATGCAGGTGATCAAACAATAAAAATAATGCAGACAGCAGCCATGCTTACTTATGGGCAAATTTGCAAAAACATAACAAAGGCAACTGAAATGACAAATGGTTTCACCTGTTATTTATAATTTTGAATGCTGTCATTTCCAAATTTTCAATAATCATCATATTGACCAAATAATGCACTAAAAACAACTTCCTTGCAATAAAAAAGCCCAAGGTTTAAAGTATTTTAGCCCTTCCTTTCAGTATATAATGCAATTCCTCCCAACCAGTCAAACAGAATGTAGGAATGGTGTAGTGTGAACTGACAGCTCAATCAGCTTTCAAGTTCTCTAACAGAAAGTACAACATGTAATGACTCCAAAAATGTCCTTCTTCTTCGCTAGCCATGGGTTAGTGTGGTAGCCTAAATTCAGGGAACATCAGCCTGACCATAATACCCTTCTCAGTGTCAACTGCAAATGTCATTCATTTCACTTGGCTTTGTTCAAGAAGAGCTGTTTTGCTCTTTTGGTTCTCACACTTACTCATAACATGGGTGCTCAGTGGTTCAATAAACCCTAGGCAAAAGAACCTCCCATAGACATGGTACACAATAATATTGTGGCCTTGCACAGAGGAATTATATCACTTTACACAGAACAAAACATACCTATGACACTCTTGGCAAATGACGACTTCTTTAAAGTTGCAAGGCCCAAGTCTCCAATCTTCACTAAACCAGTTGTGCCATTAATAAAAATGTTGTCACACTTTAGGTCCCGGTGAATGATGGAAGGTGACCGAGAGTGTAAGAAGTGTAGACCTTTCAGAATCTGCCGACACCAACTCTTGAGGATCTTCTCCTTGACTCCCTTGAAGCGTTTGAGATATCTGCAACAGAAAGAAGGTTGAGCTACGTACCAGAACCCACTAGACCAAGGGAGCAAAGACAGAAACACTCAGTCAACACTAGCTCTGTCTTCAGAAAAAACATGCACATAGAATAGGCACAAGGCTCTGGAACGTCTAAGCTAAAGCTGTCAAGGAATCAATGGGCAGAAGCAGAAGGAAATCCAAGTCTGGTTTCCAAAACCTGGGAGCACTCCTGGCATGTTGATAATTCAAGCTTAAACCTACTAAAACCACAGCTAAATACAGTTCAAACCCAACTCCTGTAATCCACATGGTAACATCCTGCCCTGATACAAAGAGGTTATTACATGGGAATGAGTGCAATACGGCGGAGTAGTTTTACAAGTCGGTTTTATTTTTTCGAGCCTGCTTCAGGCGAGAAAAAATAAAACTGACGAGTAAAAATACAGCCATATTGCACGACTTTTTGTGTAATAAATTGTTTATTACACTACAAACGAAGCAGGGCAAACATTCTCGCCGCGCGCAAAATGGAACAAAAAAATGACGCGTTCGTAAACTTTGCTTGCAAAAACTGATCACATAAGCTAATAAGCCAGTTGATCTGGTTCCTGACGAGTGCAATACGCTCCCATCTTTGCACTCGTTTTGGCCCGTATTTGCACTCGAAAATGTGAAGTCGTGTAATAAATATATCTTATTAGACACTTAGGCGTGTAGTACGGCTGTATATTTTTACGAGTCGTGCAGTATTTTGGCGAGCCGCTTCGGCGAGCCAAAATACAAACGATGAGTAAAAATATACAGCCGTACTACACGCCTAAGTGTCTAATAAGTTATTTATTATACAACTCCCTTGGTAAAAGATGTAAATTATTTTTAAATCGCGGTACGTTGTGTGACCAAAGTGACATGTTTTCCGCGCGCGATATGTCAATCAAGTTTAGTGCCGTGTGCAGTGTAAGCAAGCGCGGATTTTGTACTTGCAGTACTTCTAGTCGTTGTTTTCTGAGCCGAGTAACATTGAAGCTGAAAGAGGTACTTTAAACAAAGTTTGCGGGGAGATCTGAGATACTACATCACATAATGTGGTCATAAACAGAACAAATTGGACGAACGAGATGTGTCAACATTTTCATTTTCGTCGAGTGCCATGAATCAACAAACAGCCAGTTCTCGCCTTCTCCTCGCTTATGTAGTATGAAAAGGACTTTATCTTGTGACCAGTGGTGGTACAGTTTGCATTGCCATTTCTCGATAGAGGTAATCATTGCCTGTTGTTGCAAGTCGATGCCATAGATCTTGGACTGGAATTACACGCCGAGGCAAATCCAACGGCTGTCGTGTTGAATGCCGACAAGAACTCGTTTCGAAATTGACAGGGATTCTTAAACTGCTCTCAGAAATATTGATATGGCTGGAAATACTATGGCCTGATAACCGAACTGTGATGTGTGGTCTGACATTTTGTGGAACGGAAGATTAGTTATGTTGCAGCAAATTCAGTTGATTTTCTGACGAAGAAGCTGGTCTCCGTGCTCGATTTTGCGTATCGGATAGTAAGCCAGGTCAGTTTAAATTCTGTGCTTCTTTCTTTGCTTAATAATCTCTAGAAGTGATGTAAATACCAGCTGTGCACAGGGCAACTTTTATACGAAAAGCGAAAGAAAAGAATTAACGGCAGCGAATGAAGAAAAAAATTTTTTTCCTTAGCAACGTTGAATACGGCTGTATCTTTTTTACGTGTCTATGGAGTTATTCGCACGTTACTATGTGGTATTTTCACGTTACTAAGGGAGTTGTATAATAAACTATTTTATTTGAGTTATTGTATACACATGTATGGGAGCCCAGAGTAAGCGAAGACAGATATACACAAAAAATATTAGTATAATCACTAGCAGGACACCCAGTGAGTCACAGGAAAGTAAATACAGGCAAGACAGGAACAGACATTCACACAAACAGCTGGTGCTCCTAATGAGCAGAACTCCACTTATACAAGGACACCCAAATAGCTTGGGAAAACCATCAAAATGCCATAACTCCTACACGTTTGCTTTACAAATGGTACAGCATTGAAAAGTCCCAGAAGATGGAAGGTTATAAAAAATAAGCACATATCAAATAGTGCATCTATGGTTGTGGTTTGCTGCTTTCCTGCTCGCATAAAGAGTACATTTGTGACCAAGGACAAATATACTTTTGCACTCATACATTGTGAATGTTTGAGCATATCAGTATATAAGTATCTGGTTGGGAGGGATTAGACAAATCATACAACGAACAATCCATTGCCTACATATAGTATCTTTTTCAGAGGCTATAATGGTCAATTCTCATCACTACAGTATATAATCAATTATGAATGTGTGCTGATCTTCTGAATTTTGCCTGAAAAATTGACAAGGAGACAATACCATCTATAGTAATCAAGAAAATAGATCCTGTCTGTAGAAAGGGTGGAACAGTGCAATGCACAATAGAAAATGCTTATCAATCCACAACAGTCTGAACTTAAAGTATTAATGTCAATATTTGCAGATGGGCTGTTTAGAAACATAATGTACACCACAACCACATTGCACTTCACTGTATTTTGGTTTGTGTGCTGACAAATTGGACCAATGTTTGAATTTCATACAATGAAACAAGTGTTTGGGGAGCTGTATGTTTGACTTGCCTTTGCTCAGAGTACTGAGCAACCAATCCAATGAATGCAAAATAACAACAGTCACTGAAAAAAAAAATCCTAAAATGTGCTTTCCAAATGGGGTCTCCTCTCTCGTATAAAGAGTGTATGTATTTATAATCAGTTCTGTCAAAATTAGATTAAAATGTAAATTGTTACATTGCCATTTAAGCTGCTGCTGTGCTCACACCAAGCATAAAGAATCAGCAGTGTCATTAGAAAGAACCACATCTCAAAAGGCAACATCTGCCATCAGTGTCGAATGGACACTTTCTTGAGGAAAAACTATTAAGTGGAACAAACCATTGACCACAAATGTAACACTATGTACTTTTGTTATAAGGATAGAAAATATCCGTCAAGGTTACAATTACATGTAAAACGGCCAGAAATTACAGAAAAACCAAACTCCCCTTAGTTGCCTTAAATTATGCAACTGGAGGGCTGCATGCAGTCAATCCGACACACAACACAACAATGACTTCTCCGACCTTGTGAGTTTCCACACACAGAAGGGAACCATGGATCTTCGCCAGAAATGACAACAGACGATAAATGATTCATACACAAAACTATTAAACTTTCACTACGGGGGTTTCGACAACCAACGAAAAGCGGACTTCGATCGGAGAAAATCAATTTCAGACATATTCTAGGCCAATTATTTCACTGTATGGGTCACAAAATCTGGATTCCACAAATATCAATCCTTGTATCTATTTGATTTCCCATAAAAGATGGACTACTGTATGCATGAGATGAACTATGAGAGAATTCGACAACGTGTCTTTGTTTGTTCGTTCATTCAAAATTTACGGGCATCGCGAGACAATTTCGTCACCGACTTCCCTTCCGGTGGGGGAACATTGCAGATCACCTGAAACTAATAAAGCAGATAACTCTATTTTTAAACATCGACAAGAACAGGGAAGGCAACTTACGTTTTCAGAGTCCCTGAAGTCATTAGTTCTGTGACTAAAATCACAGACTTTTTATCTTTGCTATGCATAGGCCTGGCCTCCCAGAAATCGTGGAATTTCACGATATTCGGATGCTGAAGTTGCTTTAACATGCCGGCCTCCTCTTTAAACCTTGCTCGCTCGGACTTTGAGTACTTATCCTTGAAAACAGACAGAGAAAACGTAATGAATTTCCCGAGTTTACCGTATTAGCTGCTGGTAGGAGAACTTAGAAAACGTAACTCACCTGAAGTTCGCACCATGCTACAGCAACTCCAGTTTCAGTATCCAAACCCTTGTAAACCGTCTTGAACGAACCCCTTCCAACTTCAATGTCAAACTTGAGAAATCGACCGTCGGGACTGACGTCTACTGCTTTATCTTCAGCTTCCAACTCCTTCTTTTCCAACTCTATCTTCCTGCTCGCAAGGTCCACATTTCCACTCGAGTTCGGTTCTTCATCGGCGGTGGTATCCGCAAATTTAACACGCTTTGGCTCCTTCGTCTTCTCTTCTTTCTGCACTTCCATATCACGTCTTTTAAGGATAAATACGACTAGCAAGGTCTTAAGTAACCAGTCCAAGCGCTGGGCGCCATATAAAACGTTGAAAGGAGCGCAAGAATCCCATGGTAATTTTCCCACGAAGTTCTCACATCTTGATAACTCCCGAAGAATATTTGCTTTCCCGAGCACCGCAGATAGCTTTAAAATACTCTAACCAAGGCTGGTAAGCTCTGAGATATTACCTTACATGAAAGCCACTGAAGAAAAGGTCGTCCATTGTTATAAACAAGACGGCCGAGTCGGAACTTCTTGCGCCTTTTACAACAAGAGTACCGATGTTCGAAGGGAATGTCCGCACAAAAAGACGTACTTTCGACGAGGCCGAAGTACAGCCCGTCTAACTAATAAGTCTTCTCTCCACGTCCACTTTCGTATCCGACGTTTCTTCCTCCAGAGTGAAAAGACGGCAGTTTGAAAAGTGAAGATCAGGAGTAAATAACTCGCGAAATCAACGGCTTACTCATGGACATAAACCTGTCGGGAGAGGGGTTGGGGCCCTATTTGCACGGCTTGGTCACCATGCAACCGGCTCAGCGCAAGCGCAGTGGAGGGCGAGAAACTGGTTTTTCCTGTAGTGCCGATTTGTTCTCAGCCTCGTGACTTCGAAGTGCCATGCGCGCCTGAATGGCATTGCGACATTTTCCACGTTTCACGCTATTGTCCATTCAAATAATGCATCGTTTATTCCTTTATTCGGAAATTTTAAACACTGTATTTTTTTCGGGGCTTTTTCGCACAATTTTCACAACCTTGGCTGAACGCTTGAGAAATGCCCGTGTCCGGTGTTCCCGAGGAAGAATGACGTCTGAATTAAATTCATAATTGCTCATAATATTCAAATTTCCCTGTTGTACATTTTTCTCTTCCTGGTTTTTTTTCTTTTTTTTTTTTTTTTTAATGTACATACAATTTTTTTTTTATTATTATTATTTTTTTTGACGGACTCATAACATGGGCAAAGTTAAAATTTTCATGAATTTTTAAGCCGAATAGTAGTTCAATCACAATGAGTGATATGATAATCAGCTATCACGTTTTTTAATTTTGGACTAATTTTTCTGGCATCACTATTAAAAAAAACTGCAACTAAAAACGAAAATTAGCGACAGCAACTGATAGCTTCCCGACACACGCACACACACTACACATAAGAGAGCAAAAGGCCCAAAAAGCATGCAAATAAGGCAACGCATTCAGAAGTTTCTCGGCGCCACATCAGTTTTGCCAAATTGTGCAACCGATGTTCCGGAAATGCAGAGGAATGGCCTTTGGACTCATCTCCCACCATCTAATTTGGGTCGTGACGTCTTTGATACACTGTCAAACTCCAACACTCGCCACGGCACTCGAACAGAAACAATGAGCCGGGGGGCGGAAACGTAGAGAGATAGCGGAGACTCAGGAATGTCTGTTTCTGCCACTGTTACTAAATCGGAATTTGAGGTATGTTTTTAGAATATATAGTTGTTAGGTTTCAATTTCGCCGGACATTTCAATTTTCAACACAAGAGAAACGAGAAACTTCCACAAGCCAATGAGTGCTGAATGACGAGGGGGAGTCTTACTGCGAGGCACACGAACAGCATCAGGATCATGATTCAAAACGACTGGTGACACAGCATGAATTCAGTCCAGGCGCACGTTCCTGGACCCCATGATCCGGGTCTGCAGCCCGTTTTGCAAAATTATACATTCTGTTGGTTTGTGTTGCCAGGGAACGGAAGGTGAGGTAGAGGGTATTATGCGGATTTGACTGTCCATAAGCCGTCTTTATATCAGCCGTGGCCAAATGATTCATCTGAAAACGCCCCAGAAAACACAAACATTTCTTTTCCGCCCAAGCGACAAAAACATTTCCAAGTTGTACGCCCCGCCCCGCCCCCCATGGCTGTGCGGCCTTATTCCGGGCTCTCTCTCTCGGTCATTAGAACTCTCTTCATCAAAACAAAACACTTTTATTGACTATAGTGCAATAAGAATGCTTAGACTAATCAGTTTACGAGATAGTTCTTGGCATGTGAGTCCAGTCTGGCCGCAGACGGATAACTCGCTGTCTATAAAAGTTTAAAATAACGGCCCTTTTAAGTTGTGAAGCCAGGATTTGTAGACCGGTGTGACAGGAAATGTGTTCCCCCATCCGGAAATGTGTTCCCCCCAGTAAACGTTGAGTATGCCGAAGGCATAATTGTGCCCAGGTATTCTGACGTCCAAAATTACGACAATTCTCAATCAATTGTGACACTGCTTCTTTTGTATTGTGAGCTTATCTGCTCAAGACGCCTGTTTGTGTAGATACCAAATAAATTGCTCCACCGATTTACGCACACTAGTTTTATTTATAACTGCAATTGGAAGTCTAGTATTCCATTAAACTGTAACATGATGTTCAGTCAACTGTGTTTGCACGAGTCTCGGCGTCGGCGCATGTACTCGGGGCTAAAAGCTCCCAGGCTTGAAACAAATGATTATATACAGTCTACGGGTTATCAACTGTTTATCTCCGGCTGACTTTCTTGGGTGGCAGGCATGATCGGCAGAGCCATTCTTCATTATCGGCGGGAATTGAAGATAATTTCACGCTTTTAACGTGTTACCACTTGTCGCACAAACACATCTGATCATGTCATCATACGCCTCGAGTAGATGGCAGGTACAAAAGGTTTGAATCACCTGCAGTTTGTGACTTCTTTGTCGCGGTTTCGGTGCTTTACGTGAACCGGGAAAGGCCGTGATTTCGTTATCTAGGCAATAAGCTTGACTCTGCCCGAATCCCTGTTGCAGTTGCTCAGACAATTGTTATCGTATACAGCTAATGTTAACTTGAGGGGAACATATTTCCGATGGGGGGAACACATATCCCAGGAAAAGTGTTCCCCGGGAGGAACATATTTACTAGGAAATGTGTTCCGGGGAGAACACTTTTAGGGGGGAACACATTTACTGGTACACCGGAAACAACTGGTGCCGCATATCATGGATAAAAAAGAAAAACAGATCTTGCACGAACTGGTTTCCTCTCCCTTTTAGAGTGTCAGTGGATTCTAGAGTGTCAACGCCCGTCAGTCGCGGGCGCGGTCAGTAGAACGAACTGGAAAACGTAGCATTGCACCATGCATGGCCTCGTCGGCTGACGGTTTAAAATTCCGGTCGGTTCTGCTGCGTATAAGTTCAGAGAAAGCTATTGCGGTTTTCCGGATTTTACATTCCGTTCCATTCCCTTACTAGTAATTTTTCCGGAGATTTGGAAACCGCAACATTCCTTAACTCCTTCAGTCCCAGGAGTGATCAACTTCGATTTTCTCCCTCGATTTCTCGGTCAGATATATATAATACCGCAGTGAGACCTTGAGTTTTGATTGCTTGCCCGAAAGGTGATTAAACTCGATTCTCACTACATTGCCCATATATTTCCTTTTTAAAAGGCTGGAAGAGTCTGCATTTTGAGCATGGATGATCTAAACCGCCCGGGGGGGAGTTGGAGGGGGGTACTCCCATATATTTCCTTTAGAGGGACGTTCCGCCCGATAGGGTATCATTTTCAAGGTCTTCTGTCTTAAACAGGGTATCAAATTTTACATTTTCAGGGTTATTTTCCGAAGATTTTCTCCTCTTCCCCTCCCCCTCAACCACATTTTTGCTCTCGCCATTTTCGCGCGATTTCTTCGTATGCTCCAGTGGAAACGCGTGCAACGCAGGCTAACTTATCTAAACTTAGTCTTGAACAGGGTATCAAATTAGAGCACAGAGACAGGGTAGCAAAATTTCCATTTTTGTGTCTTGAATAGGGTCAGGGTTTTATAGAGTCAGCGGAACCCCCATACCCAAATTCCTATTGAGTACCCCCCCCCCCCCACCCCCCGGGGTAAACCGACACAAAAGAAGGCTTGTGCGTATCGGTTGGTGCGTGTGATATTCATGTGGTTTTAAAGCACGCAGTCAGTACCCCGCCGGACGAGCTAATCCTCGCCGTAGTATTCGATTCGTTTCGTTTCGCAACACTCAACACGTAAGGAGCTGACCGTAAAATCAAGATCACGGGAGGTTGTTTACACGTGTAGTACCAATGTATAGCGCACACACACACACACACACACAAATAAAGAAAAAAAATGCTAAAACAACAGAAAAGGCGTAATTCTCCATAAGGGTATACATTTTCCGAAAGCTTAGTGTGAATGTCAAATTTTCTTTCTGTTCTAATAAACACAGGCTTAACGTAACGAACGACTCTTAAAACATAAAAACCCTCCCGCCATTTATACCTTTATTAGAAATATTTTATTTTTTGTGCCTACATGTGAACTTCGCGCGTGTTTCGATCATCGGCCCCTTCCCCAACTGACGAGAGACCGAGAGATCAGTTTTCCGATATTGCCAAAGCAAGATGAATCAGTATGTGTGCAGCTGTAGACAGAAGTCATTACGTGAGGACAGAGCAATACAAGAAGCTTACGATAAGAAGAAGATGCAAGCCTTTGGCCGGCATCCGACAAATGTTGATCAGTTTTGACAGTTGTGGTTTTGACCTCAGACTTTGTTACTAATCGGCTTTGTCAAGGAAATGAGCATCTTGAACATTCCGAAAAAGGAAAGGAAGGGAAGAGAAGGAGACCAAAGGGGGTTACATGCTCAAGACTGGCCCGAGAGCAAAGCCGCATGCAAATAGCAAGCACGAACCCATTACTAGTTTTGGAATGTGCCCACAATCGATAATATTCCCAGCTACTGAAAGTAGTACGATATTCGCACTACTCACGACATTGATCACGTGACCTTTCCGTGCCAAACCATGGAGGGAGTCATGGGCGACCAAGGCTTGCAACGCCTGGAAACGAGTCTTTATTTCATCAAAATTCGCCCCGAAAACGTTGAACTCGCGACCACAGATAGCTCAAAGGTAAATGAACACAACAGGCAAGTTTCAGAGCCGCATGAGTCAGGGCAAGACCCCCTACGCCTGGGTCGCCTGCGGTTCGATCAAGCTGATCTTGAAATAAGCAAGGCGAAAACGTGTAAATTGTGTTTAAATGAATGTTGTACCATCGGACATTATCCAAGCTCATTCCTGTCGTACATTTTGCACTCAAAATCAGCGGACTCTTTACTCGGCAGCGAAGCGGACTGCCCCATGCATGCTGCATGCTACATGCGCGACACGGGACGACACAAAAAGTCGCCCGCACAGTCAATCCCAGCGGTCTCACATTTTATTGCTACACTCCACGAGTATCATTCGCCATCATCCATCTCCTTGGAGACAATATCAAAAGTATAAGTGTTCAAAATTCTGCCCCAACCCTAAACCCCAAAAGCATGCACATAAAATTCCAGCAATATTAACTCGTAGAAAAGTCTTTGGCATCGTGCCACACTTTACGGTCGGTGCAGAGTTCGGCCTCACTGTTCCTCACTGTTCCTCACTGTTCCTCACTGTTCCTCACTGTTCTTATCTAAATATATTGTTAGAGAGCCCTTGTCAGTGGGAGAAACCGCTTGCTCTCTATTATACCGCTTGTTCACTTTGATTGGTCCGGCATCGTTATGAAATCGGCTCTCATTTTCCTTACCTTGGCAATATGAGTGGGCTTTGCTGCGACAATTAGCTCCAGTTAATTTTCAACACAGCTGATAACTCATGCCATTTGCTTTTTTATCACATGCAATTAGTGCTTCTTTACAGGGGTTAATAAACTCTGCACGAAATGAAAATGAATATTACATCTGCTGCACCTACGCACAGCCAGCAGTTGAACCCTTCGAACTATCGTGCAGAAAAATTCCTATATTTTTCGTATGAAATAGTATATGACCAGTTATGAGTATATGATTTATCAGGCTGTGTGGCCGCAACTTTACCAAGTGCGGCATCAATGGTCACTCATGACCGTTTTAAAAGCATTGCCGGGCTTTGAAAGAGCCGAGACCGTGGAAAACACTCGCCATTTAGATGGAAATTTTCTTTTATAAAGATTACTGTTGGTTTATTAATTTGAAAGAAGCGTTATTTACATAAGACTGACGCCAAATTTAGTCTAGATTTTTTTACAGCCATGTCGGCTAAAAAGATATTACAGCTTTTTTTTACTTGCTTGCTGACATGAACTAAGTTGTTTTCATAAGACACATTCGCTTGTTTTGTGGGTTCGCAGTTTATCGACTTAATCCTTCTGTGTCTGTACGTTCATTTGTAAGGTTGCATTTTGTTTCTCAGGTTTATTAGGATTAGCTATTCAAATTAAATGCAAATCTTAATGATTTGTACTAGATTCGCTGCAAATGATGGTATCAATCATAGCGAAGTTGAACTTCTAAACTACTGAATAAAATAAAAACATCTTGTATTTCCACAAGTCTTTGGCTTCGGCTTTTCACATGTAACCGAACAATATGATATGTGGAGAATTGAAATAAAGTTCAGTGTATTGTATCTTAATTATCTGTGGTACTGGGATCCATATACACGTCGAGAGAACACGAAAGCAAAGCAGAACTCATTACGTGCGTCATTGTTTTCGGCGTTTTTACACTTAGTTAGCCGCACTTCGGCAAGTTTGATACCATTACTCCAGTTCACACGCGAGCATCGCTCATGCCGAGCAGCCGTTTCAAAACTTGGCTAAAGTTTCACTCCTCGGGGTTAACGCCCTTCAGTCGACGACACACTTTTGTGGCGAGTCAGTTGTACAGTTACTTACTTCTCTAATTTTGACCTGTCGGGTTGGATTTGCTAGCATTTTTTTTTTTTTTTTTTTTTTTTTTTTACTGGCTTGCATCAAGTTATTTTCATAAGACACGCCTTGCCCCTGAAGCTCGATCGCAGTTTATCGACATTATCAGTGTACCAATAAAGGCCGCGCACAATTCTATACCGCGGGTTCCTTTTGTGTCATAGTTAGCTATTTATTTAGATTAGCTGTTGAGTTAATGCAAATGATTTACACTTAAAATTTGCTGCAAATGATGGTATAAATCATTCACGAAGTTGAATTGATGAATACATACGGTCTGACCAGCCTCGATAAAACCAGTACTGTAGGCATTAGTTCTTAATATTTAAAACAGCGCATCTGTTGAGAGTCAATGGCGAGGAAA
Source organism: Plumapathes pennacea (assembly GCA_964036295.1). NCBI lineage: Eukaryota > Metazoa > Cnidaria > Anthozoa > Antipatharia > Myriopathidae > Plumapathes > Plumapathes pennacea. Next base: position 1,890,067 of record OZ038465.1, on the reverse strand, counting down.
AAAAAAATATCACTTTACTTCCACAAGTCAACGAAAGATATAACACTGACTTAGCCTGCGGCTGGTAGCTTAACCTCAGCCTCAATTTCAAGAAGAAAGCCGGAGTTTGCCGTTGCTTCGCTAAAACCAAACATTCATGGCAGACGCCCAGCGCGAAGCCAATAGTTGGCCTGAACCGGCACCTGACTGGCCAAAAGCAATAGTCGACTGGCAGTTCGGATGGCCCTTGCACGTATACGGCTTCGCTTCGCTGAACCTTCTTGTCGCCATTTACGCCTTCTTCATCCTCCTGAAGCAGAGAAATTCGTACAGGAAGCTTCACGCTTTCTTTATAAACTCGATGCTGCTTCTGTTCGGCTTATGTCGATCTGTGGTCCTTTTCTGGGATCCGTACGCATCGAAAGGCCGCGAAAGCAAAGCAGAACTCATTGCGTGTGTCATTGGTTTCGGCGTGGGCACAGCTGCACTTACCTCGGCATTGAGTTTGTTGCTCTTACTCCTTTTGGAAACAACGCGAACATCGTTCATGCCGAGTAAAGTTCAAAACCTTAAGTTCCTCCTCGGGGTGGCTCTTGTCAATCTGGTATACATTTTGGTGGCAGACATTATAGTTACTTACTACCCTAAGACAAGAGTGTTAATTTTGATCTGCCAGGTTGGCTTTGCTGTTTGGGGTTTAGCAGTTTCCATCGGTTTTGTAGTGGTTGCTTACAGATTGTGGCGAAACTTAGGGTCTTCGCGACAGGTTGCTGTCTACAATCAACAAATGGCAACTGAAACCAAGAGAATCAAGAATTTGGTTCGGCTGATGTATGCAGTTTCTTTCTGCACTTTTGCGAAGTTCGTTGTCGTCATTTATGTTGCCATTTCAGAAAGTTTGACGTTCGCAAAAACGGGAGAACTGGACAGCTGGACGTGGCTCGCCTTGCAGTCCGTCTTGAGAGCTGCTGAATTGATGAGCTGCTGCTTCATTATCATCATGGCTTTAAGGGCAAAGAAAAACCAGGACAATCAAGTCCAAAGCATTGAAATAAAGGCACGAAATTCAGAGCGCGTAGAAGACAAAGTGTAACCGCGTAACTGTCGCGCGCCTTTACTACAACAAGTTTCACGTTTCTTCTAAATGGATCTTGTGTTTTCAAGATTGGAATGCTTAAAATCCACGAATGTAGGTTACTGAATTATGCGTCTGTTCGTCTCACTTACAAAGTCACACAACAGCGGCGGAAGACCCACATTAAGTTCCGTTCATTACACACTTATAACGTTTAAAGTACACGCAACGCAGCTTTATGGTCGCGGTTATTTGCCAAGGAAAGTCGACGGTCCTGACATTGATGCACGATGCTGCCAATGGAAGTCGACGGTTTTCACATTGATGTATATGAAGCTGCCACTGCATACAGCGCAACTACATGTACTATGCTTATCTGTATGTTTGAACACTATTATTCACTCGCGGCTTTATGGTCTAATCGCAATTCAGCCTATGGCTGCAAGTATTTTAGTCAATAAAGCATCTATCTATCCATCTGTCTATCTAGTCGCGATTATTTGCCCAGGGAAGTTGACGATTTTTACATTGACGCAAAATGCCGCCGCAGTAAACAATGCAACAACGATTTTCTCCATGTATAAATATTGTTTTCATTTCAAATTCTCAATTGAAGAGTTTTTTTTTGTAATCACACATACTCCGACAAGACGTACCAACATCCGAAGGACAGAACGCATCAGCAAAAATCATGCGTTCAAAAACAGAGCGCCCAACCAATCAGCGTGCGCCATTTCTCGATCCCCCCCCCCCCCCCCCCTGAAAAAAAAAATGCCCATTCCTAGACTTAGCTTTTTGGCCAAGTAATAACTTGCAACCAACCCGATTAAGTAACAAGAAAACGTCTGATATAAATGAGTAGGTTATGAGACCAGAACATGTAGCCTCCACAAGGTCCATTTATAGTCAGCTCCCCTATCGACTATTTGTAAGGTTGTATGGAGTTAAAACACCACGAAGGATTCACTTTCACTGCACTTCAAGCGTCAAATGTTTTTTCTTGCAGAAATTTAATCCGCTTGCGTCTCATGGTTATATTCTTTGTTCTCTTAGGAGAATTCGATTTGGTCTGAAAGGGTTTCTGAACGCCGTGTACTTTAAAAATTAAAGAGGCCGATCCCATGACACTAATGATGTCTGTTATTATGCACAAGAAGACTTTTCGTACTTTGTACTAAGGAAAAGAAAAACTTTGTCTAAAGAAGAAACTCATAAAGGTGCATTTAAAACCAAAATTGCGTATCAGATGGTCAGGAAGTGCGTTCACTAAACTGCAAAAGTGTCTGCTTAATTGTGTCCATTCACATGATATCTCAGTGACAGTCCCTTTGTATTCTCGCTTTTGTCTATTATGCAGTGTTTTCCTTTAGATTCATCCGGCTTTTTTCCGAAAACAAATGGCACTCAAAATAAGTGGAGGCTTCACCACATCTCCTTTTTGCTAGTTCACCATTTATGGCTCTGTAAAAACAACTTGATAGGCAGACACAAAATTAAATTGACTTCTGCAGCTCCTTCACCAAGTCCACAGCTTGCGGAAAACTAAAATGAATTCCAGTTATCAGGAGACGTTCCGGTGAAAATTTTTCCAAAAATTTTTTTTTTTCTGTATTGTGATCTACTTTTAGTATGTCTGCCTGAATTCGTCGTCCTTTTTCGATTTTTTGTTTTATTCCGCGAGAAATTGGCTATTAAAATAGCCCTCTCACGACCTGTCATCACTCGTCAACTCATGCGTCTCATGCAACACGGACATATCACATGAAATCTGGCAAAACACAAGTATTGCGTGTGTGATTCGGCATAGCGAAACCACGAAGAAAATTTCTGTTTGTTGAGCGAAAAAACCGCCGAAGGGAGACGTCTTGGGCTAGATTACACGACGCTGCTTTACATCAAAGCGAATCAAAGCGACATCTGGCTGACAGATTAGCTGCTTATGTCAACAAACACCGTCGGGGCGCCGAAAATCTTCAGGCGCGATTTTCTCTGTATCTGAAAACGCGTTTTGTAGCGTTTTCCGGTGCAAGCGGGTTTTAACGGAATGCGTTGAAATTTTGCACAAGTATAGAGCGATATGTTAACTTACAAGGGTGTCTCCGATTTTTTGTTTTCGCTTTAGAACCCAAGTCATTTCATTTGCCGTAAAAAAGTGCCCCCAAAAACACGTCGCCCGAATTTGACTTTAGGTATTTTCCGAACCAAACAAATTATCAAAAATCGAAGACATACTTTTCAGATCAACATATCTGAAATACAAAAATAGTATCGGCTCGGTATTCCGACAAATCTGTGATGACTTGGAACTCGCCATTTGGGGCATGTCAATTTGCATAGTAATCCCTAAAACTCGGCGTACGCTTAAAATTTCGGAAAACAAAAGTATTTTCCTGAATCTGTGTTTATTAAGTTGCAAGAAGACACTAGCTTCGTGGAGTGGACTTGTATTGAACGCGCGCTACCGCAGTTTTACCGCGAGAATGCCACGAACGTCTCCTGATACCTTAGGCCCTGTTTACATGGAGGGAGGGTAACCCTCCAAGGAGGGACACCCTCCAAGGAGGGACACCCTCCAAGAAGGATCAGAAGATAGCCCCCCTTTACATGCCAAGCGTTATCCCTAGAGTTATCTCGCCAAGAGTCTGAAAGGAATCGCACGGTCGCGAAATTTGAGATAGTAACCTGGCACCGCTAAACTTAGCGCCCCTGGGAGGGTAACCTCCCTCAAGTGTTTACATGGCCAAAAGTTGTCCCTACTGGGAGGGTAACCCTAGCAAGAAGATAGGGTAACCCTCCTCCTAGGGTGACCCTACCGATCATGTAAACGGAACAAGGAATTTAGATAGAGAATAGAGAAGGGTGACCCTTCTGGGAGGGTGTCCCTCCTGGGAGGGTTACCCTCATTCCATGTAAACAGGGCCTTAAAGCGCCGCGACATTTTTTGGAAAGGAGTTTCCATGGTTCTCCTGCATGTATCAAAAAAGAATTTCCATAGGACAAAACTACATGAGGGGCTGGGCCGCTACTTTGCAATTTCCGACTTTCTTACGGAAGCGTCCATTCCTCCAGCTGTGAATTTTATTAATTATTTAGAGTTTTTCCATTTACATGAAGAGCTATTTTTACAAAAGATTCCTGCTTCACATGTAATTGTTCCGGCTGTAATTGTTGTTTTTGTATGCTTTTCATTCCAGTTGTATGTACGGCCCTTGCCTGTACAAAGTAGTTTTCATAAGACACTTCGTTAGTTTGCAGTTTTGGACTCTTCGGTCGCCTGGTTCACTGCCCATAGATAGTGCAGGAGTGTTTGCAAATAATCCTCCTGACTCGCCAGGGGCTTAGCCATTCGCACCTGCTTCACTCTCTTTTTCATGTTCTCGGCTTTGATCTGCTTCTTCACGTAGTTGTTCTGACAATGGTGTGTATGAGCATCCAGGAATTTAAGCTCTTGTTTTGCTTGTTTCGTCGCCTGTTTGAGCTTCTTCGTCTCGGCTTTCAGTTGGTCTCTCTCTGTTATATACTCCTCAAAGTCTATTAGCCTGCAAAAATGGGTCGTACCCGATTTTATCAAATCGTACGTGAAACTGCTATTGCCCAACGTGGAAACTAAGGTCGACGTGTTCTATTGGGAGCAACCGCTTTTGGTTGGTTGGTTTGTTTTACGTGTTCTTTTGGATATCAACCGGCATTTTCGATTGGTTTGGTTGATCAACTTTTACAACTCACTTGGAACCCGGTAGAAATGAGTTCTATTGGTACAATTCAACCGCGTCAACCAAAAACTGGTTTAGGTAGCTTCAAGTTAAAACGGTTGGTATCAATAGAACACGACAGTAACAGAAAGACCAGGTGTTTAGGCGCCCGGTGGATTGTGGGCAAGGACAGAGAAGATAATATTACTTAGCCTTACGTGACGTATATGGAAGGTTTGCTCAAATACAACTACTAACGGGACCCCCATAAAATACAGGAAAGATTACCAATTTATTGCTATCACGCGGTTCATATAACTAAACGTTGAAAACTTCGGAAACTAAGCCCTGATCCAGTATTATAATTCCTTTTCCATATTTTACTGTTTCTTTCTGCAACTAAATCGAAGAACTGGGGATTAATACCGCTGCGCAGTGTACAATGGTTGCTCAAATTAAGACTGTACCTGTAGATACAGAGCTTCCAAACGAAAACTGATAACTTTAAACTCTAAGGTCCCTATTTTCGGTCAAATGCTTGCCCAAGGCACCACACACAGCGAAAGCCATTTTGGCTAAGCCGAGCCCACTACTAATTAAAGTGCTAAAGTAAAGAATACTCGTCCACTCAAACTAGAAAAACACTGAAACCGTGGTCCGCAGTCACGCATTGTGATTTCTTGTTGTTTAAAGATTTAAATCTCGTAGGGTTAGGTTTATCGTTAGTTTTAGGACCGACTAAGAACTTCATATACCTTCTACTACGGCTCTGCGGACCGCAGTAGCTTAATTTCAAGTAATGTGCCTTTAAAAGTTATTCTCCGCTAGCTGTTGCTTCTCCTTACTTTTGTGCTGTTTCCGCGGTTGACTCCGCCATCTTACTGCTCAGCTTCTCGTTTGTATAAGTTCTGCAAGTTTTGCACTTCACCAATCGTCGACACAATATCGAACTATAACTTGCTTTATGTACACACAGAACTAATTGGTAATGTAATTGGTGACGTAGCTGGAAATGCCGCCATCAGAACTATCAAAACTGTGACGTTAATAACTTGATAATCAGTGCAGCTGGTTACTCACTTATCCCAGTAATCCCAGTATAAAAACCTGTTCTGTACTCGACTAACTGGATTCAACTGAATGACGCATGCGCAAAGTGCTCGAGAGACTGGGTTTGAATTATGGACTGAATCCTCGCGGCCAGGGACCCCACGTGCCCTTTCAGTCCCAGGAGTCACACTTCTTCGTTGTCTTAGTTTTAGGGCAGGTAGGAAAATTCGTGCCTTGACACGTGGGCTGTTAGCTGGGTTATTCGTTCTTATCGTTTATGTCCACTTGCGTGTACTTGCCATTGACGTTGCCCATGTTTGAAAATCATATGAAACATGTATTAAACATGAATGAATGAATTTATTAACTTTCTGACTATTTCGAGTACACTTTTCGTTTCCCTGACCAAATTTCAACAGCTCAATCATCTTATTCGTCAATTCGCCACTCCCGTGGTGAATATCTTGAAGAACGTGATACAGCGGGCCGGGATAATTCTGATATAATATCGTCAATAATTTAAAGAGCTGTCAAGTCATGACTATAACATGGCCTTGGTTTTCTTGGTAACAAAGAAAAAATATACAGGAATGCCTGCAAGAATGTATGCGAGAGCGATCAGAGATTCCAGAGGCTTGGAAAAGAAAGGCGCAGTTACCAAATAGAAGGCTACCAAAAGCATAATGATGGGGATCACAAGTCGCACTTTGTAAGGGCGGTGTTGATTGGGCCTCTTCCAGCGGAGTACGAGCAGCGCAGCCACTGTGCCACCGTAGAAGGTCCAGGCAACAAAACTGAAACATCTCAACAATGCTCCCAAATCTCCAACCAATAGCAAAATCAATGCGATTGTAGACGGAAAAATGATCGCAATGCTGGGTGTCTGGAATCGGCTGATTGTGGACAGAAACTTTGGCATGTGTCCCTCCTTTGCTGCGGCACACACCAGTCTTCCACTAGTGAATACGGATCCATTGGCGGAGCCGTAACACGAACAGGCCACGAGTAGCGGCATGATAATCACCAAAACAGGATGCACCTAAAACATGCAGCGAAACAGGCAACTGATCTATTTGGGGTTTGATGATTTTCTCGTGCAAGATGCTAACTTTAGTAGAAACTTTAAGCCTATACCCTGCCCTTTCCTCACGACCTTGCGGGAAACCATTAATAATGTTCTCCACGAGCGTTGCAAGCACAAGAGTCATCGTTTACTTTTCGTTATCCTTGAGTCGCAGTGACGCATAATTCGTGTGTTTGCTTGCGCTTCTGTTTGAGCTTGTGATTGCCTCGCTCGTGAAAACTACACTAAAACAGTTTTTACTTCTCGGTACACTCAGTTTATTTTTGCATCACTTGCCTTTTCAGCCACTGTGACTGCTACTGCACGAGAAGCCAGGACTTCTGCTGGACCCAAGATACTCAGATAAGCCACATTAACAAGGACATAACACAGAGTAACAAGCGGCAAGGCTAACATGACGGCACGGGGCAGATTCTTGTGTGGATTCTGAAGTTCATCTGTGACATAGTTGAGTTGGTGCCAACCATCATAAGCCCATAGTCCACTGAAGAACGCCTGAGCCACCACACCAATATTAGTCTGAGTGCCTTTGAATAGGTTTTCCAGAACTTCTGTCTCACCACCAATAAGCTTTGATATTCCCAAAACCACAATTATTCCAATGGCAAGCAATTTCATAGCCATGAACAGAACCTGAAGGCGTGCTGCACAGTGGCTGCTCAAACAGTTGATGCTTGTGATAGCAAAAATGCAGCAAACTGCGACAAACTTAATGTATATTGCTGGGTCCTCTTGGGTTTTAGAGAGGAATGGCTGGCATGCATAGTTTGCAAAGGAAAGGCTGGTTATAGCCAACGAAGCTGGCTTTAGAATGAGAATCGTTGTCCAGCTGACCAGAAACGAAGGTAGAGGACCGAACGCTTCCTGAATGTAGACAAGTTCTCCACCAGACTTCTGAATAGAAGTCCCTAGTTCACAGTAACAAAGGGCTCCCAGCAAAGCCAATAAACCAGAGAGGAACCAGACTATGACCATCAACCCTACAGAGCCAGAGTTTTCAAGCACAAAACGCGGCGACACAAAAATACCTGACCCAATCATGACTCCCACAATCAGTGCAACACCTTGAACTAGAGTGATTGTTCGCTCCTGGGCCTCTTCTCCATTCTTCATAGAATGACCTGTCATCTTTAAGTGCTTTCTGTCAACTCCACTCTGATCTGCAAAGAAAGCCACCTGTTATAGGTTGTGCAAGATTGGAAAGCCTCTTGAAATACAGCCTAGTGAGGTCTTGTACTTGTAAAAGTTATCACACAGATCTAAGACACTCCAGGGGCTAATTCAATAAGAGAATATTTTACAAATGTTTCTCAAACAAGGGATCAATTCAATAAACATTACAAGTGTAATGCACAAGTTGGACCATTACCAGACTCTAATTTTTACAAAACTCTGCAAAACGTTACAGACACAAGTCCCAGATGTATAAATTGAACAGTATTTGGCCATCATTTTGGATTAAAGTGCATTTTAACACGTCAGAAAATTGATCCAACTTATAGAATACACTTGATAGGGTTTAACTGAATTGGCCCCAGACCATTTTTTCCACATGTTAAAATACACAGCCAAATACCTGACCACATAATATAGCAGTGTGCATTTAAGATGTTTATCTGCAACATTTTACAGACTAGTTTTGTCATAATGGTCCACCTTGTAATTACAATAGGTTGGTTGTGATCATCTGGGTGAGGGTTGCCTTCAGGAAGACCGTTGTTGGTGACTGACATTTCAAGTCATCTTCAGAGCAAAGTGAAGAAGTCTTGTCACATGATCATATTTATGTCTCTGGTTATTGGATGTGATTGGTCTGCTTTGTCGATAAAAAACAACGGCTTTCTGAAGACTACTGTCATCCAGGCAAATCAAAACCAGCATACTATTTTTAAACTCCTTGTAAAGTACATGTGTATGATGTTAATTGTATTTTTTAGCCCTGGATAATTTGTGAGTGTTTCAACCTGTAGATTGGTGAAGGTTGGAGGGGGAATCACCTCATGTTCAAAAGCATTATGCATACAATTATGGCAGGCACCTGTTTGTGATGGTAAAGGCTTTAATGCTTTAATGGGTTACTCCTAAAAACAGTATTACACTATACTAGGAGATCAAGGCTAACAGGGATGACTCAAAAGGATCATGCCCCAAAAGGACCTCTCTGAAGGGTTAGGGTTGAAACTTTGGAGACACATGTTAACTCCCTCACTCCCAAGAGTGATCAACTTCAAGTTTCTCCTTTGGTCTTTTACCAGAGATATATCATACAGTATGGAGAATTTGCCACCTGATAGTTTGCTCAGGTGAAAGTTGATTAAGCTGTCAATTCTCACTACACTGCTCATACATTTTCTTCTTAAAAGGTTGGGAGAATCTGTACTTTGAGCTTGGGAGTGAAAGGGATAAAGGGGGTGACAGGCACAAGGACGACGTCAGGTCCTTTTGATCGAGTCATTCCTTTGAGCCTCGTCCGTCAGAAAACAAAGAAGAACTATAATAATAAAAGCATCCCTGTGGACTCGAAACCATAAAAATGCTATTGCTTTTTAGGCTAAGTATAGAACGCCCGGTTTAAGAAAAAAAGATACGCTATCCTGGCTAAATAAGCTACATGATACAGGGTCACTTTTCGTAGTGTATCTTTTTCTAGCCGGCTCGTCAGTCCCACCAAAAAGTTTACCTTTCTCGTTCTATAAAGCGTTTAGCTCACTGACGAGCCGACGAATCTCCTATGTGCCTTGAGTTCACTGAAGAGCCGTCGCCAAGCCATTTCAGCCTTGCTATTTCAAGAATGGAAGAATAGCCCTCTGCCCTCAGACACAGTGTATTCTGTATGTTCCTTGTTTATGTCCTCACCTTCTGAATTTCTACCGTCTACAGATCGCACTCCAGCAGAGTTTGAAGGCTTGGTTCGAAAACCTTAAACCGTGGTATCATACGGACAAAGAGAGAGACGATTCCTGTACTAAATATCGGCCGCAAGTGAGAGAACGCCACGACGCCATGTTTGGGTAGAGCTTTACTCTCTGGGGAGAGGTCAGTACCAGTGACCGAGAAAGAAGGACTCGGGCGATTTTCGTCCGGGAGTAAGAATGGGGCGAGGCAAAAGCCGCGCAAAGGGGAGGTTCGCGTTTCACGCTTTTTTCCACCGCCAACTTTCGCTTATTGTATTATTAGGTTAAATTTTTGTCAAGCAATCCCAAATTCCCTTTCCGGTCTCTCTCTCCCCGCCTTCACCCCCACGATCACTCGCGCTCCCTATTGGTTACATCCTTAACCCCTCCCTGTGTCTAGCCTACCCACACTGGTATAACATGGATCAAATTGCTAAAAGATTGATCTGAGTCCGAAGGATAAGACCATCCGGTCTATCAAAGGTACAACATTTCAACATTATTTTTCTATCCCCCCTGTGCTGAAGTTGTGACTACTCTATCTTCAATTCGTTTTCCTCCTTTTTTCCCGCATCTCGGTCTAGGCCAAAAGGCGTCGTTACCGTTGAATATGTCGGGCATGGATGGGCGCGCGCTTTCCCTCTTCCCTCAACAGGGTATACTTTTCGCCTCATACATGTATGTGGTTAGGATAAAGCGTTGGCTGGAGAAATCGCGGCTTTTCTTGAAATTCATAAAAATTTCGGTGTCCAAGATCGACTTTGCTTGGCTTTCAAGCCTCGGGAGTATTCTGTAGTTGCGTGTAGATGTTGTCTCAGCGAATTTTGAAGTTCAGCTAGTGTCTACGAAAATTACAGACTGTGCACGTTGTCTGAACTAAACCGAGACTGCCGTGCGACAAAGATTTTTTTTAGCGGCCGACTGGTGACGTCGCTACACAGCCGTGGTTTGCAAAAAAAATTTAAATAACCTCCAAACGGTACTAAAATAAACAAGAATCCCGCTTTCGAAAACCCACTACAGAGCGAGGGGATATCTGCGATTATCGTATTTCTAGTATATTATTACACGACTTTACATTTTCGAGTGCAAATAAAGGCGAAAACGAGGGAGTACAAATATGGCAGCGTATTGCACTCGTCAGGAACCAGATCAACTGGACTATTAGCTTACGTGATGTCCATTTTTCGCAAGCAAAGTTTACGAATACGTCACTTTTTGCACGCGGCTAGATCGTTTGGCCCTGCTTCGTTTGTAGTGTAATAAACAATTTATTACACGAAAAAGTCGTGCAAAACGACTGTATTATTACTCGTCAGTTTTATTTTTTCTCGCCTGGCTCAAAGAAATAAAACCGACTCGTAAAAATACGGCTCCATCGTATTGCACTCCCCCCGTGTAATAACCCCTTTAGGCCCGGGGCCTCATCTTCGTTTCTTTCTGGGCAGAAACAGATGTCTTTTCGGTGAAAAAAAAAAAAAAAAAAAAAAAAAAAAAAAAAGAACGACTCTGCGTATGAACGGAACCCGATTTTGTCCCCCCTCCGCTACTGCCAATATATTAGAATCAAGCTGATATTTGAGGGCTTAAGCCAAGCGAGTCATCTTCCAGTTAATGTTCACTGTTGTGTTTAGTGTATACCCGGCCCATTACTTTATATTGCAAACATACATACTGAGTAATGTAACTGATAAGGAAGAAAACATGTAAAGCAAGAGAAGATTTTGAGTTTTGTGTGGAGCCGTTTCCCCGAAGCTGCAACGAAGCCCGGTGCATCGGAGTTCCCAAAGACCTATCCTCACGGAATGACTGAAATGGACAACTTCAGTGTCCGTCCAGCATCAGCAGAAGATTACGACGAAATTCTGCAGATGTCAGAAGGGACTGATCTATGATGGACGCGATTATCTGCCTTACGTGTTCTTTCAGTGGCTCCAGGAACCACATCGCGTGGTTTTTGTTGCTCAGCTTGGCAGCAAGCTGGTTGGACTTTGTTCGATGGCCATAGTGATAGCGGCAAAACATTATTCATGCAGGCGCAGCGGATTCATCCACTTTATCGTGGCCGAGGTCTATGGTCTCGGCTACAGCACCAAGCGCTAGCCGATTATGGTACGTTACCTTTGCCGATTGCACCGTTCGTATGGCCGTGCTGAAAAAAGGAGGCGATCGAATTATGCTGCAGCAATCACTTCTTACTTACGAAATTAGCAGAGAAACTGTTGAAGTTGAGGCACTTGCTGAAATAACTGGCAGTTTAGGAGTAGCAGTGAAACCATGCTCAAAACAGGAATGTGACGACCTCCTTCACAAGCGGCAAGTAGCGTGCAGATTGTTTCCCAAGGGTGTGGTGTTGTACCACTGTAAGGCGTTTGAGACCGCCCCGGAAAACACCTGCTTGGCACTAGAAGATGGCGTACAATTTTTTACCGAGCAAAGTCAAGGTGGAAGTTTCCCATAATCCATTAGCCTTGGTGGACCTCACGTGGAAGTAATGAACTTGAGGTATGGGAGGCAACTATCTGCGCTTCCATTCCAGTGTTGTTCAAAGCACATCTTGTCCGTCAACTCAAGACTGCACTTGACACATTTCGTGGAAAGGACTTTATATTTGAATTAAGCTGTGGCGAGGATTTTGCAGGTATCGGGGAAATGTTTGTGCTAGAAAAGTTTAAAGCGGAGAAAGTTAACAAACGAACTCTAGTTCTAGCACAGGCGGCCCAAGCTGATTGACTGTGTGACGTCACGGTTGGGTTTCATAAGAAAATGTATGGGAGATTTTAGTCGATCGATAACTCGAAAAATATTGCGAGAATAGAGCTTAGACTTGCTAACCTGCTCTATTCTCGCAATATTTTTCGAGTTATCGATCGACTAAAATCTCCCATACATTTTCTTATGAAACCCAACCGTGACGTCACACAGTCAATCAGCTTGGGCCGCCTGTGGTTCTAGCAGAGTACATCCTCAATTAATGTTACGCGAACTAACTGGATAAAGTTCACAGCCGTCGAAACATCTCGTAAGCGACAACCTCGGGAATTTTAAAAAGTGGTGAGTGGCATCGAGGCAAAATCTGCGCAATCCTTATTGCCAGTTCTTTGATGGTTGGTTGACAAGATCTCGAATTATTAAAAGTTCAAGATCCGATTTTCGGCTGCTGCCGTCCGAGCGGCTTTATAGTCTTTATGCAAGCTCTCGTAAGCGACCAGCACCAGGAGTGTGCTGCCCGGGACTGAAAACCTTTACCCTATTTCAGACCAAACTTTGCGATTTTCGACGGGTTTTTTTTAGACCAAAAGTTGCAATTTTCGACCCTATTTCAGACCAAATATCAAATCTCCGACCCTATTTCAGACCAAATATCAAATCTCCCTATTCCAGACCAAACACATACCTATATGGCTCATATATGGGAGTATCTCCCCCCACCCCCCCCCCCCCCCCCCCCCCGGATACATTCCCATATTTGCCTGTGGATACACTATTATGTTATATCAAGAGAGAAGTAAATTGATTGAAAATATACAATTTCCTTGTTTTCCATGTGATGTCATGGCAGCCATGTTGGATGAACTTTGACACATGAACTTTGATTGCTCATTAGTTTATTGAAAGTGACTCCAACATGGCCACTGTTTTTGTATTTTTGAATCTTCAGGAATTGGTTGAAAACCATCATTGATCAAGTGGGTGCATTTGTCTACACTGAATTACATTCTTTAAATAAAACGCTTCTCTTATCCAACAAAGAACTAAGTCCCACAGCACACAACCATTCACACACAATTCACCAATCCCACATATTGAACATCACCATGAAAAGGTACAGCTATATTTCTGGGCCCAACATTCAAAGCACAGCTGTGCTAATATTTGTGAAATAGGTCAAAATCTTGTCTGTTCACCTGCTGAAAACTGGAAGATTTTTCTCACAAGAGGTTTACTTCGATTATTATTGTTCTAGTTGAAATGAACTCCAGGGCCCTGATAATGAAATGCTTGCTTTTCATATTAAAATACAATACTATTCAAAGAGCTGTCAAGTGGTATATTATAACATGGCTTTTTGCTTCTTGGCAACAAAGAAAAAGTACACAGGGATGCCTGCAAGAATGTATGCCAGAGCAATCAGAGATTCCAGAGGCTTGGAAAAAAAAGGTGCAGTTACCAAGTAGAAGGCTACCAAAAGCATAATGATGGGGATCACAAGTCGCACTTTGTAAGGGCGGTGTTGATTGGGCCTCTTCCAGCGGAGTACAAGCAGAGCAGCCACTGTGCCACCATAGAAGGTCCAGGCAACAAAGCTGAAACAGCTCAGTAACACCTCCAGATCTCCAACCAAGAGCATAATGATGGATATTGAAGGTGGAAACATGATTGCCAGGCTGGGTGTCTGGAATCGGCTGATGGTGGACAGGAACTTTGGCATGTGTCCCTCCTTTGCTGCGGCAGACACCAGTCTTCCACAAGTGAATACAGATCCATTAGCGGCACCATAACATGAACAGGCCACAAGTAGCGGCATGATTATCACCAAAACAGGATGCACCTAAAACATGACAAAACCAGGAATTTCACACAATCATGTACATCGTTATATATAGCAACATTTCAATACTGATGATGTTTGCTCTAATTTTATCTGGTTACAATAATAAGCTTAGCAATAAAATGCAGTCACCTCACATCAGTGTTAGATTGATGTCATCCTCCTTCCCTCCGCCACTGAGAGGTGGCTTTGTTTTCTGCTCACTCTACTTTTTTTTCTTTTTTCTTTTTTCTTTTTTTTTTGGGGGGGGGGGGGGGGGAGGGGGGGAGGTGGGATTGGTATAACTCATAAAATACACTCATACATGTAACTAAGTATTTTATCAGTACTTACCTTTTCAGCCACTGTGACTGCTACTGCATGGGAGGCCAGGACTTCTGCTGGACCCAAGATACTCAGATAAGCCACATTAACGAGAACATAACACAGAGTAACAAGCGGCAAGGCTAACATGACGGCCCGGGGCAGATTCTTGTGTGGATTCTGAAGTTCATCTGTGACATAGTTAAGCTGATTCCAACCATCATAAGCCCATAATCCACTGAAGAACGCCCGAGCCACCACACCAATATTAGTTTGAGTGCCTTTGAATGGGTTTTCCAAGCCTTCTGTCTCACCACCAATAAGCTTTGCTATCCCCAACACCACAATAATCCCAATGGCAAGCAATTTCATAGCCATGAAGAGAACCTGAAGGCGCGCAGCCCAGCGAGTGCTCAAGCAGTTGATGGTTGTGATGACAACAATACAGCCAATACCAACAGCTTTTATGTACATTGTTGGGTTTTCTTGGGTTTCAGAAAGGAATGGCTGACATGCATAGTAAGCAAAGGAGAGTGTGATAATTGCCACTGATGCTGGTTTCATAATGAGGATGATTGTCCAGCTGACAAGAAATGAAGGCAGGTGACCAAAGGCTTCCTGAATGTAGACAAGTTCTCCACCAGATTTCTGAATGAAAGTCCCTAACTCACAGTAGCAAAGAGCTCCCAGCATAGCAACTACACCAGAGAGGAACCACACGATCACCATCAACCCTACAGAGCCAGAATTTTCAAGCACAAACCGTGGCGACACAAAAATGCCTGACCCAATCATGACCCCAGCAATGAGTGCGACGCCTTGAACCAAGGAAAGGGTGCATTTTAAGTGGACTTCTCTACCATTCTTTGTGGGGCCTTCTGTTGTATTTAGGAGCTTTTCCTCAGCATTGCTCTTGTTTTCATGAAAGGACATCTCTTCACTTGACTCTCCTTCTTTTTGCTGCTCCTGAATCTGAGTTCTTGTTTTGTGATCAGCTGTTTTCTTGTCCATGTCTCCCAGGTCTACCCCTACAATATTATGTATAAAAAAGCTTAACAAACATCTTCTAAGAATTGACCTACTCTATTAACCCCTACACATACTGTTCATTCAAATACTTTGATGTGCTGCTATCCACAAGTGTTGATGCATAACTTGAAACAGGTTTTTGCAAGTTTAAGTGCATTTAATCACAAATAAGCTCATGCAACTGGTTGTTTATAAGTCAGGTGTTCGTTGATGTAAATATCTTACTCAATGGAGAATCAAACCATATAAGGTTTCCATTTCCCTTGGAACCTCTCTGTAGCAGGGTATAGAGATCATGAAAAGAAAACTTATCTCACTCAAACTTGTGTGCTTTTTTATGTAAATCATTCCTGGGCAGATCATTTGTCCCGCCATGCCTCCCCAGCTGATGGAGAATTGATCAAATCCGCCCAGAAATGACTCAACAACAACAACAACAACAATATTCAACTGATTACAATGAATGGCTGCATGATTTAATACAGGCTCCCACGGCCAGTCGCCAGAAAATTAAAGAAGGTTTGAAGATTTTGCCAAACGCAATTTTGCAAACATACAAAAACGAAGGAATATTAAAATAAAGCACACAAGGCTAGGAGCAAAGTAAGTAAATGTAACTCCATTTTTCCGACTGACATCCAATTGATTGGGGTACATAATAATATTCTCGTTCTGAGAGCTGAATTTCTAACTGAGAGCCGAAGTGTGCAGTCCATATTTTGGGTGAAGGTAGGTCTCCTGTATAAATCTTAACTTTTTCCGGTTTTATCCAGTATATATTTGAAAACGTACACGTATCATACGCTGTGGGAAATTGCCTATACGCAACGGAGCAGGAATTACACTTTCGTATGCCAAATACTGTACTGGCGAAAATATAATAAAAGCAGATCGAAATTACATGGAATTCTGTACACAAATGCAGGGTTGTTTTCTTGTTTGTTTGTTTTTCTCAGAATACAAATATTATAAAGTTGCCCACAATTCTGTTTGAGACCTGAATACAAAACAAGTAGCAAAAGTACAGGAACCTCACCTTCTCTTTTAGCGCTTGAACGTCGCATTAGAACAAGTAAATTGCGTACAATGACACCTTTCGCAATCATACAGAACCCGCCATTAATATACGCGTCCTGGGGCCCTGGGGCTCGGGGCCTGGTTCTTGGGGGCCTGGGGTCGAAGGGGTTCATTTGTTCTGTTCCTGTTTTGTCGTCGGAACTTTGTCGAACAATTTCTCTTTGATGCAAACAAGGATATTTTTGGCAAAATGCAGGAGCTATGTATTTCAATGACCAGCTAAAAACACACACAAAAAGGCTGAAAATGGTACGTACTATATATTTATCAATGGTGGACTAGGCCTGGCAAACCGCTTATAAATTTTCGATAGCGCAGATCTCATCATACAAAAAAAAAAAAAAGTAAGTGTAACATTACATACGGTACTCTAGGTCAACAGTGCAGATCGACAAATTCCAAAGTGTGAGCGCAACATGGCCCTATTGGAGGGTCACGGCTCTATGACCTTAGCGTAGTTTCGATCTCGGGAACGCGAAAACCTTACGGTCATTTCAGCTTATATTTCCGGTCAAAACAAAAGATACACTAGACGCACTTCACAGAGCCACAGCTGGAATAACTCGAGTGTAGCAACAGCACTTGAAAAAAACACGTTGTGTGTTCCAAAACCCTTTTTGTTAAAAATCCATTACCAAAACAAAGTGGTGTAAATAATCTTCAATTACTACATAGGCCAAGACACACTGAGCCCGTACATCGATTTCGAGGAATATGTCAGCTGAGAAAACCACACAGGGCCATCTGTACAGTTGTTAGTGAACATTTCAGATACCAAAGTGAAGCATTTTTACACACATTGGCTTGCTCTTTGGGGACCAAAGGCTAAATTTCAGACATACAACGGAGCAGAATAATCCCGTGGGGCAGTACTCTGTTGCACTGCTAAATAACTTATTTGCGAGCTAATACAGTCGGACTTTTAAAGTCTGACTAATCAGTCATTTCGACAAACGCGCTATATTTTATGAATATGGCATTCTTACTCCAATGTTCAACTTTCCTATTTATCTTCGGCTTTCGGCTCAGCCAGCCATGGTCTCCATAAAGGATGCCTCTCAGCATTGACTTCAGGGTTTTCACGGGTATTGTCCGGGAAGTGACGGCATTCGCAGGAAATTGGAGAAGAAGGTGGAGTGATGTGGTTGTAATACTGAGAAGCTGTTGCGGGAACCGCGGTACAGGGCGGTGCCAAAGCCAAGAAACCGTCGGCAAGCGACGATTTTTTCACGCATGACCGACAAAAGGCGGCTGATGTGCAATCAACTGTCGGGGCCGCATAGCAGAAGGTAGCCAGCCGTGACAGAACCTTTTCTCGCAAC
Organism: Plumapathes pennacea; assembly: GCA_964036295.1. Taxonomy (NCBI): domain Eukaryota; kingdom Metazoa; phylum Cnidaria; class Anthozoa; order Antipatharia; family Myriopathidae; genus Plumapathes; species Plumapathes pennacea. The sequence continues at coordinate 1,872,010 of OZ038465.1, read as the reverse complement.
TTGTCAGAAATTCCAGGGTCGTTTTCCAAGTGATGGAAGATTCTTGCTGTGCAGTCGTTGTAACCGGCGCGGTACTTGCTTAAAGACTCGGCTGTACTTTCACTTGACCAGGAGCCTAGTGTCAAAACGAGACACCGAGGTTAGATTTTCTTGGTTGGACGCAAATCCGAATAGACACTCGTGTGCAAGCACGAGGACAACACGCGAGTCAACCAAAACTAAACTGAACAGCTCAGCATAAAACGAAACTTTACCTGAATTCTGACGTTTGCGAGACATCTTCAGAAAGTTGACTGCGAGCTCCAAAATTTCTGCCTTCTCCATTTTCTGGGAGTATTGATCGGCCTGAAAAAGGGACAATCATGTTTGACAACGTTGAGTTGCCGAAGTGTATCTAGCTTATAGAGTGTTGGCTTTATTCAGGAGCTCAAGGTTTCGTTGTTAGTTTGTGTACTTACATCCCGATAAAGCGCAGAAAGAACCAGGTTTTTCAGTTCATCGAGACTGTTGTTAATTCTTGCGCGCCGCTGTCTTTCGAGCATTGGTTTACTCGCCTATTGAGAGAACAAGAGACAATGTCAGCGAACTTGTCCAGTCAAAGTGAGAATGCTACAATCCTAAAACATGATGTTTGGGTTTTAGGAACTAAACGCCACAAACCTGTCGTCGACGCCCAATATTTGCCGTTCGATCAGAAAACTGGAAAACTTCGTCAGGAAAAGACATGTCGAAATCTGCGAGATGCGCTTGCCCTGAGGTCACCCGGCTAACTGTGATTGCGATCAGGAGTAACACAGCACACATAAGAATAAATAACCTGGTGCCTTAGCCGACCAATCAGAGTCCCAAACAAACGAACATTTCGCACGCGTTGACACCGCGATGATTGGACGGATTGGGGTGTTGCGGAATGCAAACCACGCGACAACCAGTACCAAGGTATTCAGTGTGATGTTTTTTTTTGTCAAAGAAACAACAACTCGAGCTTCCAACACCATCTCATTATGCGAACGTTGATGATTGTTTTTAGCTGATAACACGTACTCACGCGCTAACACATTTTACGGAGGGTGACCGTTTGTTGGAGAACAAAAACAAAGATGCCGCTTGAAACAATGCCCACTTTTAGAGTCGGTGGAATGAAAACTGAAGGAATGACTCGAAGTGTTGTGAAAAAGCGTTGTAAGACTCCATAGTCATGCAACACGAATAGATATTTTTGGTCCGTTTTCAAAGAAATTCTTTGAAAGGCAAAGATCTTCAGATCTTCTAGTTTTTGCGCATGTGACGTTTCAGTTCGTTGAGCACCAGCCGCTAGAAAAGAAACAAATTCCTCTGGTTTATGATGTGTGAATTAAATAGTGTAACTGTTGACTTCTTTCAGAAAAGTTTGCAGCACAATCCCCGCAACTATAATTCACAAGATGTGCGCCCAGAAGCTTTACATGCAAAAAAAAAAAAAAAAAAAAAACTTCACGTCCATCTCTCCACGATCTGTTATGCGGACTGGACACGAGCTTTGTACCCACAGATTCTCCCAACCTTTCAGAAAAAAATTGTATCAAAGACCAGAACTAGGAATGAACGTTCCAATCAGGCTAGGGGGTATCTGGCTGAAAGGTGATCAAAAGATACATGATTTTTTTCTTGATGACAAGGGCAGTAAAAGGTCTTGCATGTAAAAGCCTCTGGTTGCCACGTCTTCTACCGAACTACAAATGTAATTACTAATGCAAAAATTAGTTAGATACTTAAATGACAAAATATAAACACCACTTCATTACACTAAAAATGATATAGTATTTTAGCCGGCAAATGAGGACAAAATGAATACTCAGAAATAAACATCTAACAGCTCAGAGCTTGAGGGGTTGGGTTTCGCCAATAACGACGGCATACCAAGCAGCCAAAGAAATGCTGAAGACTCCTAGTAGAACTACGAGAGTCAATGGTACTGATACTAGTACCGTTTCTCTTAGTGGTTTGTTAAATTATTTTTTGACTGAGTAAACCGAGCAGGGGTACAGGAACTAGAGTGTTGTCCTGTATGTCCCATCTACAATTCCTGGGCAAAACGTAAGACTCAGGAATCCACTGCATAAACCAAAGTTCTCAGTACACTTAGAAATCAATAATCATTGTTCTTGTTGGCTAGCCGTCCGAGTGTGAAGGTCACACAGTTTTTGCTAAACCGACTTGGAAAATTGTCCATCATGGGTCGTCACATACTCTTTACTGTCATATGCTGAGTATAAAATCTCAGGTTTCTCTTGGTTTACTGGTTTCTATATCTGGCCGATAGATGCTTCACACAGAATGAACTAATTGGTCCAACACTGAAGACTAAACTAAAAATTACGCTAAAAATTGCATTGAACGATGTTACAACTGGTCACACAAAGTTGCAAGTGTTTGAAACTGAACGAAAATTAAAGAAACTGTCCCACTAAACTGTCCCAGTTGATGCAATGGCGGCGCCTGAAGTCCCGCATAAACTGACAATTTATTCATTCTTTCCATCCAACAAACATTTCGCATTATCGTGGCTTGTGGAAAGCTTTCATTGCCGTGGCTCAGGTTCACACTATGATATTGGTAAAGTTGACAGACTTCTCAGTGAACCAACTATACCTGCATATCCCGGCTGAAACTACAAAGCTTTGCTGAATTTATCTAATTAACTTGTCGAAACTTTCTCTGTGAAAAGGCTTTGCACTTCTTTTCCGTTTAATTAACTGTCCATTTTCTTAATCTGCGCTTTAGTTTTATCTGTAGAAAGGCTGGCGGTGTAGATCAAAGATAAACATTGTTGACTGGTAAACCCTGAAAATTGCCGTGCGTAAATTTCAGCTTTGTAATGTATTTTTGAAGAAGCAGCTCTCACATTTTGATCGTGACTCGGAGTAATTTGCTAAACAGCGGAAAAATCAAAGGTAATCATCCAAAAGTAAAATAAACTTTTTAATTATCAACAAAGAATAGATCCCACCTCCCGTTGTTTAATTGTCTTCTTCGGAAGCCGCCCGATTATTGCTCTCAAGTGATACCGAACTTTATATATATTTTTATTCAGGATGAATCTCTTGTGTTGCCGCCTCTTTTAAAATTAAATCAAACATTAACCTCTTTTGTATAAACCCACCGCATGGTCATAATGGAACGGCTAAAACTAAGTTTTGTGACTGAAAATGGACAAAAGCGCGAGTTGGCAACGTATCAACAGAAAACAAAATGTCACTAGTAGAAATTATCGGTCTATTTGTGGCATCATACGAATCACTAAGCCTGCGCTTTTTTAGAGCGACGCAAGGACAAGAGAGAGCACATTCCCAGTGAGGCAGACTCGACGCAAGAGCTACGCAAGCGCAACTTTTCCTCTTCCTCCGTTATGAGCTAGTCCTTGTGTCGCTCATGAAACATGTGTCATTTTGAGAGCTTGTCCATGTCTGCTCAGCCGCTTTATCTGCTGCCCAAAAGCTGACTTATTCGTGTGTCGAATAGATTTGGCACCAGGCATCGCGTGGCCTAGCCTTGTGACCGCACTGCATCTTGGAACAGCACCATGTATGGGAAATCGGCTCTCTTAGTCTTCCTCTGCACTTTTGGATATAGTTTAATGCTGTTGTTATGGTTAAATTTGATACGACGATAAATCTCATCCGTTTGGATTTTTCCCTCCTAGTTGCAGCACATAAGTCACGCAAGGGTGAGACTGTGAGCAGTTCTTCCTCCCCCTTCCCTCTTCGTCATCCTTCAGTTCCGGGTAGGGAAAAGAGCCTGGGAACGAGAATGATAAGCCCCCGGGGAGACAGATCAATATCGTATACATTCCCCCTCAGATCGAACTTGGTGCGGCCACCGGCCGGAAGACAAAATTTTAAACCCGGCGAGCATGCAACATTTCACGCAATGGCGGTCAAGCTATTACGTCGCTGAACAGAGAGAAAACTGCTGCCGGACGCGATGTTTGACTCGTGTATCCGGCCATCATACGCGTCTTGTTTTATTTAATAAATACAACTGTTCCGGCTTAATAAGAAGACGGGCTTAACTCTCTCTCTCTCTCTCTCACAATATTCGGCGCCGCCGTATCACCCGAGTCAGTCCAGTTTAATAATCGGCTTCAAACGTATTTCGGTTGCATATTTCATTGTGAATTCAGTTTCCCGAACGGTGACAGAATTTTAAAATATGATCGACTTTTTCGTGCAACTTTTGCTCTCGACAAGTATCGTCAAAATGAACTTCGGAAATTAATTAATATTTTACACGTACTGCAAATTTACATGTAGATTATTCGCAATTTTGGGGATGAACATCTGTGCGGCACTCTAATTTCGCGATCTTAGAAAACGTTATACTCTATGGGGTGACTTTAATTTCGAATTATTAAATTTCGTGATTTTTTTCACAGTCGCGAAATTCACGAACTTAAATCATCCGTAAGCATATGGTAATCAATGGAAAATGGCATATTTTCTGCCCCCCCCCCCCACCCCCCCAAAAAAACAAGCATTTTATTGATTATTTGTTAACTCAAAGTCATTGGGTTGGTTGCTTGAAGCTGTAATATTCAGGTGCTATATTTGAAATAGAGCAAAACTGGACATAATGAAACTCAACCAGCGGATACAGCCACTTCACAATGCAGGTGGCCTCAACCGGGGGCAGCTGTCACCGTAGGCTAAATGAAGATCGCAAGTAAAAAAGGGAAGAAATTGTGTATTACTTTGTATACATCAGTGGAGCCTCAAATGCAGTGACAATGACGTGAACAGTTTTTTTTTGGCAGCCGTTTGTTTCTCAGACTGGCTTTGCTGAATTATGCAGTTCCACATTATGTAAACATAGTATTCAAGAAGGAGGGACTAATGATTATAACATTACCGAAGACACGATTTATTCACAATCAAGTGTCAGTCGGACGCTGCAGCAACAGTACTGAACACTGCGAAGGCGGATGGAAAAAGCGTATAGTTCATGGTTGAATCTGCTAGTTAAATAACTGTCGTAGGATCGATCGTGGCCGAGAAATATCGATTCTGAGAGTCTTGACTTTGATCAAACGTCAATAAGACCTTAATTTGCAACCAATCAACGAGTTTCCATATTGTAAGAAATTGAAGCCTCTATAAAGCTAGCACAGTCGGTGACTCCCTGACAGCCACTACGGGAAAACAACCTCTTTCAGGTAATTCTACTAATGAGTTTTCTTTCTTCTTAGATGTCTCCTATTTGAGTATTTCCTTTTCTCCCACAGTGAATGTATTATGTGACTCATCAATAAGATCTTTATGATTCGAAGATACAATGGAAAGCTAGAACTTGGGAAAATAAGTTTTGGACTGCGTTGGCGTGAAGAAATTATGATGAATCGAATAGGGGTCAATGTGTGAAAACTGGAGCAAAGCACAGACTGATGCTCTGATAAAGAGTTGACCTTCGAAAAGTCAACTCAAAAATCTTAGCGGCGTCCAGTGTTCACATATCGAAGTCGAATCATCTTATGATGAAAAGCTTAAAGCCTGGTTTCCATATAATCGTCTCTGACGTAAGGATTGTCTCTGTCGCAGAATTTTTTGTCAAGGAATCGGGACGATTATATGGAAACACTCTTGCGACTGTTTCAAACTATCCTTATGTCAGAAGCGACTCGATCGTCCCGATAGAACCATGTTCTATCCTTGCGTCGGAGACGACCGGAAATGCAGAGACAATCTTTATGTCAGAGACGATTATATGGAAACCAGGCTTAACAAAAAATTCTGCGACAGACGATCCTTACGTCAGAGACGATTATACGGAAACCAAGCTTAAGTGCGGCTAAACATGGCACATTGGCGATCCAATCATTGCTTATATATGATGGATATCGTATATCACTGAAAAAGCACGGCCCTAAACTCAAGCTATAAAAATGTTATTTTCTATTTTCTCTTCGGTGTACTAGGAAAAGAAATGTGGCCGCTGTGGTTCTGGGTTCCTGGATGGTTCCTGACGGCTATGATTATCACTGGAAACGGCTTCGTAATTTACTTGATCGCGTCACGTCACCGCCTCAGAACCAAGCCCAACTGGTTCATATTGTCACTCGCTATAGCGGACTTTAGCTACGGGGCGACCTACTTTCCTCTTTCTGCTGCTTGTGATATAGATGAGAAGTGCGGCAACGGCGTGGCCCGCTTATCGGTTGCGATCTTTTTTACGTATGCATCGATGACAAATCTTTGCACACTAACGCTAGATCGTTGGCTGGCGATATTAAAACCTCTGCGGTACCTCACGCTCATGACAAAGAAAAGGATCGCGTTATTAATAACCGTTGCTTGGACCTTTATACCGCTTTTGGTGTTTTTGATTCCATACTTGACTTGGAAGCTTGCGGTCACGACAGGACGGGCCAGTGAAATACTCTCCCGGAGTATTTGGAGTCTACTTGCGGTCTTTAAAGTGCTAGTGTTTGCTGGTTTGCTTTCAGCGACGCTGCAAATAATTCTCATCGTCCGACGACACGCAAAACAAAACTTTGCTCTCATTTTACAGCTGGGGTTTAATCACAGGACGGAGCACGCCCGTGGAGCGGTTTCAAAGCGGACACACGAAAGTTCGACTACAATGGTCGTTGTGACAGTCGTAACGGTCTTCTTAATTTTCTCCTCTGCTGACGTATATCACAACTCGTGCAAGTTTTTCGGACTGTGCACGGACAGTGCGACTCGTTCGCACGTGATAACCCTTCTGAGTATGATGAACTCTGCCATAAATCCGGTTGCGTATTCCCTGTTCAAAGTAGACTTCAAGAGAGAGCTCAAGCGAATGTTTCGTTGCCACTCAAGAGGCCACCGGTTTCATAGTTAGCTAGGCCTCGTTCCCGGAAGCCTTTTCCCTACCACACCAGGAAACGAAAATAACAGTAATAATAATGATAATAAATAAGAATGATAATGATAATAATAATAACAATAATAATATTAATAATATTAATATTAATATTAATATTAATATTAATAATAACAATAATAATAATGATATTAATATTAATATACTACTAATCGTTTTATAGAATTGTGTACTTTTAGATTTATAAGACATTCATTGTATAGAAATATGTAGTTTTAGACATTCGTCCTATATAAATATGTACTTTTAAACAAGAATTCGATAATTCTTACATGGCCGCATTTGTGGTCTATTAGTCTATAGTCTATAGTTAGTGAGTTCATACTTCTATTATATCTTAGATTACTTGTTTTAGATAGATTTTTATCTCTACGTTCTGTTAGGAGTTGGATGTCAATTGGGACGCAAGTCCTGTTTCTTCCTCCTGTTATTACACTCCCTTATTTTGTATTAATTTAGTGTGTGTATGACGAATTTGATAAAATAAACTAAACATAACAACCGGGTCAGTCCTCCAAGCCGCGCGCTTTTTTATCGGGCTGACACCACATTGCTCTTGTAAGACTGCTCATGTAATCACCTTAAAGTGTAAAGCGGTTTAATTAAATAAAGTATTGATTGTATTCATTTGTCCAATAGTATTACTGACAATTCATCTCTGGTTTCTATTTATCCGAGAGCACCCAACGAGGGTATTTCTCAAAATACATTTCCTTGTGCAAATACAGCGGATAGCTTCCCCAAAAATAGTTCTTTCCGGCTTTTTTTCTGTTGATGGCAAACACAAAGGAAGACAATTTCCGAATGTCCAATTCCCAGCAGAGCAGTCCCAGAAAAATCTCCCAGCAACTGATCAAAATCACCTATTTTTTCCAGCCGGAAATAATAAAGCACTGCTTCCAGGCTTTAGAATACATATTTTTTTGGCTGCAGGAAGCGGTAGGCGGAAAATCTGTCTATTTTCGCAGGCAATGCAAGACTTAATTTTGCCAGCGGCCCGAAATGAGTGCTATTTCTCTCAGCCAGCATTGAAGGAAAAATAAAACGCCTGCCAGCACATGATGCTGTGTGGAACACATATTTTGCGGAACAGTTCCGATGGGTGCTCCTCTTTATCTACTGTGCAATTTTGTGATCGACAAGTTTGAACCCGCTTTGTTTCAAACTCAACTTTTACAAGTAAACAAGGCCTCTGGGTACGTTCTCCCGGGTAGCCTCTTATGCCTGGGGGAGGGCGATTTTACTACTCCAACTACCGTCCGCGGTCTGGTGGTCCGAGGTAGTCTCCATGAATGCTACAACCGCAAAGGCTGCTGGGTAGACGGTCGCCATAATGGCGGTAATGGTCAAACACTTGTGGTTGTAATGAACGAACCGAAACTTACATAGACATGGCAATAACGCTACTTAAGTCGTGAGGCATCCGTCAAGCAGGGAGATGGCGGAGAGCTACAGGCTTGCTTCAGCTGGAGGTGATGTCAAGATTTGGGAAATGCCTGGCCTTAGCTTGGGGAAGACTCTCGATATCCACTCACAAGCAGTGAGTTCGTTATCATGGAGTCCAAGCAATATCCTTTTTCTATCGTTAAACAAGAAGGAGCTCTAGTGTCACTGAAGCAGACGCGTTTGATGCAAAAGAGGAGGGAGGAAGATATGTAGGAGGAGCGATCGAGTCCAAACCGATCGTGTAGATTACTGAGTTTGATGAAGGTTCGAGATTCCAAACGAAGACTGTCCGTGCAAATACTGCGGGTATTGGCTCATTTACAGCCAATGACTTACTAAGGTGCGCTCTTTAAACTGACGTATGGTTTGTTTCTGCTGGATTGATGTCCTTGCTTGAATTCTGTTTTAAATGTTTTTTATAATAGCTTAATGTGTACGTGTACAGTACTATCAAACCTTTGACATCTTTTAGTGCAAACACTAATATTACTTACTTTTAGTTAATATTGCATTCATGATATTACACTCAAGTACTTTATGCATAACAACATTCATTCTTCATATCATAATATGAGCTTAAATCAATGAAAAATATTATGGCTTGTTTGTTTATTTATACAATTCATATTTTGGACTGTTTATGAAACAGTTGCTGCACCATGTAGTTTACTTTATCAAGGGCATTTTATTTAGGGTCAGAGTTTCAATGTTGCTTTCAGTTTTATGTTTATCAATATTATGGCATCATTATTAAACCCCTTACTGGGAAACAACGTCCAGTTTTACCCAAGAGATAATTGTCAGGTTCATTCAATTGGGAGGATTCTGTCTATTTATATTTTGGAATTTGAATAACAAGAATACACAGAATATCAGTTCCCAAAAGAATAGACTTGGTGCTATTCCAAAAACAGAATAGCTGACGTAAAAAAAAAATTAACATCATGAACATGATTACTGGCTATTCTGTCCATTCCATATGAATATAATTTTATTTTAAGCCCTGAATTATAGTGCATGCTTGCAAGTTTGTAGAAGAGATAAACATTTAACAGTAATAGCACCAGAAACCATGCAGGGACCGTATTCACCAAACTTGCATAAGTATGACTTACGCATCATAAGTTCAACTTACGCATATCTCGCTCAAGATAGTATGCGTAAATCAATGTTCTGATGCATAAGTCATACTTACGAACATTTTTATTTGTATGCAAGTTTGGTGAATAGTCGGCCCCAGGCTTGTACAGTTGTGTACGCTTTTTATTTCTCATGAAGTTGTCTCACTTGGTTGAAGATCAACCTTAACATTTATCAGATCAAGGTCTGGCCACTGCGGCAGCAGACAAAGTGGTGGTGACATACTTCAAGGGGCCTATGGAAAACACCACAGTGGACATTGGAGTGGGGGTGAGTTGAAATACGTGAAGTGATAATATTGTTTGCCACTCGTCTGACCACTGACCCTTGCAGTGCCCATAAATTAATATCATTATTTACAATATTTTGCAATGTATTAATTTACAACAATATTATTTATATAAATAATACAATTAAGTGCACAGTACTACTAATATTAGTAACTACTGTGCCTGAATTTGTATGATGCATTGTAAGTTATATATTAAATTTATTACATTTTATTTAATCAGCATCAAATAATTAAATACACTCTTTTGCACCATGTATCAATCAGATCACACAAGTTATGCTATCTATCTTATCCTAATAGCATAAAATGAGATGTTTGAATTCTTGTAATGGTTCTGTACTGTACCTGAGAGTTATTTTCTTGACTTCACATACTCATGTGTTGTCTGACAGAAAAAGAAGGTAACATTTTTGTTGTTGTTGTTGTTGTTGTTGTTTGTTTTATGCATCACAGGAAAACAACTCATGTGTGGCATTCAACTCGAGTTCGAGATTTTTGTTAACTGGAGGGAAGAGTAGGATTCTGTCAGTATGGGACTTGAAGACACAGTGTGTCAAGAAAACATACAAGGCAAGGCTGGTGATTCATGAAATTTGGTTAGAATTCTTGTTGTTGTCTTTTTTTTTTTTTTTCTTTTTTTTTTTCTTGTGAAACAGAGAAGATGGGAGGTGATCGGTCTCTTGTTTGTGTTCAAATGTTTACTGGTCATATTTTGTTATGGGAAGTTTGGAAAAATTGGACCTAAATCGTGGCACTTCACTAAGAGTAAATGGCATTTTAGTCAAGTGGCCTCACAACACCCTGTAAACTCAGATAGAGCAGGGATTCATTTTGATTTTTCTTATTTCAGGAACACACTGATGATGTATCATGTTTGACATTTAACTGGAATGACACAAGCATTGCATCTGGATCTGTGAATGGAAACGTCCTTTTGCATAATGTAGTGACAGGGCAAGCCACAGGGCCGATGAGGCTTCCAAAGACGCAGGTAAATATCGACAAGTGGTATGTATCAATGAAGAGATGAACTTTTGTACTTTTACATAAATATGCTGGATGTTGGGAGAACACAAGAACAAAGTGGGCTCATGATTTTTAACTTTTTTTCAGTGTTCTCCTATCATTCCAAACTTGTTTATATTGGAACTTACAAAGACATGGGAAATATGTTATAACTAACTGTTGAAAAGATAATTTTACCTATAATGATCACTCTTGAAAGCTTTGTAAAACACCTAGTTCACATATGTTTTCTTCTCCTGTGCAGGCAGTACGTGATGTCCAGTTCTCATACTTCAAAAAGAGCCTGTTAGGAGCAGTAAGTGATGATGGAGCCTTGAATCTGTGGGATTGTAACACTCGTAAATTGGTGACGTCATTCTCCAGTGACCACAGAGCTCCGGCCATGGGGCTGAGCTTCTCTCCAGTGAATGACATGCTGCTTGCAAGTGTAGGACTGGACAAGAAAATTATATTTTATGATGTTCAAGGGAAAAAGTGAGTGAACAAGATGATTTAATGAAGAATGATAATTATTCTTTATAACACTATTATTAAACTGATATTAACTAATATTAAACTGATATAAACTGATATAAACTAATATTACACTAACAATGTAACAATACATTGCATCACAAATGCTACACTGTAATGATATTGAAATTATTTCAATATTGTTACAGTGTATAGTGTAGTGTGATGTGTGTATTGTGGTTAGCTTGAGTCACACTTGCTCCATGGCAATGCAAAAGGCCACTGCAATTTTTTCATGTATTTTTGGTTTCAGGGCAGTGAAGGTGATGACGGCAGAATCTCCTCTGACGTCAGTTGCTTTTAGGTATGATGGTGCAACTCTTGCAGTTGGATCAACTAAAGGTACAGTATGGACTGTTGAGGTTGTTTTCTTGCTCAGTCAATAATTTTGGAGTCAGATTCAATCATTGATAGTATTAGAGAAGTTTGGCTGTAGTTGAGTGCTCTTATAATTTATTACCATATTTGCTGTTACATAACTTTCTTATTGAGTACATTCATTTAAATCTGATAGCCTGGAAATATTGTTTTACAGGTAAAATTTTTGTGTACGACTTGAGGAGTGGTTCCACACCACTGAACAGTACAACAGCACACAAGACTTCTGTGCAGTGTCTCGCTTTTCAGCACAGTTCTGCAGTTAGTTCAAAGGTGGGTGTAGTTAATGTTGATCCAATAATGACTCTAGACAAGCTGCTACACCCTTTTCCTTATCTCTTGTTCTTTCTAAACCTTTGAACATCATTTCTGTGCAGTATAAAGTAGTTTAAAATCCTTTGATGACTTCACCATTATTGTCTTAGCTCAGTATAATTATATTTGTGCAGTTTGGCTTTTGATAGCTTTTAATAGCTGGCTTAGAGTGCCAGTTCTTACTACTAGAATTTGTCTTATGAACTTCTTTTTCAGGGAAACAGCAATGCAGTGAACAGCAAGGTTGCAAAGCCTACACCGTCAGCAAACTCCAAGCCCCCAGGTCGTCATTTACCGAACCCTCAGGTGGCAGCTGTGGCACCCAACTCTGAGCACCACTCTCACAAGGTTCACACACAGCAGAATGGCTTGAAGGAGGAGGAGGAGATTTTCTCACCACTAAGAGAAGGTGTGTATTGTACAGACGTTGACACAGCAGTTTGGAAGCCATATTGTTTGCTTGACTCCTTGAAAGGCTGCACCTGCAACAACTGATCACTGGGTTGGTCTGTTCTTCTTCTTCAAATTCTATGTTTTAACATGTAGGTAGTTTGTTGGGGTTGAAAGAGAAAACATTTAGGTTAATCTGAGCTTATCTTGTGTCTTGTGTGCATTTCCAGTTAAAACTCCTGCAGTGAGTTCTGACAGACACCCTGTGAGACCAGGAATAGAGGGAGACTTGGAGAACAATCCAACAGATGGTGAGTTACAGTGGGTGGGATACCTGGCAAATCTGGCATTGACTTTGCTGAGCTGTCTCTCATCAGTGCGGCCTAGGCCCAATTTGCATGATGAAAAATTTGTGCCACATTGATTACCTTTGAGCAAACACATGTTAAGTTCAAAGGTCAAACCTTGTCATTTTATCCTGGCTTCAGGGATCTTCTCTCCGCTAACCAGTGACACAGCCACACATCATGTACGCCACCATCCAGTGGGGGCACCAAGCGTTGCAGTAAGCTCATCCAGTCATCCTAGCTCAGAAACACGTTCAGAATTCCCTCGCACAACTGCTGAAGCATCATCCAGCGCCAGGCCTCCGGCTGACTTGCCACTCACGGGCGGTGCTGATCGGGAGGAAGAGGGAGGTTTGGAGAGGAGACTTTCTGGGGATGAGCGGAGGAGGAACGAGGAAAGCTTGACCACAGGGGGTGGAGCTGTGGAAAGAAGGCGCCAGTCGGATACTCCGCCTCCTGCATTTAGCAGGTCACCAGCGATGAGAATTCGACATGGATCATCTGGTAGAGACCAGAAGGTAAGTTCAGTACGCTGGGCACTGATGATTCAACCACTAGTTTCTCAAGTTTGCGCACGCATTCAAGCGTGATGGGTTTCAACTTTTCAATTTTCCAACTGTCAAAATTCCCTCGTGCTGCTACACCGTAACTCAGCACAGCTTTTACGCGACTGTTTTTAGTTTTCTTGGAGTCTTTTATCCATCTTTGCCTTTCCGACCCCAGTAGAAAAAGGGAAGGAAAATATTGATAACAAAAAGACGAGACGAGGCGAAGCAGACATACGACAACAACAACTAAGATGGACTAACACGATCCTTATCGTGCTAAAGTGGTATCCTTTTGTTTTACCGTGCTAAACTACCGTGACCGTGCGTTCACCTCATTCCCTGTTTCCCGTGGAGGATCACAAGAGAAAGAAGATACTCCCAAGTGAAGGAGGGTTTTCTTGTTCTCGTGGTAACTAAGCTGTCGTTTTCATTCACAAAACTGATCACAGCCCAGAGAGAAACGATAGAAGAAAAACAGTCAGAGCAACCTTTTAATTTCTGATGGTACCGCGATTTGTAATTTTATCAACACTTATCGCTTGATTCATTTCAAACTTTCCTGTTTTTTTTTTTTCTTGGACAGTCTCCTAATGTTTCACCCTCCCTGGCTAGAAGAGCTCTGATTGGAAGTCAAGGCACCAATGAGACACAGCAAGCCATGGCGACTGTTACCAAGACGACAGAGGGGGGAGCCTCGGCTGCGGCGGGTTCATCTGCAGAAGGCGCGGGATTGGCGCCGTTTCAGGTTCAATTTATCAAGAACATGATCGAGGATTCTCTGGAGGAGTTTAAGTATGATCACGTTATCGTTTTGCTTGTGTAGTGGCGCTGGCGCGTGGTGTCTAATCTTCAGTTTGACATAATGTGTTGATATGTGTTTCAAATTTCAGAATATTTGGACAAAATCTAATACCATCCCCAGAGTCCTTGTAGAGTCCCTCGTGGTAGAATCCTTAACTATTTATCTTCCCCCGTTTTGTAAGTTAGGCAAGGTTTGAAGAGGGAAGGGGGGGGGGGGGGGGGGGGGGGGGAGGTCGAGGTTTAACAATCAACTGATAACATTACATGGGATATGAGGATGGGGTATCTGTCGATATGAATTTCGTTCAAGGACTATTGATCGACTAGCCGGAAAATTGGCGACAACTTACTTACAATCAACCGACAAGTTGGCAATCTGTCGACACCCGACCAGCCCTGAGTAAGTGGGCAATCTGCCAACAACTTAATGGCAATCTTCCGACAAGTCATCAATTTGTCGACAACATACGACGACAATCTTGCCGACAACGACCTCGTCCGTAGTTTGGTCCGCCTTCTGAGGCTTTTATGGGAACTTATTTAGTATCAAGGTCCGGCTTCTAGTCAGTGGGTGATGTTGGATAATTTTATACATTCTCTAAACAATTGTATTAATGCAAAGTATAATTGGAAGAGTGCCCTAGACTGCTTTCTTTCAAACTCCTCTTTAGCTGCCGTTTCTGTCATTTTAAGCGTACGATATTTTGCCTTCTTCTTTCCTGCAGATTTGCTATCCATCGGGACTTGGTTAACGTACAAGTAGAGATGTTGCGGCAGTTCCAGATTCAACAGGTACAACAATTAACACGCACTGGAAAAGTGTACTTTTCAAAAAAACATTTGCAGCTTTTTCCTGTCAAAATATCCAATTCTACAGGGTTATAGATAGGGTTATAGATAGGGTGATGCACTCACGCGTAAAGCAAGTGCCGCATCTTGAGATCACGCGACTGATCGCGCATCTTGCTTTACACAACTACCCTGGTTCCAGAGGTCCTTATATTACTCCTTCAAGAGTTTTCCGACAAGAACGGCGGCGACGAAGCGAGCGGAAAGGACCTCTGGGCGCGCGAGGTAGCAACCTCACTTCCATGAGTTCAGCTGAACTTCGTCGCTGATTGGTTAATGTTTGACAAACACAATGACGATCGCGAGCGAGAAGAACTCATGGAAGTGAGGTTTCTACCTCGTGCGCCCAGAGGTTCCCTCGCCACCGTTCGCCTTTGCCGCCTTTGCCTCGACTGGCAAGCGAGGAACCTCTGAAACCAGTGTATTACACAACCAGCCTTGTAATTTTGGCAATTTGGAGTGACGATGATAGTTCTACACCAGGTAGACCTTATGGTCTCTTGTTGCGTCATATCGCACTCACTCCAGTTCTTGACATGGCTATAATTTAGTTTGCAATCTGTTTTATGGATGCCGCTCAAGATGTTTACATCTGGGAACCTGTGTTTATCAACTTTGTGTTATTTTGTAGAACGAATTGAAAGCGATCATGGAAAAGAATTCCATGAACGAGGCGCTCGTGGTGGAGATTGAAAGACTAAAGGAAGAGAACCATCGACTGAAGACAAAGTACTAATGACTGCCACAAAGCTCCAAACAAAATCTCCTTACCTATGTTAACGAGACAGTAAGGGCGACGCAAAGAGAATTTATAGTTAGATCCAGAGCCGCACCCCGGGTACTGTAAGTAGAGATGAGATCTCGCATCATCAGCAGTATAAACGGAAGTAATGTGGCTGTTTCATTACGTGTTTTTGACATAACATATTGTTCACGTTACGTTATGTTATGGCTACAAAGAAATTGAAACTAAGAGTACGGTAAAAGCTTGGCTTCCCCCGTCCCATCCTCTCGAAAACGCGACGTAATTTCTGTCTTGGAGACTCTTAGTTTAAACTTTACCGGGAGACATGTTGCCGGACCTTCCATGTTTATGCTTTATACTGTACACTCCCACAACGGCAGACGTATAAAGGGCACATTAACTACGTCCAGGGATACACCCGTACACGCCATGGTACTGTATTTATTTGACGCTCCTGCACATGAACGCATCTTCACAGAATTCATCGCTGCTCACACGACTCGGCAAGAATGCTTTGGGTCTTTGAACAGTCGTTGAATGTTGCGGTGTATTTGTAAATTTTGATACGCGAGAGAAATATAGCAAGGGAGAACGGCTCTATTTTAGACGCAGTGTATTTTCAAGGAATGTCTACCAAATGCTCTACTCGTTTATATGTACATACGTTTCGGTATAGATTTGCAGGGTGTATTAATATTTTTGCAACTTTAGAACAGGGAGAATAGAACCTTTTCGTCATAAAGCGTCCTAAATTAGGGTAACAATAAAAAGTAGAAAAGTCCACGGATTGTTGTTTGTTTACCCTCCCCTCCTCCAAAGTATGTGGAGTACTTTCCGTATATCTCTGTAGGTACATGTATGAAAGGGTAGTCTACCATGAGAGCACGAAGATCCGCTACCACCCCACCCCTCTCCTCACACAACTCATTGGAGAAGCCGCATGCCTATTGCGGGCTCATCTATTGTGCATCTGTGCAAGCACGGCCATGTGACGGGAAAGTCAACGAGAAGATAAGCTCTTCTTCTGACGTTTATCCTGTCTTTCTTGACGCCATTTGCATCTGAGGATGACAAAACAACTAAGTGTTTGAAAACAGAGCACTGAAAGGAATACAGCAGGCGTTTTATTTCCACGAACTGTACATCGTATTTGCAAATGGCGAAGCGCAAGCGAGAAAGCGTCGGAGTGGCGAATTCTGGCGCGAAAAGACCCGGAGAGAGCTCCGAAGGAAGCCAAGGCCGGGAAAGTAAACGCCGTAAACTTTCTAGCTCACCAAGCATCGATCCGGTAAGTCTTACGCGAAGTAAAGTACGATAGTTTTGTTTCTGTCGCGAACAAAGAGCTGCGTGGTGTTTACTGGAGTGAGTTAATACTTTGTAGTAGTTGTAGTAGAGTCTTTCGTCACGAAGTATATTTTGTTGATTTTGCCTTTGTTTTATTTGGTCTGTTTCTTTCTGCAAATCCACCGTACTTATTGTTTCGTTCTTATGACAGAGCATATTAGTACAAACTTTTTGAAGTTCGCTTATGAATCGAGTTCAACGGCTGTGTTCCGCGCAGCTCTTTCATTGCGCTTCCATAAACCCGTTGTTGTGGTATGTTTATTTATGCTAAATAATTTACGCCAGTTGACAGATAGGCCAAATAATTGAAAAAGCAAACGCCTGGTTCAAGTTTTGTAGGAGAAAATGAAAAACTCTGAAATGTCTTTCGCTTAATATGTCTGAGAGATGCCCGGTCGGCCTAAAAAAATCGTGAGAGAATGGATCGAGTTTATGACAAACAGTATTTTGTTTGCAAATGCTTTTTGATCAAGAAAGCCGAAATTTTGTGAGGAAACCAAAATAATGGTATCCAACATTTTCAGTAATGGCTGTCCTCTTTTTTCAAAATTCCAGATGACCAATGGTCAAAAAGAAAGCGCCCAAGTTTGGCAGCTATCTTGGCCAGTCACCATGTGGCTAACTGCTAATAGATAATTATTCACTTTTTGGCCTCTGGTGGATCAAAAGCACTTTTCTACAAATTGGTCTTACAACAAAAATCACTAGCTCTGACACATGAAAAATGCAGCACTTTGTTAGCCCTGTTGAAACTACAGAATGGTATTTGTTTGCCCTTTTGTTTCTGAAAATTTGGCAGGACCAAAAAATCTCCTGGTAATGCTTGTTGCGACTTGTCTCTTGCAGGCTGAAATTTGTACTGAACTTTATGATACAATAAGGAACTATAGAGATGAAGATGGCAGGATTCTGTGTGAACCTTTCATCCGTGTACCAAAACGAAGGTGAATAGTGACATTTGCATTCAATTCTCACTACATTACTTGCACGTTTTGTTATTGAATGGTTGGGAGAATTTGTATCACAAGGTTAGCTCTAGTCCTTTAATTAGGAATTCAGGTAAAGGTTACACAGTAGCACCTAAAAGGTACGGATTGATTTCATGTAAATTGGTGTGCAATCAAGAAGAATATTGTTTTGTTATTTTACATGAACATTGTTGTTTTTTTTGTGTGTAACCTGTAGATTTTGTTTTGTTTTGTTTGTTTGTTTGTTTGTTTTTTTTTTTCAGGGGGAGTCCAGACTATTATGAAGTTGTTGATTTTCCAATTGATCTTCTGAAAATACAGGTCAGTAAGTCTAGAGGGTGATCAAACATGAACTTCTCTTGCTGTATCAGTATACATGTAAGTCTGTAATCAGTGGGAGAAAATGGCAGGTGATCTCTTGTTTGGGTTCAAGCTGATCAGACTATCAATTCTATCCTCGGTACTCATACATTTTGTTCAGAGAAGGTTGGGAGATTTAAGCCCTTGATACAGCTTATATTGCTAATACTGGGAAAATTATCAAGTAATGTGTGAGTTTGGAAAAAGGAAACAAGAAATATAAAAAGGTTTTTACCTCATCAATTGGGCCACACTATTTAAATTGTGCTTCTAATGTAGCAACGTCTTAAAACTGATGAATACGAGGATGTGGAGACATTCAGCAAAGATGTGGAGTTGCTCCTGGACAATGCTGCCAAGTATTACAAACCAGACTCTCAAGAACACAAAGATGCTTTCATTCTGAAGGAACTGTTTTTTGAAGCCAAGGACAAGTTGTGTGCTGATGAAGATGAAGGTATGAAGCAGTTGTAATACTCACACCTGCATTTCAGCGAATTAAAGTTAAAGATATTTGGTGGAGTAATTACTTTTGTTTACTAAGTTTGGGTTTTGTAAAGTTTTTGTCTGATGTGTAGCAGCTGCAGGTTTAGTGGAGAAAGTTTGGTTTAGATTAGTTTAGTTCTGGAGTTTCATCACAACATACATCTACCACATTCCTTACATACTTTGTTTAAACTTTTTTGTTTTCTTTTCTGCAGATGGATCTGAAGGTTCAGAAAAGATGGTATGTATGTCCTCTTTTCTATTTTCTTTTGTCATATTAGGAATGTATATAATGGGCCAGAGGGTGTGTTGTGCCTTAAAATTGAAGTTTCGGGTTTTGAAGAGTTGTTAAGCTGGTACATGTGATGGGTATTGTTGCAGGAAGGTGATAGCAGAGATGAGGATTGGGACAAAGAAGGAGCTGACAGCGATGAAAATGACGAGACAAAGGATGAGTCAGGAGAAAAGACCAAGTCCAAGTCAACCAGCAAAACTGGAGGGAAACGAACAAAGAAGCCGCTATTACCAGGAGGTGGTGAAAATATTGTGATCAGTGTCTTCAATCAGCTTTTAGTAACGGATGAATGCATGCATGTAACTGTACAGTACATCTTATGCTGTGTTTACATGAGACATTTACCGTAGTAAATTAATTACTGCTGTTTAAAAATCTATTGTTCTGAATTACATTAACCAAGGTTTTGTAAATTGTCTACATGCATGGTTTAAGTATATGCTTTCACCGAGGTGAATGTGTCTTGTGTAAACACGGCATTATTCATAGCTATGGTATTGCTCAGGTGAAGGCTGATTGATCTATCAAGTCTTGCTCCATCACTCATATATATATATATATATATGTGTATTCTTCTTCGATGGCTGTGAAATTGGGAATGAACGTTAATAAGCAGATTTTTGTCAGCACCATTAATATTATTGTTTGCTGTTACAGATGAGGATGACAATGAATCGACGTCCACAAGGGATGGTGATGACAGCGATGGTTCACCCAATGCTGCTTTTATGGAGGAGCTTGTGAGTGCCGTGTTAGAAATGCGAGACAGCCACAACAGACTGGTGTGTGAGTTGTTCAAGAGACTGCCACCACCCAGCGTAAGTAAGAAATCTCACTTCAAATGGATGGTTGGGACAAAGAAGGAGACTGGTTGCATTGTTTGGATAATATATACTGCAATATACAGTGTTACATTTTTGTAAGGATCAATTGATGTGTTAGTTATGGAGTCTATTTTACATGTAATACTGGGTACTTCATTGTTCCTCAGCTCTACCCAGAGTATTATGCAATAATCAAGGAGCCCATCGACCTTAAGATGATCTGTGTGAGATTGAGGGTAAGTGTACAGGATTTTGTTCAGAAAGTTCAAGTATTTATAAACAGATTTACAACCCTGGGCAAGATTTACACTTACATAGAATAATACATGGGTACACGGAGATATGAAATTTATCTTCTCCTGTTCATCTTGATATTGAGATGAACACGAGAAGATAAATTTCATATCTCCGTGCATCTACGTATTATTCTGTTTATTTCGTAAACTCTGGTGTGATACAGAGATTTCTGCCACTAAGGAATACAAAAACATGCAAGATCACTGCTTGGCTGATATCAACACATGTAAAAAAATATATATTTTTACGTGTATTCAGATATGACATTACTCAGTGGTGGAAATCACTGTATCACAACAGAGTTTATATAATAAAGTGTCTTTCTCCCCTCCCTGGTGATTTGTATATTTTGAGTTCAGGAGTTGAAAGTTTATACTGTACACTTTAGGTATTTTTATTTTTTCAAAGCTGCACAGTGTTGGGCTGATTGAGGAAATCTTGCCAAAAAGTCATGAAGTTTACTTCAATTAATTAATTAAAAATTGGTTCAAAGTTTTGTTTAATTGTATTTCAACAGGCAAATCATTATTCATCACTGGATGAGTTAGAAAAAGATCTGCAAGTAATGGTAAAGAATGCTCACACATTCAATGAGCCAGGATCACAGGTTTATAAGGTACAGTACTATTTGGAGTCTTTTAGATTGTGCCATGCTAAAAGACAGTGCCAAGTCAAATACATGTTTGAGATGTGGTCAAATTTGTACCAACCCACCCCCCCCCCCCCCCCCCCCCCTCTCCTTTTCTTTTTTTTTGCCATCATGCTTGCTGATAAGTGAATGTTTGAGAATTGGACATTATACATAAATCATTGTTCGTGATTGTAAATTTACACCTCTGGTCCAGATTTTTTTTCTGTCTGGAAATAATTTTTTTTGGTACAGCAACTCAAGGTGCTGAAAAAAAAATACTGAAAGGTAATTAAATTAAAGCTTCACTGCCATGCCTTGGTGTCCACTTATGGTACTCCTCTCATTAACACTGCAAACACTGAATGCACTCATTGATAACTTTCACTTTCAGAGTGGTCACACCTTGGGTTTTATTTGAAAGGTCAGGAGTTGCATGCCTTCCTGGGTTGAACCAAATTTGCTTTTGCAGTGAAAGTCAATCAGCAGTTCCATGTACAAGAGCTTAATGGTTGACTGTTTGAGATACAACATTCTATTTTGGTGTGCATTAGGGTCTAAGAATGTTTTGCTAGTTAGATGCTTTTTAATGTGATTTTTCCTTTCAGAATGCCACCTCTATTAAGAAGATGATTCAAACAAAGAGAGCTGAAATAGAGCACACCCTGATGGGTGCCAAGTCTAGTAAAAGATTAAAGTAAGCAAATATCATGTGTACATGTAATAGTGTCTCAGTCACAGACCTGATCCATGCTTCCATAATGATATTTCTGTACTGCAAAGATGTTGTTGAAGCAGATACTTGGATAAGGTCCCAAGAATGTTGGACTGTAATGCAGTTCTGTAGAAACGTCAAACTACAGTAATCATTGCTGCATCCTTTTATTTTGACCAGAGCTCGTCGAAGCACAGGAACCCAAAGCACAGCAATCAATGCCCTGCTTGAAGAAACTGATGATATATATGGTGAAGGAGATGCTGAAATGGGTGAAGAATTTGGTGACGAGGGATCTTATGGTAATTAAGCTCTGTTGAGGTGCATGTGTGTGTTCATAGTTTATCAGCTTTCATCTGAGCAAGATATTAAAAACCAAGTTCCTCTAAACTGTTATTTTTGCCATTTTACTCAGCCATACAATCATTTTTTTCTATTAAACTTTGGGACTGAAGTGAAAAGAGTTTCTGATTGATTGTTGACCTTGTTTTTCCTTATGCAAATAAGATGACGAGGACTTTGGAGGGGCTGACGATCTGAACAATCCCTTGATTGAGCTGTTTAATGAGATCTACACTCGCACAGACCCTACTGGAAGAGCCCTGGTTGAGCCATTCTTGAGACTGCCCTCCAGAAGGTGTGTACAAGGAAACCTACAGTAGCCTTTCATACAATTGAAAGAAATATTTTCCCCTTATTTGATTGATTGTGTGACAAGTGCCCAAGCGGTTTGTGTGGGCTCAACCCAACTTCTATAAAGCGATGCAGTTGTTAACTTTCCTGAGCATTTCTTTAGGGGAGGGGGGGCTTGCAGTGATATTGATACATTTTGGTTCTTACTCTTGTTTGCTTTTGCAGGGCTTATCCTGACTATTACGAAGTGATAAAAAATCCCATTGCTTTGTCAAAGATCAGGTCCCAGATTAAGGTGAGTGCTTACATAACAACCATATCATTTTGCCTATATTGTCCCAATTTAATTCATGACTTAAATCTGTTTCTCTAGTCTGGTGTTTATGAAAGTCTGGATGGCTTGGAGAAAGACATGCAGTTGTGCTTTCAGAATGCACAAACCTATAATGAACCAAACTCCATGCTGTACTTGGTATGTACACGTTAGCACAAACAAGATGTGCCTTCACTTATACGTGCATCTATCATTAAAAGACATATTACTGTATCTAGATGTAATTCAGTGCGGGTCTGAATGTCAGGTTGTTGCTTTCAGGATGCTCAGAGACTCGAGGAGGTGATGAAAAGAAAGAAAACTGAAATTGCTAAAATGATGACAGAGAAGGGGATCACTCTGGAAGATTTCAAGGTGCAGGTTCTGTTTGGTAGTTTGTTATGTTCTTTTTTTCTCGGGCATTAACTGTAGTCTGCCAGTCTTTCTAGTCTAACTGCTAAAACATTTGTCAGAAAAGGTTGTCATGGTCAGTGCCAGGAGCAATGATGTCAGTCTAGGCCATTCATTTATTCATTCATTCATTCAGTTTTTTCATTTATTTATCATTATGTGTTCACCTATTCTTTAGCAATTTACTCAGTCCGTTGGTCATTCACCCCTCCACCCACCCCCTGACTAACTCAAATTTGTGTTTGCTGACTTATTTATAAAGCTACCATAAGTCTGTGCACATTATTACATTCACATATTCAAGAATTCAGTTGACTTGCCAATTCTTCTCACCATCTTCTTATTTGCCTCTCAGTTCTTACTTTGAATAAATACCCAAGTTTCTTCAAATGCAGATAAAGAAAAAAACAAAGAAGGCAGAAGTACCGTCATCACTGACCACCACTGGTGAAGTGGACATAAAGAAGAAGACATCGAAGACAAAGACAGAAGTGCGAGAGAAGCCTAAGAAAGTCAGGAAAGGTGAAGAGTTGGACCCTGTGTTGATGAAAAAGAGGATGCGCCAGCTCTTCAAAGCTGTGGCTAGTTACCAGGTCAGCTTATAATTAACTATTCTAACTCTTTCACTCCTGAGCTAGCTCAATATAAATTCTCCCAACCATTCAAGAGGGAAATGTATTGTTGTGGAGTGAGAATTGATAGCTTGATCTGTCAGCTTCCATTTGAGCAAAATATCTACAGTATCAAGTTGAGTCTTGTATCCATAACTCTCAACAGGCCTTCATGAGATAAACTTCTGTTTAGTGAAGTTAAAATACATAATATGGTCCAACTTGTAAAAACATGATTGTGTGAATTTATTGAAGAACATCCAATTGGACCTCTGGAAAACTTTCTTGCGTTTTGTGCAATAAGTTTCATATGTAACTGTTAGTAGCTCCTGTAAATCTTGGTCAATAAAATGTTTTGTTTCTCAGGACGAGAATGGTCGGTATCTGTCAGCAATCTTCATGGAGCTTCCTTCTGCTCAGGTGCAGTGGTAGTGTGCATATACAGTACTGTAAATTTATCTGCAATGAAACTGAAGGGTTAATATTACAGTTGCCTGCTTGTTATCATTCAAGAGTGTTTCAGTCTGTTCAAATGCAACGCTTTGATTTGTTTTGTCCAGGACTATCCAGATTATTACAAGGTCATCTCAGAGCCAGTTTGCCTGAACCAGATAGAGTGTAATATCAGGGACCAGAAGGTAATGTTTGATACTCTGTTGTGTAATTATGACTCTAACACGGCGTGATGAAAGTCACGTTTGCTATCCTGGGACTGTACAAGACGTTCCCATCTGGTTAGTAGATTTCCCTGACAACTTGCTCAGAATAATTTTTATCTGAGCCAGTGAGTAGTCATGGCTACAGCATGTCCTTGGGCTAGCTGGCTTTTTTTTTGTTTTTATTTGTTTCATTTCA
Organism: Plumapathes pennacea; assembly: GCA_964036295.1. NCBI lineage: Eukaryota > Metazoa > Cnidaria > Anthozoa > Antipatharia > Myriopathidae > Plumapathes > Plumapathes pennacea. The sequence goes on along the minus strand of OZ038465.1, from coordinate 1,847,580 downwards.
CTCTGCTCTAGGATGTAGTACAGCCTACAGAAATGTCCTGCCATTTAGCTGCTAAGATCCCAATATATAACTAAGATCCTGGCTTTCTTGGTTTCAGTACTCTCATGAAGATGAGATGATTCTGGACTTTGAAGTCATGTTTGATAATGCAAAGTATTATAATGAAGAGGATTCTCAAGTCCATCAGGTTGGTCTGATGAAATTCCCTACATGTTGCTAACTATATATGCACTGCACCTTTGATTGTCATGTGGACTATAACAAGATTTAGATGTACAAATAATGATGGGGAAACTGGTTTAGATGTTTGAAAGACAATTTTTTATGTACATTAGGTAGGTGAGCAGCAAGACTGAGGTAAAGCAGGTTCATGTACAGTGTGTGTTAATTAACTGACAGCCATTTCTTTTGGTTGCAGGATGCACGTACCCTGTCAAAAGTATTGATGAAAAAGAGAAAAGCTCTTGGACCTCTTCACCCAGGTTTTTACCATTTTCTTTTTCGTCAACAAATAATTTGGGATTCATAAAAAAATGTAGACATCACTGTGCCTCTACAGTCTTGATTATGAAATGTATCTCAGAGTTCCATTCTCATTTCTGAAGATCTGCCTACAGTGTACACGAGGCTGCAGGACAAAAGCTACCAGAGGAAGTGATGTTGTAATTTGCGTCAGACTGTGGGCAGTGGGAACGGTTGCCTGCCGTTCATGACCACCCTACTGGTTTGAAGATGTTTAACACTTCTCTGATCCTCGCATGACTGTAGCTTGTTTGGATTAAATACTTAAACTTTTGTACTTCTCACTGTGTGATGTACATGTAGAGTACATGTACATGGTATCTCTGTTGTGAGAGACTAAAAGAGCTCTCAGATTACTACTGTAAAATAATGTTACTGCCCATTTGGAGCAGCACAGCCTCAAACCATGATAATGTCAGGGTACACATTTTTCTGTGAAAGTCTGACTGCTTACAGTGTAACTTTGTTCTGTTCTCTTCTGCAGTGTCAGTTTCTGACAGTGGAGCTCAACAGATGCCCACCAAACAAGCCACGCCCACCAAGTCTGGCCGAATATCGTGAGTAAATATTTCTACCATAGACTTCTCTCAGCTGTTTTGGTATACTTGATAATATTGGAAACAACAAGTTGGAAGTGTTTGACTGATTATTTTGACATGCTCTTTTTCTCTTTATTTTATTTTTTATTTTATAAGAGACTTCTTGTTTTCTCTTGATTCAAGTTCATATCTTTTTCAGATCTCCTAGCTCAGCCAAAAAGTACAGTCAGGTACCATCTGCCACAAATGAACTCAAGGAGCTGTGCAAGGAATTGTTTAATGCTGTCAAAGACTGCACTGTAAGTTGGCTGTTTCGCACCCAAAGTCAAGCATGGTATAGAAAAAAAATGTATATTTTACTGCCAGGCATTGCATCTTGAAATACATCTGTATATGCATGGACATTTTAAAACATCCAGCACCTATATATAATCATTATTTTATAAGGTTTAAAAAATGTGACTGATGCACATCTTACAGAACTTTGGAACAGATGAAACCACTTTCCACTTTCCTAACTCAAATTCCACAGTTAAAGATTATCACAGTAAAGACCTGCAATGATGATGACAGTAAACTTAACACTATGAGGACAACCAATCTATACCCAAATTACTGAGCAGGTCCTATTTTAATTTATTAGCACGGAGAGTAAGTATGCTCTGATTGGTCAATTTACCAGTTCATAACTTGTAATGTGTGTGTATGTTGTTGCTTGTTTTACAGGATGGCAGTGGTAGGCAGCTGTGTATCATCTTTCAGAAGCTACCATCACGAAATGTAAGTACATTAGGGAGAATATTATCATTTGTTCTGGTAAAAGTATTACACTAACAGACTGCAAAAAAGTTTTGGATGATGTTTTCTCATTTTTGAGGTCTCTGGCTGAGCTGTAAGTATTGTATTCAGCCACACATCATTATGGTAGTCACTGGTTATTTCTTTTCTTTTCTTTTCCATAGGATTACCCAGACTACTACTCACTGATCAAGAGACCTATTGACATGGCCAAGATTGCCTCAAAGCTGCATGCAGATCAGTACCAGACTCTGGACGACTTTCTGTCTGACTTTCTTCAGATGTTTGACAATGCCTGTCGGTATAATGATCCTGACTCTCAAGTGTACAAGGTGGGATGCTTGTACTGTGGAGTGGAGGGAAATTCTGCTCATAACCACTAACATTGATAGGTTACAGCAGAACAAAAGTCAGTGATTGAGTTGACAAGATTTGTTTTCCTCTTTGCATTAGGATGCATTGACTCTCCAGAGAGAATTGTTGAGAAAGAAAGCTGAGCTAGTTGGTGAGTAAGGCCAATTTTATGCATTGTGGCATTACTGAATTGATTTTACAAGGGTACCCATGACTTATTTGGTGTACCAATAATCCCATGGGAATTCAGCCAATTTGGAAGAGAGAAGACTTCTTATTTACTATGAGAGAAGACATTATTCCCAGAAGATAAAGTTAATGTTGTTCTGTCCTCCAAATTGGCTGCTCCACCACAATGTGAATGGGCTCCATTAGACTACTGTGTGTCAATGTTGTGGTGTCCTTGTGTGTTGTTAGTATTGTGCAGAGGGGTCTGTTGGACAGTATTACAATTTCAATTTTTGTAATTTTTTTTTACAGGGGAGGAAAGTAAAGTGCCGCACATTCCTTCTGTTGTGCGCAAGTTACTTGGCACTCTGTACTACTCTGTTATGCAACATGTGGTAAGTTTCAAATTGAAGAAACATTCAGTAATTTTATCCCTTGGTCAAGATTTTTGTTTTCTTTTTTAATGCCTGATGGGCAGCTGGTAATTTCTTTTCATGTTGTCTGTGTCGCTAACAGGATGATGATGGCAGATGCTTCAGTGATTCTCTTGCAGAGTTTTCTGTTTCACTAGATGATGAAGGACATATGTAAGTTTATAGAAACTTCATCTGATGCTATTTTTTCAGCCTTGTTTCATCAGTCTGACCCATTCATTGTCATTAATTTTTAGTTCAATAAAATAAAATAATGATGCGTTATACAATGTGAATGCTTGAATTTGATGGGTCTCACATATTTCATTTGACATTTCCTTTGAATTTTCTTGGTTGAACATCAAATTTGTCTTTGAGAGTTCAATAGTGATAATAATGTTATTTGTTTCTCTTTAGGAGGCAGATAAGTCTTGCAACTGTTGGAGAAGACCTAAGAAAGGTACTGTACCATAGCTCTAACTCTTTCCTCTACTCCTGGAGCTTCAATTGTCTCTTTCAATAGAAACATGGTAATTACTGTACCATGGCAAGTCTTCTGAATATTATATTTGTATCTTGTCTGCAGGGGTACTACCACAGACTTGATCAGTTGCAGGAAGACATTTTTTCTGTTTTAGAGAAGGCACGGGAATTGCGTCGCTCTGATGACGAGGTGGGTCACACAGCTTTAAATTGAAATGAAAAAGGTTTTCTTGTGTGTGAAAGTCCACTATATTCCCATTATACTACATGTAATTAATGATGAGAATGAAGTTTTACTGTTCCCCTTTTTTCTGATTACCCAACAGATGTATGATGATGCTGCGGAGCTTCAGCAGTATTTTGTTGCTGAGCGTGACAAGCTGTGCAAAGATGGAGAGCGGTTTATCTCTCCTGCCCTGCTGGTAGTCACACGGCGGCATCTTCAACAAGAATTGGATGATGATCGCAAAAATAAAGCAGAAGCAGAAAGCAGGGAGGATGCTCAGTTGAGAGAGATAGACAGAAGAGAAGGCAGAGCTCCTGAGGTAACAAAGATCCTTCCTAATTTACTTGATAGACTATTAAATAAATAATTATCGATTCTGTGTGTATAGTAGAACAATATTAATCACTTGCTATGCAAACATTTAGTCTTTATTTAATACACAAAGTTGACTCCTGATGAGGGTTGAAAAACTAGGAGAATGAGATACATGTAGAAACTGGACCAAAGCTACCATGTAGGAAATAAACTTAGCCTTTCTGTTTTCAGCTCCAGGAACCTTTCCCATGCAGGGTTCTTGTTACAGCTGTCAATTTATTTTACACACCTGCACAGGTCACTCTTAGAGCAGCAGTGAAGCTGTTCATGTTGGGAGTGCTCGAGACCTTTAGTGTGTGAGAGAAATTTCCTCTATAAGTCAAAGTTGCTCACTGCAAACTGACCAGTGGGTAAGGTGGCTTGATGAGGTACATGGTAAAGAAGGAAGAGAGGAATAAACCCTTTCCATAACACACCACCTTAGTCTGTGCAGACTTTCCTTGTTCCAAATAATATTTAGATTATCAAGGTCTCTGTGGCAATTTTTTGTTCCAGAAAATGTTCCTACAAGTATTTCGATATGAAGTATTTTGAGATTAGGAAGTTCTGAACACATGAACCTGATGTGTTTGTGCAGTACTGTAGTAATCTATGAGAAACCTTGTTTGAATTGACATTTTTCTTAGGCAATAAATGAAGAGGCATGTGTATCTGAACTCACCCACCAAGGCATTCTCTACAGAGTTGGAGACTTTGTCTATATTGAGCCAAGGTAGGTGAAGAGTTAAGGAAAATAGTTATAAACCCCATGATCTGGGGCCTAATACTCTCAACCTGCCCTGAACAAATGTACGAGTAGTGTTAGGGGACTACTAGATGGTTTAACCCACATGAACCCAAGCAAAGGACTCTACTTAACAATATCATAACTTACTTCAACTATATGACAAAATGAGAAGTTTGCCTTTGATCTATCTCCCTTGAAAATAGAAAAATAAGAGATCAAAAATATTTATTTCTCTTAGATTGAAAAAATGATAATAAGAAATTAAATAATTTCACTGGCTGAGTTGCAGCAAACTTTGTTTACACAGAATCCTCTGCTTCAACTTGTACTTATTTCCACACACTTTTCTCTACAGGAAAGAAAGTGACGAACCCAATGTTGTTTTTGTTGAGAAACTGTGGACTAATGCCAATGGAGAGGAGGTTTGTGTGAATTTAAAAGGGAAATAGAAAAGTTATAATGAAGAGATTGAAGGATCCTTACCCCATGTGTGGGTGTTGTGTGTGTGTGGAGGGGAGGGGAGGGGGGGGGGGGGGGGGGGAGGTTTGCAATGACTGAAATACACATTGTATCAACATGGGAATTGCATGTGCACAGTACGTGTATATACCACGATACAAGTATTTTGGCTTGTTGGGATCATACGACTGGAGGCTTGAGAGGACTAACTTTATCTTGGGGTGGATTTATACCAGTGAAATTTTATAGAATGCTGAGTTATAGTTGACACTAATACTGTGTCTCTGTGATTCAGTGTGTGTTTGGAAGTTGGTTCTACAAGATTGAGAGGACACGCCATATTTCAACCAGGAAATTCCTTGAAAATGTGAGTAAAACATTTCTGACAATTCGTGCACTGATCAAAGACTATTGGTCAAAACATCAGCTGAGTCTGGTGTACTTACATTCATGATGTTTATCTATTACATATGTTCCAGCACTTAAAAGACATTTTGTTTGTAACATGTTGAATTGACTATCTGCTGGCCGTCTCACACTATGCAGGAAATTTTCAAGAGTAGCAACTGTGCACCAGTGAAACTGAACCAAGTTTGTGGAAAATGCTGTGTTATGTTTGTCAAGAACTACTTCAAGCAGAAGCCAGAGGTGAGAATTTAGTGGAATAAACTTGTGGATTCTCTTGAGGTGTTTAATTTTAATATCACTGTTTTAATATTGTTATTAAAATGTATAGACTCAGTGTGTTTGTGGTCATTATGCCTATTACCATAGTTACTAATTTAACAAATTGACGTCAGTTTTTTATGTGTCTGTCCTCTTATTGATCATGAAACGCGTCATAACATTGTCAAAAAGTTGTGGATCCACGAGGCGCTTCGCCGAGTGGATCCGCAACTTTTTGACAATGTTATGACGCGTTTCATGATCAATAAGAGGACAGACACATAAAAAACTGGCGTCAATTTGTTTTTTACAATAACAAAACTCAAGCGACGACGCAGGGAAAACACGCAAGAAAACTGGATTTTGTTCCATTTGACCGAAATGATGTCAACAACTTTTCCCGCTTTCTAATTGGTCGAGGTTGAAATTCAAGACATTTCATTGGCCAAAAAGTGACAGTTTGATGTGAGCATTTCGCGCGTGCAAAATAAAATTTTGTCAAAGAAGTTGGAAAGAAATGAAACTAGACGCTTTTCTGCTGCGGTTTTCTCGACAATTTCAAGACAAAGCTCAAGGAATTCGCCTCTGAACACTTCTGGTTCTCTACTTCAAATGCCGAATGTCGCTTTTGCAAGAACTGAGGTAAAATTGAAGCTGAATTCACCTTCTTCGTCCAAATCACTGTCGTCAGCACTCGATTTTATGTGTCTGTCCTCTTATTGATAATGAAAATTAGCCAATCACAAAGCGAGAAACTGACGTGTTATTGTAAAAAAAATGTTTTCTTTTAATGTTTTTTACACTAACAGGGTTTTAGTGAGGAGCATGTGTTTGTGTGTGAATCAAGTTACAACATGAAAAGGAGAACATTCAGAAAACTCAAGGTACAAACCAGCACATGAAGATTGGTAATTTATGCCACTACTTAGGGTTACCACAGGTCAGGGAAAAGTCAGGGAAAAAAATATTTTTTCAAGGTCAGGGAAAAGTCAGGGAAATTTGATCTTGGTCAGGGAAATATGAAATTTTTATTAGAAGTCAGGGAAATTTGCATTGGTCAGGGAAGACTGGCATTTTAGAAATATTACAACAGAAAAGGCAGTGAAGTGTAAAAAAAAGCCCAACCAAAATGACTGGAACACTTTTGCATTGTGTTATTTTTCTTGGTTGGTCAGCGGGTGTCTGGAACGATTATATTAGATTTCTTATTTCTGTGACTATCAAGTCAGGGAAAATTGAAGTTGGATCAGGGAAAAGTCGGGGAATTTTGAAATCTGAGACCTGTGGCAACCATGACTATTATGAGGACTGCACTCTATGGAGATATTATAGTATGGAGTGATGCTTTGTACTTTCAGTACCTTTCCAGGGGATTTAAAATTTTGAAGCCCATGTTAGTCTTCCACCATGGAAACAAGTCTTGCAAGCAGGCTAACAGTGTGGACTTATAGTCCCAGATGTTTTTGTTAGTCTTCTGTCTCTTCTCAAGCCTTCACATGTCAAACACAAGCATATTTGTTAAGCAAGCACAAACACAAAACAGTGCATGATAATTGGATGTTTTCATTTTCTTCTGCTTGCTCTGCACATATGAACCATACATGGTACTGATAATCCATGTACTGACTAGCTTAACCCTGACTACTACATATAGTAGACCCCTAAAGGACAATGATTTTATCTCCAGTCGTGGTCAATGCCTCCATCAAATGTGGAATTTGTAACAAGAGGAGAACTGCTGTCTCAAAGGAGAACCCAACGTGTTGACGTGAGAATGCCACCAAGAGAGATAGTGGGGAGTGTGGAAAGAACTGGTCCAAATGATGACAGCAAAAAGGTGGGACAATATTGTAGATTGATACCACCATGATATTTTATGAAAAAGAAAAAGAAGCCCCATAAAAGTCATGCAAGTCCCCTTGTCTTCTTAATTACTCCTTACAAAGAATGTATACAACAGGCAGCATGGAATTGGGACAATATACAAAAATCTGAAATAAGAGGAAAATGTAATGATGCAGTAATCAAGCCAGGGTAGACTGTGACTGTCTTGCATTTCTCTTTCATTTTCTTGATTTCGTTTTCTTCATATATTCTTCTGAATTATGCCACTTTTGTTATTTCTTTTCTTTTTTTTTTTTTTTTTTTTTAACTTTGGTGTTATTTTCATCAGAATGCAGTGAACGTTGTGTTGGAGTCTGCCCAGAACCCAGAGGAAGGGTGCACATACTTTGAGCAGTTCTGTGTAAGGGGGGTGCCATACAAATTGGGTATGTGGTCTTTGTTTACTTTATTTTCTGCACATTACTTTTGCACATCTCAGAGTTTTGTTGCATATACAGCCATACAAAAGAAAACAGGAAATGTCAGTCTTTATCCCATGTCACATAAGAGACCTGTTGAATATATTAATTTCTCAAGGCTTGTGCATTATACAAGAAGTGTCACTCGTGGAATATTTATTTCGCTGTATACCGTACCCTTACTTGGTGTTAATATTATCATTTTTTACCTTAGGTGACTATGTATATGTGAGGACTGATGAAGACTTTTTTAACATTGCAAGAATTGACAAGATATGGTCAGACAGAAGGTATGGTTTTCAATCCTCACAAAGTCAAAGTCAAACCTGTTTGAAATAGTTAAGTAATATGCCGCTTGAGAATTGTTTGAGTGCAGAATTTAACCCAAAACTGTTTACTGTAGTTCTGGGAATGGGGCAAATTTGAACTCATCTTTCATTTCATCTTCACTTTCAAGACCAAAAAAATGTCACATTTTGTTTTGAAGCTGTTTGACTTCAGTGGTATTAAGGTTTTACAGGTGACAGTACCATTCTCTGGTTTTGGTCTGACTTTCCTTCACACTGTTGTAGTGGTATTTGTTGGTTCCATGGGCCTTGGTTTGTTGGACCTGCCGACATACAACATCTGCCCACCAGGATGTTCCATGAGAAGGAGGTGTTCCTGAGCTCTTTAGAGGAAACCACACCCATCATGAATGTGAATGGGAAATGCTGTGTGCTAGCCATTAGAGAGTACTGCAGATGTAAGTCCCTCAGAAAATGTCTGAATATTGAAGAAGGAAACCATACATACAGTACACATTGACATGCACAAAACTCTGTCCATGCTTTGTCCAGGTGTCGTTGGATGTTCTATAAGGGGTATAATTATTTTTATTTTCACATGCTGTCTGGTCAGTTCTTTAGGGTAAACCTTTTTTCTATCACAGGTCGACCAACTGAAATACCTGAAAAGGACATCTATCTGAATGAAGCCCGGTATGACGAAGAGGAAGGACAGTTTAGGAAGCTCAAAGGCCTGAAGGTATGACACAAATACATGTACTGTAGCTCCTCTGAAATAAGTCATCTTTATTATTTGCCCTGCTGTGCACTGGTAGCCTATTGGCTGGAAAAGCGTAATATAATGGTGCAACTTATTGATGAGTCCTGAGGACCCATTTTATGTACAAAATGTCTGTCAGTGTCTTGTGATGCTAAGTCAATACTTGCACTGTTTTCACAGAGGTTCACATTGACCTTGAATGTTCAGGAAGATGAGTACTTCTTCTTTGAAGAAGCAGTTACACCATCCAAGGTATATGTCTTGGTCTTTATTATCAGGTTTATCTAGCTAAGCACTAGTTGTTTTCTGTATCTCATCCTCCCTTGTACTTAATGTTTTCTACTCTTTTACACACATATCTTTTCCATTCTTCCGTTTGCCATCCACAGAAAATGGGGTTTGGTATACTGTATTTTTTTCACTTGAAGTCTCACTCCCTCCTTCGCTCCCCTTTGCTCCCCCTTGTTCTCTTTTGTCAGGTTCCATCTCCTCTGTTGATGGATGAACAAGATTTTGTCAGAGATGAACAGAGTGTGTCTCCCAGCAGCTCCACTGATCTCAGTGAACCAGGAAAGGTCAGCATTTACAGCCCATTTGATTTTAGTAATATTAGGAACTGTTGAAACAGTGGACATCTTGGGAGGCCAGGTGGTTACTTGAGTTGCTTTTAGTGTGCTTGATGAACTGGTTGACGTGTTGATGAAAGAAATTTCTTCTGCTTGCACACAGGCAACATCATTCCCATGTGTACTCTGTACAAACATAATGTTTGCAGACTTTATCATTATGGGCCAGGTTCTTGGGATAATCAATAACACTGGATTCTGAGTAAAAAATATTTCAGAACTTGGTCAACCATTGTTAAAGTTAATAATTAACTTTATCTGTTTATACAGTTTCAGCTGGGTCATCTTTTTGCATGTAGATGCATATATATGGAATATGGAATCTACATTATCATGTATCTCAATCAGTTAAGATTAACTGAGGATCAAAAATATTGGACTCTGATTCTGTTCCTTCCTTGTATTGTAGAAACAAAAGAAGCAGAAGCCCCAATCAGGTTATCTGATATTTTCCCATGAAATGAGGAACATTGTGAGAAAGGATCACCCAGAATACGCCTTTGGTGAAATCAGTCGCATCGTTGGTGTAGAGGTGGGTTTATTGTCCTGGCTCGGGAGAATGGGCAACCACTCCCTAATGCTTCGATTTTAAATAAACGATATTTGTCTTATTTAAATAAACAATATTTATTTATTATTTATTTTTTTAATCTGATCACATGACCTTCAGTAGTTCATGATAGCAGGGAAGTGATGTTGTAATTTGCGTCAGACTGTGGAAAGTGGGAACGGTTGCCTGCTGTTCATGACCACCCCACTGGTTTGAAGACACTTTTTTTCTCTGATCCCTGTATTGTTTGCTTAGCATAAGTTAGACCCACATAAAAGTATATTTCTGAGAGAAACTGAAAGAAAAAATACAAGTTGATCACTCAGGAGTGGAGGGTTCTTGAGGAATGAACTCTGGACACCAATGATCTATGAATTATGCCATGGATATTTGTGAGTCAAAAAGTTTGTGCAGTACAAGTTGTGTTCATGTTATGTTGCAGTGGAGAAACCTGAGTGCAGTCAAGAAGGCAGAGTATGAAGCACGAGCACAGATGCAGTTGGGGCAGGGTGCTGCTGAGGTAAACTGTTTTGATAATATGTGGGGGGGGGGAGGAGGGGGGGATCTCTCTAGTAGTGCACAATAAATTGAGCATGGAATGTCCCTAAAACTTTTAGGTGCCACTGTAAAGAAAAAAAAATTCTAGAAAGCTTGGCAGAGCCTGTAATTTTGATTATGGTAGTTGCCAATTATTCCTGTGAATAAATTAGGGTTTACACTGGTGCTCTGTGTGTTTTAGACGAGTGTGGACAGCCACCCTTCGCTTACTGGCCCATTCTTTGCGTACTGCTGTCTGTGGAGAGGCTGTGATCACCAGTATGAAGATCTGCAAGACCTGAAGATCCATGTTCTAGACAACACTGGACACATGCAGAAATCAGGTTTGCAAACACAATCTTTAAATTTCAACTTAGTGAAGAAAAGGAATACCCATAAAGCAAGGAAGTGATGTTGTAATTTGCGTCAGACTGTGGGTAGTGGGAACGGTTGCCTGCTGTTCATGACCACCCCACTGGTTTGAAGATGCTTAACACTTCTCTGATCCTTGTCACTGCTGGATATGTAAAACTCTTGTAATTAAAACTTTAGTAATAAAAGAGGCCATAAGTTCATTCATGTAATTTTGGAACTGTTGTGTTGCAGAGGATGGCATTTTCCACTGTTTGTGGACAACTTGCATGAGACAAGGCAGGGGACTGAGGTATGGCAACATCTTGTAGGATTTTCATGACTAAACTCACTAAGTTCACCCCAACTTTGTAATAATATTTTCTTGGTTTCTGGATATTAGAGAGAAATGATAATGCAATTGGCATCAGACTGTTGGCAGTGGGAACAGTTGCCTGCTGTGATTGAAGATGCTTTTATTCTCTGATCTGTTTGATAGGGTAACTGTTAGACCAGGAGCTAAGCCGTCCATTACCTTAGTAATACTGTTTTGTTGTTGTTGTTGTTGTTGTTTGTGTCGCAGGCCATTCAATGCCAGTTCAAAGTTGTTTCGACACTGTAGAGAGGTGCATCTGATGGGACCTCCAAGGCAGATTTTACCTCATGAAAGAAGCAAGTGAGTACAGACTTCAACTCTTTAGTTCTGTGTGATAACTTGGCTTACTGTGTGTTCATGCTTTCTCTTCTGCTACATTCTTTCTTCTGTATCTGTTCTCCTTGAAGAGCACTGTACCCTTAGGAATTACAAAAAGGCCTATTGTAGATAGTCAGAGTAGGATTATAATCAACATGGGTTGGGAGAATGTGGGGCTGAAAAAGTAGATAGTTTAACATATTTATTCTAAAGCAGTGCTTGAAGTTCTAAGTAGTAATATGTACCCTTTGCATTGGAATGATGTCCAACATTGAAACTCAAGAATAACAAATAAATTTGCATTTCAGGAATTTCTTCCCGCGACATCAAGCTGTCTTGTTTGTGCCCAGCCCTGAACCACCCCCTGCATCACGGCCTCAAGCCCCTGCAGTTGGGACCAACACCCAAGGAAATGTGATGGGGGTGATTCCAGGAACTCCTCAGCCAAGCAATGTTCCATCCAGTAGCATGACGAACCAAAACTATCTTGGAGGGCGACTCACACCACAGTCATTGCAGCAAGGTAACATTACTTATTGTCCAGCTGGTGCAGTGTGTGAACCCTTTCAATTTCTCCCACCCCCTCCTTTTTTTTTTATCAGTACAATATTTCGTGTCACCTTTTTTCCCACTCTGGCCAGTTTGGCCACATGGTGAAGAATAATGTTCAGTCCTAAGTGGACAATCTCCCAACCACTGAAGAAGAAAATAGATCTGTGCTGTAGTGAGAAATGATTCACTGTAGTCTGATGGATTTCATGTGAGCAAATTGTAACCAAGTGGACTGCGGGACATTGGAGGGCAGGTGGCGAGGAGCGGTCAAAAACACAAACTGCAACTGAAGCTATGTGAACTTCTTTACGTTTTCCTTCCTAAACTAAGCCTGGTTTACAAAATCGAAAGCCTTGTTCCATGAAACTGTGCAGTGCTATCTCTGGTGAAAAACTGAAAGACTAAATCAAAGTAAAGCGTTTTATAATTTTCTTGCTCTCCAGCAATGTACCAAGGGAGTGGAGCTCCTGCTGGGTATGGAGGGCAGGCTGTGGCTCAGAATCTCAATCAAGCAGCACAGATCATGCAGAGGCAGATGTCCATAGGTTCAACAGGGCCGAATATTGGACAGACCCAGACACAAACCACACCCATGCAAGGTCAGCCAACCCCTAGCTCATAAGACAAAATAAGTCTCCCAGCATAAATTAAATTATTATAGTCCAGCTATACATCAATCAGTTTCAGCTGCTACCTGCACCCACCACTCACCGTTTCTTCCACTCTGTTCCAATTATTTTTTTATATTTGCTGAGCAAATCTACTGCTCCTGGTCCACCACATGGATCTGACAATGCTTGTGTGTTTTCCGGGGAGAGATGGTAACAGCTGGAATTGATCGGTGCAATGTTCTTGCTGTCCATAGGCCAAGTTCCACCTTATCAGCAGCCCCAGCCACAACAACAACAGTTTAACCAAAGTCAGCCGAATCAGTTCAACTTCCAGCAGCAGATGAACCAGATCCCACACTTACAGCAACAAGCTGCTGCTTCCCCTCCCCCTCCCCCTCCCCCTCAGATGGCGCAGCAGTACCAGCAGCCCACCACACCCGTCCAAACCCAACCAGCGGCCATGCCGTACAAGGAGATTGTGCAGGTGTGATGTTCAGACGCTTTGTACTTTGGTTTATCGTACTTAATCTCAGTGTTGCTCTTTCCATTTCTGGTAATCACCAAGTTTTTTGATTGACACTTGAGTCATGTAGGCAGCTTCTGTGAAGAGCCTGTTACAGCTTTGGAACATTGTATTGGTGTGTTAATAATGTCAAAGCTGTGATATTTTGACTTTTTAGCCTGCCCCTGTGTTTATTGCTCCTCCATCTAAGCCACAGAGGCTTTACCATTCCGATGCCTACCTCAGGTGAGTAATGTATAAACAGTGAACCTGTACATGCTGCCAGACAACTTACCAAAATGTACTATTGTAAGTCTTGGAAGAGTATTCTGTTACATTAGAGTTTAGTCAATTTGGACTCTTAAAAACCTAAAAGATTGCTTCTCCTCCTTCTCATCCTTTGCTTTGTTTCCTTCTTTCTTCTGGTTCCAATCCTTTTCTTCTTCTTCTTCTTCTTTGGTCTCCTTCAGTCTTCTTTTCCTGTTTCCTTTCCATCCTCCCTTTCATTATTGCTTCTTTTCTCACTCTTTCTTTTTCCCTTCCTTTCTTCCTTTTGATTTTTACTTGTTTGGTCATGTACTCTTTTTCAAGTGCCACACTCTGGATTTTCTCCAGCACTGTTTAATTTTCTTGACACACATCTTCAGGTATATTGAGGGACTCCGTGATGGCCGTAGCCGCATGAGTCAGTGGAACCAAGCCCAAAAACCCACTTTGACACCTCAACAAATATCACAACTACCTACTCACTGGCTGGGCAGTGGTTATGGAAACTATGAGAACCCAGTGGATGCTCTGTGGGCCCTGAGTGACTACATGCTGAGAGATTCTCTTTCCCTCTCCACACATGAGGGCTGTTAGGTGGAGCAGATAGAGCTTCATAGTTTGTTATACTGTTCAAAGGATACATGCAAGAAGTACCAAAGGCGACTCTTCAAAAATTTTTGAACATTTAATGTTTGGCAGAGTAATGGGACCAGAACAGAGATGAAAAATACTGTAGTTATATTATGAGCATAAGCAATATCTTGAACACTTGCTTTGGTTCTTCCTGCACTGAATTCCTGAGTTTTTGTCCACATTGTTTCCACTGTCACTCCTGTATTTTATACTGGAGATGTTTAATACTGTATGAGTGGCTGAACAGCCTCCAGTGTACTACCATATTATTAATGCCTGGCTTCACCGTTGCAATCGTTCATATTCTGTTTGTTGAGTTTTGCTACAGTGGCAGTTAGTTTACAAGTTATCATGTTGGAGTTTTCTTACATCGTTATCCATTTTTCTGCATACCTCAAGAAACTGACCTGCAATGCAAAGGCATGGAATTCCATGTCCTCTCACATGTTTTACTGGTTTTAATTTTCTTAGCTTTTTTAGCTGCTTATTTATATCAAAATCTGTACTTTATTAGACAAGTAAGTATGTACTGTATTCCAATAATAATAATATTAATACCACATTCTTTCCATACATGTGTATTATAATCTTACACTAATAGACCCTGTCCTTTATAAATTAATTTGCCTTCAAGGAGTTAATGGTATAAGGAATGGATTAAGAAGTATTATGATACAATAGTTATCAAGTGCTGCTAAATGTAAGTCAGTATTTGGACCAATATGCAGCCCTAGTTTGATGCAGATTCCAGGTAATCTAATGGACATTATAGAAATTACAAGCAAGGACATTCACCAGCTTACACCAAATATTTCCCTGTACTTGATTTTGTTATTCTTGTCATAATCTATTTTGTTTTAGTTTCAGAACTGGTGTGGGTTTTTGCTGTGTTAGGCAGAAATAATCATACTGTAATTTTGAGTACACAAACACTGTATTAATTTTACTAGATGTACAAGTTTAATATTTCTATATCAAATACATATGATCACAAAGCTGTTGTACAGATTTTCAGCAAAGCAATAAAGTTGTTTGTTTGCAAGTAAAAACTGTACAGTACCTGTACTTTGCTGAAATTGTAAAGCACATTGTGGTAATCATTGCACTTTATACTGTGCTCCAAGAAGTCTTATTTACAAGCTTTAGTTTCCTTCTTGAGCAAAAGAAAATGTCTTTACATGTTCTGTGCCACATGCTTTAGTAAAATGGTGGCAACTTGTCTAATCTAAACTGCAGCATCCTCACAACATGGAATAGAAAGTAATAACTATTCCTAAGCCAAAAACACTTGAAAAGGGAACAAGGATTGTAATGGGTAAGTTCATAGTTGTTACTTGAATACAGCAACTTCCATGTTATTATTGTTGTTTGCATGCAATTTATTTTATTTCAACGTATTTAGAATTTCTAACTCCCTATTATCATGAAATTATTGTACAGTATGATGCGGATTCTTAACTCTGCAGTTCCCCAAGAGTGATCAGAGGCCAACTTCTCCTTTCAAGACACAGCTATGTACTGTATACATGTACCACAGTCAAGTGTGGAGAAAATGGTTGGACTATAGATACCTAGTTTTGGTTCAGGCTGATTAGACTAGCATTTCTCCTAACATAACTCATGCATGCAATCTGTTCAGGGAAAGTTGGAAGAAGTAGGCTCTAGATAGTTGGGGATTACAAGGTTAACATTCTGTTCTGTCTGCAGCATGGACACTAGTCCTCCAGTGATCCCAAGCTTGCTTCAGAGTCCCACAAGGCTTGCTCCTCCTGTTTGTACCTTTCATCTGCAAGAGATGAAAAAGAGAGCAGAGTAGGTCCTTAGTGAGTGTTTCCTTTGGACTAACATGTTTCAAGACATTTCTCACTTCAGACAAGTGATTTCTGTGATGAGAATGCACCCTCTATCTCGAACTCTCTAAGGAAGTGAGAAATAGAGATAGCGGAAGATTAAGGTAGCAGCTGGGTTCTACCAAGGGGAATTTCTACCAAGTAAGTTTGAGAGGGAAATCGGATTCTGTTTGAGATGGCAGGGAGTTTGAGATAACCGAGTTTGAGATGGCACGGTTCTACCATATATGATTGTTTAGATTTTTTTATGGTTACTTAGTGAATTAGTGATTATTGATTTCAGACCAAACTTGCCACTGTGGGTGCAACAGAACTTACAGATGTCATTGAATGACTCTACTGCTTCACCCAGTGCCTGCAGCCTGACATCAGCTTCTGCCATTTGTTTGTTGTACTCCTCTAGCTTCTGCTCGCTTTCAGATTTTTCCATGTGAAACTTGTTCCTAGATGCCTTCAATGTCTCAAGTGATTTCTTAATCTCTTGCACAATGACAGCAAGGCCAGTCCTGGACTTTTCTTTTTGTTCCTTCTTTTTTCCCTCGATCTGATGCAGGAGGAAAGTCAAAGGTTTTTGAGTAAATAATGATAACAATTCATTGAATCCTGAGAGTAATCAACTTCAATTATTTTTATTTTCAGTCTGTCAAGAGGTTGATTAAAAAAAGGTGTGCTGGTATACTGTATGGATAACGTGGCCATAGCTTGCTAGGATGAAAGCTTGAGCTCCTGAGATAGGGGACTGTACTATACTAAATAGATTGTCAATGCATCTGCACCCATACATTAATGTTCTCAGAGAATAATATTCTTATTGCAAGAGTGACAATGGTTATTTCTATGATTATGTGGCTCATGAAGTTAATGTTGCCTCTCTTTACCTCAGTTTTCAGATAGTCCAGGTTGTGGTTGCAGTTCTCTATGTGTTGTTTACTGTTCACAGCAGCTGCAGCCAAAGCATTCCGTAGACTTCTTTGGGACTGGATATCAAGTTCGTGTAAACGCTTCAGCTCGCCAGTTTTGCTTTCAATGGAACTGTTGATCAGTTTCCTTGAACCCTCTAAACAGTGAGAGGTTGGATTATTATTGTTAGATAGGAGATACCACAAAGCTACTGTGTACCCTAATAATGGATTTACAAAATGTGGCAATACTTTTAAGTAAAGTGCTGTAGTGTCTGGGTCTGTTCTGGAATAGGATCTAGCTGAAGATTTGCTTGTTCTTCTTTCAAAAACTTGTATTGATCACCGACAAACTTGCAATAGTCTCCACCATTCTTACTCTGCTGTAGCTGAAATGCTCACATCGATCTAAATAATTATTGTATGCACGTTTACTCATAACTTTATAAATTTAATGTCTCTCAAATTCACCTTCAAACTGCCACATGACAGTGAGTGCTGCCTTGCACATCTCGTGCAGCTCAGCAATCTGGTCCTTCCAGCTCCCTAGCTCCTCTGCTGCCCGTTTTTCAATCTACAGCATCATACAAGAATATCATAGTAAACAGTTAATACCTTCAATCAGCTGTCATATTTATCTCTCTGTGCAATTTAAAATTAAAAATTAAAAAAAAAGAAAAGATTAGTCTTAGCAACACAACCATTGATTGTGAGCTTTCATTTGAATGATTATGTCTTCAGGTTGGTTTACTTGTACCTCTTCAGCTCTTTCTTGTAGTTTCTTTTTAGCTTCTCTCTCTTCTTTCAGATCATTCTCCTGTTTCTGCAGCTGTTCCAGTCGTCGCTGTAGTTCTTCTTGCTCGGCTTGGTTTTCCTGGAGTTTCTGGCATAACTCCTGGTCCTCTCCACTGTACTTTCTGAAAGCTGCCTCCCCAGAGTGGGTGAGACATTCCATGCTTTGTTCTGCAGAGGAAACTTGGTGAGAAGTCTAAAACCTGTAGACCTTACATTATCAAGTCATGCAATTTATAATAACAATAACTGCCTTGCTAGGGCATATATGAGATAACAAAGGTTTAAATGAGGGAGATTTAATTTCTTTAGACTTTAAAATTGGAACTTCCAGTGCATATGTACGTACTTGTCTTTTGTATGTCATTCTCACAGTTGTCGCTCATAATGACAAGTTCACTAATTTCACTGTTCACCAAATCCTCCAGAGTTTGCTTCTGTTTCTCAAATTCTTCCAGTGTCTGTGCTTCCTCTTCCATTCTGTGTCTTTCAAGTATGCTCTGGACATCTCTCTTCCCTGTGGTTATGGCTTTCTCTGTGAAGGAAAGATTGTACACATCATCAAAATGGTCTGCAATTCAAAGGTTGTGCCTGCATATAGGTGAGATATATATGCAAGTTTCAAAACAAAAACAAAAAACAAATGTGGACTGGGGGACCTTGGAGGGCAGTCGACAAGAAGGACTTTAAAGCACGAACTGCACAACAGACAACCTATTGATTTACTGACAACAATAATACTTATGCAATAAAATGTGACATGGTCATTTTTATTATCATGAATTACCACAAACAACTGAAATTGTGTGGACTTCCTAAACTAAATTGTGTTTTCCACTTACCCAGTAGCTGCACGCCTTCAGCTCTCTTCTGTTCTGCTTCCTCCATAGATGCATTCTTGAGACATTCTATTCTCTCCCTCTCACACATTTTGTACTGAGCAAGAGCTTCAGTTGATTCATTTGTGAGTTCAAATTTGTCTGCAACACTCTCACAAGCCTTGCTGAAGACAGCCACTGCAATGTTCAGGGTCTCGTGTGCAGCACTAAGTGAAGTAGACTGTTGTTTGGCGTGCTCTATTGCCCCTGACAATAGATCTGTTTGGTGGAAAAAGTAGAGTATCCAGAGAAAATAAATAATTATTTTTAGTGTGGATTTACTTCTATGAGTACAGTACTTTGCCAAACAAACATAACATTATGATGGGCATTTCACAATATTACTTTTCATTATCATAAATGCATTACGCTGTGTAGAATAAACTTTAAGAGTGACATAGTAAATACCTCTGTTATCCTTGCAGACATTTTTGAGTGGCTCATACTGTGGAGTTTGTATAATATCACTTAGGGTTGCCATAGACTCTTGTATTTTTTCATCTGATAAAAAATGCACATTTATTTTTAGTCATCCAAGGTACATATTCTTTTGCTAATATCACCTCTTGAGCTATCTGTTCAGCTGAATTGAGGGAGCTAAAATAAGATATTATTAAAAACAAATACTATTAGAAGATTTTAAAATGTTAAAAAATATAACACAAGGACTGTACTAAAATAACATGATGTGAATCAGGGCAGACTATGTAATGATATGTTTGAATAGCTTCAAAAGATTTTCCCCGAACGAAGTGAGGGAAATACTCACGACACTAATGCAGTAATATTATACCGCCTACTTGGGGACTCCAAGCCTGTCGCCATCTCGAAATTTAACGTTGTCTGTCAGTTTGTCAGTCAGTCTGTCGTACGACTTTAGGCGCGGTTACCCTGCTAACCAATAAGAAAGGCCGGATCGATCACGTGTGCCCTGGCCTGTAGTTTTACTCAGCAATGTTGTTTTACTCCGAAATAAGAGAAATTAGATTTGAACGAAGCATTTAGATTTGAACGAAGCAACAATATATCGAAGCTGCGTTCACGAAAATGGAAAACTTAAAAACTGAAAAACTTGAAACACAACAGTCTCGCGAAGCTCGTCTTCAAATGAGAAGGGAACAGGCACGAGCAAGGCGAAATCGTGAAACGAGCGAACAACAACGCATGAATGCCGATCGAAAGCGACATGAACGGAAACGGGTAACGCAGACAACTCCGCAAAGAGAACAGCACTTGAACGCAAATCGGAAACTTCAGGAGAAAAAGCGGGCCGAAGAGAAGACTCCGCAAGTTAAGACAACAGCGCATGAATGCCGACCAAAAGCGACATGAACAGAAGCGGGTAACACAGACAACTCCGCAAAGGGAACAGCGCTTGAAAGCAAATCGGGAGCTTCAGATGCCGTTTTGTGTTAAACTCAGATACTTATTTAGAAAGGACAAGCAACAAAGGTTAGTCAGTGGAAATCGAACAATCACCGTGACAAATATATATTTTGTAACTCGATCACTTCAAGAATGTATTAAAATCTGTATGCTGATCATTTTCCCTTGAAGTATTGTTTTACTACGCTTCTGTTGCCAGTTTCGGCTACCGTATTTGCTCAGAGCAATCGGAACTTGGAGTCTTGAATGATTTAGTCAGATGTCTTATTTTTCTGTAATCTGACACGCGGTGATTGCAGCGAGAATCGTTCACAAGCCCTTAGAAGTATTACTGGGTCTGAAGCCCGTGTATAATTTGAAGTAAACTGTTCAAGTTTTGCTTTGATTCTGGGAGAAATTTTGCTGTTTTGAGTGGGTTCACATACAAAACAATTCGAGCCTATTAAATATGCATGCCTGAGTCTGGTGCATGCGGTAGTAAAAACAAATCGCACAGGAAGCCTATTTAATTGTACTGCCTATGAATTCAAAATTGGAAAATCAGTGTTCCTTTCAGTTCCCGTACTACGACGGCCGACCAACTTCAAACTTTGAGTATTAAATTTCGAGAACGTGCTTGGCAGACTGTATGAATTAATTTGACGTGCCGACCGTGGGAAATACGTACTTCGTCACGCAATCGATTCTTTTTTCAACGCAAAAGTATAACACACACCATTCTTTTTCTCCTTCCTTTGCGTGTAGCACTTGAGTTCGAAGAAAAGATTGAGTCAACATTTCGGTAAAACAAAGGCTACTCTTATTGGGAGTTACCAAAGTAAAAGTCCCATCAATGGCAGAGTGAGGGGGTATATGCGATTATCGTATTTCTAGTAGCATGCTTACCCCAAAATAGTAGTGTACACCCACAAAATAGCCCAAAATAGTACCCAAAAATAGCAGTTGTATACCCACCTATACGTGGCCTGGCCTTGACTTTATTTTTGCCTATGTTCAACCCATCTTGGTTGTTGTAGTACAAACCACCTTTTGTTTGGGTGGGAAGGGACTTTGCCTGAGGGAATAAAAGCAACATGTGTTCTCATGGTAATATATAAAATAATGAGATGTCCCAAAGCAGAAGTTCTACTGTTGTATGACATCAGGACATATCCATGTACATGCCCTCCCCCTTCCCTATGCATAATATGCTGGTATCCTTTGATTGGGAGGAGGAGGGGGGGGGGGGGGGTTGTTCATTATTTGTGGAGGAAGAACGGACTGGGTAGCTAAAGACAGTACGTGTCAAGGTATGTGCCGAGATAAATCATGCCCAACTCTTCTGACCTTGGCAATGTCCTCTCGTCCCCCGTCCATTGCTGCTGCTCTTAGCATCTCTGACACTTCGTTCGAGTCCACGATTTCAATGCTTTCTCCTCCCCAGGATTGATAATTGTCTTCTGTCACTGTTAATGATCATAAGGCAAAGATTACTGTTCATATTATCGTCTATTTGAATCAGCCTTTCGGTACAGAATATCCAAAGTGCTATTCATGATATGATGAAGTATTTGAAAGGCTCTAATAATCGTTTTTCCAAGTATTTCCTCATTTTTGATATGTTTCAGTCTTTGCACAACAGACAGAGAAGTCGAATTTGATCGGTAGTGAAACGATCGTTACGTCGCCGATAAAAACAGAACTCTTGTAACGTCAAGATTTCCCGGAAACAATAATATTAAGGTTCCGTTTGCTGGGGAGAAACCACTGTTCGCTCGCACCTTGCGTTGTACAACAAGAAAAAACGTGCGTGTCGAAAGTTGGTCACGCGAATCATTCACAACTAGAGGGACATTTAGGCGAGAGATTACTTAGTACGAAGTATCGAAGGCTCAAAAACTAGTTCCAGAATGATAGAGCACACGGAGCGAAAAGCACAGGTTGCCTCGTACAAATACACATGCAGTACTTTATACAATACATCGAAATATGCAGACGTAAAACCGTGCGGAAAGTAATAATGAACGCTGCCGAGAGCAATTCAATTTATACCGCTGTTTCTCTGCAGCTCTGTGTAGAAAGAGCAGAATTACGAAATAGGAAATAGGAAAGGACCATGAATAACGGAATAAGATGACCCTAAATTTTTTCCAAGCCTTGCGCGCCACTGGCGTGTCGAAAGTGAAACTGCTGGTAATATATTACTGGAGGTCACGCGAACACAACCTTGTAGACAGAAACATTTGGGTGAGAGCTTAACGAAGGATTGAAGGCCAAAAGACTAGTTCCAGAATGATAGAAAGCCTTATCTAGGAAGCTGCAAATATCTAAACCGAAATGCCGGAAGTAAGTCGGTCGCTGAATACCAGCCTAATCTGCAAGATTTCAGCAAGAATTTGCCACCAAAGCAGCTTGAGAGGATGAACTCACCTGCCGTTGCCATCTTTATGTCCAATTCTACTATTATCCTTGTATTCCCACCTTCCCGAATCCTCTGACTGATGTGAAGAAAGCCTTGGTTTGTTTTATGATGTCCCTGGGTCTCAGACGGGGTTCTCCCTTACGTCATGGTGCTCGTCATGGAAGGGTAGGGAGAATCTAAATGTTTTATTAATACTGTGATGAAGACGTTTGTGGAAGATTCCCTCAACGCATTGATAACTCTTCTTTTCTTCTCCGTCCAAGTTACATGCTTTCCTGTGCAAAGTTCTTCTCACTTCGACTTCTGTAAACAAAATCTCGACTTAAATAGATTCCGAGATTGATTCGGCAACTGATTTGGGCACAAAATTCTCCCTACATGATTACCTTGTGCTAAAATTAGAGTGGTTATGAGCACGAGGGGAATTTTTAGCGAGGTCACGTCATTGTTCGGCAGACTTCGTGGCGGGCCATAGGCAAAAAACAAAGAAAGAAAGGAAATAAAAACAGGATTACAAAGAAAGAGAAAATGTTATTTTTTATTCAGTTAGTTTAGTTTAGTTTATAAAATTCGTCATACACACACTAAATAAATACAAAATAGTGGAGTGTAATAACAGGACATCCACTCCCCCTAACGGAACCTGGAGGTACAAATTTATCTAAAACAAGAAATCTAAGATATAATAATAGTGTTAAACCACTAATAACAATAAACTGTATACTAATAGACTAGAAATGCGGCCATATAAGAATTATCTAGTTCTTGTCTAACAGCACATATTTACATGAGACGAATGTGTAATACATGTTTCTATACAACGAATGTCTTATCTAAAAGTACACAGTTCTATAAAACGAAGTATCTACAGTTAGTTGAATATGACATGCCTTGAGCGACCTGATCGCAGTAGGACAGACAATGCAATACGAAGTAAGGAAAATATGTTTCTATATTACAGTCAACGCGGTTTACAGTTTGGACTCGTTATACGAGAGCTGGGGCCAATTCAGTAAACATTTCCACGTGTATTTCACAAGTTGGACCTTTATTAAAAGACCACTAAACGGACTCTAATCAAGCAAAGGTCTGCAAAATATTCGGTCTCGCATGCATAACTGTATTACAGATTTTGGCCATGGTTGGATTGGGAGTTTTAACGTGCAGAGGAATTAGTGTAAATGCTTTATTGAATTGGCCCTGGTCGCAACGAAGCTATATTTATCACTGTGAAAAAACAAAACAAAACAAAAACAAAAACAAAAACAAAACGCGTTATACACCCGGGGAGTGGACTCACATAATAATGAAGGGGATGCTCGTCGGGATTTTTCGTTTTGACCTCTGGGGGTACTAAAACGGGCGCGGCTTGAGCCTATTTTAACCCCTAAAAGGTACCAACAAAAGCATACCACTAATTTAAAGTTTCGATGCCTTAATTACAGCAATAGAGATATCATGAAGCAGTTTTTGTTACATAATGTTTTTTGCTTTTTGTTTTTTGTTTTTGTTTTTGTTTTTGTTGTTTTTGTTGTTTTTGTTGTTTTTGTTGTTTTTTTTTTTTTTGCAGAACAAAGTATTGTTTCAGTGGGGAGACAACAAAAATTCTTTCATGTTTTTTTGCGGAACGGTCCCTCTGCCGTTAACAGTAGGTTTTTGTAGAAATAAATGGTGACTGATCTAAATGCCAAAGACCATAAACCATAACAGTGAAGGAGTGTCCTGGGTCTCATAATGGTATATTATCACCCCACCTCCCCCCCCCCCCCCCCCCAAAAAAGTGACCCAGCTGTGACAATATTTCGATTCGTTTGTATATCTGAGTTCTGCGCTATCTTAGACTGCGTGCAAATCCAACTAATACTGATATACTATTGTGTACCTATCAATTTGAATGCTTTGCATGCAACATCGACAATATTTTCGTCAAAATATAAACTATGACCGTCAAATAAATGGAACGGCATGAACATGCTATGCTGTCGGCTTAGTGTCCCCGGGAAGTTTAGATAAAGACGCTTAAACATTTGCTGACAGACAGTACACTCCTGCATCCCTCTCTCGCTTCCAATAGTAGCATTACCGCCTTTGTAGTGCTCTTGGCATGGACTGAAGTCGCTCGACGTGGTGAGCAAATAAACAACGGAATCCAGCAAGCCAGTCAGCTGTGGAATAACGGCCTTGAGACAAACTTGGTGTTCCTTGAGCTGTGGCAACAAAATGCTTCTTAAGGAAGTAGCGTTCAGGTTTCCAAAGCCTTCTAGTCGAGTCAAGTTGTCAACTTTTGTGGAAGCCAGTTTCTTGCAGCACCATGTTTTGACGTCATAGTCCCCGGCAAATTCGTGGTTTTGTGTAACGAGCAGAATGTTTAGAATCATCTGACTGTTGCCGGGGTTTGTTAGCATCAGAAACTTTTTGCAGTCTTTTTTCACTCTCTCCACTTGGTATTCATCACCCAGCGCCAGCAGGCCACAGACATTTTTCACTGAAACGGAAAACAGTGGTAAGGCCCTGTCTACGTAATCGGTTTTGTTTGAAAAGGCAATTTTCGTCCACACTATATCGTATTCATTATTCCTTTTCGTTTGAACACGGATGTTTTTTCTTTTTCTTCCCGATTCGGCCACCCATCCACACGAAAACGATAACCGAGAACGAAAAAGTGCAAATGGGCAACATGTATTGAAACATAATCGTGTGGACGGCGGAGAATTTTCGAAAACGGAGAAAAAGAAAAAAAAAATGGGCACGGACTAAAATTGAAAACGCTTGATGCAAAAGATGACGCCCTCATCGTGACGTCAGAGTATAATTGTCGAAAAATTCCGTTTTTCCTGTCAACACGACAACACTAAAATAAAAGCGTTTTTAAAAAATTCCACTCCGAAGAGTGTTTTTAAAAAGTTGCACCTTAGTGTGGGCGAAAGGCCAAAACAGAAAAAAAAGTAGCGTGTTTAGTCAAACGAAAACGGATTGGTGTGGATGGGGGCCACAAGTTTTCCTCGAAAGCGCTGGAAGAGGTGACAAAAATTGAAATAACGTACTCGGGACAGGATAGAATGAACGAATGACGTAATACTCAAAAAAATGTTTTTTACGAATCGTATAAAATCTTGGAAGTGTATTACGCTAAGCGGGTGACCCCAAAACGCGGAAAGCCATAATATACAATTAATTGAAGCTCTCGTAAGGGGACACGCCTTTCACTGGAACTGTTCGCTTACTACAATGTGTTCTAATACAGAGTTTGACTGAGCTAGAGTTTAAACGGGGTTTCACGGAACAAGCCAGAAATTCTTAAACGCAAAAGTTGCACAACACCCCCCCCCCCCCCCCCCCCCCAAAGCACCTCTATTTATCTGAATGTCCATGACTGTCTTTTACTTATTATTATGTTTGCCATTCCGCGCTTGCGGAAAGTAGCCCAAATCCTAAAAGGCTAAAGAAGCAAATGAGAACGAACAGCAACAGTGATCAAAAGTTTTCTTATTTCTTGCTATTGTCAAAAGCTAAGCTATGAAGACCTTCAAAGTTGTCCTATATAAGCAAGTGTCAGGGACAACGAAAAAGGACAACGAATTCGGGCAGATATATTGAAAATAGATCACAATACAGAATCAAAGCAGCAAGGCAGCTGTAAGCTCGCGAATTTGTAAAAGGACTTCATTTTGCGGAAGTAGCTATTTAATAGAACTGGCTCAATTCACCACTTCGTGGTGAACGCGGGCTTAAAAAAGTGTTATATAATAATTGAGAGAAAAAATTTATCGACGCGGTTTTCACGGGTCACGCGATCGCAGCACCCTTCAAAATAACAGATTGTACCTTTTTGACTCTAGAACTAAAAAGACCTGAAATAGTCCAGATGCCAATTTTGGATTGTCTAGGCTTCATTTTGGCGAAGCAGGGGCAATTTGTTTTTTGGAGATTTGATAAGAGTTTGTATGCGGCCGCCATGTTAGTCGAACTCGGAACACAAAATGAAGTTGATCTGTGACTCAGCTTGATGTTTAGTTACTTCACATCTTTCGCAGTTCTAACTTTGCGTGAAGGACCGATTTTAGTCGGCCGCGCGCGTGTACACGGCTTTGTTGTCACGGTATTCAAACGTCCATAGCTCCCGATAGATATTTTGTATCGACTCAGAATTTTGCTTTAAGTCTTAAGGCATGATAGTCCTGAACATATCAGTGTATTAGACTTATAGGATACGTTACTTTTGAGATGGCTTTTTATGACGTGACATGCAAACCAAGAATTGAAACACCTGATAATTTGCATACTGTATGAACTTGTAAACATTCACCGGAAATGGATATTTTTGGCCGAGATTCAATATCTTTCCGGCCTAGTATCTTCTAAGCCGTATTTACTGTCACTACAGAAATTTTGGCGGATACTAAACCAACGGCTTCAGATTTGTGTGCGATAACGCCATCGGTGCCACTGATTGTTTGACCTTCATGGCACCGCGCCAAACGGTCACAATAACAACGCAAAACACAGTAGAGTGAAACAGAACCAAGCTCAGAATCAATGGCCAAACAAACTTCGAACGCATGACTCAAACTTCAAAATGAGAACACGTTCCGAACAAAAATATGGTCGCAACAACTACGACAACATCTTGCTTTTAAACTGCGTTGATCGACACACCCTGTTGCGCGCCTTCATCATGCCCAAATTTGGAAAACCGCAACTGCTTTATTTGGAAATCCATTGTTGACAACAGAGGGAATAGGGAAGCAGGGAAGTAGGGAAGTAGGGAAGGAAAGTGATTACTATACCTCGCAAATCCCACAAAGTGGAATTCGCGAGCTAAAAAAATAAAACATCTTTGAAAACATTTTTCACCCGAACGTCTCCTGATACCTACGGACCAAATTAGACCAGTACTTAAAGGAAATTGTGATGCAGGTCATCTGTTGTTTTTACTAGAGTAAATTCATTAGTAAAGAAAAGAACAAGTGCAAACTGAAATCAAAGTTTGTGTGTGTGTGACGTAGTACCAGCCTGTAGAAATGTAACACTCACTTGTTATCTCGTTGAAGTCTTCCTTAGAGTAGACAATCAACAAAAAACTCAGAAAAACGTTGGCCTTCTTTCCTGGAAGTGGTATTTCTTGTAGGTCCTTTTCGAGGAAATTAGAGTTGAACATTATCTTGAAAACTGGCGACATCAGACTCAAGAGCGCTCGGTGCACGTGGAATTTTGTCTTCTCAACCACGAACACGGCGTCACTGTCTTCCCACTGAGTCTTGAAGACGTTCTTTTCCACCAGATCCTCTTCGTCCTCGTTCTCGTCCTCGTTCTCGTCCTCGTCGCCCTCGTTATCCTCTCCCTCGTCCTCGTCTTCGTCCTCACTATCTACATAGGAAAAATTGAAGTTTCTACTTTCGTTTGAAAAACATCGCTTTGCATGATACTAACTTTAAAGTCTCAGTTTTGCAAGCCTCGCAACTATTCTAAGCTCACAGTAATCCATGCAAAATTCTCCTCCACTCAGTAGGGTGAATAAAATTTTAGTTTTTGGTCGATAAGATGTATATATTAGAGAAGCTGAGTCTTAAAGACTTTTTTCGTCTCCAGCTCCTCCTCGTTTTCTAGCAGAAATTGGACAAGTTTTTATTTTAATTTTAATTAATAAAATCAGTGCATTGATGCTTAAACCTTAGTTATTTCAGTTGTAAACTAATACAGGATTTAACCATCTATTTCGTACGGTAAACAAAATGGTAGAAAAAATATCAGGGAAGCTCCAGTTCGTTTTATGACCAAGATGAATCCGAGAGTAGAACTGGTACAAAAGCCACTGTGAGGGAGGGGGAGGGATCAATTATATAAAATTGGAGTAAAATTTATCCTGTAGACTTTGCAGACCGTTATGGCTTTCTCACCTATAAAAATATGCATTTCGGGCGAGAGATTATTACGAAACATCGAAGGCCGAAAGAATAGTTCTTGGAGTAAACATGAAACCGCTAGTAATTTATTACTGGAGGTCACGCGAACGTAAACATTTGGCAGAGAGATAAAGTATCCAGTAGCGGATTTAGAAGGGATGGGGGGGGGGGGGGGGGGGCGCTGGGCCCGCGGCACCCCCTTTAGTCTGGGATTTTTTTTAACATCGGCTGTAAAATGTAATATCTGTCAGTTCGAAGCACTGAATTTTCGGACACACATGCTTCCAGAATGCCCAGGAAATAGCATATTGTCCGCGCCACTGCACGGCACCCTGTTTCTAAATCTCTCCTTAACTGACAACAAATGTATTTGTTAGTTTTTGCAAAAGTGCAGTTTCCATAGTGTTGGTTTGAACGTTTAGATTTTTTTTGGGGGGGGGGGGGGGGGGGGGACAGCTTTTCTCCATATAAGCGGGGCCTAACACATTCTTGCACGTGGTGCGAAACTACATTTCCGCGTGGTAAGGATCGCGGGCGCCGAAACACCGACAGCTGGGTGACTGTAGCCTGCGTAGCAGGGGGAGGGGGACGGGGGATGAAGGTGGACTGGAACGAGCCCTCTGTCCGCGTTCACTCGTTCATTCCTCCCCCACCCCCCTCCCCTTCCCCGGAGGGCCAAGCTACGCAGGCTAGGGTGACTGAGCCCACCCAGCGTGTGACCACGGCATATTGCGCAGTTATTACAATTCACAAAGAAAATATGTCGCGCAGCGTTCAGTTTAGCTTTGCGTCTCCGCACGTGGTTCCATGGTTACTACTTTTGTGATTCCATTGGCTAACTGTTGACAACTATTTCCAACCTATATTTTCTTTGGCAGAGTAATTAAAAATAGAGAAACCACTGTGACTGTCGCCTGGCTGTGACGGTGCTTTCCCTCGGATTTATATAACGGCAACCATTTCGTTACATCGTGCATGGAGCTATAGAGATACACGATCTAGCTAGCCCAAGCCTAATTTCGGCAACCTTTTTGCCTGTTTACACAGTCAGCGATTTATTACGGTGCCATGTGAATATTATTTTCAAAGTCGCGACTTTGAACTTCCGAGGGTCAGGTCGCACTAGGAAGTTTAGTCGATAATAACTCAGCATCGAGAGCAATGCTTCTTCAATGTTTTAAAGCAACTTGCTGACATATACTTCTGGTTACAAGTGCTGTTTGCACTTCAAATGATGCCAATTTTGATATTTATGTCATTAAAGTTGCGAGTGCGACCGGAGCCCTACGATCACTACTTTGAACTCGTTATCACGACTTTAAACTTGCCTGATTTGCGACTAGTTTAAACTAGCGATCGCTACTTCTCGGGTGACGGTTTGACGGCGTTCATCAAACGGTCAAAGGTGCGTGATACGCGCACAAACGGCCACCGGCTTAAAGGTGGTGTAACACTGGTCGATTTGCAACGACGATTTGCAACGATGCGATGTTGCGCTAAAAATCGTTGAGGTGTAACACCCCATTGCGAACGATTTTTCGCGATGTTTGCAGTGCTGCAACGCGTTGCAAGTTTTTGAAAGCGATTCAAAAACTTGCAACGCCGTTGCGTGGATTTGGAGCAAATCGGCGTTGCAAATCGTCGTTGCGAATCGACCAGTGTAACGCCAGCTTAAGTTCGATCGTTTTCCTTATTCGCCAGTTGGGTCCTACAGTTTTTTGTTTAATTTATGATTTTATTCGACCACTGTTTAATTCGACGTATGAATCAACCGTCGAATCAATTATTTGGCTCGAACAAATAGGAACTTCATCGGCGGCTAAAATATGCGTATAATTGCTTGTTGCTACCTCTGAATCGAACACGCATTTCAGACACTGTATCCGTGTAGTCATGACTAATAATGCGTGTTGGACGAATTTATATCTCAGACGAACACAATTCTTAGACGTCGCCTTACAAAACTAAGAAAGAAACGCAGTCGAACGCTGCAGAATTAATTAAACTCGGCTCGCCAACATCGGAACGGATTCTTCGTTACACAGGTCCAGAAGCGGCTCATTGATCGCAAAAGAATCAAGGCAGACAGGATGGGAAGAAACCTCTTACCTTCAGCATGTATCTGCTCTGCGCCACCTATTGCTCCCAAACCGCCGTATCTTTCTGGCTCAAGCATAGTGTACTTGTTGATGTAAACTTGAGTTTCTGAGAAACTCGCACACGACAACCGTGAAAGACTGGGACCTATCGGAAACCGTGTAGGAGGATTGTAGGAGTTTAATTTTGCGGGAGTTAATTTTTGCGGATTTTGCGGATTTCCTTCGATCCGCAAAAAAAAAAAAAAAACTCCTGTAAAATTTCCGCCGCAAAAGTATACTCCAAGAACTAGACTGGCCTTGCCAGTGAGCTCGCGGCGTGAGTTGGGTCGAGACCAGAATATAAAATGGCAAGTAGGGGACAAGAGCGGAACTCCCAAGAGAGACTTCCAATTTCTCACCATAAAAATATCACACAGTATAGAGAACTTGGCTTTTGACACCTTGCTCTTTTGACACCTTGATTAAACTAAAAATTATTATTACAACACTCATACACTTGCTTCTTAAAGGTTGAGCGACCCTGCATCTTGAGAATGCGTGACATATCTTTTTATGCACAATCGATTTTGACAGTTTGACCTTAACTCATATTTCTAATCAGAGGCCACGACTAATCCAGCCTTCGCTTCACTACTTGTGTTTTCTTTTCTTAACTCAATACGTTTCTTCTATCAGGCTTTCGAGTATTCGTGCTCTGTAACAAATATAAAATTGAAAGCGAGGAATGTCACACGAGAGATGTTTACAATATTATTGCGCTTTTGTTCACAGTGTGTTCAGTCCATTTGTGACTGCAAACTCAATCCTCAGAATTATTTCGGTGTATTTTTCATTTCTGGTATTTAATGAACATTGCGAAACAAAGACTACATGATCGAATGAAAGAAACACTTCAACAGGCAATGTACGATACGCAGAAGAATTTTATGAGGCAACAGATGTCATGTACAGAGTAAAGCATAAAGCGTCATTGTTTTACGGCTAAAACTCACCGTAGCTTTGGTTTCTGTTTTCGCCCTGTTATCTTCCCAAAAGTATTTCGTGTCGCCACAGAAAGTTTCGTCGGGACTAAATACTTATCGGCGACAGAGATATTTGCAATACCCCAGAAGTACCATCAAACAGTTGTTTACGGCTATTCTCAAAGCTTGTGCGGTGAACGCGAGCCAAAATCTTTTCCTAAAATCCAGTTTATCCGTGCCTATTCCACAGAGCCAAATGGCGTTGAATTTGAATGGGATGCAGTTTACTTTTTCGCTTCACTACTTATGTGTTTTCTTTTATTAACTCAATACGTTTCTTTCTATCAGGCTTTCGAGTATTCGTGCTCTGTAACAAATATAAAATTGACAGCGAGGAATGTCACACGAGAGATGTTTACAATATTATTGCGCTTTTGTTCACAGTGTGTTCAGTCCATTTGTGACTGCAAACTCAATCCTCAGAATTATTTCGGTGTATTTTTCATTTCTGGTATTCACTGACCATTGCGAAACAAAGGCTACATGATCGAATGAAAGAAACACTTCAACAGGCAATGTACGATACGCAGAAGAATTTTATGAGGCAACAGATGTCATGTACAGAGTAAAGCATAAAGCGTCATTGTTTTACGGCTAAAGCTCACCGTAGCTTTGGTTTCTGCTTTCGCCCTGTTATCTTCCCAAAAGTATTTCATGTCGCCACAGAAAGTTTCGTCGGGACTAAATATTTATCGGCGACAGCGGTACCATCAAATATTTGTTTACGGCTATTCTCAAAGCTTGTGCGGTGAACGCGAGCCAAAATCGTTCCCGAAAATCCAGTTTATCCGTGCCTATTCCACAGAGCCAAATGGTGTTGAGTTTGGATGGGATGCAGTTAACTTTTACACACAAGTAACGAGCAATTCACTGGCCACATCTCCAGTTGTTTAGCGAAGTCAATTACGTCATCGCCCAGCACGTGATAATATGAACCAATCACCGTGTGCTGATCCTCGACCCACAAAAAGGAAAAAAATAAAAATAAAAATTCCCATTTTTAAGCTCTCGTGGGCCCCAGGCCCCCGCGAGCAAAAAAATCAGTAAATCTTCTTTTAATGCATGGTTATATCAGGTTAACGGGAACGTTTTAACATTAAACATAATAGCAAATAATAGCAAATAAAGCGTGCTCTCATAACTCCGAGGCGACCGCACAACAGTCATCTGTATTCCCGATTTAACTCCAGACACGTCCTCAAAAGACACGAGACTGTTATCATAATCGACTAGTAGGTTTTTACAAGAACAAACAATAATTCACTCAGGTTTTGTCGTTGATTATGTTCATGTTGGCGCTATAACAACAACCATAACTAAAGTTCAAAATTGTAATTCACAGGAAGTAAAATTTCAATTTAATACCGATACTGCCTTGATTTTTATTTATACTTGACCAGAATCCGCAAAAATTTCCTCCCAGCAGAAATTTTAGCTGTCTTGTCAGCAAAAATTCCTCCCGCAAAACAAATTGAGTCGGCAATCCGCAAAATTTTCCTCACGCGAAAATTTCCTCCTACACGGTATGTATTTTTTACTTCCTACTTTTCGTCCTTTAAATATCATTTAGGTGAACCATACAATTTATAGTAATGGCTGCTGAAAATTTAGTCAAACATTTTATAAATTTAGGCAAGCAATGTGAGCAATCCAGTACCACAGTTTCTGACCATACAGTCAAACCCCGCTATTTAGAAGTCCCACTGGACATGAAGAAAAGTTCGAAATAGCGGGGTTTCGTAATACCCAAGCCAGCATCAAATTACAAGCTGCTATTAATAATTAACAAGATGGGTCGATTCAACTGTATGCATATTTAGCATACTAAGACAAACTTCCAAGCTTTCACAAAAGGATATGAAGATACAGAAGATGCAACACTGCAAGTTGTCAAGCAATATTACGTCATCAACTAATAAATCAGTACAAGTTCAATTAAAAAGAGGTTATTACACGGGAAGGAGTGCAATAAGGCGGAGTATTTTTACGAGTCAGTTTTATGTTTTCGAGCCTGCTTCAGCTTATTGCACGACTTTTCGTGTAATAAATTGTTTATTATATGACAAACGAAGCAGGGCAAACGTTCTCGCCCTGCGCAAAATGGAACAAAAAATGACGCTTTCGTAAACTTTGCTTGCGAAAATTGATCACGTAAGCTAATAAACCAGTTGATCTGGTTCCTGACGAGTGCAATACGCTCCCATCTTTGCACTCGTTTTTGCCTTTATTTTTGAACTAAAAAATGTGAAATGTAATAAAATTCGATATTTCCAGCTGTGCTCTAGTGTGTTTTGTGGTTTGTCCATAAAAGTTGACATAAAGTTCGAAATAACGGGGTCGAAGTTAGGTCAAGGGGAACAAGGATCAGTTCGAAATAGCGGGGAGCTTGAAATAACCGAGTTCCAAAAGTAAATGATTGAAAAAAATGACGATAAATCCAAGGGGATTCGGCTTGACTTCGAAATAACGGGGACATAATTCGAATTGACCGAGTTCGAAACAGCGGGGTTCAACAGTGTGTTAGAAATTAAAACACTGAAATAAACATCTAGTCAAAAATCTCTATCACACTTTTATACTCTTGAGTGCATACTTAAGAGTACTCTGTTTCTAAATTCCATTGGAACAAATTTTTTATCGGACGGGTAACAGGGAAGTTTTTTTGCACGTAACACTCGCACTTCCCAGCAAAAAGCTTCCCTATAACCAATCCATCCTCGTTTCCAGGCTCTTTCGCATGTAGAGAATGTGAGCTACGTTTTTAGTAAACACGTCTAGTATCATAAATTTCCGAGTGCAAAGGGTTACGTGTGTACCTTTGTACATTTGTACGGACCAGTTCACGCCGAGTTACGCGCTGTTTACGTGCGCAAGTGAATAGAACCTGTGCTACAGTTTATAGCGGAACACAGATTGTTCTACATTTATATTGTGACTCAGTGGCATTGCATTGTAAAACGCGACTAAATACTGCTTGCCACATTTCCCTGTCGAAATTTAGTAAATATACCTTAGACCTGACAACATTTCTACATTCATTTTGATTTTCATTCATTTTTCATGGTGCCTTGGAGGGTGGGGAGAATTTGAATGTTTTTGTATTGTGATGAAGATGTTTGTGGAAAATTCACACTCCGCATTGACAACTTTTTCTTCTCCGTCCAAATTATATGCTTTTCTATGCAAAGTTCTTCTCACTTTGACTCCTGTGAACAAATCTTGACTTGAGTAGATTCCGAAAGTGATTCGGCAACTGATTTGGATTCAAAATTCTTCCTACAAGCTTACCTTGTGCTAAAATTAAAGTGGTTGTAATGAGCACGAGGGGAATTTTTGAGCGAGGTCACGTGATTGTTCGGCAGACTTCGTGGCGGGCTAAGGCTCCGGCCGCACTCGCAACTTTACCGACATTAATATCGACATTTGCATCATTTGAAGTGCAAACAGCGCTTTTCACCAGTAATATATATGTCAGCAAGTTGCTACCAAACATTGAAGAAGCCCTCGTATTGTTCTCGATGCTGAATTATTATCGACTAAACTTTCCAGTGCGACCGGGTCCTAAGGCAAAAAAATAAAATAAAATAAAATAAAGAAATAAAGAAAAACAAGAATACCAAAGAAAGAGAAATAAGTAATTGTTTATTCACTTAGTTCAGGTCGGTGGATTTGATTTTATTGATTCTATTTACCTCTAACTCCCCCCCCTTAACATTGACCGCTGTGACAACTGGCAATCTTTTTGGACGTTACTTTATATATTTGAGTTCTGCTCTATCTTAGACTGCGTGAAAATGCAACTACCACTGATATCCTATTGTTTACCTAACACTTTCATTACTTTGCATGCAACCTCGACGATGTTTTCTTGAAAGAGAGATTTACTACTGGCGCCAGTTGAAACCGCCCCGAAACCGCTAAAGCCGACGCTAAGCACGGAACCGTATTGGCTTTCCCGGCTTTTTCAAATAAAGACGCTTAAACATTTGCTGACAGACAGTATACTCCCGCATCCCTCTTTCGCTTCCAATGGTAGCTGTACCGTCTTTGTAGTGCTCTTGACATGGACTGAAGTCGCTCGACTTAGTTTGGGTGAACAAATAGACAGTGAAATCCAGCAAACCAAGCAGCTGTGGAAAGACGGCCTCCAAACAAGCTTGGTGTTCCTTGAGCTGTGGCAACAAAATGCTTTTTAAGGAGGTGGCGTTCAGGTTTCCGAAGCCTTCAAGTTGAGTCAAGCTGTCAACTGTTGTGGAGGCCAGTTTCTTGCAGCACCATGCTAGTGACGTCATCAAATTCGTGGTCTTGTGTGACGAGCAGAACGTTCAAAATCGCCGGGGTTTGTCGTCATTAGGAACCTCTTGCAGTCTTTCTTCACTCTCTCCACTTGGTATTCATCACCCAATGCCAGCAGGTCACAGACGTTATTCACTGAAATGGAAAACAGTGAACCGTAAAGACCCGTGCAAACCGACGAACGCAACATGTTGGTACAATATCGCCCATTTCGCTCTTTAAAAGTTGATGTTGCATTTATGACCAAATTAGACCAAATTCATCTCGAAGGAGGTTGTGA
The DNA here is from genome assembly GCA_964036295.1 of Plumapathes pennacea. Taxonomy (NCBI): domain Eukaryota; kingdom Metazoa; phylum Cnidaria; class Anthozoa; order Antipatharia; family Myriopathidae; genus Plumapathes; species Plumapathes pennacea. The sequence continues at coordinate 1,811,371 of OZ038465.1, read as the reverse complement.
TGCAGGACAGGTCGTCCATTATCTATCAGTCTGCTGTTACTAGCTCGACCCGAGGGTAGAATTGCTGCCCATATCTTGGAACCGGATAGTAGACAGGCGGGTCAGTCTGGGACCGTCTGGGTAATTGTGAACAAGTTGAACTGACGGTAAGTGGTCGGTAGACGACTTACCGACCACATACCGACCACGTTACCGACCAGTTCAACTTGTTCACAATTACCGTCTAGGACATTGGGCTACTAATTCCGCTATTCCGCGTTTAACCCTTTCACTCCCAAGAGTGTTCAACTTCAATTTTCCCCTTTAGTTTCTCAACCGGGGATATATAATATTGTGAGGAGAATTTGGCATTTGATACCTTGTTCAGATGAAGTTTGATTAAACTATCAATTCTCACTACATCGCTTATACAGTTCCTTCTTAAAAGGTTTGGAGAATCTGTTTTTTGAGCTTGGAAGTGAAAAAGTTTATAGGATTTTGGAGTATATTTCCGCCATTCCCTCGTTTTCGGGTCACCAAGTGTCACTCCCACGTTGAGCCGTCTAAGCAGATGCCGAAGGTGGATTGAGGACATCGCTAGTTTGGGTAAATTGAAGAGTTGACAGAGTTGACAGTTTTCAACCGCCACAAATTTTATATTCGTCACTTCGATCTCTAACTCAGCCACTTCTCTAACTCGAGTCTGGTGTGGCTGTTACTGATTAAAATGCCGAGAGCCATCAAACACTCATCTAGAACATAAATAGAGCAAATACCGGTAAAGAAAAAGAACTAAGCGCAAACTGAAATTGAAGTTTGTGTCGTGTGGTGACGTAGTACCTGTAAAAATGTAACACTCACTTGTAATCTCGTTAAAGTCTTCCTTAGAGTAGACAATCAACAAAAAACTCAGAAAAGCGTGATCCTTTTTGCGAAAATCAGAGTTGAACATGACCTTGAAGACTGGTGACATCAGACTCAAGAGCGCTCGGTGCACGTGGAGTTTTGTCTTCTCAACCACGAACACGGCGTCACTGTCTTCCCACTGAGTCTTGAACACGTTCTTTTTCACCAGATCCTCCTCGTTTTCTAGGAGAAAATGGACGAGTTTCTATCTTTTATTTGAATTAAAATCAGTACATTGAAGCTTAGACTTTTAGTCCAGTTGTAAGCTAATACAAATTTAGCTTTCTTGTCTCTCCGTCTGCGGTTCCATGGTTCACTTCCTTTGAGTGTTTCCATTGGCTAACCGTTGACAGCTGCCGTGCTTAGCTTTAGGTGAATTCGCAATATATTATCTTTGGCAGAGTAATTTTAAACAAAAAACTTTTGTGGCTGCGTCGCCTGGTTGTGACGGTGCCTTCCCTCGGATTTAGCTATCACTTAACGGCAACCATTTCGTTACATCAGTGCATGGAGCCAAAGATACATGATCTCCTAATGCTAAGAGTATTGCCAATAATCTATTGGAACGACAGAGGAGGCGAATATTTCGCCCGCTTTTTGTTCTTTTATGTATTCACGCTTTGTTCACACGTCTCGCATTCTTCGATTACACAGAAAGATAGACCTTGCGTACAGGTTTACACACTTTATCTTCCCGACAAAAGTTCATCAGAGTCTCACAAGAACTAAGAAAGAACCACTCGCCACTCTATCGGAACTGATCAGGTCTGGCCACTTCTACGGCTCGCAAAAGAATCAAGATAGGCAAGATGAAAAGAAACCTGGCTAACCTTCAACCAGTGTCTCAGGCTCTTCGCCACCTGTTACCAAACCCCCGTCTTTTTCTTGATGAAACATATTGTACTTGTAGTGATGTAAACCAAACTCGCAAGGCGTCACAGGAAAACGACAACTGTGAAAGACTGGGGCTAGTTCAACTACGATCGCGGTGATTGGTGGTCATAAATCGGAAAAGTTCGGGTGAAGTGTTTGTTTAGTATCTTGCGAAAGCATCGAATTGGATCTGAATGACGCTTCACTCCTGAAGATCTGCCTGGGCTAAGAACAAATTGTTTAGTACCTGCTAATCCCCGATGCGGGCAAAAAACTGGACGGTCGCAGATTTGATTAGTCCGTCGACTGTCATGGCTGACAGCTGACAAAATTAGGTAAACCAGCCAAGTTCATACCAAATGACAAACGACTTTTATACGGTGGCGACATATAGGGGTTTTTATGCGTTTGTATCTGTTCTACAGTAGTTGAACCCCTCTATTTCGAATTCCCTGCCCAAAAAATCAATCCCAAACATAAAAAATTGCGGTACGAGAATGCCCCCATCAACCTATTACCGCTGACAGAAAGAAAAGCTACTTTCCTGCGAGTTGTAGTATTCGGCATACAACAGGGACAATCCCTCCGTCAAAATGGGAATCGAATCCATAGCTATAGTGTATTATATGTTCTCCTCTAAAGTAATTTGTTGTATACCCTTCTTCGTGCACACGATCAAACATTGCTTTGCAAACAGGGCAGTGTTGCAATCGGTACGCGCTCGAACTTTGCGCTCTTCCGGAACAGTAGTGCTCAGGGCATAGTTTAAAGTCGGATTTCTGCCTGCGGACGAGGTAAACAACGTACTCCATCAACCCGATCATTTGTGGAAGAACTTCTTCCAAACAAACCAGTGCCTCTTCAAGTTGTGGCAATAATATGTTTTTCATGGATGTTCCATCAAGGTCGTGGAAGCCCTCCAGCCATTTTAGATCACACACTTTTACAGTCTTTAGCAGCGCGCAGCACTTCCTTCTTAGATCATCAAGCCCGTACTGCTGGGCAAGAAGCAGAACCTGGACCGCTTGTTCGTCTGTGAGTGAAGCATGCAGTAGAAATTGCCGTGATTCTCTTACAACTCTGGACACTTGGTATTCATCGCCCAGTTTGAGAAGTTCACAGGTATCCTCCACTTTAAGTCAAAAAGAAATGACGTAAGACGACATTTTCAGTGGAATCACCAACAATTTGAACTAAAAGTAGTTTCCCTTTGATTTGCTAATAGTGCAATTTTACCCCCGATACTCAAACTCCCGATAACTTAGGTAATTCAAACAAATGTTTCGTTTCCTTGGTTCGAGTTATCGGATCACTCATCCGCTATACTCTTTATCAGACACATACCCGACATTTCGCCAACGTCTCGCGAGTACAGTGAAAGGAGAAAATGTAAGAATGACCTGGCATTCTTTCTTGGAAGAGGGACTTTTTTCAGCTTCTTTTCCTTGAAATCGGATGAAAACATGGCCTTGAAAACTGGCGATACCAGCCCCAGGAGTGTCCGGTGAGCATGGAACGTCACCTCCTCGATGATGAATGTCACATCACTGTCTTCCCATTTTTCTTTGAATACGTTAATGTTACCTTCTGTAACCATAAAATAAGATTGACAATTAAGATTCCTGAATGGAATCGTTAATGGTATGGACAACACATATATTTGCTTTGCCTTATACCGCCAAACATGTCCAATTGTGGATTTATACTGGTATTATGCTATGAAACTGATCGGCTTTACGGGGAGGCTTCGCCCGAAATAGCTCTTTTTTGTGAGCCTGAAAAATAAAATGGCATAGAAAACGATGCTTTTTGGTATCTTAAAGGGTCATCCGGTAAGAATGGCTGGCGAAAGAAAAACTCGTATTAGTATATATACGGGAATTCTATAGAAGCTCTTCCCACGATTGAGATCTTAAAAAAAATCTCGTTGCCGAACTGTTGCGTGCGATTTTTCTAGATTTCTCCCTGTCAAAAGTATAAAATGGGGACAAATCTTTTACTGGAGGGTATATAAAAGGTACCCCATTTCTACCCCAGGATCCCCCGTATAAAAATTATTCAAGTGATTTTGTATTCGCGGGCTATACGTTGAAATGAAGCGGTTTTCTGGTGGCCGCTGATATCTCTATACTGGCTACCAGTGCCGCTTTTTTGGTATCGGCACATCATCTACACAGCAAAGCAATCAAAGTTTCGCTGCTTGACTCGGGAGCACACGAGACACAGTACATGTTGAACTAGACTCCTTGTCACAACCGAGTGCGAATGCTGTCGGGGTTTCTCGTGCTTTTACGCGTTTCGAGTGAACTCGGATTGGCAGAATCCGCCTCATACCTTTCTCGTCAGATACGTGATTCTCAGCCATACTTGGAACTATGGAACTAATCTATGGAACTCACACTGGATAATTTCCGACAAAATGGCGGCTTCAAAACTTGATCATTTATGATTTCTCGTTTCCAGTCTCGCGCGCCAAAGGCGCGAAATTTACGAGCAGGGTGGGGGAAGGGGGACGGAAAGAGGCCTCATCTCATCCCATCCCTCCTCAATTTTGCGAAACGTTTCAGACCTTTTTTATCGGGAAATCTACGCTGATTTTGAATGAGGACCCTCTCAACCGAGTGTGATTTTACCACATGGAATGACGTAAAACAATGGGTATGAAGCTGAGCACCGGACCATTATACTTGCTTTTTCAGTTTTTTTGTTCTTTTTTTATTTGTCTTGAATTGATTTGAGCCACTAATTATAGCATATGTGTACAGTGTGAACATTGAAAAGTTCAGTTGGCCAAATAATTTGCGTTCGGTGTGAGAGCAAAACATTTTTCGGAAGTGGCAGGAGTAGGACTGAATTATAACTGGAGCTACAGACTTGATATGTTTCTGTTCGATCGGGATGAAATAGATAGGGTCAGTTTTCAGAACATTTGAATGGTACAACAACATGCTTCATACTGTATACAGTAGACCATGTCACCTGACCGGCATGCAATTTTTAGACCAATCATTGCTTTCAATCATGCGTGGGGTGAGTGAACATTCCATCAGTACTATGTGGCACGCTTTTTGGTGAGCTGTACAAAAACCCCTGGTCAACATGTTTCCATCTATATCTCCTGAACGCATTGTCGTAGCTGACTGAAATTTTACAGAGTTGTTCCTTGGTGATGGTACGTCAGTTGGGTGTTGCGGTGACTCATGGCGTTGTTGCGCTCCGAAACAGGGCCTCACACAAACGGCCATAGCCAAACAGTACAACATTATGCAAGGAGCGGTCAGTAGGATCCTGAGGAGAAATGCTGAGACTGGTGTACCTACTCCTAGACCTCGGCCTGGACGTCCTTTCAAAACTACCAGAAGACAGGATCGATTACTCAGCTGGATGTGCATAGGTGGTCGTACAAGGACAGCCTCCTCCCTCAGAACTGAGTGGCAGAATGCTATTAATGTCCCTGTAGCCAGAACTCTGCTCAACAGTTGGTTGGTGAACACTGGTCTGTGGGCTAGAAGACCTCTGAGGAAACCTCAGAGGTGACCTTCGGTATCGATATAGAAGCTGGTGACAAGTCTCATCCATTCAATGAACAAGCACCCAAACCATTTACCTTTATTTAATGCAAAGATGGTGATTAAATATATTAATAACTTCCCAAGGATATATACCATAGCCGTACGTCTGCGGGATTTCATGCTCTGTCCGGTGGTGTATGTTTTTTTTAAATGTTTATTCATTGGAGTGACAAGGCAATGCCCACACAGGACAGAGTCCTCTGTAAGACTTCCAAACACCGAACTATCATTTCATGCACCTTGCTTTCAACTGGACTAAATCTTTCGTTCCTGACTTACTATTGTGATTTTAAAATATATTGGGTCATTTCGGAGTGCACTTTGGCATATGAGCCCAGAAACTCGTCTTCATATGCCCTCTGTTTCTTCATTGAGTGTACACCTAACTTGGTTTCCAAGTTCTCCCTAACGCTTCGCTCTGTGCCAAAAGCAGCAAATGACTTAGTGCGACCAGAAATTTAAAAAACGCCCCTTGTCAGGCACTGTTTAAGTTGCTATTATGGGAATATTGTCATGTAAATGCGGTGTTTCGTTCGGTAGCGACGCAGACTAATAGCCTAGAAGCCGGTTGTTTCAACTGGGCAAACCCATACAGACATACCAATGTAATAAGAGTCCGAGACCGGCAGCGAAAAGAAAAAAAAAAAAAAAAAGAAAAAAAAAGAGAGAGAGAGAGAGAGAGAGAGAGAGAGAGAGAGAAAGGTTCTTGGTTGATTGATCTTTATTGCTGCACAATCAAGTTACATCAGCTGCAATTCGGTTAAAAATAAAAATAAAAGGACTTTTAAGAAAATAAAAATACCAGACGGCGTGAGTGCTGGTCAGTAACATTTGCAATGAGCTACTACTCATATCAGTATATAAATTTATAATTTACAAATCATTGATTGCCAACTGATCCAAAATCTGACTACATACAAAGTTAGACAGCTAAATTATGTCCCAAGCAAAGAATCTGCCGCTGACCCTACTGATTTTGTTCGTGAACGTTCTGATTCACTTGTTATAGAGCGAATGTCATTGGGAAGGCTCCTCTCGTCATAAGGGGGATCCGGGCGGCCTAATAGAACTGGCTCTCTATAGTTTTTGGTTATTCCTAGAGAAACTTACTCTGGTTTCAGAGGTTCCTCGCTTGCCCATAAAGAGCGGCGACGAAAAACGGTTGCGCGCAAGGTAGCAACCTCACTTCCATGCCTGTTCTTCTCGCTTGCGATGGCCATTGTGTTTGTAACATTAACCAATCGGCGACGAAGTTTAGCTGAACTCATGGAAATGAGGTTGCTACCTCGCGCGCCCAGGGGTCATTTCTGCTCGCTTCGTCGCCGCCGTTCTTGTCGGAAAACTCTTGAAGGAGAAATACCCGTCTCGGCGAACACAATGTGGCGTTTGAATAAATTGAGATGAGAACCAATTTTCGGACAGAAATATATACGACAATTTTAATACGATTGATCCTTCATGATTGTTTGCTTGGCTGCTTAGAGTAGAGCAGGCTTTTGTTGCTGGTTAATGTCACACCAATACCACTGATTAGCCTACATTCCACAGCTGTGGTGATGCTAAAGAAAATTTGGCAGACCATTGATGCAGATACGAAATAGTGTTTAGGTACTCCACCCTATGATTGACCGCGTCAAATATCTACTAATATGACCGAATAACAATCTTTCTGTGGATGTTCATCGACCGTAGTACAGTTGGATTGCTTTTTGATCTCCAAAACCCAGTTTGGTAACCTGGAGCCAAGATTAGAGTTTCTGGCATGTTAATGACACTTAGCGGTCTCTGTGAAACAAAAGTCTATTATTCGCCCACCGCGGCTGCATTGATCACTTAGGATAAGAGATCACTGACTATTTTTGTCCAAGGGAAATCGAATAGCAGGCGTAAACTATCTTTCGTAATTGGGGCGCAAAACCACCTTTTGGCTGAATTTCAACAATGCCGATGGATAGTAAATGGAGCATAAACCAAAGCAGTTATCTCGTCTTGTGGAAATTACAAAAATAAAGGAGACCCGTGTCGGTAGAAAACGATACTACTGTATTCAAACAAGAAACAACACTAAACTTCAGTTAATATACTTTTCCGCCATTTACGCCTTTACGCCGGAATAACTGTGAAACAAGGAAAGCAACGTGCATCATTGATCATATCACGTTTATCAGTTTCCTTAAGAGGGCAATGACATTTTCGTCCAAATGGTCTTGGTAGCCATAGTAATAACTTCGCTCTCTCGTTCTGAGGTTGAAACCCCTCGCTATATTTGGGACGGCTTTAAACATAGCCTGGCACGCAGTGCAGGTTTGTAATAGTTCCATAAAAGCGCCTTTTGGTCTTCCATTGTGATCATTGTAGTGAATGGGGCATAATGTCAATTCGTAGGAGTTGCTCTTCTTAGTTGTAACTAAATGAATAATTAAGTCTATGGAGCCCAAAAGTTGGGGCAGCACCTGTTTGAGTAACTCCTTTAGGTCTGTGCAGTGCTGGTTCGCCTTCTCAAGTTGTGGTATCAACAATTCCTTGATTGAGTCTTTGTCAAGCTCTTGGAAGCCTGCCAATTGCTTCAATCTGCTGATATGTACTGAACGTAGTTGAAAGTAGCATTTATTCTCAACGTCAGTCAATCGAAACCTGCGGGCCAGCAATAAGAACTCGACGGCCATCTCATCACTGAAGGCAATGGACATTAGAAACTTACGACATTCTTTTGTTACTTTGGCTACTTGATATTCATCACCCAGCATCACCAGATCACTGACGTTTCCCACTTCAGACCAATGTGGAACAGAAAAAGAAAGGAAGAAAAAGACATTATTTATTGTCTTAGTGAAATCCAGTTTTTCCATAAAAGAGAGCGGGGTCGTGAAAGAGGAGAGGAGAGGAGAAAAGATATATAAGAAAGCAAGCCGCAGGGAGATCCAGAGAGAACAAATGAGGGCCAATCAGACGGAGATGAAAAACAGAGACTAAATAGTCTTGACATTGAGGGAAAATATAGCAGATAAGATTAAAAAAGGATTGGAGAGTGATGGACATATGTGGTCGAAGAAGTATATTAACCAGAAATGGAGCAAAAAGAAGGGACTATAATGTTGGAGCAAAGGATACTGAAATTGTTGAGAAAAAAAGTATAGCAGATTCATTGATGTTGGATTGATGGAGCGCATTGTAAACAATTCAACAACTCATAGTGATCCTACATCCAGTTTATCAAATAATAATAAGTTACTACTATGCCGAGGGTGCAGCTATAGAACCCGTTCGTGCATACGTCAGCAGAAGTGACCGGCTAAGGCCAACTGACATGGGCAAAAATGACAGCCAATGGACGTTGACTTGTATTTACATTATTTTGGTGCATACTTGTTGCTGTTCTTGTGGTTTTTATAAACATTTTGGTTGACTTTCTGTTTAATCTCTTAGGCGCTTACTTATAGAGAACAAAGAGAAAGATTGCCCTCGAATGGCCACTGAGGCACTAAGCTGAACAGTCAAGGTCTGTAAAGTGCATAATATACTATCGTTTCATTCGACTCACTTGTCACTTCATGGTCGTCTTCTCGAGAATAGACAATCAGCAAAAAGCTCAGGAACGACCTTGCCTTCTTTCCAGGAAGGGGTATTTCTTGTTTATCTTTCTCCCGGAAATCAGAGCTGAACATTGCCTTGAAAACTGGCGACATCAGATTTAACAGTGCTCGGTGCACGTGGAATTTTGTCTCCTCGATTATGAAGATAGTATCGCTGTCTTCCCATTCTTCCTTAAAAATATTTCTTAAAGCCAGGTCGTCGTTAACTAGAAAGGAATAGAAAGGACTTGTCATTCGAGTGTGAATCAAATGCTGTAGGGGTTTCTCGTGCTTTTACGCGTTTCGAGTTAACTCGAATTGCCAGAGTCTGCCTCATACCTTTCTCCTCAGGTACGTGCTTCTCAGCCATTCTTAGTGATCTATGCACAGGAAGTTCACACTGGATAATTTTCCGAAAACAAAATGGCGGCTGCAAAACTATCATGTATTCTCGTCTCCAGTCTCGCGCGCCGAAGGCGCGAAAATTTACGAGCTCCTCAATCTGCGAGACTTTTGTGATTTTTGAAGCTATTTGCAATATGCGAATAGCTTCTATGTCGGCGTTTGGGCGATAGTTGAACGGAGAAGACTTGGGCCCCGTCCACACTACGCCGGATAAATTTGAAAACGCAACTTTATTCTTACGGTTAGGCCTACCGTCCACACTAATCCGGATAAATTGTCCACGATAACGGAACTTTTCGAAAACGCTCTTCAAAGTGGATAAATTTGAAAACGCCGGCTTTGCGTTTTGGTGTGGACGAAAAACATTTTGAAAACGGAACTTTTCGAAAACTCTGACTCACGTGGTCACGTCAAGTGGTTTCAAAGATTGTCAGGGACGTTTGTAGAGCAATAACAATACATTTGGGCCCGGAAACATTTTATCCGTTTTCCAGTGTGGACGGAAAACATTTCTTGCGTTTTCAGAGTGAAAGTTGCGTTTTCAAATTTATCCGGCGTAGTGTGGACGGGCCTTGTTTCCATACGCCAAACCGCCCTTGGCCGTCAGTGAACTGGGAACTAGTCTGAGTCTCGGTTTGAACAGCCGTTCGGCCCATCTCATTAGGTCATTAAAATGCTCCCCCTCTAGGTGGCAAAAACTACTGAGGGGGAGGAGCATGAAGTGTTATCCATATAAAAGCCGCCGTGGTACAGGTCCTGTGAGAAAGTTTGTCTTTTATTATCTACTTAACACAAAGAATGCACAGAGAGATTTCCAGTAAAGGGTTTCCGTGCTAATGTTATAACTTTGCGACAGAATGTCAGAAGCTAAATTACCTCTCCAGGCAGGGGTTTTCTAAATATAATTGGCTCTCTCGCACGTGGAAATTCAAGGCATCATTTAATGGCGGCTGTGAGCGTTGCCGATTCTTTGGTTGCATGTGGAAATCTTCTCCCCCTTCAGCCGCCGGCTGACATATCCGTAGTATCTGGCAAACAGGCGACACAGATTCACATTTAGAGCGACATTTCTGGACACATTTGCGAATATACGCTCCGCTCACAAAAGAAGGAACACCGCAGCTGTATGGTGTGACCATGACATATGTTTTGGCAAGGTAAAAGCTATTCCGAGTTTTTTTTGCGTTCGCTGATGTTTGTTGACACATGATTTCATGCCATAATTGCAAATGCAGATCGACTGTGGTATGTCTGAGTTGTTTGTTTATAAAATTGTCTCGAGCGGATTCTGTCACTAATGAAAAATCGACAGGAAATTTTACTGTGAATCTATTTCACCACCGTTCGAAGAGCACGAGAAACAGGTTTGTTTGGCTGGAGTGTGTTACGTTAATACGAAACTACTAGAACGAGTCAAAGTCTGGCTTACCTCGCAGAAATTTACAAAACGACTTGAAATATTTTGGCAAGCTATACTTTCCTCCTTTTATGTCGATCAGCTCAAAATAATCATATAATAAACTGTCATGTTTGTGCATTTGTGTTTGGTCATGCATAGTACGTAGCTGGCATAGTAGAACATAGTGTAAAACCCCGATCAAACGGTGATAATATTCGATGATAGTTCGTGCCCCGTTGTAACACGAACTACCTATCATAGACTATCATCAACTAGCAAATAGCTTCACGTACGCTTTGCGGACCTATGTTTAAGCTCGCCGGGGCCACACCCCGCGAGCAAATATGGAGGATAATAAAATATAATTACAAAAGTGAAGTAACAAATTATGTTGTTCCAAAAAGGGTATAAAGGGATGAGAGGTAAAAGATAAAATTACAATAATCTAAGGTAAGGGTAAAAGTATGCTCAATCATGCTATTATTCTAAAAACTATACTATTCTTCTAGAAACTGGCGTAGCAGGTCTCTTTTTAGTGCTCCCTTAAACTGTGGCAATTTCTCACAGAGTTTAAGTGCCGGCTTCAAATTGTTCCACATGGTGACTGTTCTATAGTAAAACGTTCTCTACCCGGTGGCAGATCTAAATAACGGAATGTTTAGCTTCTGCGAGTTCCTTGTCGTCCATTTTGATACATCTGAGCGTTGGATGAATTGGCTGGTTAAATATGGTGGAGCGCGTCCTGTCACTACATTTGAATGAGGCGATAGCATCGCGGTAGTATAGGTGTTGTCTCGCTGGCAACCAGCGCAAGTCCTTTAAGAGAGGAGTCACGTGGTCGAATTTCCCTGCGCCGCTAATAATGCGGCAGGCAAAATTTTGCACTGTTTGAACTTTGTCCAAGTCGGCCTCGGTGGTGTTACTCACACTAGAACAATAAAATAACTTGTTAAAGACTAACGCATTGATAATTATACCTTGTTCTTTCAACATATTTTCCTTTTTTTGTTTGTTTGTTTGTTTTGTTTTTGCAGAACGAAGTGTTGTTTCAGTGGAGAAAGGACAAAAAGTTCTTTCATCAGTTTCTTTTTGCGGAACGGTCCCTCTGCCGTTGAAAATGATTTGGTAAAAAAATGGTGACTGATCTAAATACCAAAGACCATAAACCATAACAGTGGAGGGAGGTCCTGGGTCTCATAATGGTTAGTTATCATCACCCCTAACCGGCTGTGACAATTTTTCGGTTCCTTTGTATATCTGAGTTATGTTCTATCTTAGACTGCGTGCAAATCCAACTAACACTGATATACTATTGTGTACCTAACATTTTCATTGCTTTGCATGCCACATCGACGACGTTTTCGCCAAACAAAACATTACCATTGCCAATTAAACTTAACCCAAACATGCTATGCGATCTATATAATTATGCGTCCCGGATAGTTTTGCCAAAGACGCTTAAACATTTGCTGACAGACACTACACTCTCGCAACCCTCTAGCGCTTCCAATAGTAGCATGACCGTCTTCGTAGTGCTCTTGGCATGGACTGAAGTCGCTCGACATATCTTGGGCGAGCAAGAAAACAGCGAAATCCAGCAAACCGGTCAGCTGTGGAATAATGTCCTTGAGACAAGCTTCGTGTTGCTTGAGCTGTGGCAGCAAAATGCTTCTTAAAGAGGTGGCGTTCAGGTTTCCAAAGCCTTCTAGTCGAGTCAAGTTGTCAACTTTTGTGGAAGCCAGTTTCTTGTAGCACCATGTTTGGAAGTCATCAAATTCGTGGTTTTGTGTGGCAAGCAGAACGTTTAGAATCATCTGACCATCGTCGGGATTTGTTCTCATCAGGAACTTTTTGCAGTCTTTTATTACTCTCTCCACTTGGTATTCATCACCCAGTGCCAGCAGGTCACAGACATTACTGACTGAAACGGAAATTAGTGGTAAGGCCCTGTCCACACTATATCATTTTATTTGTTATTCCTTTTCGTTTGAAAACGGATGTATTTTTTTTCGCGATTTGGCCACCCGTCCACACGAAAACGGAAAAGGGCGAAAGGGCAATACGTATCGAAAACGCTATCGTGTGGACGGCGGAGAAATTTTGAAAACGGAGAACAAAAGAAAAGAAAAAACGAACACGTATAGAAAACATTAGATGCAAAAGATCACGCGCTCATCGTGATGTCAGAGTATAAATTTCGAAAAGTTCGTTTTCCCTGCCCACACGACAACACTGAAAAAATTGCATTTTCAAAAATTCCACTCTGAAGAGTGTTTTCAAAAAGTTGCGTCTTAGTGTGGACTCAAGGTCAAAACGGAAAAAAAAGTAGCGAAAGCGCTGGAAGGGGTGACAAAAATTGAAATAACGTACTCTTTGGGGTCAGGATGTTTTTCAAGTTTTTTTAAATGTTCTTTACGAATCGTATGAAAATTTGGAGGTGTATTACGCTGAGCGGGTGACCCTAAAACGTGTAAAGTTATAATATAGACAGTTAATTGAAGCTCTCGTAAGTGGACACCCTTCCACTGGAACTGTCCGCTTAGTGTAGAATGTGTAAATACAGAGTTTGACTGAGCTAGAGTTCAAACGGGGTTTCGCGAAACTAGCCTGAATGTCCACGACTGTCTTCTTTTTATAATTATGCTTGCTAAATCCTAAACCGTTGAACGAGAGATCTTCGAAGTTGTCCTTTATAAGCAAGTGGCAGGGTATCTCTTTAGTCTTCTAGCTTTGCTTTCTCGGGGTCGCTATCCCTACACTATCACAAACCGCAATAAAGCGTGAGGTCCACTGTGCGGTAACAAAGATAAAAACAAAACATATTTAATGTAGAGATGGCTCACAAAAATTTACTATTAATGAAATTGGAATGAATACTCTTTAGACACAAAAGCTACAAGGTCAGAACCGTTAGGTTAGTAGTAACTTCACAAGCGGCTATGTTTAAAGAAACCAAATGGTGCTAAATAGTTTCGCTGGCATGTCAGTACTTGAAGAGTCGATCATTCTCACTTCCAAATGAACAGGAACCAAACTGATAAATCTATACAATGGGCGAGATACTCAGTAAGACGTTTGTGACATACTCGCGATAACACTGAAAAAGCGCGCGTTCAATACAAGTAAACTCCACGAACCTAATGTTTTCTTGTAGTTTAATAAACACAGATTCAGAAATATACCTTTGTTTTCCAAAATTTTAAGCGTGCGCCGAGTTTTCATCACAGATTTGTCAGACTACCGAGCCGATAATATTTCTGTACTTCAGATATATTGATCTGAAAAAGTGTCTCCGATTTTCGATATTTTGTTTGGTTCGGAAAGTGTTTAAAGGTCGCTCCAATTAGGGTTTTTCGCTGCAATTGTTTGTATTTAGTTTATGACACTAAAACTGTCATATTTTCATTTCATTATATTCTCCGTTGACCAAATTTACAGGGTAGATGTTTCGAAAGGTCTGTTGTGTATACGTTTTAATTTGTCTCTCTAGTGTGGTTTCTATGGAAACAATACGTCCTTTAAATAAGGGCTTTTTACCCCATTTTCAAACAGTCTGCTCTATTTTCTGGAGTTCTCTTCGGTGAAATCTTCTGAAACTTTCAGTATGTTTAGGAATTTATTCCCACGCCCTGCGTGGGTACTAATCTGAACACCATGTCATTTTGAAATGTCTGTATTTCACGGACCGACCTCCCCGCGCAGCGGGGTTTGCTGGGTAAAAAACATCGGAACAGAATCTCCAACCTCGTTCCCAGGCTCTCTCCTCTCCTGACCTCAACCCCGAATCTCAAGTTCACGGACCGACTTTTGATCACGTGGTGTTCTGGTAGTCCGTTGCGAAGCAACGGACACGACGGGAGATTGAATGAGTTTTTGCACTCTTGCCGAACTATGGTGAATATGAATCAAGCAAAGAATCAAACGGAACACTCTCACGAGGAGAAACAAGTTCGTCTTCAAAAACGAAGAGAGCAAGACAGACTAAGACGAATTCGTGAGACAAGTCAACAGCGGAGTTTTCGTCTCAAACGCAGACGGCAAACAGCCACCCAACGAAAACAACAGCAGTCGAGACAGGACAATATTGTCCCTGTCAAAGAAGAGAAGCAACGGCGTGACCGAGAGCGTTACAAGCAGAAATGAGCTCAGGAGACAACCCAGGAAAGAGAACGGCGCATTACAGCCACCCGGGAGCATAATATGCAGAAGCGAGCCCAAGAAACAGCTCAGGAAAGAGAACAGCGCATGAAACGTCTGGAGAAACAGCCCGTGTTTAGTAAACTAGGAATTGTTATGAATGAATATTTTGTCAATTTGGCATCAGGAAAAGAATTTATAATTTATTGCTGCATTTCCTTTTGCATTTTTGAATTAGCAGTTTAGCTGTACTTTATACATTACCATGTATAAAGTAATGCTCAGAAGAGATCTGTGTTAGTAGTAGTGGTGTGGGCAGAAAGAAATTGCCATGATCTGAAATAAGTTTATGAAGTCAATGCCTTCAGTGGACTGAAGGTCAAAAATTATTTGCAAAGATACTGTACATAATAATTATCATAACAGCCAAACAAGTCAATTTACATTTCCACAGTTAGTTTCATTTTATATAAGCCAGCACTTTACTAACATTAATTTCTTCCTTTTCTCAGATAAAATGAGCAATGATATTTTATTAAGTTTTCTTTTGAACAAGTTTTCCATGCAACTGCATGACATTAATTTCTGGTGAGATATCTATTGTCTAAACTGTTACCCCAACACAAGCTGCTTCCCCACCCACCCATCTATCTCCAGCTGCAGAGCACACTTTTTAAATTATAGACTTTGATGCTTGTTTTGTTTTTCATAGGTCCCTAAATATCAAAACAAACATGAAGTTCACTAAGTCCAAATGGAAAAAGTATCTTTCTGTGATTAGGAAGAGTTAGTTTAATTTATGACATGGGAAATGAGACTTTTTTAAGATAAGAATGTCAATACAGTACTAAACTGTCTCTTGTCTCATAGCATACAGTGCTTTATAATGTGTGAACCTGACTCTCGTTTGTCTAATATTCTGTAAAATTATTGAATATTTATAGTGCACTTTTTCATTTTCTCTCACAGCAGAGTATTGGGTTAGGGCTATATTTCTCTGGCAATTGGGATTTTCTGTATTAAATACATTTACATTTGTATTAAATACAAATTTTGTACATATACAAGGCAACACATGCAACACTTGAGAACTTCTAAGAAGTATAATGTAACCTACAGGTACTTGAGAAGTATTTAATATACAGTATTTTACCAATAATGTAGTGCAAAGACTGACTGTATACTTTCTTATGAGACAAAATAAATTACTGTGAAATGGACCTGGCACAATGAATAATATTGTGAGAACTTCCTTCTTTCAAGACCACCCTACATATTATATAATAAGATTACTGTACTCTTCAAACAGCAATGGGACCCCAGGCGGGGAGGGGGGGGCAGAGTACTCTGCCATATAGGTATGTGCTGCCCCAAAGGGTATCATTTTCAAACATTTTTAGTCTGAAGTAGGGTATAGTTTTTGCCTTTTTGGTCTGAAATAGGGTAGCGATTTTGTGTTTTTGGCCTGGGATAGGGTATGATTTTAATAGAAATGTGTCGCAGCGGACAATGCATGGCAAATGGAAGAAAATACAGGGTGAAAATTGTTGCAAAAGAAATAAATCTCTAAACTAGGTCTGAAATAGGGTATACATTTTGGAGTCAGGTCTGAAATAGGGTATAGTAAAACAGATATTTTGGTTTGAAATAAGGTAAGGGGTTTTCAGGTTCAGGCGGCACACCCCCACCCAAAATTATGATGAGTACTCCCCGGAATGGGACACATGTCAGTATCATGTAAATGCTAATATAGTGTCATCCGCCTTTAATTGCTCGCGGGGTGTGGCCCCGGCGAGCTTAAACATAGGTCCGCAAAGCGTACGTGAAGCTATTTGCTAGTTGATGATAGTCTATGATAGGTAGTTCGTGTTACAACGGGGCACGAACTATCATCGAATATTATCACCGTTTGATCGGGGTTTTACACTATGTTCTACTATGCCAGCTACGTACTATGCATGACCAAACACAAATGCACAAACATGACAGTTTATTATATGATTATTTTGAGCTGATCGACATAAAAGGAGGAAAGTATAGCTTGCCAAAATATTTCAAGTCGTTTTGTAAATTTCTGCGAGGTAAGCCAGACTTTGACTCGTTCTAGTAGTTTCGTATTAACGTAACACACTCCAGCCAAACAAACCTGTTTCTCGTGCTCTTCGAACGGTGGTGAAATAGATTCACAGTAAAATTTCCTGTCGACTTTTCAGTCGATTTTTCATTAGCGACAAAACCCGCTAGAGACAATTTTTGTAAACAAACAACTCAGACAAACCACAGTCGATCTGGTCATGAAATTATGTGTCAACAAACATATCATGCGAGGTAAACCAGATTTTGACTCGTTATAATAGTTTCGTAACGTAACACACTCCAGCCGAACAAACCTGTTTCTCGTGCTATTTGAACGGTGGTGAAAAGGATTCACAGTAAAATTTCCTGTCGATTTTTCATTAGTGACAGAATCCGCTCGAGACAATTTTATAAACAAACAACTCAGACATACCACAGTCGATCTGCATTTGCAATTATGGCATGAAATCATGTGTCAACAAACATATCAGCGAACGCAAAAAAACTCGGAATAAGCTTTTACCTTTACCAAAACATATGTCATGGTCACACCATACAGCTGTGTTCCTTCTTTTGTGAGCGGAGCGTATATTCGCAAATGTGTCCAGAAATGTCGCTCTAAATGTGAATCTGTGTCGCCTGTTTGCCAGATACTACGGATATGTCAGCCGGGGCCTGAAGGGGGAGCAGATTTCCACATGCAACCAATGAATCGGCAACGCTCACAGCCGCCATTAAATAATGACTTCCACGTGCGAGAGAGCCAATTATATTTAGAAAACCCCTCCCCGGAGAGGTAATTTAGCTTCTGACATTCTGTCGCAAAGTTATAACATTAGCACGGAAACCCTTCACTGGAAATCTCTCTATGCATTCTTTGTGTTAAGTAGATAATAAAAGACAAACTTTCTCACAGGACCTGTACCACGGCGGCTTTTATATGGATAACACTTCATGCTCCTCCCCACTCAGTAGTTTTTGCCCCCTAGAGGGGGAGCATTTTAATGACCTAATGAGATGGGCCGAACGGCGATTCAACTATCGCCCAAACGCCGACATGGAAGCTATTTGCATATTGCAAATAGCTTCAAAAATGGAGTTTTTTTTTCTTCTGGGTCGAGAATCAGCACACGGTGATTGGTTCATATGATCACGTGATATGCGATGACGTAAACCGCCGCCCGGCTGGCTCAGTTGGTTGAGTGCCGGTCTTTCGTGCGGGATGTCGCGGGTTCGAACCCCGGCCGGACCAGCACGCAGGGTCTTAAAATAACTGAAGAGAAGATGCTGCCTTTGTTTCTAACAGCAGATGCACGGATAAACTGGATTTTAGGGAACAATTTTGGCTTGCGTTCTTAAGTTCACCGCGGAAGCTTTGAGAATAGCCGTAAACAAATGTTTGATAGATACCGCTCGGGGATTGCAAATTTCTCTGTCGCCGCTAAATATTTAGTCCCGACAAAACTTTCTGTGGCGGCACGAAATACTTCTGGGAAGATAACAGGCCGAAAACGGAAACCAAAGCTACGATGAGCTTTAGCTGCAAAACAATGGCGATTTATGCTTTACTTTGTACATGACATCTGTTGCCTCATAAAATTCTTCTGCTTATCGTACTTTGCCTGTTAAAATGTTTCTTTCATTCGATCATGTAGCCTTTGTTTCGCAATGGTCATCGTATACCAGATATGAAAAATACACCGAAATAGTCCTGAGCATTGAGTTTGCAGTTCACAAGTGACTGAACACACTGTGAACAAAACCGCAATAATATTGACGTAAACAAGTGTCGTGTTACATTCTTCGCTTGTTACAGAACACGAAAACTCAAACGCCTGATAGAAGAAACGTATTCAGTTAATAAAAGAAAACACAAAAGTATTGAAGCGAAGGCTGGATTAATCGTGGCCTCTCGTTAGAAATAAGAGTCGAAGTCAAACTGTCAAAAATCAATTGTGCATAAAAAGATATGTCACGCATTCTCAAAATGCAGGGTCGCTCAACCTTTAAGAAGCAAGTGTACGAGTGTTGTAATGATAATTTATAGTTTAATCAGGTTTCATTTGAGCAAGGTGTCAACAGCCAAGTTCTCTATAACTGTGTGATATTTTTCTGGTGAGAAACTGGAAGTCCCTCTTGGGAGTTCCACTCTTGTCCCTACAGTTCCATTTTAGTATATTCTGGTCTCGACGCAACTCACACCGCGAGCTCACTGGCCATGCCAGTCTAGTTAACGGTCGACACTAGATAACATAGGGTGGAGGACCCCTGAGTTTTCGGAATATTTCCGACTTTACGATGACGTCACACGAAACCACAATTCGGAAAAACAAGATGGCGGACATGCGAGCGGTTTGAAGCGATGCCCAACGGACGGTATTTTCCAGAGTATTTCATCTTGTTATTCACTCATTCTTCCTGTTACCGATTTCTATATGCCGATGCATACGAATCGGCATTTAATAGTCCGTGCAAAAACCTACAAAGACTCTCGAGTGGTATGGGTTACCTGACTGGGTGTTAACGACGCGAAACAGCGGCACTTTATAACATAGGTTGAGGTAACCAATAATATTTTCCCGAGTGTTTCGCCTTGTTCTTCACTCATTCTTACTGTTACCGATTTCTATGTACCGATGCATATGAATCGGCATTTAATAACCTACAAAGACTCTCGAGTGGTATGGGTTACCTGACTGGGTGTTAACGACGCGAAACAGACTACGAAGCACTTTACAACATAGGTTGAGGTAAGGCAACGAACTTTCAGTTATTTGTTACAAGAGTTCAATAGGTAACAATAGAAAGCGATGTTTTATGGAGGTGGCCAAATCAGCAAACATGTTTCGTGTAACATAGAAGATCATACTATAAGAATTCTTGGAAGATGCACCTGCTCCAGTGTACTACAATGTTGCATATTAAGGTGGCCAAATGACTGCAAAACAAAACCAACACCCCAGACAAAACAAATGTTGCACAAAATTTTGAGTAAGATCAAAACTCATGCAACAGCTGGGCGGCCAAATGGACACAGCTCATTTGGCCAGGGCTTTACATCTAGTGCATTCAGCTGACACAGTTTCTCATTTCAGTAGCCTATTAACATAGATGCAATGGGACAAATGGTATCCCTGTAGTGTTCCATTGTATGGTCTTAGTCCCCTTCCATACTTCACTGCCATCCCATGATAGAACATCCACTGGCCCTTAAACTTGAAACAGGTGGTGTAATGTCCAATTGGTGACCAAAGGGTTGCAGCCTCTAGCTCATACCTTTTAGTGTCAAACAAGATAGAAAGAGGAACAGTATACATCATTGCACTAAATTATTTCAAATTTACATGTATTTGGCTGTTTTTTTTTTTCCTTTGGAATTATAGGCATGTACCTGTAACCCTGTTCTTTCAAAATGTGTGGTAGATCTTCCACACCCTCTGCTGCACCACCCAAACTAACTGGTAGAAGCAAAGGAACTCCATCTACAAATGCTAAATACTTCCATGACTTCTGCTCCCATCGCAGAGAGCCGTGAACTCTGAAAAATAAAAAAAGGTAACAAGGGGAAAATATTTCCATGGCAACATGATCATGATCATGTGCAAGTCCTCGATTGTCATGAGCATGTAAAGTTTCAATCCTTTTTATCTAATATTTGTGGAAATATTCAACACTTTGAAATTTCCCTCTTGTCTGTCAACCAAGTAACATCATAGCTCTGCTCATTAGCATAATTATTGCAAAATCTTGAATATCTCTCGAACGAGATGAGATATTGACAAACAGAAAACGCCATTCTTCCTCATTTTGTAATGGTTCTCAAATAAGAGTAATGAGATTGAGGCCATTTTTGTCTTAGCAACACTTTAAGTTGCTCAGCAAGATTTTATTTGCATAGCATCTAAGTTCTGTTTCAAGTGCAAATAATCCAAGTGCAAATAACTTGTTTTAACAAATAGTTTATCTTTGATTGTTACTCTGTATTTTTTTATATTAGAGCGGTTTTCGGATGACTGTCGAAAGTAATTGTGTGATTGCTTTGGTTTTGCGTTTGCTTCGCTTTCGGATTGGTCCACACGAGTTTCTCGGCGTGCTCAGCCAATCAGGAACAAAACCAAAACCAAAACCAAACACTTCTCACGCAAGCGATGGCGTGTACTCGCACTGCTGATTAGAAAGTAAAACCAAACGCAAGACCAAACGCGAATTACTTTGGCTTCCAATTGGCTGAACTGTTTTCTCTCAGTCTCTGTGATTGGCCTGTGTGATTACTTTGGTTTTGGTTTTCGACAGTCATCCGAAAACGGCTCTACTGTAAGGTTATGAATAAAGCGATGTTGTTGTTGTTGTTGTTGTTGTTGTTGTTGTTGTTATTACTTGAACTCAGTTGTGGGAGGAAATGAACCTTCCTTTGCAGTGAGTAAATGTGATGTCATCTGAAGTCATCTGTCTCCACTTGTTTGGTGTGGTTTCCTCTCTTGTAGCAGGTTGGGGTTCTCTAAACTGCATGTCATAGCCCCTGCCTCTGCCCCCTCCCCTGCTTTAACTTTGAAAATTTCATGCCCCTCCCCTCCATATGAAAAGAGAGACCCTAATCCCAACCCCCACCCCCCCACCCCACACCATGGTAAATAATATTATGAGCATCCCTAATTTAAGCCTTTTTTATTAGCACTGTTGACATCCCAATTACTCTTCCAGCTTGCTTCTAACCGGTCAGTTTATAGCATTATCTGGACACAGTTATTCAATTTGAGTTCCTTGAAAAAAATTAAGACATTTCATAAAGAAGTGTATTGTACATAGTGACTGTTTTCCTTTGCCTGGCATGGAACTATTTATTCAAGGTCAATTAAAGCCTGGTTTTCACTACTGACATAAGCATAAATATGATGAGCGTAAACATAAGAACCTTAAGATTCTTATGCTCGATTGGTTGTTATGTTTATGCTTATCTGATGCTTGTATATCATTACATATGCCACTTAGTGAAAACCAGGCAGGGTGAAATAATTCGCTTACCTGCGTTTCCAAAGCCTTTGTCATCCTTGTAGCAGGCAAACTTTACTGCGTGCTTTACTTCGTATTCTGAAATGAACTTATAGGCCTCTTCTGCAGAGTTTACGAAGTCATAGTCAACCATTGTTCATCTATCTCTGCATCTCGATCACCCTAAATTTCTCTCCAAAAATACATGTGACATAGACAGGACAGCGCGATTGGCGTGAATTTCTTTTTATTTCTTAATTTCTTAATTAATATTATCGGTTACCTCAACCTATGTTGTAAAGTGTCTTGTAGTCTGTTTCGCGTCGTTAACACCCAGTCAGGTAACCCATACCGCTTGAGAGTCTTTGTAGGTTTTTGCACGGACTATTAAATGCCGATTCATATGCATCGGTATATAGAAATCGGTAACAGTAAGAATGAGTGAAGAACAAGGCGAAACACTCGGGAAAATATTATTGGTTACCTCAACCTATGTTATAAAGTGCCGCTGTTTCGCGTCGTTAACACCCAGTCAGGTAACCCATACCACTCGAGAGTCTTTGTAGGTTTTTGCACGGACTATTAAATGCCGATTCGTATGCATCGGTATATAGAAATCGGTAACAGTAAGAATGAGTGAATAACAAGGTGAAATACTCTGGAAAATACCGTCCGTTGGGCATCGCTTCAAACCGCTCGCATGTCCGCCATCTTGTTTTTCCGAATTGTGGTTTCGTGTGACGTCATCGTAAAGTCGGAAATATTCCGAAAACTCAGGGGTCCACCCTATGTTATCTAGTGTCGACCTAGTTACATTATATAATACTCAGATGTGTGGTGAAAGCATAGTACATTAGAGCTCTAGCAATGTCATACAAAATCGATTACTTGGGCGTGGGGCCTCTGCGAATATCGTATTTCTGGTATTCAATGGTAAATCGTTATAAAGGGATGAAGAAGAATCCTGAAAGGTACCAGTTTCTAGTGGGACCTTAACCCTTTTGTTGTTGGCTGAACTTAGTGTTCTACGGGGTATTTGCAACTCTTTTCGGAGATAGGAAGGCCATTCATTGTGGTGTAGAGCTTTAAATGCAAGTTTCAATAAATGAACATTTCTGCGTTCTAAAATAGGTAACCAGCCGAGTTTGAGGATGTCTGCTGTCTCGGCGAAACGATCAAAACCAGCGGTAGCAAGCTGGACACGCTGTAGACGCTTAAGAAGATAATTTGAGATCGGATGAGATACTACATCGTTATAGTCGAGCTTGGAGAGAATGAGACTTTCCGCAAGCTGTTTCCTGACAGAAAAGCGGGGTGCTCAATGCTTGAGTTTCCTTATGACAGACAACGTGCCATAACAGCATGATATTTTTTTGTTAATGTCATTTGACCACTTTAAATGGGAAATAACTAACTGAAAGGAAGATAGTCAGAGGCAGTCGTACAAAAAGAGAGGTGGTTTCTGGGGTATATCCCGCCATTTCGCGTTTTAAGATTTTTGGGTATACTCCCGCCATTCCCTCACTCCGCGTTTTCGAGTCACCAAGTGTCACCCACGCTGAGCCGATGCTGAAGGTGGACTGAGGACAACGTCAGTTTGGATAAATTGAAGAGAAAAAGTTGACTTTCAATCCGCCACAAATTTATTCGTCACTTCTCTAAATCAGCCGAGACTCGTGTGGGTGTTAGTAATTAAAATGACGAGAGCCGTCAAATGCCAATCGAGAATAGAGGAAAATTCATTGGTAAAGAAAAAGAACTAGTGCAAAGTGAAGTTAAAGTTTATGCAGTGTGGTGACGTCGTACCAGCCTGCAGAAATGTAACACTCACTTGTTATCTCGTTGAAGTCCTCCTTAGAGTAGACAATCAACAAAAAACTCAGAAAAACGTTGGCCTCCTTTCCGGGAAGTGGTATTTCTTGTTGATCCTTTTCGCGAAAGTTGGCGTTGAACATGACCTCGAAAACTGGCGACATCAGACTCAGTAGTGCTCGGTGCACGTGGAATTTTGTCTTCTCAACCACGAACACGGTGTCACTGTTTTTCCACTGAATCTTGAACACGTTCTTTGTCACCAGCTCCTCGTCCTCATTATCTATATAAGAGAAATTGAAGTTTCTATTTTCAGTTGAAAAACATTGCATTGATGCTAACTTTACAGTCCCAGTTTTGCAAGCCTCGCGACTATTTCAAGCTCACAGTATTCCATGCAAATTTCGCCTCCACTCAGTAGGGTAAACAAAATTTAAGTTTTTGGTCGATATGATGTATATATTAGAGAAGCTAAGTCTTAAAGACGTTCTTCGTCTCCAGCTCCTCCTCCTTCATCTCCTCCTCGTTTTCTAGCAGAAATTGGACGTCGAGTTTCTAGTTTTATTTTAATTAATAAAATCAGTGCATTGATGCTTAAACCTTTATTCCAGTTGTAAACTAATACAGTATTTAACCATCCTTCTCGTACGGTGAACAAAATGATAGAAAAAATATCAGGGAAGCTCTAGTTCAGTTTTATGGCCAAGATAAATCCGAGAGTAGAACTGGGGCGAGTACAAAAGCCACGGAGAGGGAGGGGAGGGATCAATTATAGAAAATTGGAATAAAATTTATCCTGTAGATTTTGCAGACCGTTATGGCTTTCTCACCTATAAAAAATATGCATTTGGGCGAGAGATTATTACGAAATATCGAAGGCCGAAAGAATAGTTCTAGAGTAGTTTCAGATAAAGCCAGAATGATAGAAAACACTGAACGAAAAACACAGGTTGGCTCGCACCTTACACATGCAGTAACATTATACAATAATGAATAATGTGGAGAGCAAAGCAAATCAGATCGTTGTTGCTCTGCAGCTCTGCGTAGAAACAGCAGCACTATGGGAGTGAAGTAGAAAATGATGGAGTAAACATGAATTAGGGTGTCAAAAATGAAACTGCTAGTAATTTATTACTGGGGATCACGCGAACGCAACCTTGTAGACGGAAACTTTAGTTGGCAGAGATATATTGCGTAGTTATTACAATTCACAAAGAAAACATGTCACGCAGCGTTCAGTTTAGCTTTGCGTCTCCGCATGTGGTTCTTTGTGTTTCCATTGGTTAACTGTTGACAACTAATTCCAGCCTTGCATATATTTTCTTTGGCAGAGTACTAAAAAAGAGAGACCGTTGTGGCTGTCGCCTGGCTGTGACGGTGCTCGGATTTATATAACGGCAATTATTTTCGCATGTAGCTAAAGATACACGATCTAGCTACAATCCCGGACAAAATGTGTTGACACATGCTTTAAGTGTCGTATTTTTGTCAAAACTACCATGCTGTGAGTCACCAGTTCCAAAGAAAATTGCTTTTAATCACCCCCCTCCCAGTATCAATGTTGTAGCTTGAATTTGGAAGAGTTCCGGTAAGACTTTGACGGAAAATCGTTGCTAAATAATTAATTTATCAACATTGAATGGGGGGAGGGGAGAATGTGTCAACACTTTTGTCCAAGATTGTAGCCCAAGCCTTATTTCGGCAACCTTTTTGCCTGTTTACACAGTCAGCGATTGTGTAGTATTATTTTCAAAGTCGCGATTCGCGACTTCAACTAAACTAGCGATCTACTTTGAACTCGCAATCACGACTTTTCGCCGAATCAATTATTTGGCTCGACCAAATGGGAACTTCATCGGCGGCTAAAATATGCGTATAATTTGACACGTGTGAATCGAACACGCATTTCAGACACTGTAACCGTGTAGCCATGACTAATAATGCGTGTTGGACGAATTTATATCTCAGACGAACACAATTCTTAGACGTCGCCTTACAAAACTAAGAAAGAAACACAGTCGAACGTTGCAGAATTAATTAAACTCGGCTCGCCAACGTTGGAACGGAATTTTCGTTACACAGGTCCAGAAGCGGCTCATTGATCGCAAAAAAATCAAGGCAGACAGGATGGGAAGAAACCTCTTACCTTCAGCATGTATCTGCTCTGCGCCACCTATTGCTCCCAAACCGCCGTATCTTTCTGGCTCAAGCATAGTGTACTTGCTGCTATGTAAACTTGAGTTTCCGAGAAACTCGCAAACGGCAACCGTGAAAGACTGGGACCTATCGGAAACCGTGTAGGAGTTTAATTTTGCGGGAGTTAATTTTTGCCGATTTTGCGGATTTCCTTCGATCCGAAAAAAAAAAAAAAAAAAAAAAAAAAAACTCCCGTAAAATTTCCGCCGCAAAAGTATACTCCAAGAAAAAAATTAGTAAATCTTCTTTTAATGCATGGTTATATCAGGTTAACGGGAACTTTTTAACATTAAACATAATAGCAAATAATAGCAAATAAAGCGTGCTCTCATAACTCCGAGGTGACCGGCACAACAGTCATTTGTATTCCCGATTTAACTCCAGTCTGAGTGTGGCTGCCGGTTACTGATTAAAATGACGAGAGCCGTCAAACACTCATCGAGAACATAAATAGAGCAAATACCGGTAAAGAAAAAGAACTAAGTGCAAACTGAAATTGAAGTTTGTGTCGTGTGGTGACGTAGTACCTGTAGAAATGTAACACTCACTTGTAATCTCGTTGAAGTCTTCTTTAGAGTAGACAATCAACAAAAAACTCAGAAAAGTGTTGGCCTCCTTTCCAGGAAGTGATATTTCTTGTTGATCCTTTTCGCGAAAATCAGAGTTGAACATGACCTTAAAAACTGGCGACATCAGACTCAGTAGCGCTCGGTGCACGTGGAATTTTGTCTTCTCAACCAAGAACACGGCGTCACAGTCTTCCCACTAGGGAGTTTAAGAAACCTAGGACGCCGACGGCAACGTGAGGAACCAAAAAATAGTGTCTCAGTTTTCCCTATGTCTTTGCCTATTCGTAGGCTGCTCAATTTGTTCCGTTTTTGCCGAGGTTCTATTGATTTCATCGTTTCCTACTAAGAAGAACGACTGCCGTTATTTTATAGAACTGTCGTCCACGTCCTGACAACGACGTAAAAAAGAAGCATTTGAAGTCGCACGCGAGAGCACGGCGACCCGAGATCATGTCAATTTCAGATATTCACGTGCTTCTTTTGTCTTCTGTGATTAGTTTTATTGTTTCACCGACGTCGCCGTCGTCCTCTCGCGTCCTGTATCTTATGTACCGATCAATTTGAAACTCGCACATCCCCCCCCCGGGCATACCCCGGGCATTTGACCGCCTCCCTTGCCCGGGGAGGCGGGAATTTGACCAACCGCTCTCGCCCGGGGTGGGGCATTTGACCACAACCACGGAGGGGTGGGGAATTTGAACTCGTTCCCTCAATTTCACCCCGCTTTACGCGAAAGTGTTTTAGTTGTGCGTACGGTGTGTGCTAAGTGTTTATTTTGTCTAAATTAAGAGGCATATCAGTGAATGTTCCAAGCACAACGTTCATTTATCGAGGATCAATCTCCGATGTTGCGCCGTTACGATTTAAACAACTCGCAATATTATTGCTTTAAAAGCGCTGCTTCGCTCAAGGTATGGTTTGAAACCTTATCCTTGGATGTTAATAAATGCATTTTGTTAGCCGTACGGTTTAAAGAAAAATGTCAACGACTTTAATACCCTCGGCGCGTCGGAACACGACTCGCGGCATTTCTTGTCAACAATTCTGTGTCAATTCCCTTCGATTTTTTTCCCCGGCCCAGTATATAAATAGTTTATAAATCTGCTTCAGTCTTGCAAATAACTCGTATTTACTTCCTACAGTGTACGTAATTCACTTAAAGAAACAATTTTAGCCAACGTACTCACCGTTTTCGAGCTCGGACGCGCGCGACTTTCACAATAACAAGTCAAATTGTTAGACGTGTATCTGTTTTTCAGCATTTTTTTGCCCCGGGGGTGGGGCATTTGACCACTAAATTCAGCCTTAAACCGGGGCATTTGAACAGTCATTTTGGCCCGAGGGTGGGGAATTTGACCATCGGAAAATCGAAAAGTTCAAATGCCCGGGGTGTTGCCCGGGGGGGGGGATGTGCGAGTTTCGAATTGATCGGTACATTAAAGTCCCTACTGAGTCTTGAAGACGTTCTTTTCCACCACCAGATTCTCCTCGTTTTCTAGGAGAAAATGGACGAGTTTCTATAATCTTTTATTTTAGTTAAAATCAGTACATTGAAGCTTAGACTTTTAGTCCAGTTGTAAGCTAAACATGACAAATTTAGCTTTCTTGCGTCTCCGTCTGCGGTTCCATGGTTCACGTCCTTTGAGTGTTCCCATTGGCTAACCGTTGACAGCTGCCGTGCTCAGCTTTAGGTGAATTCGCAATATATTATCTTTGGCAAAGTAATTTTAAACAAAAAAACTTTTGTGGCTGTGGCCTGGTTGTGACGGTGCCTTCCCTCGGATTTAGCTATCATTTAACGGCAACCATTTCGTTACATCAGTGCATGGAGCCAAAGATACATGCTCTCCTAAGCCTAAGAATATCGCCAATAAGCTATTGGAACGACAGAGAAGGCGAATATTTCGCCAGCTTTTTGTTCTTTTATGTATTCACGCTTTGTTCACACGTCTCGCATTTTTCGATTAAACAGAAAGACAGACCTTGCATACAGGTTTACACACTTTATCTTCCCGACGAAAGTTCATCAGAGTCTCACAGGAACTAAGAAAGAATCACTCGCCACTCTATCGGAACTGATCGGGTCTGGCCAATTCTACGGCTCGCAAAAGAATCAAGACAGACAAGATGTCTGTTCAATGTATTTCATTTTACATATAAAAAACCGAAGATATGTAGTGGCTCGGAGATTACGATTACCGCTATTTGCGCAATATGTCTATCAGTTGGGGCACAATCTTAATAAGATCTTCGTCAAAGTGACTATTATGCCCATAACGATAATTCCTTGTGAACGACGGATAACCAGAGCTCACATATCCAACTGCAGCAATACGTTTAAACATGGCTTTGCATTCATCACAACTTTTCATGCGATTATATATGCCAGTGTTGGCCTTTCCTTGGCTATCGTAGTGATGGGGGCATAGGCGAATTGACGAGTATTTCGTAATCTTTAGCAAGTAAACTGTAAACTCGACCAGACCAACTAGTTGTGGAAGAACCTCCCGAAGGCAACCCTTGAGACTCGTAATGGATTCATCTGCCCTCTCCAGATGCGGTATTATTACAGTCCTTATACTCTCCTCATCAAGGTTCTCCAAGCCTTCCAACTTACTTAAACTGTGGAGGTCTGCGGAATTAAGGATTCTGCGGCATTTGGTCTTGAGGTCAGTAAATTCATATTCCTGAGCGAGAAGGAGAAACTTCATGGCCATTTGATTATCCAGTTTATATGACATCAAAAACTTACGGCACTCTTTCGTGACTCGGACAACGTGGTATTCATTGCCCAATTCGAGTAACTTGCTGACGTTCTGCACTAAAACGTCAAAAGAAAGAAAGAAAGAAACTATAGTTGTCTCCCTGAAGTATATGTTCATTTCACAAAGTTAAAGTGCCTATAAACCTTTAGACGTTACGTTTTTATATGAAAGTAGGAAGTAATCTAAACAACTTATGGCCAAAGAAACTCCGCTCCGAAGCGTTTTTATATATTTTTCCGCCCGGCAAACATGCGATTTTGACCGCCATTTTGAATCTGACCGCCCAAAGTTTTTCGATCGAGAGCCTGGGTTATGACGTCAGAGGAGGACTCGTTTCTTGTCAAACAAAACTTTCACACAGATTTTGCAGTTGGCGAGGTGAGAATTATGTCTCATAGATGTATTGTCGAGAAAAACGTAATCAAGGGAAAAAACAACTAAGGCAAAGAAACGCCAAAGCGATGCCAGTCCCTTCTCAGACGTCACAGACCCAGTCTCCCATGTCGCTCGGTCAAGATTTCGGAATTCTGAATTCAACCGTGTGAAAAAAGTATAAGAACGCTTTGGAACGGAGTTTCTTTGAGTATAAGTTGCTTAGATCACTTCCTACTTTCATATAAAAACGTAACGTCTGAAGGTTTATAGGCACTTTAAGACGAACTCTTTAAAAATTCTTCAAAATAAGGTTACTAAAGCAGGGGCCGAATTCACAAAACTTGCGTACGAACAAAATGTTCGTAAGTATAATTTACGCATCGGAACAATGACTTACGCATACTATCTTGCACAAGATAGTATGCGTAAGTCGTACTTACGAACATTTTTGTTCGTACGCAAGTTTTGTGAATCCGGCCCCAGGCCAGGATATTAAACTGAAGTATACGGTCAGATAAACGGTCAACTTCTTCCATATTCACTATTGAAGAATCCTTAGGAATTGTCAAAACACTTACCTGTTACTTCGTCGTAATCTTCTCGAGAGTAGATAATCAGCAGGAAGCTCAGGAACGAACTTGCTTCTTTTCCAGGAAGGCGTATTTCTGTTTGGTCTTTTTCACGAAAATCAGACTCGAACATCGCTTTGAAAACCGGAGACAGCAAACTCAAGAGAGCCCGATGAATGTGGAATTCCGTCTCCTCGACAATCAGGACTGTGTCACTTTCTTCCCACTTGTCTTCAAAGATATTTCTGTCGCGGTCCAGATCGTCGTCCTCCACTCCCTCTTCGCGCACATTTTCTGAAACATTTTCTGAAAATAGAACGGTTGTTTTTTGCCTTCAAAACAAGGTCTGGTGTGAAAATACAAAATCTGAATGTTGAGAACACAGGGTTTTGAATGAAATTGTGTCAGACCCTACTTTTTCTCTGTCTCCACCTAATTGCCAATTTGCGTCTGCAGTTATCAGATGAAGAGACTTCTTTATTTTACTACAAGTCCTAAACCGTGAGCATGAGGAATGATATTGTTGCATTTCCTTTTGCCTTGTTGAATTAGCTGCTCAGCTGGTAATTACGCCTACATGCTGAGTATACTAATAAATTTGCTTAGAAAAGATTGAATGTTTAAACTAGGTAACACTACATCAGAGACTGTTGATTGTAGTACATATGTACAGTAAAAACTGAGTCTTGAACGCCTTCATTAACTCAAGGCCAAAAATGAATTTGCAAGGAAATATAATTATGTACCACTGACAGTAGCATTTTTTACTCTTGCCAGCTCTTACTACAATGTCTTTCTTTTGTTGAGAAGAAAATTTATGTGAGCAAGTTTCCCATCTACAAGACATTTTTCTAAGCAACCATGGTGAGATACTAATGCATTAATTGATCAATTCCAATACTGTTAGCATCTCCATCACCCACCCCCCTCCCCAACTCCCACCACAGGACACACTTGATAACATTCCTAATTGGGCTTTGGTGCTTGTTTATTATCCATAGGTCTCTAAATATCAAGACAAACATGAAGTTCATTAAGCTCAACTGGAAAAATCACCTTTCTGTGATACTGGAGGAGTTATTACATGGGAAATGTGATCTTTTGAGAAGAATATCAATACAATAAAGTGATGCTACTCTGGTGTCCCACACCATCTTACAGTACTGGGAGAGAATATGCTAACTATTTTGTAGAATTATTGTATACTGTATTTTTCCATTTTCACTTACAGGAACTTGTAGTTTTCCAATATGTTGGAGATTACTGTATGTTGTATTTTCCTATAACACACAGGATTTTATGCTTCTTCCCGCCGAAATGTAACTATTTCTTTGTCTTTCCTTCGGCGGGAAGAAGCTTGAACTTGCCTGGCAAACAGAAAAGTGCCTCAGTCAGGTCGTGCTCGAATTTTTCACCTTTCCATTGCTACTGTAGTGCTCAAGGCATAGTTGAAACCCATTTTCTTTCCACCCAGAGACAAGCAGGTAAGTAACGTACTCCATCTTCAAAATAGTCATCAGCGTAAGTATGCCTGTGACTGTTTGAGTTGTGGCAACAGAATCATTCTCATGGATGTTCCATCAAGTTCATCGAAACCTTCCAGCAATTCCAAATCACGCGCTTTTACAACCTTTAGAAGCTTGCAGCACCTCCTTCTTAGATCATCAAACCCGTGTTGCTGGGCAAGAAGCAGAACCTGAACAGCTTGTTCGCTTGTAAGTGAGGCATGCAGCAGGAACAGACGGGATTCTCTTATAACTCTGGACACTTGGTATTCATCGCCCAGAGCGAGGAGTTCACAGGCATCCTCCACTTCAAGTCAAAAAGAAATGACGTAAGTCGAAATTGTCGAAACACCACCCAGCCATACTCTCCAAAATAATCACTCATTGTTATACCCATTGTCAAGGGTCTCCCAAAGGGTTCTTAGATCCCGCCATCCCGACCAATTTTTCCTAACAATCCCGTATCACAATAGTTTTGATGGTCAATGCCTGACTCGATAGTCAAAGCATATTTAGGTGACTGAAAGCGAAAGTTAATACCGCCTTTTTTTCAGTACAGTGATACACCTTCTAAGGGTCGGGCATGCAGGAAATTTTGAAATCTGGTTTCCTTGAAATGACATTCACTGCATTTCAGGGCACGTTTGAACAAAATTTTCAATTCACATTTGTCACAATTTTCTGTACCGTGGAAGGATTGTTATATGACCACTCGAGAAAAATTTAAACTATATCCCGAATCCCGATTCTGAAACTTCACAATTTCTAAATCCCATTGTCCTGTTGACAGTTCAATTCCTGAATCCTGCCTCATTTTCCCTGTGATTCTCGAACCCGGCAATGGAATAAGATCCTGCATCCTGAAAAACCTAATGGGGACCCGCACTTACCAACCATTTCGTCGCAGGGGTCTCGCGAATAGAGTGCCAAGAGAAAATTTAAGAATGCATCCGGATCCTTTCCAGGAAGAGGGATTTTCTTTTGCTTCTCTTCCTTGAAATTGGATGAAAACATCGCTTTGAAAACTGGTGACACCAGACTCAGGAGAGTTCGGTGAGCATGGAATATCACCCCTTCGACGACAAAGGTCACATCACTGTCTTCCCATTTTTCTGCAAATATGTTATCTAGTAGTGTTTCTAAAATAAAATTTAGAAAAATTATATTAACAGTAAAGTGGAATTGTTGACGGGATGGACAACACATATCGCGAATATTTGATTGATTTGTCCAATATTTGATTACTCATGGAACCCCTCCCCAGAGTTTCATTGCATTCATCTGGCGGTTCAAATATGGACTGGGGCTTTGCTGGGGGTCGGTGGCATCATCCAAGATGGCGTCGCATCTATTTTGCAAAGTACGGTAGGGTGGTGAAACTTAACTACACATCCTCCCCTCTAGTACAGAACTACATGTGAACGCCATTTTTTTCTCCAACCAAATAAAAAATGGATACAACTTACAATTTGGGCACTGACTACAGGATCACACTCTTTTTTTCCGCGCTGGCATGAATTTTTTTTCAATATGTTACAAAATTTTCCAAAGCAGCCTTCAGTTTTTCAAAAATACTCAGGTCGGTTTATATGACCAATGTATCAACCTGCGTAGCAAGCGTTTCCGTAGGTTTCTGAACACATACGAAGACGTTTTCTAACATTGACCGCGCGAAAATTGGGGCGAGCTCAAAAAGGACGTCAAGGGGGGAGGGGGCAGGGAGAGAACGTCGAACGAATTCATTTTATACGGCGTCTACCACCCATACTCATAATCGATTCATTATATACGTCTTTCTCCACGCCGACGGAGTCAAAATATAGTTCCCTTTAGTGCTACTTTTCCATTTATGACCGATGTTTATCAAATATGTGTCATATGTCTCACGGCGTGGTAAAAGTTGCATATATGCCGCACAAATATTACTAAAGAAAATCAGCACATACACAGCAAAACCATCAAAGTTTCGCTGTTCGACTCGGGGATTACACGCCACATATACGCTCTCGAACATGTCGAACTCCCGGGTCGAACTACACGACTTCTTGTCACTGTGATATGCAGTGGTGCAGGGTTTCGCATGCTTTTATCGACTTTCAACGAGTGAATGAATGAATGAATGAATGTTTATTATTTATACACGAAAAAATTCTAACAACCATAGTTGATTTACATAGAAGCCGTGTTAAAGAATATACTACAAGGAAGTTTAAATTTAATGATAAAATCCCTCCCACCCTTTAGGCATCCAAAAGGTTGATGGCCTTAAGTTTGCTTCTAAATGATTTTAGGGATGTGGCCTTGTGTAAGCCAATAGGAAGCTTGTTCCACGTTGTGGCCCCATTGTAACTAAAGCTTTTTTTCATAAATTCTGTGTTTGGGCGTGGCAAATATACCTTAGTGGATGAGCCTCTAAGATTATACGAATTGGTTTCTGCAACAGTTTTAAACAGAGCGGTAAGACAACTTGGTGCACTAGAGTTCCTTACTTTGTACATCATCACAGCCTTTTGTTTTGCTCTTCTTTCGTTAAGCTTTTCCCAGCCCAACTGGTCCAGCAAAGATTTAGAGCGTGTATTATAGTCAGCACGAAGAATGAGTCTTGCGGCTCTGTTCTGTAATTTTTGCAACTTTTCACTAGCTGTTACCCCTATAGTATCCCAGACCTCACAGCAATAATCCAAGTGAGATTGAATGAGAGAATTATAAATGTCTATTAGGGTACTTTGGGGTACAAATGGCCTACACCTCCTTATTGCACCAAGACCAGAAGCAATTTTTTTGGTGATATGTTCCAGATGCTTGTTCCATGAGAGGTGTTCATCTAGAACAATACCAATTGATTTGGTTTGTTCAACACGCCTTATTGGCATGACACCGATTTTGATTTCTGGTTTATCAACAATTGCTGCCAATCTTTGTCGTGAACCAATAAGCATGTATTCGGTCTTGGCTACATTTAGGTGCAACTTGTTTGCTAGTAGCCATTTGCTTATATTGTTTAATTCACTGTTGGCTTTTTCTTCAATATCCGAGATATCATGGCCACTTATTGTGATATGTGTATCATCAGCAAATAAGCTTGGCATTGCACTTTCAAGACAGTTTGGCAAGTCATTAATATAGACAAGAAACAGAAGTGGGCCCAAGATTGAACCTTGAGGGACACCACAAGTTATCAATTTCTTACTCGACTGTGAATTATCTACTAGGCAACTTTGTTTTCTTTCTGACAAGTACGATCTTAAGAGCAAATTGTTTCTTATCCCGTAAATCTCAAGTTTTTCAAGCAAGATACCGTGGTTAACGGTATCAAATGCTTTTTTGAGATCTAGGAAAACTGCAATATTAAATAGACCTTGGTCCATATTTATGAGCCAGGTGTTTGTGGAGTTTAACATTGCAGTGACAGTCGAGTGCATTTTTCTGAAGCCAAGTGAACTCGAATCGGCGGAATCCGCCTGATACCTTCGGCTTCCTCTGCAACTGGCAGCTCACGTGAACGTGACTTCTTTTTCTGAGCCATACTGTATTGGTAGTCTACAGCTACACACAATAACAACGTGCACGTGAATCGCTTGAACATTTGCAATTGCTGCTCGTCTCCAGTCTCGCGCAAAATTGACGAGGGGGCCTTGGGGCGGATTGTGCCAATTAATTTCGCAAAAATTGGGGACGGGGTGTGGACTGTCCGCAAAGCACAGGCCTCAGGGCCCTGTTTTGACTCTCTTCCTGTCTATCCCCTCGCTGATATGGAGGACCGTTCTGGTCAAAATTATACTGAATTGATTTCATGTTGCTTTGTTCTAATTTGCACTGTGTTTGATTTTTTTTTACATAGTGTATGTCAGCAACATATTTTTTGGTTCCATTCCACTGCGGTTTCACTCTCGGCATTGAACAAACGCACTTGCCTACGCCGGTTCTCACAACAGATGGCCGTGAAGGAAGATGATCGATCATAATTCGAAGCCAATTACTACGCAAAACAGTTTTGACAAACATTGGCGAAAGAATCCCCTTAAAGCTATCGGAAATTAATTACCATAGTTTTACGTTCCACAGCTTACAAATTACAAAGGGGTTATTACACGGGAAGAAGTGCAATACGGCGGAGTATTTTCAAGAGTCGGTTTTATTTTTACGACCTTGCTTTCATTTCACTTACAAAACGTGACCACACCACAAGTCTTCCCCCATATCTTTTTTGAGATATATCAAATACTCCGGTATCGAACTTCCCATGTACCTGTGCCGTGTTTACTGCTGAATCCTGATAACATGTAGCTTTCTAAATACTGCTTGGCACATTTCCATGTCTATATTTAGTAAATACGCCATACAGACCTAAAAACACTTCTGCGTTCATTTTGATTGTCTTAAAACCCTACATGATAATTTGAGGATCAGGTGACGAGGTTGATATGGATTTATGGGGAAGGATTCGACCTCCATTGATGTACAGCTCATCTTTAACAGTCACGTCTTCTCCGAGAACAGAAACGCCTTCCATTCGAACCTGTAAAGAGTAAGACACGAGTGTCAGAGAACAACAACAACTTTAGCATGGGCCACCCATATCATAAAGTCACTGTCATTTAAACATCACGCACACTGAAACTCGAAAAAAGGCTTCCTTTCCTTTTCGCGTGTTAAGCTCGTCAATTCGAAATTCATGATTTGATCGGTGTAAAAGCAAAATGGTTAATCAAAAACAACAACAAAAAAAAACAATAGCTACTAGCACTGCGCTTTACGCGCGAAAAAGAAGTAAATTACGATTCCATACTTAAGATACCACAAAGCTTCTTGGTATTACACGTCACGTTTGCCTGTCCATCCAAGCTTACGTCACTCACCCACTGTCCTACTACTGATCTCCAGCCGATAATGGCGGACGAAATCCACGCGTGCGATTTAACGACAGCGTCCTTCAAAATAGCACATCGAGACAGACAAGCACCTGGAAAAAAAAACAAAACAATTGCAGCTCAGTGTGTTCCTACACTCTGTACTAAATGTACAGTCATGTATGACGTATGTATGGATGTACATGTACGTATGCTGTGACGAAGGTCAGAAACGTCAGTTACAACATTCTTTATATCGACATTAACCTTTATGTTACAACATACGTTTCACAGACAAAAGCTGGTTTTCTAACATTGCCTTGTATAGTATCTACCATTATCTAACAAAACTTCTTCACTTGACTCCCAAGATGACTCCAAGTCGAAGCGTCAGCCACCAAAAACAGTCTTCCTGAAGACGACCCTCACCCGGAAGACCACAACCAACCAACTGTTTAAACTCCTGGGTCCGGTTTTTCGAAAGTCGATTAAGCTGATCCAGGATTAACGAAATTCTTTCTCTCGACCTCTCTGCCAATATACTGCAAGATTTTGTTCGAAGATGGATTAAAAAGCTTGTTCCAGCTGACAACGTTATCAAGAAAGTTGTTGTGGACGAAACTTTCACGTTTTTAGGCTTATAAATGACAAGGAAGTTTACACCTAATCCAGGATTAGCCTAATCGTGCTTTGAAAAACTGGGCCCTGGGTTCATACTCCCTTTGTATGTATAGTAGTGTGCAGTTTTCCTTACCATCTTGAACAACAACTCCTGGTCCTATCACAACGTTGGGACCTATCCGGCACTGTTCACCTATCTTAGCAGTGGGGTCCTGAAAACATCACGATTTCATCAAAAAGTAATACCAGAACATAGTTTACAGTAGTTACAAGATCTTTAAAGATATTGTTCTTTTTGGTTTGAGGTGCGTGACGTGTTTTTCTGTAATATTGTAATTATTAACAGTTGTTCCTTTGTCTATATAAGGCTATATGGCTTGATATTTTCTGTACTGCTGTTGCCACTTTTAAAACTACTAACCCAACACTTTTTGAAAGTTGATCTCTTAGGCCATCACAAATGTCCTTCTCAGCAGCCATTCTCGGCGTTTCTCTTTTCTGGCGCTATAAACTATTTTTAAATGCTAACGCTTTAGTCTCGTCACTGCTGCTATTTGACCAGTGCGTGGATGTTTGCGTCTCACTGTCCATTCAAGAGTGGAGCATTTCTTATGATTAACGCTGTTTTTCCTTTCTGTGCAGGCCTGTGAATTGTTTTTATTTCATTATATTTCTTGACATTTCTTTCTTGCTGTTTGTCCACTCACCAAGAGAACATTTCCTATGATTCCTGGGCCGTCATTTAGAAGCTGCGGTGATCTCTTTCTCAGAGAATTTAGATAAAGTCCTATTCCTGTCAGGAAGTCTTTAGGTTGTCCTACGTCCATCCAGAAACCTGCCAAACAAACAAACAAACAAACAAAAACAACAACAACAACACAGGGGAGAGTGGAAGTGTGAGACTTTCTGGTGAGGAACTGAAAGAAATACAGTCGAAGCTCTCTGGGTGGACACTTTCGTAAGTGGACAGTGAGCTACTTACGGACGCCCTTACGAATTCGTTTAAAATCTAGCTCAGTCAAAGTCTGTATTTAAACATTCTCAAAAACGTACAGTTCCAGTTACAGACATTTGTCAACTTCTCAG
The DNA here is from genome assembly GCA_964036295.1 of Plumapathes pennacea. NCBI lineage: Eukaryota > Metazoa > Cnidaria > Anthozoa > Antipatharia > Myriopathidae > Plumapathes > Plumapathes pennacea. The sequence goes on along the minus strand of OZ038465.1, from coordinate 1,773,115 downwards.
GGGTGTCTGCTTTCGGGAACTGTAATTGAATCAGCCACCACTGAGAGTGAAAGTCATTTAAAAGCTAAAACAACATGCGACTCTAGCAGTACTAGCTTATTGACCTTTGGACTATTCCCAAACCTCCCTCCCTCACCTTGAAGTTCCATGGCATAGAGCTCGCCATCATTTGCCATGAATGGAAACACTTCCTTCTCAATGGAGGTTGGTCTTAGCTGAGAGGGACATGTTGAGACAAAACATCAATGAATTTGTAGAAACCACATTTTACATACAATATAAACAGATTATAATATATGATACTATTTTTACATTAGACAGTAACATAGTATAGTAATATTTATTATATATATATATATATACCTAATGAACAGAAACTCACCTCTATTCTATCCAGAATTTTGGGATTGAAAATGTACAGTCCAGCATTGATTTTATTGGAAACGTACACTTGGGGTTTCTCCACAAATTTCTCAATCCGGCCATTCTTGGAGTCATAAACTACAACACCATATTTTGATGGTTCCTCCACTTTAGTAACCTGGAAACAGTTTACAGTTCATCTCTTACATGTTTAAAATATCCAAGAAGTAAATAAATATTAATATAAATACAATATTACAAGATATTGGTAAGGTAGCCTTGATCAACAACTCTGATTATATTATTAGTAGTGATTTATCCTACCATTAAAGTGCCTTCTTTGCCATGGCTTTTGTGAAATTTCAACATATCCTTGAATGGGAATTCACAAATAACATCACTATTGAGCACAAAGAATGGCTCATGGTCAACAGTTAGATGCTCCCTGGCCAGTGCCAAAGGGCCCGCTGTACCGGAAAGGAAAAGATAGAAAACAATGCAGACTTTAGTGTATTAATAATATGTACAATGTACCAAGCTGAAAGTATTGGAGTGATTGAAGTTATCTTATTGGTAACTTCAACCCATTTTTCTTATTGGTAAACTCCCTTCCCTCAGCTTATCCGAGCAACGTAACTCAACTGCCAAGTTATTAGAGTACTTCGTGATGCATTATATCATTCTTTAATTTGGAACAAGTGATCAGAGGCAAAATCTTCTCCTTTCAGTACTGAATGTGTCAAGTGTACATGACTTTATGTAGTTCAGTATGGAGAAAATGGCAGTTGATCTGCACCTTAATCACTGGGGCTCAAGCTGGTCTGACCAACTATTTTCATGGATAATTTTTGTTCAGGGTGGGTTTGGGGAATTCAAAGACCTTGGATATCACACAGTCAATGTCCTTTCATTTCTCTGGCAATCAAGACTAAAAAAAAAAATAATGTTGATCACTTCTTCAGATCGGAGTGAAAAGATCATGGGAACATTCTAGTTACCTGTGCCTAGTGGATCTTTTTCCAGGGAGAGTGTGATTGTTATTCCAAGCTGCCAAAACCAAGTAATAACATCAGCAACAACAACAACAACAACAACAACAGAACTACAAAAAAATTGTTTAAAAAGCAATATGACATATTCACCCTTCCTGCTTGTTCATTCATTTCTTTTTCTAGCATCTCAGCTCGATAACTAACTGCAAGGATTATGTGTGATACACCGGCCTGAAAAACAAGCAAATAACAAATAACACAACAATATAAGTGGTGATGATCACAGCCCAAGCTGGCAAGACTCATGCTCCATATATATGTACATATATTGTGTCTGTCTGTAGCCTGATACACTGTATGTCAGTCGTCTTCTCGACCCTTAACCCCAAGCTAGGGCTCTAGGGTGAAGACCACTGACATTTTTGGCTAATGTAGTACACACAATAATATTATTATATCCCATGGACATCACAAACATGCAGCAAGCAATATCAATGTTTGTGTGGTATGTTTGTGCTTACACAGAGTATGCAATCACTGCAGTCCTTCTCTCAACCCCTGGCTCTTCTATTTTTAACAACTTTCCTGGTTTATGACCACATCAATCAGTCAAGAGTGTGCAGACTACTCAGATGTGTTCTTTCAAAAAGAAGTATCATTTTCATTCATGTAAATTTTATTTAACAGTGTAAAATTATGTTTAAACTTATTCAGAACTTATTGATCAAGAATTTCTACTTTAGACATGTTTATTGCACGTGGAAAATATTCATTTGAAGCTGTACTTCCCCCGGTTCGACCCCTGGATTTAATTGGCATGACAGATCACTTAAAAGCTTACACTAAAATTTTGAAAACATTGTCTTCATTAAATTTCTATAGTCCACTATATTAAACCAAAATCTTCGGTTTAATTAATCGTGCTAGAGATAGACACCATTTTGGTGTTCTGGGGAATATAAAGTGACCCAAATCCACCAATCAAAATGATATTTTCGAAGCCAAACGGTACATTTACCTGCTATATCAGATCAAAGGTACACACACGTCAAAACAGCTAAAAAGCACCACAATATCAGCACTAAAACTTCTACAGGGAAGTAAGATTAAAGCCCGAACACACAACCATTAAAATAGACTGCTAAAAAAACAAGCAGATCTTCTATAAACCACATGAGTAACCCGGAGTGGAACACTGTCACAAACCTGAGCCAATGCTTCGACTTGATGCATCACCATGGGTTTGTTCGCAAACTCAACCAAAGGTTTCGGTTTAGATAAAGTTAGTGGCCTTAGCCTCGTTCCATATCCTCCAACAAGGATCAAAGCTTTCATGATGAACTTCTGCGCTGATCTTACACGTTTCGAATCGATTACAGAGAAGTGTCACACAGGGACCTTGCGACGTGTCATTTCTTGTGCGAGGGTTGTGAGAATTGCTATGTCTGACACATGATAAACTTTATTCTAAAATTCGAGAAATGAAACATTCGGCACGGAAAGTTTACCAAATTATTCACAATATGCTTTCTTTAGCATGTCAACAACGCAATCAATTTCTCGTTAAACTAGAAAATCTCCGATTTGAGGGAAATTATGTCTTCCCATAGAGTTTTACGGTACAAATTCTCTCTACAAGCACTTGGTTATGGTGCAGTCATGGAAACTTGCGTGCTTTTTAGAAGCTATTCGATTTATTTCCTGTCACATAACTCATTTAGACATTGCTAACTTTCTCTGAACAAAGTTTTGCACCGTAATTGAATTTTATTTTGTATTCATGTTTTATTCGCGAACCTGATAGTAATGACGTCACGTGAACATCGGTTTGTTATCACCAGGCCTCCCCGTACCAGAAGGTGTGTGGTGTCCGGAAGGAAATTCTTGCTTTTTCCTTCCAAACAGAACAGCTCACAGAATGTCTCACCAGACTGGGATAGAAGGTTTGTACTGTATCATTCGCTTATTTAACGGTTTATGTTGTCAGAGGGCCAGCTTCTTTGAGTTTTTTTATGTGATTTTATTGTGTAATCTAGCGGGCATGTTTTCAGCACCGGGTGGCGGCGTAAAATGCGTTGTGGATGAACTGTAGTCGTTAGAATCGTTGCTTAAGGAGTTTTAGGGATTAATGCATTAACTAAAGGGATTAACTCTTCCCTTGTAAAATGTCAGAAGTTTCCTCAATCGAAATGATGCGCCTTATATGTAATTTGCTGAAGCCAGCCATATTTCGCTTTAGATTTTCCTGTATGGTAGCTGTAATATGTTGTTGTAGATAAACAAGATAACTGTAATACTAACAAAACGAGTCTCTCTTTTCTTATTCAGCTACTGTACATATGCTGTCAGTCGCAAGGCATAATATTTTGTTACTGCAATATTTTATAATTAACTCTGGATTAATTAAGGGGGCTTTGGGCTCCCAATGATTACCTGCCCTGAACAAAATGTGTTGGTAGAATTGCTAGCCTGACCATGCAACCATGCACCTATCATACTGAAACACATACAGTAAACTATATACTGCAAAGTAGCAATTGCCTTGAATCACTCTATTGGCAGAAAAATGGTTAATTAACCCCAGTAAACGTGATCAGAGGCAGAAGTCTCTATTCAATACACTTATTCAGTGTATAATTATGTACTTTACAAGCGCCCATCCCGGGGATGGCGGGGATGGCATGTGATTTGTTGGCTATTGGATCACAGGAGGATTGGATCACTTTTGCACTTGGGATATGGCCGCTGATAAGTGCATTATATGGAGAAAAATGACAAGGAGTACAGATCTAGGGAAAAAAAGAAAATTTAAAATAGTTCTGTTTGTGACTAAATTTTCTATAATCAAATCCTTGCAGCTAATGATGAATTGAAGAACTTCTTTGCCAATGCTTATGATGGTCATATACGAGTGATCAAAGTCGGCATCAGTGATGGTAAGAGTTCTACAATCATGAGAGAAGTCTTCACCATTGTTTGAATTGTACAGTGCAATATTGTGTCATTTCTCCACTTTGTTTCACACTGTTTTATATACATTAGACCTGGTACTTCTTTATTCTATTCCAAACTGTACCATACAACTGTATAAAGTAGTGTTAATTATAGACAAAAGTACTCAATACTCTGCTGAATTATGAACTGTTTGTAGTTGCCATATATACAAATTAAAAGAGCCTTATATTTTTTGGAAGTGAATTGCATGATTGCAGTGTTGTTGCGCTTTCTACACTTTCTGCTTATTCCAATTTTCTTGAACAAGCAAGCAAGTGGTAATGAAATTTCCTCACACTGCTGATTGGTTTCTGCATTTTATTTTAGTAAAACCAAACACAAACTAATGCTACTTAAATTGATTTCTGATTGGTTGAAAGTGTTCCTACAAGCCTTGTGATTGGTGGTGTACTTAGTTTGGTTTTGGTTTTCGACAGTCATCTGAAAACCACTTGAACTGCAGCGTAATCAGAAATTTTCTCCTTTCTTTAGAACAACTGATTTTATTGGACCATTGTGAACCCACAGCAGATTGGGAGAGTGATATCCTATTCATTGGGTTTGTACTGTAACACTGTAAAGACATTGATCATTAGAAGCCTTAGTAGTCATACATAATATTTTCCTGTCATCTGTCTCTAGTTTGCATTTTTTGTTTTATAAGTCATGATAAAGACTCTCAGTTTGTTACAAATCACTGTGTTCAATCCATTAGTTCATGAGACTGCATGTGAAATGCAAGATTGAATCTTACAAAACTTCCTTGGCTAAAAAATGTTACTACAACGGCACTGGTGTGTGCATGCATACCACACACCTGTATGTAATTTGAATTCATGGCCACTCATTATGCATGTATTTACGGCATGTACGTAGTCCTGGTAAATCATGGTACATTTATGTAGTTGAATAAAAGCTGAATAAATACGTTTTGCAAGGTGTCCTTAACATTTCTGTACATTATGATGACTGTGTCCTGCCTTTACTGGAGGAGGAGATGCCTTGCTACCTACTCTACAGACTGGACACCAAAAACAACCTGGGACATGAATGGATTTTCATATCCTATTCTCCTGATGACTCACCAGTAAGTAACCCAAGTGTCTAGACTAATGTCCGTCACATGCCTAAGTTCCTTCTTAGTGTGTAGTCTGACAGTGCATGGTCGCATCTTTCAGGTTCGGCAGAAGATGTTGTATGCAGGCACAAGAGCAACCTTGAAGAAGGAATTTGGTGGAGGACACTTGAAAGATGAGGTGTTTGGAACAAATAAGGTGAGATTCACTTAATCATAATCAATTTCAGACTGCCTCCAGTGTTTACAGCATATCTTTCAGTCAACCAATCATAAGCTAGTTAAAAAATTGTATCTTTGTGGCTCAAATTACAAACATCTCTTCAGGCAATCAGAATATTTGGGTCACCCAAGCTGAGGGGGCTGTTTTTGCAGTCTTGGGTGGCAAAAGTTACTGTATGGACTTGAACATCTTTCACTATTAAATTTGATTCACATACTTTTGCACAGGGTGATGTTTGTCTGGAAGGTTACCACAAACATGTAGAGGTTGGAAAAGCTCCACCTCCCCTGACTTATGAAGAACAAGAAAAGAAGATGATAAAAGAGGAGGAGGTGAGACAAAAAAAAAACAGCAACGTTATGTGTAGTTTTGCTTGAAATACTCAGCTTTGTCTTTTGTTTTTGTTTGTTTTGTTTTTTGTTGTGGTTGTTGTTATATTTTTGTCTTTTATTTATTTATTTATTTATTTATTTATTTATTTATTTATTATTTATTTATTGTATTTCAGACAAATCATGCCATCAGTGTCGCTACAAAGCAGACACATATGACAGGAGTGTTCTTCCCTGTCACTGATGAGGGTCTGGAACAACTCAAGCGACTTAAATCCAAGGAAGTTAGTTTTGTATCACTGGTAAGCCCAGTCATCTCTGAATTGGTCTGCATGCACGCTCAGATATTCTGCTTCTCTCTAGTGGCAGTCTGTCTTTTATGCCTCCTGTTTTATATTTCTTTTTTGTGTCCTCTGATCTTCGTATGCCTCTTGGTTGGTAGCTCCACCTTTCTGTATCTTCTGACCTTTGTATCTAATTTATTAAAATAGCAGCTTAAATGTCTTAATGGCATTTAGCTTGGAGGGGGGGGGGGGGCACTCCTCAAAATTTTGGGTGGGAGTGTGCCACCTGGGACTGAAAACCCTCACCCTATTTCATGCCAAAATTTGCAATTTTTGACCCTATTTTTCTATTATCTATTCTTTTTGGGTTAGCTTTCCCATCACAGTTGATTTATTCATACGTTTTATTTCCACGCCGACGCAGTGTAAAAGTAGTCCTTACAAGTTTTACCAGTCTACTGTTTCTGTCTCTGTGTGGTGCATCTCTGTTTCTGTTTGTTTATGTCCTCTTTCATAAACACCTTAACAAAGCTTTTCATAGAAGTATCAATACAGTTTTTGCTGCTCTTTCACTGCAGAAACTGGACACTGAAAAGGAGATTATTGACCTGGATAAGTCAGAGGTCGACGTTGAGGCAAACGACCTTCCCAACCACGTGCCTGCGGATGAAGGACGCTACACCTTCTACTTGTTCAAACACACTCACGAGGGAGACTACTTGGAGACGATAAGTAAGAAATACAATATGTATACAATGCGTAGCCTCTAGCCCTTCCCCTTCCCTTTCCCCCTCCCCCTCCCCTCTCCCCCTCCCGCGGGCGAAGGACGCTACACCTACTTGTTCACACACATTCACGACGGAGACTACTTGGGGACGATAAGTAAGAAGTGCAGTACGAACAAACGGGGCGCGTAGCCTCTAGCCCCTCCCCCTCCCCCTCCTGTGGATAAAGGAGGACGCTACACCTTTTACTTGTTCAAGCACACTCACGAGGAGACTACTTGGAGACGATAAGTAAGAAGTACAATGCGAACAAGCGCAGCGCGTAGCCCCTAGCCCCTCCCTCCCCCCTCCCCTTCCTGCGGATGAAGGACGCTACACCTTCTACTTGTTTAAACACACTCACGACGGAGACTACTTGGAGACGATAAGTAAGAAGTACAATACGAACAAACGCAGGGCGTACCCTCTAGCCCCTCCCCTCCCCCTTCCCCCTCCTGCAGAAAAGTGATGAGACGGATTTGGGGGAAGGGGAACGAGGGCCTTATCGTAGGTTGCGTTATCACTTTACGAGCGCGTTACGTGAGACTCAGTTGCGTTATCATTTGAACAGCGTTAACGTGTCATGTTCTGATGAACATTTCTATCGACTTTGGATTATATAAAAGTATAGCTTGAAAACGTGAGGTTTTGCGAAAAAAAAAAAACTTGATGTTGTTGTCATCACCGCGTTCGTGGGGAAGGTTACATTAGAGGAATAATTCTAAAGCTGATCTTCATTTCGATTTACTACTGTATCTGCAGTGTTCATTTACTCGATGCCTGGCTATAGTTGTCCCATCAAGGAACGCATGCTCTATTCCTCCTGTAAGGGTCCACTCCTGCAGGTCGCCGAAGAGGTTATTCAAATGGAAATCCCCAAAAAGGTACAGTATTCTTTATCTTGCTAGTAGGTGATGTTCAGATTGATTAAAAGTGAAACGGACGATTCTAAAACGATTGGATCTTGAATTTTCAAAGAAGTTGGAGCAGAACTGAAAATCTTGTCTCCCTCAGATTGAGGTTTCAGAAGCGTCGGAACTGAACGAGGAGTTCCTACAAGACGAACTTCACCCGAAGAAGAACCTTCACCGACCCAAGTTTGCCAAACCAAAACCTCCACCGGGTCGCGGAGCCAAGAGAATGACCAAGCCAACCAAACCAGAGGAATGAGATCCATTCAATAAAGCATCAATCAATCTCGCCTGTTGCCACCCCCTGTAAACCCTGCTCAGCCCTTTTGTGCCCGGGGGGAGAGAGGAGTGAGGATTTTACCTGGGGAGGGTAGGGGTAGTGGTTATGACTAGGTTGTGCGCGCATCCAAACTTGGCGGCTTTTTTTAGGACTGGCATTTGTATTTCAAAGTTGTTTCCTACGAACAGTTCAACAAACCAAACTTGGATGCGTGCACCCTACAAGCAGTCCACCCCACCCAAGAAGCGATGGAGAATGGGGGGGGGTTCTGCTTGCAGGGTAGTGTGCTCGTGATTGATTGGTGCAAATCGTAGAAAGAAATTGAGGGGGGAGGGGGGGGGATGTCTGTTGACAAACTTGGATCATTTGTGTATGTGTGATAACCATCTCTTGTTACGACGCCTAAGTCGAGAGAACGTGGTAACGAGACTGAGGAAACTCTGGTAAACTTGTACTCTGAATGATTCTGTGTTGAAATTGTAGGCGTCGTTGAATTTTTTTATGATACAGGAGTCATGTCAAATTGTATTTTTGAACAATGTATAAATATAAAATTCCACTGTTTTTTGTTTGTTTGTTTGTTTGCTTGCTTGCTTTGCTTTGCTTACGGCTCTTATAAGCCTTGCACCACCAAACCCCTATTAGGTGAATTTGTCAATCCCTGGAGGGTAGTCTTTGTATGTTAAATTGTGCTACGCCACATGAAACCGCTGACTAGAAGCTGTATGAAGCGAACAGCTTAAAAAAGGGTCTGGAAGAAACACACGTGAGGCCAATGTAAGTAAATAGTTTTAGTTTATACCACACGAGTGACTAGTGCTTTTAGTGTTTATCGAGTAGAAACGACAGATAATTTCGATGTTTTCGCAAAACCGCACAACGGCAATATCAGTGCGCTTGTTAGGCTGGAGGTTTTATGTGCTACGTAAATTGTGGAGAGGTACTTCATTCAATATTGGCAGCTTTATGCACTGCATAGTTGTGGAGACTGAAAGTGTCCAAACAAGCACAGTGAACACATGCAATTTTAGGCATTTAAAATGACAAATGTGCAAATCTTATTGGACGACCTACTACTGAAATACACGCATTTAGGCATGTATGGTGCTCATACTTTGCACTGCAGGCGCGGTACGGGAGCCACTTGAGATAAGGGGCGCCATCGCATACGAGAATAAATGGAATGTGGCCTTGTGGGCGCTCGTATTGTGTCAAGCTCTGGTTGATGTTGACAGGTTTAACATAAAGTTTTAAAAGGGGTTTAAATTGGCGTGTTGGGCGTTAACCCTTCGCCTTCGCGTGCACCGAGAATTGGCTTCGGCGGGGAAGTCTATCTTTTTATCAACTCGTTATATAATTATCGTTGAACACGGCACATAGTTTTGGGCCAGCAATTGGCAGCAGTTACTTGTGTTGAAGTCAATCAGAGATTACATACAGTTTAAAGATGATTGGCTTACTTCATGAGATAGACCGTCGTCGGTGCATTGATGAAACACAGAGTAACACATCCAAGTATAGTTGTCGGTGTAACTCAAACCTCGCGGTTTATACTGACAGTGTTATATTTATAGTGCTTCCTTCAGTTTTCTGGATTATTCTGTAGAAGTTTGTGAGGCGCAACAACGGTTTGTTTCAGTGCCGTGGCAAAAGTAACGCGCAAGCCATTTCCAAATTTTACTTGAGATTTGTTTTAAAAGGCTGTAACTCCTCTTTATCACGGATATACTCGTACAAAAACCATCAATTTCGAATTCAAAATCCGACCAAGAAACGTTTTGGTTGCACAGTGGTAGTCTGCATACCTTGCAGCAATATTTCGAGAACCTTGTTTTTGGCGGTCGAATTTCATGATCCCGTAGCCATTTTCTTTGGGGAGCCACAACAACAAAGAACACTCATGGAAATGTTTAAAAATGCATATTTACCGCGCGCGAGGGAAAATAATGGAGAAAGTCAAAGTTGGTCACAACAGTCGTGTACACGTGTACCGTTCAGTCTTGGCACGCCACAAACAAAGCGCCCTTTAGGCCCAGGTCAAACGTCAACCTTTTATGAGCCAAAAACAACTACTAGAACAATTCAGATTTTCATTTGAGTGATCTTATTTGAAGTTTTTATAAATTTTTAGATTATAACACTGTTACTCCGTGAACTAAAAGCCTTAAGCTCCTAGTCGGCTAGTTTCAACCTCTTTGCGGCCTGGACAAAGAGGAATTTGTACACTTGGACACGGCGGAGTGATCTGATCCATGAGACGTTTTAAATATTACACACAGCGCTCGAGTCCAATATAAAAAGAAGCCTACGCGTTTTCATAGCAATCATTCATTTAGTGAAAAAGGGGCGGATGCACGTTTGGTATCAAGTGATCACTGATTAGGATGGATTTTGTGTCGAGACGAATTTGAAATTTTACGGCCCTTCATATAGGGCGAGATATTGACTGTATTACTGTAGAAGTGTCTAAGTGTCAAACTAGAGAAGGGTATGGAATGCTGCAGAGCGTGACTTTGGCCACAAATGTGTCAGAGAAATTATGTGGGCCGGCTTGGCATTTGTTAAGAACTTGAACAAGTGTTGACAAATTATTGGAATAGTCCATTTGGAGTGTAAACAACTTCTCTAAGTCTAAAACATGAGTCCCCAAGCAGATCATGCACGGCCGCATGATTCTCGTGTCAGCTGCCTGTCTTCAGCTTTAGTTCATGTGCCGGGGTATACTATGCAGATAGATTGTAGATCAGCTCTAGTGACTTAGCTATAAGTAGTTCCAGTCTTCCTTCATCTAAGTGCTCATATTGTATTTGGTGCCGGTAAGAAAACAACATGCCAAGTTAACTGAATAACAAATCTATCGTAAGAAGACCGAGATTCGGTTCCTTTGGTATTTCTGTGATGGGCATGTATAATGGTCAGCAGGATTTTTCCGTACTAAAAGGCGTTGGTATATAGATCGTTTGTCAGTGTTGCCAAAGCAGTATATAGCTGTAAACGCATAATAAAAAGTGACTCCAGGTTAATTAGCTGAACAACTCTTTTACTTGTTTTCTAGAAAGACTAGCTCTAATTTTCAAAGAAGACTACTAGGTAAATAATCGTTACAATGACTTACTTTATAGATGAAGCATGAAGTAGCCCTAACTAAAGGCAAGTAAAGCACGTGCAGCGCGAGCGATCGGTTCACACGCGGTAAAATTCACGAAGCAAAAGCTCAAATGCAAAGCGCAAGAGAATGCGCCTGTTTTACTGTGTGAACCAGTCTTAAATGAAGTCAATATACTTTTTACACAAGCGTGGGTTTATAACAAAAAGAAATGTACGCGTGCTGCTCTCTGTTGGTGCGTAGTGTAATGCGTCAAGCTGCTCTGTCCGTGTTTGCTGTATGTGGGTGATGTGTTCTTTTTGCTTGGGACAAAATACATCTGGTTAGTCTTGTTTAGCTCATTTGACAATCTATTAGTCAATATAGTGTAGTAGGTTAAGTGCGCAAATCCTTAATTCTTGGTTCTTACGCATGACGGACGAATAAACAAATGGGGATTCTCTGGATAGATTGGTAACTCCGATCGCTTCACCACAACCTGATAACAGTTCTGACAAATGTGCTGATGGTATTCCATAATAATAATGATGCTGGCAATTATAACTTCTCAGAAGTGAGCAAACGGCTTCCTGTTTTTTTGTTGTTGTTGTTGTTGTTTTTTCTTTTGTTTTTTTTTTTCAGTATGATTTTTACCACGTCCAATTTTCACTCTCAGAGAACATCTCTTTAGGTGCAGTGCTGTTCCCTGGTGGGTTTGGACTTTTTGATACTCTTTGTTTGGTGACCATGTCTGAGAGTTCCAGTGAGAGTTACTGTATATGTAGTGGTTAGCAGTTATGAATGGTTACTCCGGAATAAAACTAGCAGAACAGGAGACGAGTGCCGTATACCATGAAAACAGGCCGGATTGAAATCGGCTTGTTCAGGACACAGCTACTTGACTGACCTGATTCGCAGATGTTATGATCCAATAAAGAATATATTTGGACACTTTAGAAAAATCGGCCAGGTGTAGATCCTCTCGGTTGTTTATACTGTACAAGTGTCGCTCCCCACGTCTTCTGTTTTGGCAGTTTTATGAGGGAAGAATCCACGCAGTGTCAGTTCTCAAACCACCACTTCGTATTCCTACTAATCGGGGACTTCTTTTCATCGTAGAAACTTTTCAAATCAAAAGAAAAATGGCATAAAACGCTCAAAGCAAACAAATCCAGCTTGCATGCATAACCCAGCAAAGCAGAAACCTCAGCCGGTCCACTTTATCAACCCACACACAACCCTCTCACGTATATAACACAGGTTATAGTGTTTTCCAATAGTAATATCATCGACACACGTTAATGACTTGGCATATTCTGCACATCATCCATCTCAAACTTAAATACGTTGTTACCACTTGCTCTCTCCATCGACCCGTAGCCCACGCAGTAAAAGAAAAGTAGTTTTCCGAAGTACTAAAGCTTTCCATTACGTTGTTACATTACGTCCTACCGCTTATGCCGACGCAAAAATAAAAAAAGAAACAAAACAAAACAGCCCACGTGGACTGAATATTCCGTCTGACGGTGAGTACAGTACCCTGACATCTGCCTGGCAGTCCAAGAGTCCACTTTGTTTTCAAAGAAGGGTTAAAGGCTACTTGAAAGGAAGCCCAAAATACTTTTCTGGTCCCTGAAATGTTTGAAACTGGAAAGCGAAGTCTCGATGCAAACTGACAGCAGATGATGAGCGGAGATTGTCATCCGTGCAATTTAATATTGTACGGTGTACGAACATCAATATCAGACTGAAAGGCTTATGAACAAATGACGGGTTGAGAAGGTTGGAAAATGATGAATTCCATCAAGCAATTTTGTGCTAATTGTTTATTTCACCATCACAGTGATAAAACACTTGGTAAATGAACTGACTGTACTTCTACACACCATTTCAAAATGAAAATATCATACGTCAATGTATCATATTGGATATTTTTTTATCGCATCAATCAGGCTGTGCTTAAACATCACCCACTGTTCAAAATAAATAATAAAATAAAGATGACATTGGTCATGTGATAAATGGCGTGTCGTGTCAGGTGATGCATGCGTGCTTTCATATTTGATAGTATCATACCGGTAAAAGTAGTCATTTCCTTTTCTGACTAATAATGATTTGGTTGAGTTCTAACTAATGCAGAACCAATAGGGAGCAGGTTTTGAAAAAATTCTCCCAAACTCGACATCTCGCCCTAAGATTTTCTAACGTCGGCGATGCCCGCCATCTTGAGCATATCCCAGAATACTGTACGGCGCGACTAGATCACGATATTTCAGCGACTAGTGCAGAGCGAGGGATTGTACATAATCAACTCAGTACAGCGAAATGTACTTATTCTGTATAAGAACAGTCACGCTCACTTTGTCTTACACTTGAAATCAATCGTTAAACGGAAAAGCAAATCGCCATATAGAATCCCAGGTTTAGGACTGATATAATTTTCACACTAATTACCATTGGATATGCATCAGTCAGGCCAGAGTATCTTAATCTTACATTTAAAGACAATGCATTTTTAAAATACTTATTTTTTTTTACTTTAAGTTTTAGGTACAGCATCCCGATTTCACATTTTGCCACTATCTGACAGGCAGTTATGCTAAAATCACATCCACACATTTGCAGAGTGATAAGAGCTAAGACATCCATACAAAGCGAGTTTTTATCAAATCAAGTCGAAAGGTAACAAAATTTATAACAATATTTAAAAGGGGCACCCAGTCACAAAATGGACAAACATTCTGGATACAGCAAGGTCTCAGTCAGTAAGCCATTAAACCTCTCATGGGCAAATATTTATATAATAAATCAACACAGAAATTGCCATGTGGTCATTGGAATGTGTCAGAGGAACGTCAACAAAAATATTGAGTTTACGCCTTTTTGTAGACCAAACTGTGAAAACACTTGAGTAACAACAAATTTTAACACAATTTCTATGACAAAATCCGTTCCAGAATGATATCAATTTAAGTTTTGGTCAGTACAAAGTATTGGACTAAGTGAAACTAACTTCTAATCCTGCCATAGCTTGCAAGCGAACCTTGACTAAAACACTCCACTTCATACGGTCGTGGGCGTAAAAAATAGCTATTCGAGATTAAAGTCGGCAAGCATAAGGCATTGGAGGTCTGCCAAAAGATAAACCAGGTGAAATTTTGGGTAAGCCAGTATATATTTATGGATATCTATTTGATTTCTGCAAACGATACTAAAATGCATCAAAGAGTCACGTAAGTCCGTTAACTATGAAGATTCCTGCTCAATCTGGAGTGAGTAGCAGTGACGGCTGAAAAGATGACTCAAATGCCGCTATGAGTTAAAAGGTTCTTGTGTTATGGTATACAATATTGTAAATGGGTGTACTTTATTTTGGGAGAGGCTTTTTTAATGATCGACAGTAATCTTAGTGCTGGCGCCGCCGAGGTAAAGTAGGATAGGTGAACAAAAACAACTGAGAACTAACAATGACAACCAAGAAAAACAAATGGGACCATTTGCTCTTTTGCATAAGATAAATAAGCGTACGAGGATGTATTTATTAGCGCTGATTTTGGATAATTACGTGGCAGGCCGGATAGGAGTATAAAACTAACAGTGTTTTTGACGGAATTCTCTCTGATATCTGATGAACTCAAGCTGCAAACACTGTAGGTAGGGATTGAGCTGTCTCAATAAAATGTCAGTTATATTCTTTATTATGATTACATAGTAGTATTGCCTTCAGATCGTCATCTGTTTAAAGACTATGGAATATTTCAGACCTCTGACAACACAAACATTTTACAAAAAAAAAAAAAAAAAAAAAAAAGAGAAAGCAACAACAATATATATAAAAACATCGTACTGGACAACACGTGCCCAGTGCCATGTGCATGGATCCATATTATTTGCTGGTTCGATAGCTCAACCAAAGTATATGTGTGTGTTTATGTATGTCTGATACAGGCAAAGGAAATAGAGACTACAAAGACCACGACTGACAACAAGAAGCAGCACCAACACCACCCCTGCACAGTAATAATAATTGAAGAAGGTTTTCTCTTCAACCGATGCTGTTAAATCAGTCCTCATTTCAGTTGCAAATATGTTGCTCTCAATCTTCTATCGCGTAAATGTACATCAAATTTCTGCCCGATGGTTAGTAATTCACTGTTTCCGCTACTGTTTCCGGGAGGTATTCTTGTGTTTGCACGACAAGTCTATGTATTAACGTCATTTTTTTTGTTGTATGGTATTTTTAGCTTTAAGTTATAACAATTACAAGTTCGGGCATCAATAGCGGACAATCAGTACACATGTTGTCAACTATTCCCACTGGTCCAACAGCTATAATACTTTTAAAAGTTACTGTTTTTACACTGCTCTGTTTAAAATAAATCTTGTTTTAGACCAGTTGAAGGGAGGCCTCGGCTAGCAAAAGCGAGATAAGATCAAGACTCATACGGGTCGGAAACAAATGCGACAGCTGAAAGTAGACGGGGGAAACACAGCGATGGAGCAACCACATATTGACGCTTTCTGGAGTTGAAACGGAAATCTTACATGCACTACATAAAAGTACATTTGAAACGGACAACTATTGTCGAGCTGAAATTTCTTAAAAATATGGTTTCTCAGTTAGACTCCTGAACCAGTAAAGTCAAAGCTATGTCACAAGTTATTACTGAAAAACAAGCTGGGCAACAGATTGAGAAACAACACAAAATAAAAACACTGAATGACTTAATGCAGATATCCTAATTGACTTTATTACTTACCGTCCACAAAGTGCTCCATATAATGTCTGTCATTTGATCGCGGCCTCTTCAACATCGCATTTTTCGAACCGAGAAGAACCTGTGACTTCAACATGTCCGCAGCCGCAAACGAAATTTAAGTTTTTTTAACAGTTTTTAATCCCCACAAAAAAACAAAAATAACAACAACAGCAACAACAACAACAAAAACAACAGCAAAAACATTTCCAATGACCATTTCAAGAAATAACTGTAGTTTTCTGATATGCGTTAGGTGTGCTTGAAAAATATATCTGACTTCCCCTCAGTCAGGTTTGCCTGAAAATTTATTCGACAATATGACAAACATTTAATTATGGGCATCATCTTGCTTTCTTTTCCCTCTGCTCGCGGCCAAGTCTGAAATAACAAAAAGAAGATTGGCCTTCGACTTGTTATGCCACGGTGTATTTGTCTCGCCAACTTGTTTTTTACCTTCTCAAGGGCCTATCACGAGTTATATTTAATTCTTTCTTCGGTCAAGTACTCCAGGATTGCTGTGATGCAAACAAAACACGTCACCAATATCACTTTTTTAAAATCAGCACATTCAGATATCTCGGCATGAGGCACATGAGTGCGTGGAGGCAATTGGAGGCGGCAATATACACTGTTAGTTGTTTTACGCAATTAGTAAGAGAAAAATGCGTTGGCTTGAATACGCAAGCAGCGCTGAGTCGAACAAATAGGGTATATCCCACGAAATGGACTGTTTAGTCTAAGTCGTCAAATTTAAAATAGTTTCTCTTATGAAACTTATAATCAACTACTATTTATGTACCGGGCAAGGAGGGATACTGGTAATTGCCTTTAAGGGGGCAGGTGTTAATTAAAAGTGAAGAAATAGTTAACACTAAAATTGGCGCAAATGAGACACACACCAGTTAGCCGCATGTATGATCGATACTCGTGACAGTACCCACACTGGAATCAAACAGCATTTTATTGTAGTCGCTGTTGACCGGAAAACCCTTTAGAGTTAGGAATAATCTAGACTTCGAGTATTGCATATGGAATGTCAGCAGTGCAACCTGGCGTGTTGAAATAACTTACTCTGCAAGCCACTGACTTTTCTTGCCTGCCATTGGATCTCCGAAATGGCAGCAGTTCTAAGAAGTTAACAGTTAATTAGGGAACCCGCTGTGCTGCTAAAAATGCTGGTGGCGCGGTCGCGGACTGCGCGCGCTTACTAATATACTCGGCCGTGTTTTGCAGTCCAGCCCAGTCAATTAAGCGTTTATACTAAAATATCTGTTCAACGGCAGCTGAGGTTCTTTCATTGAGGAAGCTTTCCTTTTCTCTTGCAGTATATTTGAGAAGCTTCTTTTTTTGGAAAGACCTCCACTTGCATGTTGAGAAACTTCAGTTCAAAGCTTAGTAAGAGTATACACGGGATGTCAAAACATGAAACCATCGACAACATATTAAGGTGAAAAATGTGGCCAGGGCCAGTTAAAACAAACAGATATTGAAACAACAAAGGTCAATCAAGATTGTATTCAATATTATAACAGCTCAGTTCACCCGCTTAGAAAAAATTGAACAAAATACTGCTGAGCTTCAGGAAAATTTGAAAATAGAGACATTTCTTCTTTTCTTGAAATGATTAATTTAACAGCTTTGCCTAAATATTCTTTTTGGGTAGTAATTGATTTCTATCATTAAACGTCAATATCCTTGTCGTTGTTAATCGCAGTTAAATTCTTCCTCTTAATTAAAACTCGGTAATTCAATCACGTTTGTATGAATTATCTTGCCGAAAAAAAGATGCCCACGGAGTTGTTATCTAATGACAAACGTCAACAAGACAGTCCCGACACTTTTCAAGTTCGATACGCATCGTAGTTGCAGCAATATTGCCACATAGACGACCGGTTTTTAGTGAAACGCTCTTAAACCTTATAAATAGAGTCTGTTAAGAAGGAATTTCCTTTTACTAAATTGTCCCAACTTTTCACTTAACTGTGTTTTACATTTTGCAAGTACTTGGAGGCTTTGACGTATGAAGATAACTAACCAGACTTATCTTGAGCAGGACTAAACTGATTCTGGACAGGAATCAATATCTTTTTGACGTATGATTTCCCGCGTTTATTGGCCCAATCTTCTTTGGCTCTTTATCAAATTTATTAGGGTCACCTCTTTACAGAACAAATAAACTTCATCGAAAAGAGTCAATCCATTAAGGCGGGGCGGATCTACAGACATGAAACCAAGCTGATGCTCACGGCAATTGACTGTTGCGCGTGGGTACAACAGCCCAAAATCATTATGAACAGCTCTTTATTTCATAACTTCTCAAGGGAATTGCGCCTCTTATATTCAATTCCTTGATATTATACTCAAGTGCGAATAAAAGGAAAATAAGAACTATTCCTGTCTGGTAGCCCACGCGGATCTATATACGACATCCCGCTTGGTTTCATTGCCTACGCCACGAACGCAGGAAAGAGCTAGATTAGTTGCATTTGCGCTTGCAGGGTTCTTATGTGAGAATATTGACGCCAAAGAGCACCGCCAGGGAACTATGCATTTCAGACAGATCAGTCCGATATCAGCTCTAGACTGCGGCGACACTTTGCTTGCAAGGAGGAACTGATAACAATAAAGCCTTTGGAGCCCTGGTTTAAATTTGCAACCCTTATGACGTGATTTCAGCGGCTAAGTTGTCCTGTTGTGTGCAGACTTGTTTGCATAAGACTGTCGGGTTGCCCTGAGTGCTTGTTCGGACTGTAGAAGCCTGCGTGGGCGCGTGGGCAGTTTCAGTGAATAAAACCCGCTGCACTAGCGCCATTTGCACCACACTTTTCTGGCTGAGGAGGGAGAAGGAACACAAGCCGCGGGCATAAGGACAAGGACAACAAGGACAAGATGTCGAACTCACACCTCTTTTTGTCTCTCCTCCTGGTCATATCCCTAGGAATGGAAGTCGCTTTGGCAAAGGTAGGCCAAGAGCCCGATAACAAGCCCCTATCTTTTTGACACTTCCTGAAAATTCGATAGTTATCAGGTCATGCCAATTGTAATACCACACCGCAATATGGAGCCAACATTTAGTCCCACATTTTTCATGCAACCGCATTAATGTCTTCTGTTATTTTCAGTATTTCTGGGAATTCTTGTAAAAACCCAAAACATACTCTGATTAGCCATGCAAAAACTCAGGTCGTGTAGTTAGCAATGCTTTCACGTCGTTCAGCGGAGTCTGAAGTTCTCGTTTGAAGATTGAGTTTCTCGTGTTTGACACAAAAAACACTTGTGCTATAATTGTTGTTTCAACTATCTAGTCTCCCAGGCAGTTTTAAGCCATTGCTGGCATATTTTTGGATATCTTAGGCACCTTATAAAATGCATTTATAAATGGAATTCGTATACTTACTGGGAATTGGGGCCTTTCTAACCACGTCATGTAAGATGGGTTTACAAAGGTTATAGCAAAAATCACCCTAACCACAAATACAAAAATCGATTTAATCATCAACAAAAGACCTTATCTTGGCAACTTCGAAAGATACATAATTCGTTTCCAAGTCAATGCATGACGTCCTAAAACTGGTATATTTCGTTTGTGGTGCGCTATGTTTAGCAGCTGTGCATGCCCTTGGCACTCACCCGGTTTCTATTCTTTCCCCGTGTGAAAGGACTTTTGAGCAGTTTGTTACCTTAAGAGGAATTCCTGCTTTGGGTGCGAAATTACATTGAAATAGATTAAGAATAAACCAGGCGTAGTGTGTCAAAGAGCATATAGTCAATCTTTTTGATGAAAAATAAATTACTTAGAAGACAGTGGGCACTTAAGAAATTCTGCGGTGGCTGATTACCACCCCCAACAGAAGAGAAAACGTGGGAAAAAAAGGTAAACTCGCTCTCTTTGTCGGTAAACTATGCTACAGATGAATTTGAGCAAAACTTTATTCTTTTATACGCCGCATTTTTCATCACCTCATTTCATCCTGTTTTCACAGTAATACGCCTGACATAAGCCTAATGTTACTTCATCTTGTACTGAGACTAGGAGACGTATTTAATGAAACAAACCTTTCGTGTTGGATGTGTTTATACATACTATCATCTGCTAAGGTTTAAATGTTCTATAACCAAGTTCTCATTTTTGCACTGAAAATCAGTAACCGTTTTGATCCGAGTGCGGCACGGCGTGTGAATTGCGTGGGATAATGGCGATCGCAAAATTTACCGCGAAAATTCTAACAGATGGTGATCAGTTTCCGCTTACCTCGTTCATTCACTTAATTTTAATGTAAGCTTCTGCTATTGCTATGATTTTATTGCTAATTCTGCTTGCTTGCTGCTTCAAGCTCAATACTTCCTGTATCTCGCGACTCTTCCTCTTCCTCTTCCTTGCTCTCTCTCTCTCTCTTTCTGCTACCATTCGACTCTCAGTTTACGTGCATGTTAGTTTAATATCTCCAAATCCTTTTACCCAGAACAAAGTTTTAAGAAAATATTGCCTGAACACGATCGAGAAAGTCCTTTTCTTTTCCTGGTGGTCAAACGCTGTATAAATCAAGCGTTCAGTTGAATGCTACAAATAATGCACTAACTTTTTATTTCATTCTCGAAAAGTAACTTTGGGTCAGTTCGACAACGGAAGCTGAAGCATGAACAAACAGCTGCACAGGTGTTTCATTTCCTGCCGCATCACGCTGAGTCTACATCGAGGGCACGCTTGTAACCGAAGATTAAAGATACTGCCGTGAAATTTTCGCTTTAGCACTTAGGTCTGAATTCAATTTGAAACTGATGATTCCTTCCTTTTTTCTATGACAAGGCGGCGACACCATAGTGAGTAAATATATAAAACATTTGATTCGCAATTGGTCCTATTCCGTTTCAAACAAAGCAAACAGAATCAATCGCCGCGCGGGCACTCTGATGTGATGTGATTATTGCGAAAGAAATTTAAGCGAAAATCTAATTTGGTGCAAGAGGTTTTGTCGATTTAGTAGTGCGGCGAGATCAGAAAGATGCGAAGCGAATTGAAGCAATTCAACACGACAAAAAAGTATTTTTTATTAATAAAGAGCCTTTTCAAATTGCTACATTAATTGAAAATAGAGCTCGAATATTTTCCTCTCGAACGTACTGAATATAAAGGAGATATTGTATTCAAAAGGAAACGCCTGTTAAAAAGATTCTGATCAAATTCAACGAGAAATTTCTATTTGCGTTGAACTACTTGCCACGAAATTATTAGCAGTTTCCGTCACAAGAAGCCTAAAGAATTCTATGAAGCAAGCATACGTCTTATGAGAAAGAGCAGCCTAGTTAGATTCAAAATAGATGGCGCGAAGATTTACAGATCTTAGAAGTGTTACTTTGAAATAAATATATTGATTCTTGTGCACAGAAAACATCAGGCGAAGTTCATTAAATTCTGAACTGTGACCGGGCGATTTCGTTCATATGTAAGCCTCGACCGCTTACAGTTAGCTTAAAATAATGGTTTAAGGTTGAACCGAGCTTATTTGAATTACTGAAAGCGAAGTATCACGAAGCTCAGTCTGCCACGCGCTGGCAAAAGAAGTGTATCAGTGCCAAGATTTTCTCAACAAAGAAAGAAGATCTTCATGTTACAAACGATTCGCCATTGTTTCTTTGTGATTCGATCCTTGTTTATGATATACACGAGAAAATGGAAGAGAACAACAACAAAATGGAAAACTACAGCGCTCAAAAGAACACAACGAAAATACTGTTTGAGTAATATGAACGACGAACCACACTGCTTGTTTAGATTAATCACGTAATTGTTACTATTTCTATTTGTGGTTCGTTGCGAGACGCAATTATACATTGGCGAGCGAGGAAGTTGTGTTTCACATGAGAAATATCTTCTGAGTCCGTGACGCATGCCCTTTTGAGTTTCCGTATTGGGTAGTTTTAGATTATTGCTCTTCATCTCTATCCCTTTGTACATTTGCCAAAATGCGGTTTGACAACATATCACTGGGCCGTATGAATAAAATACAAGCTTGTACTGCGTTATAAACACTGATCAATTTGCTATTCGACAAGCTAGATTGATGCTGGTGTTGAATCACTACGTGATAAAATAACCACATATACTGTATTTAGAATCTGGGTCTTCCGCTCAGTTTCGGAAACAAAAAAGATTCCTGTTCGTTGGCGTACAATGTATATAATATCTTAAGTCACACGCGCGAAAAACTTGAACTTTCTGCTCATCAACAGCAGGAGTTGTCAGTTTGTGTTGCGTTGTAAACTCCATCATTATTCTAGGAAATGCTAAATTGATTATTAGTCTGATTTTGTACGCAGTGAATATAGCCACACTGATTTTTTTTTTCTATTTTTGTGAGAAAGAATATTATTTCTTCAGGCAGTTCCTTTTAAGCGCATATTGATCAGTTACTGGCCATTGTACATATTTTACCGATGATCGGATACAGCGCTATTAGCGTACTAATTCAGTTTTTCTTAATGTAACTACAAGGAAACAGTAAAAGTTTTTGCTCAGTCAAGCCGGTCTATATATTATATTACACAAACTATATACATGAAGCGTCAGCTCAAAGATAACTAAGTGCTATATTATAAATTGTACCCCTCATCGACTCTCTTGGTTCGATATATGCTCAAATCAGTTAATACTACAGTCCAGCTGGCTTCATTTATTTTGTTCACAGTGGTGGGTTTTACTTAATAATGGCCATGAAACTTAAGGGAAAGATACTTTTGTTATTAAGTTTCACTAAGTTTCGATCGGAAACTTCTGAGAGACTTTAAAACTGATTCGTGTCCATCAGTGTTTGGTGTCGAACTTCGCTAGGTTTGCGTCTATCTAAAACCAGGATCAAACGCTAACCTGATATTTTCACTAGCATAGTCTTCACTTGAAGAGCTTTTCCGCCAAGCAAATAAATCCCGCGCACTGGTAAATGACTTACAGCAATGTGTGGTGACTGAGGCTCAGTCAGTATTCAAACTGAGCGACTACAGAGAAGAGATCGAACTTCAGTCTCTGCTGCTATTGGGCGAGCCGAGGTCTTGGCAAGATTCAAACTGCAATCCTTCAAAAACGTCTAGCTGTTTGAAAAAGGTTTCAGGATGTGCAAATATGTTGTTTCAGTTTCCTGAAACTGTTACTGCACCGAATTAGGAGAAAACAAAACTATGGCAGCGATCACTCTACGAGCGCTTAAGCCACGCTGACATTTGACCGCTTAGCCTTGATTACATCTCATTATTGAACACATGCCTTCTTCATTAGCGCAAAGGCCGCAAAATTGATCACTGCCGAACAAATTAAAGAAGTTTAAGGTCAAAGAACTGAAACGTGCTCCCACCTGTCGTCATTGAGAGATCCGCACTAATTCATTGTCGTTTCCTCGCGGCTCTTTTCAGCCACAGCGATGATTCCTGGCTAAATTTGACTAATGCAAGAAACAGGAAGAGTTTTGGGCAAACAAAAATTCAGTGCGTTTTGTTCGAGTTTCTTTTAAACGGCGAAACAACACGGCTTCCGGACAAGAAGTGACTCAGAGAGGGTCCATTAGATGAATGTCTCGGTCGGGATACGTCTGAGTACACAGATAAACCACACAGCAATACTGATTAACTAAATTTATAAGCGTCAGCTCATCCGGACAAATGTATTTAGTGTTTCCAGCATAAAATTTTGCTTCTTCGAATTCGTGTACCCATCTGGTAGAGGTGTCACATACATTTTGTCCTATCGACAAACTTTCTTGTAATTGCCCAGTTCTTTATTGTTGTCCTTGATCGGCATGTGTTTAGTTTTTGAAGATTTTGAAGTTCTTCTACGCTTTCTTTGGCGAACCTTCGCACGCTTACGATGGTTAGGAAATATGCTTTATAGTGTAGTTCAGTTTCATGAAGTACTGAATATTTGACCCTTTTTTAGAACGAGGAAGTTATATACAAAAAATAATTTTAGCTAAACGTATCGTACTTTTACTCATCATTTTGCATCACTTGTTTCACATGACTGTGAGCATATGCTTGAGTTTGAGTTTTCAGTTTGAGTCCCGTGTCTTTAGCTTAATTATGCGTGACCGCAGACAGACACTTACGCCGGCTACCACAATGGCGGACATATGCTTGAAATGGCTGGTCGCATTTTTCCAACGCAATGTGACCGCAACATATATGACGCACAAACTGAAAAAATAAAAAATGGAATTCGGGCTGGTGGCGCACGAAAGGGTTGTTACGAAGACTGCAGCTTCATCGCCACTCCTAGCTATTCTAAAGTCAAAGTCTTAGCTCACAAGGCTCCCGTATAAAGTCATTCAAACTCATCGACTTGTGTTCCTAAGCCTTCAGCTAAGTTATAGTGAGGGGCGCTCAGGACACAAACGTCAACTTTTAGTGATCAATACCATTCAAAACCTTACTCGATATGTCAATTAAATCGATGTATAAAGTGTATTTTACAAGTCATTTCCGTAATTTTGTGTTTTGATACATATCCCATGATACCGCGCGGCCCGACCCGACGACGTCCGCCATACAGTGGTTCACCAAAAACATGCGAGATACGACGCAGGTCATGATTACCCTGTATTTGATTTTGTTTCTCTTTTCTCTGTTAGGAAGGAGATAAATGCAAAAACGCGACGATGCATTGTGACCCGGATGAATGTTGTGCTGGTGTGTCTCCTAAGACGCTCGGTGTGTGCCAACATCAACCTCAACTCGGCGAAAAATGCAGCCCTCAAATCAATGTGAGTAATGTGCAAGACCTATAAACAACAAGGAATTTCAATAGTTCAGTTAATTTAAGTTTAAGTTGTACAGCTGAAGCTTCCATAAGCGTACACCCTTGGGAAGCAGATAAAATGTCCGTAACTGGAACGGTTGACTGAGCTAGAGCGGGGTTTCGTAAAGGCGTCCGTAAGTAGAGCTGTCCACTTACGAGAGTGTCCGTCTAGAGAGCTTCGACTTTATTTGCAACTAACTTAAAAGTTCCTAGTTTTCTGGAGAAGTTAATAATTCTTCGTTTGTTTTTAAACGGCATGCGTTTTGTGAATGCATGTCGAGTGTTTCTGTAGGTGTGCTTGAGAAAAAATGGGCTAAACTAAATCTAGTTAGTCATCTTCTCCACACTTCTGCCGTGTTCTTACAAATTTCCACGGGGCTTCTAGTACTCAACTTATCACGTTGACGAGGGATTTCACTTTATGCCGGGCTGACGTCACACTGAGGGCAGTCGTAAACCAATCACAATGCGCGTACCATTAACCTTGTAAAAAAACAACACTGTCAGATTTTATTTGATTCACTGGCTGACTCTTGATTGCAAGCTGAGTAATGAACAACACGTTGAATCTGCTTAACACACTTTAAAATTCCCACGACCCCACAAGCTCTCTGAATGAAAATATCGTGCCTAAAGCCTGGTTTCCATATGATCGCTTCGATCGCTCGAATCGCCGGAATCGCCGCGACCGTCCATAGGTTTCCATATGATCGTCTCCATCGTCTGAGGTGGTTTCGATTACAAAAATTTCTATCGCCCCGATCGTTTGAGATAGAACCGGAATCGCCGGTGACTGTGTTTCCATATAATCGCTTCGATCGTCCCATCGTCCCACTAGTTTTGCGGACGACTAAAGCGATCCAGACGATCATATAGAAACCAAGCTTTAACTACAGCGTCATCATCATGTCTGACGCCGACTGTTGACTAATCTTTGGCCATTTTGTTTTTGTCTTCGCAGCCTGGTGCTAAAATCTGTCCATGCCTTGTTGGAACAACTTGCCAAATAGTGTATTCTCGCAAGATTGCTGTCATCAGGAGACTTGACATGAATGTCAAGAAATACTATAAATGCATCGCACTCCCTACTTTAAGTCCAGATGAAGAAGAGGAGATATAAATGGAAGAAAACATGAAGAACAAGAAGAATAAAGTCTACCGTGTTAACTTCGAGTTCTCATGTTTTGTTTTTCTGCATTATGTACCACTTTAGAACGAGAGCCAGCGGACACTGGGGCCAAGAGAGAATTTAAGTAAACCTATCGAAAACTAATTTAAGTTGAATGTTTAAAGTGGTCCAAAAGAAGGCATTAAAATTAATACCACTACCAAAGTTTGAGTTTCTTCGTGTTTGGTTCTTTACTGCGGCTTGTACTGAAAATAGATTACAGAGTAGCGTGCTGACTTTGACTAGTGTAAAAATAGCCATGTAGTACCCAACAGATACGATCAAAAGTAGGCCGACAATATGGACTCGATAATTCCCTGGTAACAATCTCCTGGCTTTTTTCTTCTTAAAATCATCCCTAATCAATACTGACTCTAAAAGGACTTTGCTAATTCTGACAAAATGCTGTGTACTTGAAATGAACAGTGCCGTTCGGTTTGCTTACGCCGGCTAGGACTGATATGCAATTGGAAGGATGCTTGCAGTATCAGCTCATTCCAAGACGATTCAGTTAAAAGAAAACATTTTACTCTAGTTTGTATTGTAGTTTCAGAGTATCTTCACGGTTCTCTCGTATGCATCTACTTATATTCTGTTGGAAGACGTTGGGAGGGGAGGAGGGGGTTAGGGGGTTTCTAAATTATAAGGAGCGAAAGAACTGTCCATAATAGTCTCACATGCATCAATTTTATTATGTTATCTTTATCATAAATATCATAAACCGACTGCCGACATGGGAATAGCTAAACGCCTTTAGGTTTTAACCAACGTTGTTACTCTTCGTCGGAACAATAATTGAAAGTCATCCCCTAGGCTCAGTCCCTAGCCGTCGGCCGGTGTTTCGGCGCCCGCGATCCTGGGGGATGGAAACGTGTAATGATTCAAAATGGTTGAACGGTCGGAGTGATCGAGTTCTTTGAGTTGTGCAGTGTGAGTGACCAGTGTTGATCTCTAGACATGTTTCTTGAAAAATCGAATATCTTTGCAACGATAAACCGACTTACGATCGAGGACCAGCCACCGAACTCCCCAAAGGTACACAACAAACGAAGGTACACAACAAACGAAGGTACACAACAAACGAAGGAACATAGCAATGGCTGCTGTAGAGACTAAGTGCGTAGAATTTTCAAGTCTGAAAACCGCAAGATTTACAAGCAGCTGTGCACGATAACTACAGATACACGGGTAGAAGGTAAGCTACTATAACTGTTACAGCAGCTCACTTTTATTAATATTAAGGAATATCTTTATTCTCTTTCTTGACGGCCGGATGGCGATATATCTGTTACCCTTCTTGCGCATGCGGCTTCCATCATATGTAGAAAACCGCTGTGTGAAGGTCACTCACTGATTCAGAAAAGCGATGGTTTAAACGTTTTGCTTCTCAGGAAGTCTAAACAAAGAGGGCTTCTTAACGTTCTGTAACTTATCCCAAACTAAAGTCCGATTTCTCGAGGATTCCTAAGGCCCCTCTCCATCCCTACATTCTTTGATATTGTTTAATTTGAAATATCGGAGCGATCGATACTGCATGAGTAAAACTACAAGATTGAGCAATCTAAAAGTGGACTACGGACTAATATTAAGAATAATCAGACCATTTACTAGACTATTAACTAAGTCTGTGGCTCAAATAACTACTTATTTGGCCAGTTTCCTGGCGTCTCCCTGATCTGACTGCTTTTCCGTCTCTGTACTTCCGTTTGCCCTATACCTTTATCTGACTATCTTTCTGCCTGTTCCTCTCTGCCTGCCTGTTTCTGTGTGTCTCCCTATTTGTCTATTGGTTTTCTCGCTGTCTCCGGGTCTGTCTCCTTTATTCTGTTCTGTCCTTTCGTGTCTGTCTTCTTGCACGTTTCTGTCTAGAATATCTGTTCGGAGTACCTGTCTGTTCCGCTTGTTACTCCTGGCCTTTTGTCCATCGCTCTTTTTGGTCCGCCTCGTATTGTGTAAGTCTCAGACTGTTTTGCTGTCTCTTTCTCCGTGATCCCTTTGCACCATCTGTTGTGTTTCTGTCGACCTTCTTCTATAGCCGTAAACATGGCCGTTAAATCCATGCCGAGATTTGAGCACACTGTGGCTTCTGGCAGAATGAAAATGTTTCTTTTTATGCACGGCTTCTCTGATTGCCGATTGCTATTCTCTTCGGTATTAATTTTACGTATTTTAAGTCAGTCGAAAATCTTTGAAATTATCGAACAAAGACGCTTGTGGTTATATGACCCTTGCAACAAACTGCTAGCTATGTTAGACCACAAGCCTATGTTGCTGTAATTAAAATACTGGTACCGTCTGCCTGCAAGTATCAGCCAAAGTACCAGCTCTACTGACAAAAATGTGAGTGAGTAAATTTAGCAATGCTAATAAAGCTTACAGTAGTTGTAAAAAAAAGTCATACTGTTGTCGAGAACGCTTTTCGCTGCAAAATTGTAGTGATTCTCGAATTACGGTCTCCGCCCAATTTTTGTCATTGCCAGAACTTGTAATGAATCACGTTATTGTGAGTCAAAGCCTTCTCCGGGTTCTATAATATTGTATTGTTAATATTACTACAGTACAATGAGTGGTGAGGTCCATCTACGTCCTGGTGATGCTGAGTATGTCACCGCGGCTATTTCTACGACCCATCAACCAATATAGTGGTGTCATGGTAATCTTGAGATATTGGCAAGTCATTTATATATCACCAGACCTAAAATAGAATCTGGAATGAATATTTTCAGTGTCACTTCAAGAACGACAATGAAATAAGATCACTACGGTATTAGGAATGTGTTGTCCTCCAGATAAACCACATATATAGCAATTGCATGCATCTATTAAAAGGCTTTCACCGGCTCTACATAATATTTTAGAGAAGAAAACTGTGTGACTCATTTGTTTTTGAGGTACGGCAGAATATTGTTTGTTCTTTAAAATATTTCCTGATTGAAAAATAAAGTCAAAAGCCATTTTCACTAAAAAAAATTCATTCATGTATATCTAAAGTTTAAGTTTTATTACAAAAAAATTGAGATGATTATGCCAAACAAGTTCGTCTACTGAACTCCGCAGCATTTGGAAATTTTCTCACTACTTTCTGGCAGAAAGCGAACAAATAATCTTAACTGACTGCGTCTGATATTATTAATTACACCCAAAAGTGAACTTCGCAGAACTAGCTCTCTGAGAAACAAAAAAAGTATATTTTTTATCTGAGAATTTCTGCAAAAAAAATCCCCTTGCTTTTAGCTCATTGTTTTTGAGCAGAATTGATCCGGCAGTGTGATAAAGAAAACCCGTGAAATGCACTCACCCCGGTTAATAAAATCTCCCATAGAATTTGAGCAGAAACAGTTTCGATAAAAGGAAAAGATTTATATCCCTGAGGCGGTTAACCTGAACTGCTCTTTATAATAAGTGGGTGTATAGATACGTTTATCATAATTAGTTGTTATATTGCCCTTATTTTAAGTGTAATGGAAGCTTTTAACATACAGGTGTACTTATGAACGATAACACATAGTCGTCGCCTTATAAAAATGGGAGATACAACCTCGCTAAAAGCATTTTGCACTTTGCGTACATCCTCTTCAGTGTTATCCTGACTGGATTTCTAATGAGCTGGGAGCTTTTAGTAGAATTTCCGGTAGACCCTGAGATTAAAGTTTTTTTGCGATGCCAATCAAAGTTTCTTTAGTTATCAGCTGCCAATTTTGTACAGTCGCTGCACTGATCTCATTTTCTTTGTAAAGTTTTTTCACACTTGAGGGATCCGAGCTTCATCGAGAAAAGGGCTTTTTTTTGGTCGTTGTCATTTTTTTTATGTTTCTTTTTCTATATTAAATGCTGTATATCGCTCTGTCACATCTTTCTTTGAAGAAAGTGGGCTTCGAAGAAGCGCCATTTTAGACTGATTCTTTACTGGCAAATGCTAATTTTTCAATTCAGTTATTACGAATAATACCAAGGATGCGAGATGGCAGTCAAGCAACACTGTACATCAGAAAGAACGCCTCTACAATGGCTGGAAATAACCAATTGGAATTACAGTTGTGTATTCCTCCATGTAAGACTGAGTGAACTTATTAATACCGGCTAGATTGACGTTGTAGCCACTGCCAGTAAAAGTTATTGTCCAAGTGCATAATTACTAGGACAGTGTCAGTGGACCAGTTGCATGTTCGTAATATTTTTAGGACTTTGCTTGCAATATGAAACATCAAGATCTCATATAAAAAAGAGGTTTAAAGAAGCATCACGGCACAGAAAATGGATGAATCCGTTGAAACGCTTGAAAGTTATCATGTCCAGCCGTTTTATTGTGACTTTTAACTAACTTGGACGTCGAGGAAACTCTTAATTTTAGCATTTTTTAGTTTAATTTGGCCGATAGTTTGTGGTTAAATTAAAGGAAGTAATTTAGCTTTCTCCTGATTTTGAAACATTACTTGGTGCGAGGAGGTGATGCGTTTCATTAAAATCCACAAATTAGTGTACCAAAACAAAAGGTTGCTCATCTCTTGAAATCAGAAAACGCAAAAGTACGAGAAAACAGTCTTACGAAAAATGAACGACGATTAAATTAGAAAGCGTTGCTTATAGCGTTTCTAGCCGTGGCTGGCCAACTAATTTAACTCGTTGACCGCAAAACTATAGATAGTTATATCGTTCAATAATTGAAGGCAGGATGCGGTTGTGATAATCGGTTCATGATGTTGTGACCACAATCGTGCGCGCTCCGTAATTAAAAGGCATATGCGGAAAAGAACTTGCCAGCAAGTTCTAACGTCGGAAACACCCACTCGAATTGTGAAGGATTTAATCTTTTTGATTAGATGGCCGTAATGCAATTTACACTGACAATCTTGATTTTCGAAACCAGAGACAATTTTTAGGTGAAACTAACAAAGACTTTGGTTCATCAAAAGGGCACACTGATACTGGTCAGAATGCGCATAGCATTTTTTTAAAAAAGCTTTTAGCTTTTGCGGTTTTCCATTGTTCAAACTGTCTATAACACTTTGGATTTAAATCATTATTTCTGTAATTAAGAGAAACGTAGATTTGACCTGGTAGTGTTGTTAGGTTTCCACAAAACTGAAATCTGTATCTGTATATAGCTTTCAAAGTGGTCTAAATTCTTCTGAAGATAATTTTTAATTCAGAAACAAAAAGCAAATAGACGCGCTTGGTTTAAAGCCGCAAAGGAAATTTCGCTTCTGTCCTGATTATCTTTAAAAACACATGGCAGTCCGCGCGCGCATTATCACCGATCACAACTCCCGCTTCGTGAATCAATTCATTAATTAAAAGCATAAAGGGTGATATATTTTTTCCTTTCTTTGCTTCCTGTTAGCCATCTTGCGTAATTGGAAGGATAAAAAGCCCAAACACAAGCGTTTCAGTCCACAATTGTCCACGCTTCCACAAAGTAACGACTCACAACTGAAATCCAAAGCAGGATGGTTAGAACAACTTTGCTCGTCTATTGCTTATGTTTTCTCTTTCTGGTTATTTCTGCGAGATCCATCGATGAAACGAACAGAGATGGTAGGTTAAATTTCAACAGCACACGACTTGTTTTTCTATCGTACCTTGGTCATCTTACGATCTATAGCTGATCAATGCACTTGTCTCGTATTCTGTTATGTCTTATTATACCTTAGTGGTGCCTGACAAGCGAAGTGCTGGAGTCAATGGCGGTTTTTTTCCGGCTTCTTGTTCAAATGATTATCAATGTGCCTACCACGAAGTGTGTGACAAGGAGTACTTCTTGTGTGTCCCAGTGAGTAGCTCAGTGATGAACACTAATAAAGTAGTACCAAGCTAATCGCCGTCAACATGGTTTTGTCAGATATCTCCCAAAATTCTCCCCACCGATATCACGTGGGAGCCAGTAAGAACAATTTCGAGTTATATATACAATTAGACTAAAAAGCAAGTTTTCGCATGGTTTCTTTCTCGTAACAATTTTCAATCGCAACTTTAATAGGTGTATTTCGACTCAACCTAGGTAACGTCAAACAATTGGGAAAGGTGTGATCATTGAAATGAGTCCTGCTGAACGAAGTTCATGTATATTATGCGTCCCGAGAGCAACCTTGCTTTGCTATAAAACACTGCTTGTCTTTTTTAATAGATCGTCGGAGAGGTCTGAAGCTCAAGGAAAATGTGCGAAAGGAAACTCAGAATCGATTGCAGCCGACACAATATTGACCGATTCACCAATAGCAGTCGGAAGCGATAAGTCCCGGATGTGAGAGAGAAAGATCTACATAGTCTCATAAAAAGTTAAAAATAAATAAAACATCCAGACGTACTTTAACTGATTGTATGTGAGTGGCCAGCTGCTATCCGTTGCCATGTCTAACACGGCACCCTCCGGACCTGCCTCTAAATGTCCGTCCTACAGCGGTAACCGACTTATAGATAAATCTAGTGAAGTTTGGCCGGCCGGGACTAACAAAACCCTGCCTGGCTTATAGTAGCCTGCTCAGCAAGGGTTTTCCCTCGATACGAAGTTTTCGAGTTTGGCCGCGCGAAAATTGAGGCGAGTGCAAAAACTGGGGCGAGGGGGAAGGAGGGAGGAGGAGAAGGTTTCCGCCCCAATTTTCGCGCGGTCAAAAATCGAAAAAGTCTTTGTAAACGAAAACGCTTGCTACGGAGGTTGGGCTTGTAGAGGTGTCCGTTTCGAGAGAGTTCACTGCATTCATTTAAATGGTCGAAGAGGTTTTGCTATTCAGCGGTGAGAGAAGCTACTATGGATTTTAGTACACGTCACCAGGCGTACGTAGACAACAATTAGTAACACGGGCAAATCAATAAGGCGGTGAACTCTGCTAAGCAAAAATTCTTTATTTTTTGGGTTTTCAATTAATAATTTATGTAGAAATCTCCAGAACCGCCAGATCCGGATCCAGGCTCCTCGGCCGTGCACTTGCCCCAGTGGGTGTTTTCGGTTTTCCTCTTGCAAAACGAACCTTCTGCGCATGGACAAGTACCCTGTTGAAAAGAACGAAGCAGTTGAAAACCGTGGTGACAGAAATAAGAGGGAAAAGTAAACGAGAGAGAATTTAGCTGTCGTTCGAGCTTTTGAACGCGAAAAGCTTCACAAGCGTTCCAACAGCTTCATCGCGTCCCGCCGCGACGATGTTTGGACATTCCTCACATGCATCACTTCTAAAAAAATTGTAACTTCTCTATGATTAGTCAATCGGAAACAAAGGGCCAGACCATTAGACTTCGAAGGGAAAGGGATGCTGTGGATGAGTTGCCTGAAAACGAGGCTATTGAATGCCGGCCTTACCGCTGAGCACCAGTCTCCTTCCTGTCTGATGTCCCGGCATCTGCCGTGAGGATAGTTCCCAGGCCTCACGCAGCACTGTCCTGCGCCACACAAAGCCGTACTGGTGGCGTTGCAGTAATCTGGCCTTGGTTTACAAAGCCCTGGATATTCACACTTCTCGCTTGGCTTGCAGTAGTTGTCAGCCCTGCACTGTTTTTTCGTACACGAGCCTATAATTAAAAGTTACAAACAGTATTTTAGTTTTCTAGGCTGCTAGACTGGTCCTAATGATTGGCCTCTTACTAAGAAGATAACTCGGCTAAATCAGATATGTCTGGTGTCACAGCGTTATCTCGATTCCTTTCCATCTCTTTTCTTTGAGCGTTCACGCACGGCTCATGTCGAAGAGGAAAGCACAATCAAAAACCTTTTTTTGCATGTCATGAACCATTGCTGCGTGTAATATATGATACAGCAGTACTTTAACTGAATTGGTGCTGTGATTCTTAATTCTGTAACTACGAACAACAACCAAAGAATTGTGTAAATACGTCAAGAAAAGTGAAACAAAATTTTTGTTGACTGGCTGAAAAATAGCAATAAGTAGTAAAAATGAAGCCTGTTTAAAGCCGCGAGGACATTTTTTACCATTCACACAAATCCACTCTCCACTCTTGCAGTCGTATTGGCCGTGGCACCTTTGGTGGTACGCTTTGCAGATTCCTGGCCACACGCACTCTTTGTCGTCTCCTTTGCATTCTCTGTCGGCTCCACACTCCTTTCGCGCGCATTTTCCGCGCAGACAGATTTTACCCGTTGAGCACTCGTGATGACTGCGACAGAATCGCTCTCCTTTCTTACAGGCTCCTTCAGAGCGTGCGCAGTAGTAATTGTACGGACAGTGTCCGTGATAGGAACAGCGCCACTGGGGTTGACAATAGTGGCCAGAACAGTAGTACGCCTCCGGGCACTTGTATTCAGGGGGATAACATCTCTGATACTGCAACAAAAAGAAAGAGGGCGATGAGGCCAGGACCTAATACAAAGTCTAAGGGTCAGTAACAAAGAGACACGGACAAAGAATGAGATGAATCCTTTATAGAAAACTAACATGAGAACAGAGGAAGACAGGAAACAATTAAGACAAAAACAGTGCAAGAACGGGAGATAAAAAGAGATGAAACAAACAGAAACATGATGGGAAACGACAAACAGAAAAACACAAAGTCGGCAGAGAAAAAGACAAGGCACAATAACACACATACAGAACTAAAGAGCTGTCTCTTTTTTGCGAAAGCTTGTTACGTTTTTCAAATCTCGAGGGAAAACATTGCACTAGAAGTGTGCTCCCTCAAAGACTATAACTTTGGATAATAATCTAGACTCTTACCGCTCTCTTAGCGATGGTGTGCTCCTCGGGCTTCAGGTTACTTTTTCCTGCGGCAAAGTTAACAGCAGAAAATAACAAGATCGTACAAATGAAGATGAATCCCATCTTGCCCTCGCTCCTCTGGAACATGCGCTGCGTTGCCGGGAACTTCGCAAACTGTGTGTGACTTGACATTATTCGGACGACACTTAAATAGCACTTGTACCCTCTGCCTGCATTTGTGCAGCTTGAAGAGCACTCTAAAGTTTAATCTTGAAAGTAAACGCGGTCACTTTATTGAGAGCACATTTTTGCACTTTAGTTCCAGATGGCGACACCAATTTTGCCTGCTGTTTATAGCCGCCTATGCCACATCACCACGGTTCCACTGTTTCAAGGCGACTAAAGGTGGGTTTGTAGCCAGAAGTGTGGGTGTTAGTTGTTGAACTGAGATGTGATAATGTAAGGCTCTCTGGCCACGTGTTCGGCCGAAACCTGGAATCAGAGATTCATGAGATTTTCGGAAAAATGGTTAGCACTGCGGGTCCTCTTTATAATACATCAGAGAAAAATTATCAAAAACTTTGTTCAAGTCCGGACTTCAATTCTTTGGTTTATGTACACACATAAGACGCAAGATAAAAGTTCGAGAACACGTGCGCAAAAAATGGAAAACGAGTTACAGTGGAACCCAATATAAATAAACCCTTTATAACGAAAGATACCCGAGCCAGAACCCCGATATAACGAACACATCTTCCTAGTCCCGGGGCTCCACTGAAGTTGATGGGCTTTGTATATTTAGTTACTCAACTGAACACTGAAATCTCTTTGAAATATTTACGTTTGCTGCGGTAAATTATACAATTTTGTGCAGCTAAAAAGTCCGACATTTCTGAACGCTTGATATGACACGTAATTCAAAGGAGAGATTACACAAGATTAGGCATATTTGTTTGGTACGTATCAGAGTGTACTAAACACAACTTTGTTTCTCTGAATTGAACGCAACAGAAACATCACATGACCAGTTTAGTTGATGTTCTGTTGAATGTCTTGCATTGCCAGGATTTATAAACTCACCGGTACCTGAGATTCCTACTAAGAGCATTAGCATATCGAAAGAACAGTGACTTAGCTATTTATAGTAACCTTCACGAAGAAACGGAGAAATAGATAGAAATGCCGATAACATACAGATAGAGAAAGAGAACAGAACAGAAAACTCTTTGAGCCCTTTCTTGTCATCATCCCTTTAATATCTATCCCCTGTTTTTGCAACGTTCATAAATCCCTCGAATCCGTTTGGATATGCATTGTGTACTGCGCATGATCAGGCCTCAGGGCGCCGTACCGGCCAACTAAAAGAAATCTCCTGAACCGGACCCAGGCTCCTCGGTGGTCGGAGGAGCAGCTGTTGTGGGAGGTGGGGGTGGACGAGTAGGTTCCCTTGCACACGTTCCCCAGTAGTAATTGTACCTCTTGCAAAAGTGGCCAGGCATGCAAGGGCAGCTTCTTCCGTTTGGCTGAAATTGAATGTCGTTAACATCGAATTTAGAGAGAATTATATCTTGACGCGCCTAATTCTTAACCGGGCCCCCGAAAACTGAAAGCTATTTGGCAATCCATTTCTATATGACTCGAGGAGAAGATTAGTTTCACATGGCCAAAAAGAGTGATATTTATCGAAAAGAGCAAGGCTTATCCGCACGCACAACATAAGTAAAAAGAAAAAAAAAAAAAAATATGCCAAAACAAAAGCAATTACACCAAAAGCAATATCAAGTTTGACCGAATGACTGACGAAATTCTGATTTTTTTGTTGCCTTGAAAAGCATTTTGAGAGAGTAATCACATACGGGACACCAGCAAGGAAATTAAGGCCAGGTTACTCACATTTAGTAGGCACCAGCCCCCAGGAGTGACCTTGGGCTTGCAGCGGTTGCCGAGGCAACACTTGTCTTGTGAGCAGTCAGCGCTACTGGAACAGTATCCTGGGATGGGTTTGCAAATTCCGGGGCGATGACACTGCTGACCTTGCTGGCAAGGTTTATTGTAAGAACATTGGGGCTTCTTACACCATCCTGTATGTGATACACAAGATAATTGGTGTATTAGTGAACATGTGCTGAGTTTGAAACTGAATTCTGCAATTTAATCATATCGTGGTAAATTAGATGTTTCACTTATATATACGTATCTGCGGCTCGTTTGTTTGAGTCAACTCCGGAATAGCAATAGCTATAACAGCTCAAACACTTTTCTGGTTTGGGGGGACGGCGTTTTATTGCACATCTGTTTTGAAGACCTTCATTCTGACTGTAAACAGTTGCCTATAAATCTCCAAACTCCAAACCGAAAGATTTTACAGATCACCTGAACGCTGTTGTTATTCCGGAATAGGCCCAATTAAACAAATGCGCCCGTAAGATTTGTGCAGTAATATAATGGTGATGAGACATAAAGGATATAACAGGCACATCAAAGGCTTCTAAGAAATCAAGTAACTTAAAATTAACAATTACTACACTAACGACACATGAAAAATGTCATTCTAAAACTTATTGAAATCTAAAACGTCTTACATCCTCAACTGCACTGTTAATTCGACCATCTAACTCTTACTAACCTGAAATGCAAACGAAACCACTGCGGCAGTAATATTGGTTGTAGCACTTTTGTTTATAGTCCTGGCAAAGTCCCGGATGCACACAAATCTTGTCCCCGGAGCAGTGGGCATCGTACGAGCATTGTCGGTTCTGGCACTTGCCGTTGAGGCATACCTGCCCGTGAGAACAGTGGTAATGCGAAGAACACCGTCGCTCGCCTCGCTTGCAAACGCCCTCTTTGAAATCACAGTACTGGCCCTTACGACAGTTGATATGGGAACTGCATAATTGTGTTGGGTAGCACCAGTACTTGAACCAGTATCTTTTGCAGTAATAGCCTTCGGGGCACTTGTAATTACTGTCGCAACGACGCCACTGAAATATAGCAAATCATTAACTATATGAAATTGAGTTGAGGACCATCTATATGTGAACCGTCATGGTTCAGAAACTGAATAGTGCATGGATACATAAAAATGGTGTTTTTGTTTCACTGAGTCTATCATTTCTTGAGTTTCCTTTTTCCCACTCTAACTAGCGCTCTTCACTCTTCTTCGGTTAAAAACAAAAACAAAAAAACAAAAAAAACAGCATAAGAAGCCGCGATCTCAGTTTAGTCTAAGGCATTTTCTGGGATTGATTTGTGTCGCCCTGAACACAGAGGCCTGGAAACACAGGGAAACAAGAAAGAGAAAAATATGGAGAAGAAATCCGATCCAGTCGGCAAAATTAGGGTCTAGATCGACGACAGAATCAGAAACTTTTTTTGATAAACTCGGAGTTTTATCAGTTACAATAAATGCTCTGGATAAGGCACAATTAAGAAGCAATAAATGTGAATCAGGAAGGGCTGAATATAAACGACAGTTATAGTGAACGACGACAAACAGGCCTTCAATCCAGTTTTTGGCAGACAGACAGACAGACAGACAAATAGACAGGGAGTGAGGGTCGGAGTACACAGGAGTCGAACACGTATCATTTAGCCGCGATGACACTCGTGCTTAATTCATATGTTAGGATACCGGCGTTATACCTTAAAATCCCCTTGCTTTATTTTGTCAAGCATTAAAAGTTAGTGCTGTTTGTTTCACAAGTCTTGTCTGTACAAACAATAAACAGCTGAATTCCTTTCAGGCAAAGACCATTAGCATTTCCTTTTAGTGTTGAATCAATAACGAGTGAGGAAATGACACTTTTAGCAAACTTACTCAGTTTTTCACTCTTGCCCAAACTTCTATTCTATACACTACGAGTGTACAAAACCGGGCTCATATGCAGATATTTGCTCAGTTGGTTGCTAGTCTGAATGACTGACAGACATTAAAAAAGTGCGCGTCATTT
This sequence comes from Plumapathes pennacea, assembly GCA_964036295.1. Lineage (NCBI taxonomy): Eukaryota > Metazoa > Cnidaria > Anthozoa > Antipatharia > Myriopathidae > Plumapathes > Plumapathes pennacea. The sequence continues at coordinate 1,734,510 of OZ038465.1, read as the reverse complement.
AGATACCGCTCTGCTTGGACGTCGACAGTACATATTCTGAAAAGCCACCTGCCTTGAGAAAGCTGTAGAGGTTTTCTGCTCAAAGCAAACCATAAATACCATTTTGTTTAAGACATTTTTGCGAAAAAAAAAGAAAAAAAAAAAAAAAGAAACAGAAAACGTTCCCCTTCTGAGCCGAAAGTAATATTAGTCCCGATGCAATGAAAGTTTAGTTCGCCAGGCTGATCGAAATAGGGTGCATCGTGTAAATTAACCCTAATACACGAAAACTTATAAAGACATATTTTAAGACCTTACGACAAGAGAACGGCTCTTTTCGTGTCTAATGCAACAGAGGGTTGAGATGATTTACATACTGCGATTCGTGTCATCGCATGCGACAGTCGTAAGCTAAAATTGCACCGTCTAAATCGGTCTTCAAGAAGTAAAATGGCTTAGAATAAATAGGATGTTTCGACTTTTGAAGGTTGATATTCCGACATTAAAAATTAATGGTCCTTGAGCCGAAAGTTGTTGCACAAGATAACTGAACGCTTGTTGACTTAGCTGTTACTACGTGGTGCACTTTTGCCGAATTAATTTTACCTTTAAACTCTAACGACAGAAAAGAGATTAGAGATTCTTTTGATGACGTTTTACACTTCTGAAACTAAGTGACATACATTACAAATACTGGAATAACATTTTTTTAGTTGGTGTGGCTACCTATGATAAATGTACTAACTTCGTTTTTTGGTGTAAGTCTCTGGTCCGAACGTTTTGTAATATTGTGACTCAAACACGATGAAGTAAGACTGGGGAAACATCGTTAAGAAACCTACCATTTGTATCGTTTCACTAACCGAAATCTGTGCCCGGACTTCCCGGGGGATACCGCTTGTTACATGCATATTCTCAAATATTCAGTCACTTTAGAAAGGAAAAAGAAGCTATTCTGTGTCATTTTTTAGGATTATAAATGTTTTCAAGGGTCACGTAGCCACTCGTCACTTCGAGACACGCACTTCTGTCTTGATATCTTCTATGCATTATCGCGGTGCGACATACGTAATTTTTAGCAATTAAGTCCTGGCCCGGTTGTTCGAAGCCGTCGACTCAGTTTACCTGGAGTTGACCAAGTGTTTTTTCTCGCCAAAAAACTGCAGAGTTCTGATCAGCTAACTACTGAAAACGTTTGTTCTGACTTAAAACATAACGAGGAAGTCGTTTTGTTTATAGCGAAAGCTTCTCATTTCAGGCTCAAGTTAAACAAGTGACAAAGATAGTTTAGATCTAAAAGATTAGCTTAAATCTTGCTTTGAACAACGACTCAGCTGGATGGCAACTTTTTGTTTTTTTGTTTCTAAAGGTTTTTACGGCTTGCAGCAGCTTGTTCTTGATTTCAGCTTTCTTGTTACTTTTGCAACCACATAATTTTTGTTTGTTTTTCCTTACCGTAAATCGTTGTGATCGGGAAACACCTCCATCCTCGGCGATGTTCTCCAACGAACCGTCCTCCTCTTCGATTTCGGGCACCGAAGACGCACAAAAAATGGACGCGAAAAGCGCCACCAAAAATAACAGGAATCTCATGTTGAAGGTGAGCTGTCTCGTCATCACGGATGAGGCAAATGGGCTGAGATAAAAAGTGCTTTACGACTTTACGAATTGCTAAATGTTAAATATGTAATTTTACGTGTTTGCTCAGCTGAGTTTTCTCGCACTTTTCCTTTTTGAATAAACGACGGTCGTACTCTTGAGGTGAAATGTTTATTTTTTAAATGAACCTAATGACAGGGATACAGTGATTAATGTTTACTCGCAGTCACGTGATCTCTTAAAGCTGAAAGCAAGATAAACCATAATAGAATTCACAACAGTCACGTGCTCGACCTCTTCCAATCAGAAGCCACGCTTAGATCACCTTGTTGGTAAGGTCCTCTAGTCCCACTTTTGCTGCTCTAAAGCTGTCATATCTCGCCTTTCAGTGGTTTTACTTAAGTTTTTAACATTAACCTCACTTCAGCTGCTGGATTTAGTTTACATTATGATGATAAGTTGGATATGCATTATTATATTTGAAATCCAGAGTCAGGCTCGAAGATATCGAAGAATTTCTTTGGCTGTATGTTTCCTGGAGAAACACATCGATAAGACATGCCGCTCCTTTTCTCCAGCGCACACAGGAAACGGCCCAGAGTAGGGAGTCCTTCTTTTGGTCTGTCACGAACAGAATACCCAATCAGAGCCAAGTTGAACAAACAAATAACTTTTTGACACACAAGAAGAGCTGGTGGTCAGGCAGTAAAGACAACAATAATAGCATGAAATGAAATATGACGTATGAGAGAATAGAGTGGTGATAGTACACCATTTCTATCTCTATTGGCATGTCCAGTTTTGCGTGGAACTTTAGATCCACAGGTGTACAGTGAAAGGCTGACTTTCAGGTGGAGTTCAGACACTGTCATGTGTAGAACGAGCAAAACCCTTATTATTCCTTCAAAATTGGATACCTTTTTCAACAATTTTCTTTTCTCAGATGCTCCCTTCGTTTACAGCGGCATCGAACCACCACAGGGGCAGATCTATAAAAAGGTTTTCACCGGTCAGCTTTTTGGCTGTTCATTCATACCCTATTGAGAATTGAAGGATGGCGAAAATGCCCCCACCCACCCACGCCAGTCAGCAGAAGCAGCAGAAGTTCATACCTGAGCTAGAAGCTGAGTTGGTCTGTTTCCTTCAAGCATTTCTATCAGAAAACATCCAGCGGCCCAGATGTCAAAGCTGTAACTGGAATGCTAGTGAGAAAGGGGCGTAATAAGAGTTGTTACTAACGGATTCGATAGCTGAGTCAAGTTAATGTATTAAGAACTCAATGGAAAGAATACAAATTACAACGAGGCTTACGTGGTGACTCGTTGCAGAACCAAAGTCCGCTAATTTCGCGTGTAAGGTATATTCATCCAGCAGGACGTTTGCTCCTGCGTGAAGAATGTCAAAAGACCAGTTAATTCAGATACATTGAAACATTGCATTTTAATACTAATTAAAAAATGTCTTAAATATAGCGCTTTTTCTACTGTGGGATTGCATTTGGAACGTAAGTTTGTTAACTTCCAGGAAACTAACTAATTATGTTAGTGAGCTGAGACCTAAGCATGCACCCTACAAGGATTAAAATATTTCCTTCCAGGGCAGTGTGTCTTTGTGCTTGCGTCGCCCGTTTTCACGTGAACTTGCATCTCTTGTGCTTGCACTTATACTTGCTTTTGTGCTTGTGCCGCAAGCTTAAAGATAAAAATAATGAACTAAAAACAGTACCGCACCTTTAACGTCATTATGTACCAGTCCCTTCTCGTGCGTGAATGTCAGAGCTGCAAGAACGTCCTTTTGATAATCTAATGCATACTGCACTGGTATCATTGGTCGCTGATTGGGGAACTTCTCACGGTTACAATTCACTATATCTGCTATGCTGCCACCTGAAAGTATAAAAATGTGAAGATAAGCAAATGTTTGCGCTGTACAACTAGCCCCCCCCCCACATCTGTTCCGTTTCTATCTGTTTGCCTCTCTGGCCTCTTGAACTATATTCTTGAACTTCTTGAACTATATTCCATCACTCGTAACTCCGCATCTCAAGCTAACCCACCTTTCATGAATTCCATGAATATACACACTTCGTTTCCGCTCTCTTTCGGTGTAATTGTTGCCCCGTAGAACTCCACAATCTCCGCTATGTTGTTCTCTCTTGCTAATTTTAAAGCAAGGACTTCATCATCACGGTACTTGCATGTCTTTACACAGAATAGAGGTCTTTTGCTGTCTTCTTTTTTCTCGCTTGCTAAATAGCACTGACCAAATGCTCCTTCACCGAGTGAAGTCCATTTGTACCAATGGATATCCTCGTCGAAACGGTCATCAAAAATGTCAAACGTTTTCTGCAGTGTTAAAAACAACTTGCAGTGAGATTATTCACTAGTTTGAAGAAGTTAATAATTTAACTGATTGATTCTGGGACAGTATATAGACAGCGTGAAACGCCGCCTGCCTGTCAATCAAACGGACACAAGAACTGTAATTTTATATGTATGCACCAACTTTGCTGAGTTCAATCTAACGTGTAATTTTATGTCTTAGAAGGAATCTGCCATTTCCATCGATAGTCTTTTTGACGTATCTGCAGTGCGAATAAAATGAAATTGAGTCTTACTCGAGAATGCAAGAGTTTAGACAACCCAGATTTACCCTCAAGATTATTTATTAGCATATAATACAGACATGCAGTGTGTATTTTAATAATACACTGTCGCTTGTTTATGTTGTTCGTTCGGTTGAATGGGAGACGGAAAGCAGAATAAATAACGAGCCTAATAACCACTACAAAGCCAGTCTAACCCACAGTGTTTTACAGCAGAGTTTCAACACATTTCATATGGCTTTCGTGGTCGGCCTCATCCCGCCCTATGCAGTCTCACTAGTTCCTGCAGTCCACTTACCTTGAGTGGAGGGATGATGTGTTGTCCTTCAAGAATTGCCAAAGAACTTGGAATCTCGGAATAACTAGCAGAACGGCTCCAAATGTAGCTGTCTTGGCTCGATGCACTGGAAAGGGGAAGACTTCTTGGGCCCCAGGCTTCATTGCTTAAGTCTGAGGATTGCTCTTGTCCCTGACGAACGGGGCAACTATCTGCTTTACTACGTCTATAGTCACGACCAGCACTCGGATTTGCATCCCTGAAATCCTGCTCATTACTCACAGCTGAAGGAGAGCTCCCGGGAGATTTTGAAGGCGTGGATGGTAGCTTGGAAGCTTGACTTTGGTCGACCTGCTCATTTGGACTGCATCCAAGGTCGAGTGGTGGAACAAGTGCAGCAGAAAGCGGCTCGGTCGTCTCATTCGATTGCCATTCATCTGACCTGCCTGGCTGCAACGCCTCAAGTTGTTCCCGCAAACTTCTGATACGGTCTTCTTCAGGCTCGGCAGTGTTAAGCTTACTCATATTCGTTAAGAGTCTATTAGAGTCCTAAAATTAATATAACCCCTTGTGTAGAACGAATACTGTAGAAACCAGGTTATCGATGGTCTTAGCAGTTCATTCATTCCCGCTTGCTTGTGTAGTAGGAAATTATGTCCTGTACAGATTCATCTATCAATATTTGGCACACTCTCATGAACTTCCGCCTTGGATTAACCACAAGGCTTTGTGAACCGGGCTGGCAGGTGGCCTCGTACCCAAGCTTCCGCGCCACCAAACAGAACCGATCGACACAGTGACCTGATTTAAGTATCTTTTATTTGTAGGGTTAGATAATATTTAAAAACAGCGTGTCCAATATTTTTCTCTTTGTAATAGCATCAATTGCTAACCATCTCGACATAATTCGTCTGTCAAACTGTCACCTAATTATCTCGGGAAAAATTGTGACTATTAAGATCCACCACGCGGGACAAATCGAAAGTTACAAAAAGCCGGAAAGCAGCTATACCCCCGCTACACTGTACTAATCATGGCCGACACTGTTATATAATGAAGGGCTGCCAAAATATTTTACTCGCCGAGTAGCCAATGAGGTCAAGACAGGGAAGTGAGATTTTCAACCGTTGTTCCCAGAGGCTTTGAGACATTTACATTCGAATACTGAAGAGGACGAATAATGAAGTGTAAATTATTCCATAATTTCAGCTTTAACTTTTCCCTTATTACATTATTAAATGTTTCAGCCCAGAAAATCTCATTGTTATCCGTTTCACAAAATTACATTGTATTCTAAGGTAAATTTCCAAAGGAAACGCCGCAATTCCGTTACTCCTGAAAAACCAAGGCCATTATTTCACTACAAAAACTTCGTTATTCTTATTGCATTATTCCTCTTCAGTCATCGAATTTACATATATCTATCTTTTTCATTTATGCGGTACAGTTCAGTGGAGTAACTGTTTCTGATACTGTGTAGTTCTGCGTTGAAGGCGCTATGGCCGGTGCAGTCTGTGCAAAAGGTGAACTCGTCGAGTGACTCAGCCTGTGTAACGAGCCTTGTTGCCGTAACCCCACTCCTGGCTTGGAATAATAAGACTCGTCGGGTTCGTTCCAGGCCAATAACGGAGCTGTCCGACGCTGCGACGGAGGAGCCGAACATGCCCGAAAGTGTCTTCGTCGTAACGTCGTATTGCCCCGAACATGGACCGGCTCGCTTTCGTTTGGACGAGCGGGAATGGAAGACGTAGTTTCGAAATGTGAGCGATAGGTTGAGAGCATTTCTTTAGATTCGTTTCCTCTCCAAGTCGTTAGGTTTTGGGTGCTTTTGGTGTGTTGTGTGGTGACGCTGGAGTTGGAGCTCCCGTATTTCCGTTTGCCAAGACCCTGCGAGGAAGGATGAAAATAACACAAAGTAAGCAATATTATCTGAATTATTAAATTTTGACCCTGAGATCATAAATCGCCCAGTCTGTCCTGACTACACTGGAACTATATAAATCAGGATTTTGTAGTTTAGATGAGCATATACTAAATACACCCAACTGGCCTGCCATCATAACACAGCTGGCATAATTGCCCTCCCGCCCCTTCCCCCTTTGTAGGGATATTCCACTTGAAATGGTATGGTTTTCAGGGTTCTATGTTTTAGGGGTACTTGACTGAAGTTTGGGTAGTACTGCCTATAGGTATTAGTTTGAGGGCATCAGCGACACCTCCCTATCTAAACTTTAGTCAAGTAGCCCCCCCCCCCCCCCCTCAGGTGTTACTGAAAATTTGGAAAGTGCAAAAGGGAATAAAGAAAAGAAAAAGTAATGCCAACAAAAAGTAATGCCAAACCCAACTGGGTGGGTAGACAAATCAATATTCAGAGTCTACGTACATAGAATTGAATACTATTGCAAAATGTTTGGAACAAGTTCTGCAACTTACTAAGCCAAAATATGTCTCCAAATCTCCCATGTCACTGTGGATGTTCCGGTTGTCATGTCTAGAAAACAAGTGCTTGTTTGATCGCTCCTGATGACAAAAAAGACCTGTTAGGTATCTCCTGTGCACAGCTATGCCAGCTGCATTTCAGAACGTAACAGTCACAAAATGGGGAAACCATGTTTTATTTAAGAGGCCGCATGGTTTCCCTACACTATTCATGTTCTCCCAAGATGAGGCTACATTTTTACACGGGAACGCATTATATAATTCTCTTATAAAATAATTAGTCAATAAAATGCATCACATACCATGTCAGTGTGTAACATACTCTCATCTTACATATTATCATAGTTATTTTACAAAGCAATACAGTCCAGCGGCGGATCCAGGAAATTGAGAAAGGGGGGGCCGAGTGCCACTATAGGCATGAGCCGCTAGGGGGGTCTGGAAAATTTTGAAATATAGACCTCCTAAAACAGCGATTTCCTGCATTTTTAGACCATTAAGCAGGTGCAACAAGCAGATTGAATAGGTCACAAATATTGAGGTTTTGAAAGGAAATTTATCTTTCAGGTACTGCCGGTAAGTTCGGCACCGCATTGAACAGAACACTTAAAAAGTTTAGATATACAGTTTACGTTGAGCAACAAACCCAATTTCTCTCACTGGCTCTAAGGTTCTTTTCAGACAGATTTTGCAACACAGTTACACAATTATGCCTGGGCCGGGGATCCCGGGCCGGATGGGCTTCAGAGTGCTGCTCTCACAAAGCAGTCATTCCACATTGCTGCCTATATTTCTCAAATTCTCAATTTTCTTTACAATAATATTACTGGTAATGAAACTGAACAAAAGTTCTGAATTGATTGATAGAAACAGCAACAAAAAAAAGAAAAGAAAAGAACTGACCTGTATACCATTGTACAGGTCTACGTTGTCTAAAAAAATCCCAGACCCAGACGAAACAGGGGCCCCTGCCCCCCAAATCAGCCACTGCAGTCGAACCCGCTATTTTGAACTGGGTTCATTCAAATTAAGTCCCTGTTATTTCAAAGTCAAGCCAAATCCCCCTGGATTAGCTTGACTTGCCTGACAAATTTGGTTATTTCAAAACCCCACTATTTCAAGCATTTTTTCATGTCCTGTAGGACTTCAAAGTAGCGGAGTTCGACTGTAAATTTTTCTTTGTGATGTTCTTGACAAATTATGTATGGTCATGAGCAGATCCCAGGAGAGAATTTGACCAGATTTTAAATTTGCATGCTTCTAGAAGGGGGAGGGGACATGCTACCCCCAGAAAAAATCTTGAGATTTGACTATTAAATTTTCATTCCTGCCACTTCCTGGTCTGGGACTTAAATCCCAAAACTCTTGCTAGTTATTTAAAGGTGGAAGTCAATCTGGCTGTCCCTTGGCATGTATTTGTCTGTAAATATTGTTTGCTTTGCACACTTACTAAGACAAACTGAAGTGCCACTTTTTCCCTTTACACAGGTCTGGAGGGGGAGGGGGGGTTGATAGTATATAACTATTGATTTTTCAGATCGAATATGATGCATGTGCTCCCGCTTTCCGGGATTGACGTTTTTTGGCTTGTTTATACATATCATAGTCCTGTCTATCATAGTTCTATTAGTTATCTTGATCCGCGCGTTGATGTCGGTCGACACTTCTAAATATCCCGAGAGACTAATTATATATTGTACAAACTACTTTAAATTCGATTACAAATTCATCGTTATAAAGTATATCACATTAGCCGATTTTCGTTTCTCTGCAAGCTTCTATGTATTTAAAATCTATATCCATGGCAAATGAACAGAAACGGACCAAACATCTGCTAGATTCATATCATATTAAGATTTCGAACTCCTGTAGGCAATCACGAGCAGCTGTTAGGAGTACTCATAACTTAAGGTTTCTAGTTCTACGCTATTTACCTTCGCCTTATCAAGGAATTTTTGTGGAGGAGGAGGCTTGGCTCTTTGGCGATAAGGAACAGTGTATTCCAAGCGAGTTTGACTCCGAAAATGGCCGTGGAAACCTGTTGGAAACTTGTAAAATTCGCCTTCGGTGTCAGTTGTCGTAACAAAATTCACGGCTTCTGATTAAAAATCGTGAACGGATCGCAGTACCACTTACCCAGCTACCAGCAATTTCCCTGTTGTACACTCCAGTCATGTTTTGATCCTTAAAACTGAGCTGTTTTTCACACAATTCGTTCCATTCCTGTCCACTGTTTGTGTTAGTAACCACGGAGTCGAGTTGTGACAGATGGAAGGTGACCAATCAGGAAGCGTCGCGCTGTAAACCTAAACAAAGGCGACGTTCATTAGCGGATTATAGAATTAATAATCAACAGGATTTTTAATTATTTGACGATGGCCCAGTTATTGACTCTTTTGAACCCTCTCGTGTCTCCACGTCGAAACTCATCGTTGACTGTTCTTCTTGCATTTTATTATCCTTACTCCGCACTCGGTCCAGTTTTGTCCCCTCCCTCCCCTCCTGAGTATTATGTGACCATTGTGACCATGGACGGCCTCACGGCGGGAAACTTTCCCGCCTTTCGGCGCGCCGCAGCCTGGATTAGTTCAGTTTGAAATTTATTTTACAACGGTTTGGTCTGTGCTTTTTTTCATTCAATATTCGGGATATTCTCTCTTCTTGTTTGCTTGGAGTTGAGAGAAACTCGCCTTTCAAGATGTTGCCTCAAATTCAGAATGTTGTTTCTGCTCGAGAGCTGTTCAACCCAAATCCTTGGTAAGTTTATTCAATTAATTTCTGAAACGAGGTTTCATCAAATTTTAGTTCGTGAAATATTGCAAAACCAATCGTTCAATTGCTACTTTTTCTTCCGTCACAATTACTGATGTTCAAAACAAGTCCTGAGCACTGAAGCTTTGCTCGAGTAAACCATTATTTTGGAAATTAGTATAGTTCGATAAAAAATGATGGGGGTTGGAAGAGGACGGAAACTCAAGATTTTTAGACCGCCTGGGTAAAATCAAAATTAAAGGTATGCCTGACGGTCTAATTGCTTGATAATTAATGTCAAAATGTAAATGTTTATTCCGTGACAGCCGAGACATGTGGGAAAGCCAGCAATACAGCCAAGCAGCTTCGTGCTCTCAAGGGTCTCAGCACAGTTCCATGGAGCTATTTTCACAAACCAAGTATTCACAGCAGAAGGGGAACAGTTTGTTTGATGGGTGGAATGTGCATACAAACTCGCAACAAATGAATGAGGTGGGTTTGTTTAGCCAACTTTTAAACTTTCCTGTAGCGAAACAATTGGCTTGTTTACTACTGTAGCTCACTCATTGTAATTAATTGTAATACCCGACAACGATTTTAAACACAGTGAGAAACAAAGCAGTGCGAACTAGTGTGATTGAGAAAGCTTCGAGATTTTAAACTGATGGCTAATATTTAAACACAAACTTTTTACACTCATTAGGATGAACCTAAAAAATATTACATGAAGTACATGAGCAAACCACCACTCTTCCCTGACTTCGACAAACCGCCTCAGCAAAAGAACTTCGCAGTAAATTACAAGGAATTCATCGAGGGACAGAAGAGACGAACCGCTGAGAGAGATGAAAAGTAAGTCTTCTTATATTAAATAGCACACACCTTTATGGACTGTACATTTAATCGCAATATCGGTCTACAACGGGGCTCAAAGTTCAGTTCTAGTATCAAAGTTCTGTTTTTACACAGTTTATCAGCAGAACTCTGTTAGCTGAGGGGATGGCCTACATAAGTTGGATGTGACAAAAATGTGACGAAGGGGACGGGGGTGGGTAGGAACCCACCCCCGTCCCCTTCGTCCAATTTTGTCACGGAGCACCTGCACTGCAGGCTAAAATGCCCTTTTCCAAGACACCACTCGCTGCCTCTTCTGCTTTCCATATTGCCAAAATTGTGCATTATAGTTATCAGCCATAACATGCATGCCCTCCTGTTCTGTTTCAGAGACGTGCTTGACAACTTCATAAACCTACTCAAAGATTACACAAAAGAGGTAACACGTGTGCAATCGTGTATAGGGTTTGATCGACAGCGTAAACTAGTATATATGACTCAACAGAGCTAAGGTTAGTTTTTCTCACGTGGCAAACGCGGTCGGATCTTGCTGATCAGAATAAGAATTATAACTGATTTTACCTTAATTTTGTAAACCGTGGATATAAAAAACACCATAAAATAAGGGACATAAACTCCCTTTTGACGGGTATTTTTTCGATATTAAAGGTGTCATACATTTACAGGTGTTCAATAGTTGGACTGCTTGTCCTCCAATTTTCTTGCTCGGGACAGGTTAAGTCGGCCCTTGATTCATTCAAGATCAACATGGACCTAACTTTAACAGCAAAAGCAGAGCAGATGGCATGCGCAGCAGATCAGTCGACAACTCTGATATCAAAGTGTAAGTATGTTGTTATACGTACATTTTTTGCTAGTCATAACGTATTAACCACGTAGTGTGAGTTACTCTCGAAAATAGTTTTATGCCGGTTACTTCGTTCAAAAATGTTGTTGTTAATTTCGTTAACACATTATAGTTTACATTTCGTCACATGGGTCGATACCTAGTCATCCGTCACATCTGACTTTGCAGTGAAGGAAGACCTACTGGACAACTTTAGTGAATTGCGGAATGAAATAAAGGAAAATCAAATAATAAAGGAAGAAGTTGCAAAGGTAAGTCCTGGACGTTTCGTCTGTGGGCCTTGCATCTGGAGTGACTTGTAACGCTATCTATGTATATATGGACAATTTGCTGGTGTTTTGTAGCGAAACATGCAGAAGAGCACACTCCAGTGTACATGCATGGATAATTTTAACGGGTAATTTTAGGGTGCAATTTGTTGTTCTCCTTAAATTTCGCCAGCCAGTTGCATTTGATCGCTAACGCTTTATTTTGTCGCTCGACAGCAAAACGAGAAGTTAGTGGAACAAAGCACGGAGGTCAAGATACTTCGTGATCAGTTGGAAGACTACAAGGCGCGTGAAAGGAAAGGCTTGGAGAAGGAGGCGAGCTTGCTTAAGCATGAAGCCCAGCTACTAGAAAAGCTACGGGAAATAAGCATGCAGCAACAAGCTCTCCTTAATAGGGGCTGCAGTGACAAAAACCTCCATTTAAATGGAGCGGGTAGCACCTGCTCTAACTTATTGATGGAGAAGCCAGGAAAACCTCCTCAGGACGGTGCCCAAATGAGCAGCCAAATCAACAACGCCCGCATGCTAGCTAATGAGCCAAACAAACTGCCTCCTACACCGCACAGCGTCCCATATTACAGTGACTGTAGAATGTTAAGGCAGTCAGACGACTTTCCAGTGCATCATCGTCAGATCAGTTTAAGCCACACAGAGCCTCCTGCACCTCCTCCTCCTCCGAGGCTTCATCATCCTTCACAGCTGACAGAGCCAGCGAGTGCACCGCGTGAAATCATGCAGCAGCTTGCACACTACTCACATGAACGTTTGCAGGAGTTGGAGTATAACCCACATCCAATTCATCCCTCTGGATTTGCACAAAGAGTTTCTGAAAGACCTATTCTGGATATGTCAGAGAGACTGACTGTTCAAACAATTCCTCTTCAAGCAACCGTGGCACCAGTGCAATCAATCCAGCCGTCTCTACCTGCGGTGAATTCACACAAAGGTACGTCAAAATCTGTTAACGGGGCAAAACGGCTTACAACGTGATACATGGTATTTGTCTTAGTTCCACTGTTTTAGGTACAGTGTTCATCAGCTATACTGTTTTGAAGGAAGTGACTTGATTAAATGTAACAACATATGATAACTGTGGAGATCAATAGTGTTGCCCGCTTCGTAAGGCAACTGATGCATGCAGCCGTTATAGGTTGTAGCTGATGGAGTAAAAACGTATTCTAACTGTATTTTGTTTTTAGTGTTGTCAAATTGACTATTTGAAGAGTAAGTTTCAATAATTTTTAATGGTTCTTAGCGACTTTCAATTTATATTCTTATAGAACTCGAAGCTTCTACGTCAAATCACGAGATCCCTAACGCGACATTCAAGTCCCCCAATGGTCGGCTGGATGTAAGCTTTTTGGTGAGAAACGGCCGAAAGAAGAAGTCTCCTGTGGCTACTGTTTTACCTCAAGTAAAAGTCAAAGAAGAATACTCAGAGGACGTCAAGAAAGGTATACTTTATCTGCAGCTGTAGTGTGCGAGGGACTTTCAACAGGAATCTTTGCCTCTTCGCCCATCATAGTGTTTCATCAGTAGCTTTTATGGCACAAAAGTATCTCGAAACATGTGTGAGCAAACGCTATGGCACATAACGTCTTCTGAGACACAAACCGAAAGATCACCGTCTTGTACGCTAAGTTTGTAAAGTGCTCTTCCTGTAAAACTGTTAGTCGGCGATACTGAGTTGATTTCTCTCATTTCATCTCAACAGCCGTTCCGTGTGCAAAGAAAAAATCCAAAGACGATCCACTGAACATTTTCATGTTTGATCTGACGAACGACTCACCTGGCACCGTGTATACCAATGAAAGGCAGAAGCTCGAGAAAGAAAAAGAACCCAACAGCTTGGTAAACTGCAACTTGGGAGAGAGTAAGTCACGTGTTTCCTCTCAGGGCTACCGTACCAGATCAAAGAAAAGGTCACGGCCGCTATCTAAAGACAGAGAGACGTCATCGCCTCAGTCAAGTGGAGCAGATAACACGGTCAGCAGCGTGGCACGCAAGGTTTACAAAGTAAAGTCCAGCCAGGCCCTAAAACTACGCACTTCTCCTTTTGGAGGAAGTGGAACAGATAGTGACGACGAAGTATCTCTGTGTGGGAGCACCATTTCTAAGCCCGGTGGTACAAGTTCAACAACAACATATAAAGATAAGAACACTAATACAGCACAGGACAACTATGTTACAAACAAGGTCAGTGTCTTGCAAATTACCTTCAACACAGACTTCTACACTGTCTTATCTTGCGTAATGACCCTTTGAAACAAGATGTAGGACACAGCCGGTAAAGCAAGCGCAAGAAATGAAAAAGTTTCCATTCCGGCTTGCTTCGCAAATTTTATAGTGGGCACTGGTTGCTTGCTCTACTCGTGTGAATCAGCCTTTAGGTTACCTCCACGAGAGCTGATCAGTATAGCGGATGATAACCGTGCGCGCAAGCCGGTATGGTGCCAGGGCACGAGAGGAAGTTTACTAGAGGTTGACAACAAAAATACGCGCGCATGGATGCCTCCTCACTGTGACCATGTGGCAGTTACTTACTATTCATCCAATATCAGTTGAAATAAAGTAGGCTTTTTGCTTAGATATAGTGCTTACAATCGTAGTTTGAGATAAACACAATGAATTTCTTGATCCCTGAAAAGTAGCCACAAGGTTGCAGATGTTTAGATCCCACCTGTCACTTTAAATTCAAATGTTGCTTCATATGCTCACATGACTGTATTGTATCTTTCTTTTTTTCAGGGAGAGCGCAGTTTTAGCAGAAATGTAATGTTAAAGAGGACCCTCGCATTTAACCCGTCCGTCTTTGATTGTGAGTAAAGACTTTTCATGATTTTGCCATTCAGTGTCACGCGGATTTGTGGAACTATTTGTACCTCTGGTCGGAACTTTTTCAGATGTTGTATCTATTTTGCCTGTTAGTTGCTGGATGTAGTAACGCAGTGCTGTGTATGTAATGCGCAGCCGTATATTTTGAGATGTTTTAATACTCGATTCTTTTTGTACAGTAACAGATGATGACGTGGACATCCAACAGATAACAGAACGTATCAGAAGACATGCACAGCAGAAAAAGATGTTTAAACGAACGAGAACCACATGACCAGCTTAAACAGTTTCGATCAGTGAAGGCTGAGTCTTCAGATTACCCGCCATTGTTTTAATACAATTTGAAGATTTAGTAAGTTTACTCTGATTATTCTTAGACTTCAACTATGTAAATTAATATTAACAATAAACGGCAACTAGACTGGCGTTGCCAGTGAGCTCGCGGCGTTAGTTGCGTCGAGACCAGAATATACTAAAATGGAAAGTTGGGACAAGAGCGGAACTCCCAAGAGAGACTTCCAGTTTCTCACCAGAAAAAGCACTAGAGAACTTGGCTTTTGACACCTTGCTTAAATGAAGCCTGGTTAAACTATAAATTATCATTACAACACTCATACACTCGCCCCTTAAAGGTTGAGTGACTCTTCATTTTGAGCTTAGGAGCGAAGGGGTCAGCCGGCAAGAAAAGCTGAGTAATGCGTGACATATCTTTTTATGCACAATCGATTTTGGCAGTTTGACATCGAACACTTATTTCTAATCAGGGGCCACGATGAATCCAGCCTTCGCTTCAATACTTATCTGTTTCTTTTATTAACTGAATGCGTTTCTTCTATCAAGCTTTCGAGTATTCGTGCTTTGTAGCAAATATAAAATTGAAAGCGAGGAATATGTAACTCGATAGTTGTTTACAATGTTATTGCGGTTTTGTTCACAACGTGTTCTGTCCATTTGTGACTGCAAACTCAATGCTCAGGACTATTTTGGTTTATTTTTCATTTCTAGTATTCTTGGTTTGCACTCACGTGGTTTTCACGGGTCACGTGACCGCAGCACCCTCCAAAATAACAGATTGTACCTTTCTGACTCCAGAACTGAAAAGAGCACACCTGAATTAGTCCAGATGCCAATTTTGGATTGTCCAGGCTTAATTTTGGCGAAGCAGCGGCAATTTGTTTTTTGGAGATTTGATAAGAGTTTGTATGCGGCGCCATGTTGGTGGACCAAAGTTGTACACCAACATGGCGGCCAATAACTCGGAACACGAAATGAAGCTGATGTACGACTCAGTTTGATTCTATGTTACTTCACATCCTTCGCAGTGCCAATTTTAAAATGTTTCGTGAAGGAAAACTTTATAATTCAGACACAAGCAACGATTTTAGTCGGCCACGAGCGTGTCACACGGTTTTGTTGTCACGGTATTCAAACGTCCATAGCTCCCGATAGATATTTTGTGTCGACCCAGAATTTTGCAGTAAGTATTAAGGCATAACAGTCTTGAACATATTAGTGTATCGGACTTGTAGGGTGCGTTACTTCTGTGATGGCCTTCTTATGACGTCACATGCAAACCAAGAATACAGTGACCACTGCGAAAAATAAATCGCCATTGTTTTACGGCTAAAGCTCATCGTAGCTTTGGTTTCCGTTTTCGGCCTGTTATCTTCCCAGAAGTATTTCGTGCCGCCACAGAAAGTTTCGTCCGGACTAAATAATTAGCGGCGACAGAGTTATTTGCAATTCCCTAGCGGTATCCATCAAATATCGAATCCACCAAATTTCCGCGATGAACTTGGGAACGCAAGCCAAAATCATTCCCTAAAATCCAGTTTATCCGTGCAAGTTCCACAGAGCCAAACGGTGTTGAGTTTGGATGGGATGCAGATAACTTCTACATACACGTAACGAACAATTCAATAGCTCACACTCAAGTTGTTCGCGAAGTCAAGTTACGTCTTCGCATGTCATGTGACAATGTAACCAATCCTCGACCCAGAACAGCAATAATGGAGTTTCTCAGCTTTAGGATCGTCTCTTGTGTTGTGGCTGTCTTTGCAGTGGTCACAAATGGTATCGTGTGCTACGTTATCATCGGACGACCACAACTTCACAACACCGCCAACTGGTTTATCCTGTCGCTTGCCGTGGCCGATTTTAGTGTTGGGCTGAGTTCCATTCCGCATTCGGTCCTTTGTGAACCTGGTGATATAACTTGTCCTCAGTACAGAGCAGTTGCGTACGTTTACTTTGTGTGCGTCTCTGCATCGATAACTAACTTGTGTTGTTTGGTAGCAGACCGCTACATCTCCGTCGTGTGGTCCTTGAGATACAACGAACTCATGAGCACGAAGCGAGTTCTCCTCGTGATCTCATCAGCGTGGTTTTGTGCACTCGTTTGGTTCTTTATTTCACTGCCCATAGAACTGTTAGGCGGCTATACATCTTTCAGGAAGACATGGAAGGTGCTTTCTGTGGTTTTTGCGGTCATATTTATCGTCTTTCCCTCTGTCTTCCTCTCTCTCGCCACTGGTCACATGAGGTTGTTACGAAAACTAAGACCCATGAAAACGAAGACCTAAGACCTAAGACCTAAGACCCAAAAACGAAGACCCCCCTAAAACTCTCGTAAGACGGCTCATAGGAGCCCGCGCTGTGTTCTGTTACTTTGTGCGAGTGTCTGTTTGATTCCACGTGCGTTTTAACGGGGGGTCTTAGTTTTCGTAATAGCCCCTTCGTTTTACGAAAACTAAGACCCTATCACAAATTAGCCGTAACAAGCATAACTGCTTCCGTGCTGCGACCAGAGCGAACAGTCAAACGAATAAAGTCAAGCGGAGTTGTCTGTTTGATTCTACGTGCGTTTTAAGAGGGGGTCTTAGTTTTCGTAATAACCCCTTCGTTTTACGAAAACTAAGACCCTATCACAAATTAGCCGTAACAAGCACATCTGCCTCCGTGTTGCGACCAGGGTGAACAGTGAAACGAATAAAGTCAAACGGAGGTGTCTGTTTGATTCCACGTGCGTTTTAAGAGGGGGTCTTAGTTTTCGTGATAACCCCTTCGTTTTACGAAAACTAAGACCCTATCACAAATTAGCCGTAACAAGCACATCTGCCTCCGTGTTGCGACCAGGGTGAACAGTGAAACAAATAAAGTCAAACAGAGGTGTCTGTTTGATTCCACGTGCGTTTTAACGGGGGGTCTTAGTTTTCGTAATAACCCCTTCGTTTTACGAAAACTAAGACCCTATCACAAATTAGCCGTAACAAGCACATCTGCCTCCGTGTTGCGACCAGGGTGAACAGTGAAACAAATAAAGTCAAACAGAGGTGTCTGTTTGATTCCACGTGCGTTTTAACGGGGGGTCTTAGTTTTCGTAATAACCCCTTCGTTTTACGAAAACTAAGACCCTATCACAAATTAGCCGTAACAAGCACATCTGCCTCCGTGTTGCGACCAGGGTGAACAGTGAAACAAATAAAGTCAAACAGAGGTGTCTGTTTGATTCCACGTGCGTTTTAACGGGGGGTCTTAGTTTTCGTAATAACCCCTTCGTTTTACGAAAACTAAGACCCTATCACAAATTAGCCGTAACAAGCACATCTGCCTCCGTGTTGCGACCAGGGTGAACAGTGAAACGAATAAAGTCAAACAGAGGTGTCTGTTTGATTCCACGTGCGTTTTAACGGGGGGTCTTAGTTTTCGTAATAACCCCTTCGTTTTACGAAAACTAAGACCCTATCACAAATTAGTCGTAACAAGCATATCTGCTTCTTTGTTGCGACCGAGGCGAACAGTGAAACGAATAAAGTCAAACGGAGGTGTCTGTTTGATTCCACGTGCGTTTCAAGAGGGGGTCTTAGTTTTCGTAATATCCCCTTCCTTTTACGAAAACTAAGACCCTACCACAATTTAGCCATAATAAACATATGTAATATTGATGGGAGGCTGTGCTGTATTTCTTCCTCTAAGTGCGTTTCAACAGAACAGTTTAGCGGATGTTTTAGTCTACGGTGACGTCCGAAGTACTGGGAGTTCGTAAATACGTAACCAGACAGGAAGCCTCATTCATTGTAAAATCACGTATATTCATCAATAACAGCATAATTGGCATTGTTATGGAATGTGATACAATATTTTGATTTACGATTTATACATTATGGCGAAAAACAGGTTACAGGCTCGAAAGAATCGAAAGAACATAAATTGTGACATTGTAGAGAATACCTCAATCTTATAGCAATTAACACTTGTCAATGGTGAATAAAAGCTTACAAAGTATTGTTTCCTTGGGGCACCGCTTCATAAGACAGCAATTTAAAAAGTTCTCTGCATAATGTTTAGAGTTCATATATTTCAAATTTGAAAACCAAAAAAAGAGAAACTTTTAAAAATCCCTGAGAAAAAGGCATTGCTCGTACGTCTCCTTGCTCAAAATTTTCTTAATGACAACCTTCTCTCCCTCACAGCTTCCTCTTTTCGCAACAAACACAGAGCCGAACGTGCCTTGACCAATGGGATCTTCTTTTTCTATTTATACTACGATCTTCTTTTTCGAACAGCTCCGTCCAGTTGAATAAGGGAACATTTGCGCCCAACAGGGATCCTAGCGCGTCTGGTGCCGTAGATGGCTTCAAAGTTGGAAACTTGGAAGACATATTTGCTCTATCAGGTCACATTGCGAAGAGTATAGTGTGGAACTAAACATGCAAATTTTGTATGTGCGACGCGAACCCCAGGAGCGTGAGATTTTCTTTTTGTCCGATTGATGATGTCAACTTCCGGTTTAAAAGGCTTCTCGATTTGGACAACTGACAGTTATCGAAATACCTTTACTGTTTTTATTTATTTTTTATCATTAAGCAAATGAAATAGTAAGCTAAAATATCAAAAGTCATTTACGAAATCAGAATGACCACACGCTAATTTTTATTACTCCTGACTTCTTTACTCTTTTGCATCTGTCAAAGGTGCGAATGTCGCAGGAATGTGCGACATTTCTTCGTTTAATTAAATTGATAATGCATGCAATTATACTTCCTCGCACTTCTGACCGCAAATATGCTTGTTATTCGTACCAACCTATTGGGGTCTTGTCTAGATGTGCTTGTTATGGCAAAGTTGTGATAGGGTCTTAGTTTTCGTAAAACGAAGGGGCTATTACGAAAACTAAGACCCCCTCTTAAAACGCACGTAGAACCAAACAGACACCTCCGTTTGACTTTATTCGTTTCACTGTTCGCCTCGGTCGCAACACGGAGGCAGATGTGCTTGTTACGGCTAATTTGTGATAGGGTCTTAGTTTTCGTAAAACGAAGGGGTTATTACGAAAACTAAGACCCCCTCTTGAAACGCACTTTGAACCAAACAGACACCTCCGTTTGGCTTTATTCGTTTCACTGTTCGCCTCGGTCGCAGCAAAGAAGCAGATATGCTTGTTACGACTAATTTGTGATAGGGTCTTAGTTTTCGTAAAACGAAGGGGTTATTACGAAAACTAAGACCCCCTCTTAAAACGCACGTGGAATCAAACAGACACCTCTGTTTGACTTTATTCGTTTCACTGTTCACCCTGGTCGCAACACGGAGGCAGATGTGCTTGTTACGGCTAATTTGTGATAGGGTCTTAGTTTTCGTAAAACGAAGGGGTTATTACGAAAGCTAAGACCCCCTCTTAAAACGCACGTGGAATCAAACAGACACCTCCGTTTGACTTTATTCGTTTCACTGTTCACCCTGGTCGCAACACGGAGGCAGATGTGCTTGTTACGGCTAATTTGTGATAGGGTCTTAGTTTTCGTAAAACGAAGGGGTTATTACGAAAACTAAGACCCCCTCTTAAAACGCACGTAGAATCAAACAGACAACTCCGCTTGACTTTATTCGTTTGACTGTTCGCTCTGGTCGCAGCACGGAAGCAGTTATGCTTGTTACGGCTAATTTGTGATAGGGTCTTAGTTTTCGTAAAACGAAGGGGTTATTACGAAAACTAAGACCCCCCGTTGAAACGCACGTGGAATCAAACAGACACTCGCACAAAGTAACAGAACACAGCGCGGGCTCCTATGAGCCGTCTTACGAGAGTTTTAGGGGGGTCTTCGTTTTTGGGTCTTAGGTCTTAGGTCTTAGGTCTTCGTTTTCATGGGTCTTAGTTTTCGTAACAACCGGTCACATGATCTACATAGCTCGAAAACTTTCAAGAGAGAGGACTGCCATCGCGGCTCAGTTAAACTTTAATCAGCCTCAGGAATCAGGAGCAGTCACCACAGTGAACAACAGCACAGCCAAGACAACTTCTTCCGCGGTGATTGCAGGCGCCGTTGTGGGTTCGTTTGTAGTGTGCTATTCGGTTGGATCTTATCTGGGTTTCTGTGTCATGGTTGAATTGTGTAATCCGCCACGCTATCTGTTGATTGTTTCCGCAGTCCTGTACATTCTGAACTCTGCTCTGAACCCGATAGCCTACTCTGTTTTGAAAAGCGATATAAAGACTGAACTGAAACACATATTTTGCGGCAATTGAGTGCGCAGTAAAGGATTACCGTATAAAAGCTCTATTAAGCCCCTCCCCCCTGGGGAGGGGGGGGGGGGGAGGGGGCTTATTTCTTCTTTTGCCCTTGAGAAGGGGTGCTACTAAAACGCGAAACAGCGAAACAACGAAACAGCGAAACAGCTAATTATTAACTGAAATTAACGGTAATAACTAATACCGAGATTATTACGGGGAACAACGAATTCTTAACTAAAATTTACTGCAATAACTAATACCTATACAAATAAACAAGCCCGTTGTCATCTGTCTTTGAGCTCTGGTATTTCCGGTATTTCCGGAGTGTTGTAACTCATTCATTCTTTTTAGTTAAAACAGCATCAAAGAACAGAATACTCTAATGATAAAATGGCTCCAGAGAAACTCAATCCAGCCCCAGGTATTGTTGTATGACGAGTCAAATCCATCTGGGATCTTGTCGTGAAACTAAGGGATTTGAACATTCTTCACGGCGTACGGAAACCCCTAGCCCACGGAACCGCAACCGTTGGTGATAATTAAACTCTGGGCTATGTTTAAAACCTGGAACCGGAACCCGGGAACGGGGAACCGGGAACCCGGGAACCCGGGAACCCGGGAACCCGGGAACCCGGGAACCCGGGAACCGGGAACGGGGAACCGGGAACCTGGGAACCGGGAACCTGGGAACCGGGAACCTGGGAACCGGGAACCGGGAATCGCGAAGCCAGTGACCGCTCATTACGCCTGTCTTTCGTTTCATCATCGCATGGTGCACGATGTCGGAGCAAAGTGAAGGGTAAGCTAAGAAATATTCATCCTTTTGAGTCGTCCACAGTATACTTTTACTCACTGAAGATATTTTTAATCCTTAGAGACAATGAAGTAGATCACGAAAGGGGGACGACATCTTCAAGGTGAGGAGATCAGCTTTTTATGTATGATTCAAACTCCGTGCGCGAGAAACAAAGCAGCCTATAATTTTATTATTTGCTAAACAAGCGTGCTTCTTGGACCTTTAGATGCAATTTTTTTCTTTATCGGAGCCCGGTTCCCGGTTCCCGGGTTCCCGGTTCCCCGTTCCCTGTTCCCGGGTTCCCGATTCCAGGTTTTAAACATAGCCTTAAACTCTGTTTTCAGATAGTGGCACTGTGGGGCGTGATGGTATGATCCCACTTGGAAATGACTCAATTAAATATAGTCCCTTCATTCTAGTGTTCGTCAAAAGTTTAAGCTATTTTACCATTAGAGTATTCAGTGTGTGTGATTGGAAATCTGTTCTTTGATGCCGTTACTTTAAAAAAAAAATAGTGAGTGTTAAAAAAACACTCCGGAAATACCGGTGCTCAAAGACAGATTGATGCCAACTTGACGCAACATGACAACGGGCTTGTTTATCTGAGCAATAGGTTCAATAATCATCCTTCATATATAGGTATTAGCTATTGCAGTAAATTTTAGTTGTTTCCCTGTAATAATCTCGGTATTATTACCGTTAATTTTAGTTAATAACTAGCTGTTTCGTTGTTTCGCTGTTTCGCGTTTTAGTAACATGAGAAGGGGGCCTTAATAGAGAGGGGGGTTTATTTAAAAACCTGTTTTCAGCCGTAGGCAAAATACAGTACAGTAATGAAGCTAATTATAGAAGTCATTATTTGAAGTCGTTTGATTATCTTTAAATTTTTCGTTTTTACGTTTCTTGTTGCTCTCGCTGTGGCGAGCTTAAATTTGCAATTTTTTTTTTTTCGTTTGATTTTTTCTGGATCGAGAATCGGCACACGGTGATTGGTTCACATTGTCACATGACATGCGAAGACGTAAATTGATTTCGCGAACAACTTGAGTGTGGGCTATTGAATTGTTTGTTACTTGTATGTAGAAGTTATCTGCATCCCATCCAAACTCAACACCGTTTGGCTCTGTGGAACATGCACGGATAAACTGGGTTTTAGGGAATGATTTTGGCTTGCGTTCCTATGCCGCGGTCACACGCGCCCTAGAAGGTGTGCTCAAGCGTGTTTGCTTGTGACGTCACTCAAGCGCATGCTAGAATTTGTCATTAGCACTCCTCGGTCACACATGACATTTGCCGGCTTGCTTGGGCGGTGGTGTTGACATATGTGTTCAAGTGTGTTCCGATTAAATATGTTTTCGATTAAATTCCGATTAAGCTCTGATTACGGTATACAATTGACGATGGATCCGAACAGTCTCCGCGTCCTCTTGATGTATATATTCTGCCGAATACGATATGCGAGGAGATGCAGGATTGTCAATCGCAGGAGGAGAAGATGGCTAATGGCCCTCCAACGACAACGGCTAGTCGCTGACACCCTCCAAGAAGGGTCAGAAGATAGCCCCCCTTTACATGCCAAGCGTTATCCCTAGGGTTATCTCGCCAAGAGTCTGAAAGGAATCGCGCAGTCGCGAAATTTGAGATAGTAACCTGGCACCGCTAAACTTAGCCCCCCTGGGAAGGTAACCCTCCCTCGAGTGTTTACATGGCCAAAAGTTATCCCTACTGGGAGGGTAACCCTAGCAAGAAGATAGGGTAGCCCTCCTCCTGGGGTGACCCTACCGACCATGTAAACGGAACAAGGAATTTCAATAGAGAAGGGTGACCCTTCTAGGAGGGTGTCCCTACTGGGAGGGTTACCCTCCTTCCATGTAAACAGGGCCTTAGGGCCTGTTTACATGATGGGAGGGTCATCCTAGCACTAGGATCACTCTCTTGCTAGGATCAACCTGCGGCTATTGTATTCCGCATTCTGTTTACGTGTCTAGGGTTAGATTTGTCTCGTGTGATAGGATGACCCTAGCACAAGGGTCAACCTCCCTGAGAGCTAGGATGATCTGGTAATATGTTTTGCACGCATTTTGTCATGTAAACGGTCGAACTGGGGACAACTCGGTTGCCAGGGTTTTCAAAAGCAAGATGGCGACGGGGCGCGGGAAATCAAGAGGCCAACAATTTCCATTCTCATTGCCGAACAAAAGCGACTTAGATGTTGATGATTATGTACGATGTTCCACTGCCACACCAATCATATTTGGCTCTAATGAAACCAGTAGCAGGGCAGAGCTTGCGAATCAAGAGAACGATACGAGCGATCGTGATGCTGCTGGAGTCTTAGCATTAAATTAAAAAGGAGCACAAGTTGCTGTTGAAAGTAAACAATCTGTACTAATACAGCCAGCAAGAGCACCCAAACTGCGTAATGACGTTTGTTCGCCATTTTGATTGTCTACTTGTGGTAATGCACCAGTCAATTGTAACGAAAAAATGCCCCACATTGCCCCACCATTCCCCGAGGTGGGGGGGGGGGGGGGTTTGGGGGGGTTGGGGTGGGGGTTACAATTGACTGGTGCATAACTGCTCGCTTTATCAAACCTCCCCGGTGGTGATGCATGTAAACCAAATGTAAAACCGGCTCGCCTGATAGGGTGATCCTAGTGCTAGGATGTAAACAGGCCCTTAGAAGACGACCGTGGTGGGCGAGAAGGCTCTTGCGGTGCTTTTCCAGACATTTTAGAATTTGTTATAGAAGAATCGAAAATAAAAGTAGAGCTACGACACCTAAAAGCGGGGAGAGCAACTGCGACCTTTGCGACAAGAGTTCACTACTGCATTCGGAGCTCTCAAATCAAAGAAGCACGGTTCTAGCACCCGTGTGACCGCGGCATAAGTTCACCGTGGAAATTTGATGGATTCGATCATTTGATGGAAACCGCTACGGGATTGCAAATAACTCTGTCGCACAAGTAACGGAGCAATTCGATAGCCCAACTGTCAAGTTGTTTGCGAGTCAATTTACGTCATTGCATATCACGTGACAATATGAACCAATCACCGTGTGCTGATTCTCGACCCAGAAAGAAAGAAAAACAAAAAAAAAAAAACTCCATTTTTAAGCTCGCCGCAGCTGCGCACCGCGAGCAATAATACAACAAAGGTGCTAAATTATTGTATTTTAAATATCAGTGGGCAAAAAGAGAGAGGCCTGGGAGTTCTTCCAGCTGATTGGTTAGCGCGTGCCGAGTGCGTGACGTGAAACCTTTGTTTCATGACAACAAATGTTCGATATTTATGGCCTTCGGATGTATTTTAGTCGCTGTCTGAAGAAGTCTTGATTTTCTTGATGGTGTCCTTATCTGTACTAGGCCTAAATTTTCACAAAAATGAAGGCCCCCCTGCAAAATCGGACTCAGTTCTTGTGTGTGAAGCGCTCATGATGGAGTTAGAAACTCAAATCAAAGATGTAGAACGTCTCTCTCGTAACCAGGATAAAGAAGCGAAGAAAAGACGCAACTTGGCCGACTATAGCTGGCTTGCAACGGCTCCTGTAAAATCTTACGAGATTCCCCAGATAGAGCGGCTAGCATTGGAGAGTCTGGCATCCCGGGTCGAAGCGAAAGACTGCAGTGAAATAATCACGCAGTTTCGGGCGTTAGTCGATGGGATAGCGCGCCGGCCGGACGAACTGCCGCGAATAATGAGAACTATTATTGAAAAATATTTGACAGAAAAACCCGACAATGAGGGAGATACCATGATGAACTGGATCACAAGGAGCATGTCAAACTTGAGGAACTTGAAGAGCCAGTCGTCCAGCAAAGTCTATCCAGCTCCTTCGACATCACACGAAACGACGGTCGGTGATACAAGACGTGTTAAAAGTATGTCTGATTTCGTTCCCCTTGCGGAGTTGCCTGTGTAAATCATTTTTAACGGATATCTTCGCATGGAAAACTCAGATGCGGTTGAATGACGAGCCGCAAAGCTCGAGGGTTAAATTGAAGTATCAATTGAAAATTGATACATAAATATCGCGTGGTTCCGTACAGTTAAAGTTTTCCGCGTTTTGCTTGCATCCAAACCACCATGCTGATTTCAACGATTACGGGTTTGTAACAATAACACCGCCTTGTGGTGATAAAAATGTTGCGGATCGTGACGTTTTCATACGTACGAAACAAAGGTCAACGAGCCGGCATTATAGTTTTATGCTATATACATTTATCAGATTTATTCAAGTATGCTCTTTTACGAACTGTAAAAGCGGTTTTATTTCGAGGTTCATCAATAATGTCTTAATCATTTTTTAAATTATAAAGTCGACCTCAGCTGCCAGTTCGCTGTCGACGAATTTTCACAGTTTATATTCCAAGGAAACTCTTTAAAATATTTATTTTCCTACCCAGAATCAGAGATGTCTAGGAATTTTTCGTTTTCCGATGTGGCACATAGCCCATTTTACAACGCAAGACATCGTGAAATAAATACAAAACCGCATATTTAAAAAGAATAATGAATGTCAGCATAAAAAATATTTAGTGATTTTAAGATAATAGTGATACTGAAAGTGTTGCCATTTTTCTCTGCCCAACTGTAAACTAAACATGAAATCTTTTCATTTGCAACTAAATGCTGCATGCATGAATACTTGCTTTTGCAAATTATGTGTAAATATATTGTGGTCACACCTTTAGGAGGGCCTAGATGAGGGGGGGGGGGGGGGGGGGGGTGTAGGGGGTCTGCATGACACTTAACAGTAAAAAATTCAGGCCCATAACACTTAACAGTAAACCCCATCTTGGCCCTCCTTTAGGTTCTAATGAATTGGGAATCAAAGTAATCTTAAATGAGAAAGATTCAGTTTTGTTGCAAAATATATTGCCTGACCTGATGTGTACAATCAAATATATAGGAACTGACCAGGAAATCAATATTGATTTCAATCAGTTACAGGCTGGGTGTTGTATATTGGCTGACATAGTGGTCAACAATGATCGATCGATAGTCGTGTACTTGTGAGAGCTGCCTCAAAAGTCATTGACTATCTTGATTTACTCTATAGATCTCATGCTCAGGTTCTTGATATGTAAAATTAAAATGCCCTCAAATAGGATTGCCAGGTTACATGTTAGACATGTGTAATATTTCTGTGGCTGCCGACATGTGTAGTGGGGAGTGCTGAATATTGTAGATACAGTTGGTCTAAGGTTCTGTTTGTTTCTCTACAGAAGCTTTTAGTTCAGGTGCAGAAATAGCATGGACAACATGACCAGGTAGAACAGGATCAGAAGCAAGAAAATGTACAGATTAAAACTGGATAGACTACTATAGATGCAGTCAGGGAAGAGGTTGATGTAGACATAATTATTTATATTTACAGATACTGATGTATTCTTGTTAACAGAAGGAGATATTGAAATGACTGATTAAACAAGAAAAATGGCAACTGTTCAATATTTTTGATCTGTCAAGTCTATACTTAACTTTTGAACTGTATGTACAGGGTGAAGCAACCCTGAAGAGAAGTTTTGTTGGTTACAAGGAAGAGTGAAATGTTTTTGCACAAACATATTTTGCCAGAGTCATATGCCAAATCAACTGTGAAAAACAGTGAAATGGTTGCAACATGGTGCTTTATATGAGGGCTGGGGGGGGGGGGGGGGGGTTGCATTACACTTAACAGTAAAAAATTCAGGCCCATAACACTTAGCAGTAAACCCCATCTAGGCCATCTTGCCTTGTTTTATTTAATATCTAGCTAGTCTTGTAACACTTAACTGTACTTATTTACATAACACTTGACACTTAACAGTAAAAAATCCAGGCCCATAACACTTAGCAGTAAACCCCATCTAGGCCATCTTGTCATGTTTTATTTAATATCTAGTCTTGTAACACTTAACTGTATTTATTTACATAACACTTAACATTAATTTATTTGGCTTCATAACACTTACAGTAAAAAATTCATAACACTTAACAGTGAATCCCATCCAGGCCCTCTTATATTCAGGTGCATTCTCAAGCTGATGTAAATTTCAAGTTCGCTAAATTACCTCAATCGTGTCCTGAATGTTGAACCAGAAGGTTGCTGAACAGGCGACTACAGTATTCTGGAAGATCGATTCGATCGATGTATAAAATCAAGGAATGTGGGACAAAAAGAGCCAGCGATCATTGTGCACAGCGTTTATCAGTGATCGCGTGACCAAGTTTATTTCAGTTAGAGCACCGTTCAGATTCATAACAATCACCTATGAAGTTCAGTACAATCACGTATCAAGTTCAAAACAAGCACAATTCCATTGATCGGTGTATTTACTAAATTTGAGCGGTGTTTTTTTTTAACTTGGTCGGTGTTTGATCTGAACTTGTTCCGCGGTATTCGAACTGAACTTGAACGGTGTTTGTTTTGAACTTGGTCGGTGTTTGATATGAACTTGCACGGTGTTTAAACTAAACTTCAGCGGTGTTTAAACTGAACTTGTTAGGCGGTGTTGGTTCTGAACTTGAAAGGTGTTTAAACATCTATTATATTGAGAGGGAAACCGATGCTTGTCCCAACACGAACACCGGTGCATTCTATGAACTAGAAAAACAATAAGTGCTTTTTCTGAGCTTGAACAAGTACGAAAGACGCTGGGCCCATAACCTACCATGATCCCGATAATCAAGTAAACATTACAAAGTGAGTGCGAATGAATTATTATGGCAGTTGTGCATAACCCCGAGGAGGGTACTCGACCTATATATGAGCCATATAGGTATGTGCCGCCCCAAAGGGTATCATTTTCAGCATTTTAGTCTGAAATATCGGATATTTGGATATTTGGTCTGAAATAGGGTCAAAAATTGCACTGTTTCGGTCTGAAATAGGGTCGAAAATCGAAAATTTTGGTCTGAAATAGGGCCCAAAATTTTGAGGAGTACCCCAACTCCCCCCCCCCCCCCCCCCCTCCCCCCCGGGTGCATAACTTAAAGATGGCCAGCGCCTTTGTACAGGAGCAGATCAGCTCTCACAAGATTGTTGTCTTCTCTAAGACCTTCTGCCCTTTTAGTAAGAAGGCAAAAGCAGCGCTCGTGGAAGTAGGAGCCGAAAATTACGACTATGTCGTGTTCGAGCTCGACAAGCGTGAAGATGGACAAGCCATCCTCGACGCTCTGGCAGAGTTGACCGGTGCAAAAACGGTATGTACAGCATCTATCAGTGCAGCACTAAAGATCCGGAAATTTAAAACGGGTTTGCCTTTTTTAATTTAAATAACACGGAAGACGAATCTTGACCAGCTGTGAGGTGCGTGCAGTCTGGCAGCTGGATATCGACGCGGGGCTCAGATATTGGCTCCTGAGCCCTCTGACTAGTCATCAGTGGGGTTTTCATCAAACCGGGACATGCTGGTTCATAACTGAATCGTCTGCCTGGAGTAACAGCGCTGGTGCCTTCTCCATCAGTTTTCGGTTAACCGGTTGCTGGCGACGTTTTCATTCGCTTCGATCGTTTGACTCGCGGCACACCTTGATGATTGTCTGGATCGTCTCGGCTAACTTTTGCGCCTTTATTGGCATTATTTTGAATAAGAAACTGAATATCAAGTGTTTATGAAATGTAAGAATCGTTTGCCTGGCATGGAAGAGAAGTTAGGAGTTCATTGGCTCGGATCTGATGTCGCATTTAAACCCGGATGCATGCTTCAGCATGACATGGTACAAAGAGCAGAAAAGTGTGTCACCGCGAATGATCTGCTAACCTAAGACGTCCGTTTGTTTTCGGAAACAGTGATAAACTGCCTCAGGGAAACTCGAAACGGTATTATTATTCATGGGGTGCCTGATGTCCACATTGGGGCCTGATTATATGACTGCAAATTTGTATCGTCTAGACCGACAGCTAAAGAGACGATGTTTTCTTCAAAGGTCGACAGCTACACGAGGGAAAATTTTTATTTACAGCCAAAAGCGCGCAGTACATCAACTGAGCACGCGATTTTTACCCTTGTCCCCAGGTCTATCATAGTCTCTTAACCGGGAGGGCCTGGATTGAGCACCAGTTGAATTAATTAGAAGTTTGTTCAGTTCTCTTTACATGGGCGCGACGAGTTCGAACATCAACATGGGAAAAGGTGAAGCTAAAGCTTTTATAGAGCAGCAGATCGGTGCTAACAAAGTGGTAGTATTCTCTAAGAGCTACTGTCCGTTTTGCACGAAGGCAAAGAAAGCCCTTAAGGAGGTTAATGCCGAATTTGTTCTCATCGAACTTGATGAAAGAAGCGATCTTGATAGCAACGCCATAATGGATGTTCTGCGTGAAATGACTGGCGCCAGGACGGTATGTTATTGAAACTAGCTCGATACAATTCGGTGAATTATTGATTGTTCTGATTTAGAGTTTAAACGTGTCAGAAATTTGCTGCGTCATGTTTTCTTTTTGCTGTGTCAACAAGACTTATGCTATATCGAAGTGTGACAACATCAGACTTTTACATTTGAACCTTAACAACGACCAATTTTTGACTGTTGCTAGTGATACTGTATGAATGGATAGGGGGCACAAAAAGTTTGCCTTGGTTTAGGAGGGGGCAAAATGTGCCTCACTTTCCCCATCATGTTTGCAAGCACAGCCTTCCTCAATTTTAAATGAACAAGATGTCAATACTGCCATCACTTTACCACCATTCCATACAGTATTTTGGTTTCAAGTTTAATCAAAACCCTTGATTCTTTTGTGCAGGTTCCTCGGGTGTTTATTGGTGGAAAATGTATTGGAGGTGGAGATGAAACCAATGCACTTAAGAACAGTGGAGAGCTGGCAAAAATGGTACAAAACTGAAGAAGGACAGTCTTCCACATCTACAGTGTAGTAGATCACACAGAACAATAATGTTATATTGTGATGTAATCTAGAATTTTGTAACTGTTTGTTGATCTGGTTGATACAACTGTAAAGACTGTACTCTTAGTTTTGAAAGCTTCAGTGGAAATGTCTGCTTGTGCAATAATTTGAGTATGGAAAATTAAAACTTTTGTATCTTTGATCTAATATTGAATAAACGTGTGAACTTGTGATCAACATGGATTTGTACAGATGTGTTGAGTCTCAATCCCTTCAGTCACAGTGGCAATAAGAGCAGAACTGAACATTCCCTATTGTTATACAGTACCTTGGCCCTAGTAACATGAACATTGCTGGTAACTAGTATAAAATAACCCCTTAGTAATGTGCAAAATATATCCATATTGCACACTGCTGGATAATAAACACTGTAACTTACCAGACACTTATGTGTGTAATCCTGCTATGTATATTTCTTGGGGCATAGTTTAAATATAATACTATGGAACATGTCAAAATAAGTTGGAAATGTTAAGTTTTAGAATATGAAGTTAAACAAATAATTCATAGGGCTGGTCTGGACTTTTGGCAGTCCATATTTTAAAGAACTCTTTCAGGCCATGACACTACTTTGTGTGTTCACTTTGCTTTGATTATTATATTACCATAAAATATTTATACAGGGCTACCCCTCCAGTATAGAAACACTGGTATCAACTGCCCTGCTGAAATATATTGACCAAAGAATTCTTGGTATGGTACAGTATGTATCTGGCTTTCTGAAACAGCTGATAGATAGTTTGACTGAGCAGTTGTAAACTACAAAATAATGTTCAAGCAAAAGCAGCCTCGGTTACATGGATGTTCTTTATTATTTAAATTATGTTCAGGTCTGTATGAACAGGTAAGCTGCTTTTATACAAATCACCATAAGATCAACTTCCTTTCAAGGGTGTTGAATATGCTGTACCACATCTTTCATAATTTACTGGTACTCACCTATGTACAATGCCTACTTTAAAAATAAAACCATTATAAAATACATGACACTGTATGCATAAAATTACAGTGGTCCTTATGGCATGTTTATCAGGTATTAATTATTTCACTGAATGTACGAACACTTCAGTGCAAGGGTGATGACTGAAAGGTGTACAACAATGACAAAAGTTATTACTACTGCTTTGTGCCTTGGTTGTCAAGGGAAAGTGCTTCATTTATGCACAGAGGCTCTCACCCAGGACCTGGTTTTTCAAAGCATGATTAGTCTAATCCTGGATTAGGTCTAAACTTTCTTGTCATTTATATGCCTGAAAATGTGAAGGTTTCGTCCACAACGATTTCCTTGATACGTTTTAATCTGGAAAAAGCTTTTAAATCTATCTTCGAACAAAACCCTGCAGTCTATTGGCAGAGAGGTCGAGAGAAAGAATTTAGTTAATCCTGGATTCTTATGAAGAACCGGGCCCAGGTTGCTTGGCTAATTTTGCTTCTGCATCTAAATTACATGTATACTATTAAAATGTTAAACAATTTAGCTTAATGAGTTACCATTCTTATTTCAGCAGTGTCCAGCACTAATTGCTCTTCATCAATTTCTGCATCTCCCCATTCTAAAGGAACCCCCTCTTTGTCTAAAGGTGAAATGGGCACAAAGTCAAAGCTTTCTTGTTTTCTTTTCTCTGACTGTTCTTGTTTATTTTCTTCTCTCCTTGCTGCATCATCTCCAAGCTGAGTATTATTACTGTTATCATCTTCCTGTGCTTCCTTAACTTCATCACCTCCCTTGCATTCTTGAGCTCTTTGGTCTTGGATGAACACCGTTTCATCAGCTTCATAATCTGTTCTGTTAACCTCTTTTCCCAACTCGTCCTCATTCCTTTCCTCTTCTCCCTTTTGAATTATGCCCTCTTTTTCTACATTCTGAGATTCTTTGGTTTTAGGTACAGGTTCCTTGCCAGATGAGCCTCTCTGTCTTCTGACTTTCACCCCTTGTGGTTTGGCACTGGCTGGCACATCTTCCCCTTTGGCAGCTGAACTGTCACCCAAGCCAGTTTTGCCTTTATTAGAAACATCTTGTGTGTTGTCTTCTGGCACAGGAGGCTGATTTTCTCTTGGGCTTTTAATTTTGAGTCTTAAATCATTGACACACTTTCTACTTTCAGACTGTTCGGGGTTCTCACAGCTTTTGCTGCCTGCATGGTGCTGTGAGGTTTTCAGACTTCTTCCATCTCCAGAGCCTTCTGAGGAACTTGAGTACCTTTCTTTCCTTGCACTTGAGCTGGGGTTCTTTTCCTGTTGCTCAGCTTTTCCCCAGTCTTCCTCTGGTTCAAACGATACTGCCTCCTTAGGATCCACCCATCTCCTATTCTTTCCATCCCATACTTTCTCAGAAGTGTCCTCTCCCCAGCTATCCTCTGCACTTATTCTTGGTGACTCATTTCTCCTCACTCTACTACTGTTTGAATCCAGCCACATTCCTCTTTTTTTGTCCCACTCTTTCTTTTGATCCCACTCCCGAGACCACTGTTCCCCCTTCTTTTGCCTTGCTTTCCTACTGGCATCTATTTCTTTCCTTTCTTCCTTCCACTCCCTGTATTCGAGCCGTTCCTTTCCAGTCATACACATTTCAGGATTATTTCCCCAGAGCTTGAAGTGACTTCGATCTCTGCTCATCCTGTTGACAGCACCATCAAAGTGAGTCCCTCCATAGGAATGAGGTGACCGTCTTGTTGTCTTGCCCATGTCGACCCTTCTGTCATCTGCCAAAAAGCTGGATGCTGGACTTTGACCCACACTGCTTCTCTTTAGTTCTTCTTCTTGTCTCTTGATGTTCTGTTTTCTCTTTTCTTCCAAATCTTTTGCCCTCAAAGTTTCTTGGCTCATTTTTGACAGTAGCCGACCTCTGCCTCTTTGGAACTGCTTAGTCACAGATGGGCTTTCCTTCCTTACCCCAGTCATGTTGTTTCTGGGACTCTTATGGGCCACCTGATCACTATACGTGTCTGCATTAGCCTTGTCTTCCTCAATTTCCTTCAGTCTTTTTAAGTGCTCTTCATTTTTCTTCCTGATGAGCTTCATTTTCTCCTCCAGTGCTGCCTCCTTTTTTGCTCTATCCTCATCCATCTTTATTCCAAGCAAAAACCTAATCACACATATGAAAAAAGCAAGACATAATTTAATTCTACTTTGAGGAGCCTTGGAAATGAATTTTACAGTTTCGAACGTTTTGTGATGAAAAAGTGGCAAGAAAGGAGAAACCAGTGAGCGGAAAAACGAAAACTTATCACACATCAGAAGACTGTGCAAACAATACTGTGAAACAAAACAGACGACTAATTTCGCTTTTTCTCGTGTTTACACGTGAAGACAATAACTGGATAATTGCATTTTCCGCGTGCATGCATCATCACATCAACTGAGACGAGAATTAAGGTATTTTGAGCGGTATCGGGATTCCCTTTTTCCGATTTCAGAGAAATAATTATTACCACGTCTTCCAAGCAAAGCACACTCGGATAGCTTCGGAAGAACCGATGAATTGAGAAGGGGTTTACAGTGTTGTTTGTCAGCAGCTGTTCTTGCGACTTCATATCAAGTCGTCATTAAACACGATCGCATTTTCTTTCAAAGGTGTGATGCAGAAATCAGCTGATTTACAATAGACTTACCCAAAGATGCTCAAAGAAGCCTGGATCTTTCCCTTTGGTCGAACATTCAAACGACAACAACGCTAACGATGTTCTGTTGATTGCGAGCCACCAGTTTTTCCTGTCAGCGGACTTTGCCCATGCGCACTGGATTCCAAAGTGTTCGCGGGAATCTCAAAGCAGTGAAGGTTTTCTGTTATTCTTTGGGAACTTTCTCTGTTTGGACTAGGATGAGAGCCTGATGAGTCAAACCAGGGATGAAGCGAGCTAAGCGCAAATCTCTAAAGAAGGCGGACGATGCTGGCCCGAACGGTAAGTGACGTCGACGGATGGCGGTACAAAACGAACCGAAACGAACAAAACTGAAACTGTCGTTGAAGAACGTAAAAAGGTTCAAACTACGGGCAGATGTCCGATGTATTATATTTCTGTTACACTTCTAATTTGTAGCCAAACGTGCTAAGGCCGACCCTGAGTCCCATCATGATCAGACAGTGTTTGGGAAGTTGGTGCAAGAGGCGGGGCTCAGACTGAGGGAAGCCGATGAACAAGATGAGTTAGGTAAATGTGATACTGTTTGTGGTTTGTGTTGTTTAAACTATTCTTATGTACATGCAGGAGATCAGTACCTATATCAGTGTTATAGCATCTGGGGGAGGGGGGGGGGGGGGGGGGGTCAAAAATGTGTTTATTGTAAACAAGTTATCAAATGCCAAGTTCTCCATACTTTGCTTGGAGTAAATAGGATAATCCTCAAGAGTGATCAGAGGCGAATTTCTCTCACTGCATGTAGTTAAGTCTGGAGAAAATGGATTAGGTTTACTGGTGGGTGATATTTTTCTGCCTTGTGACATTTCCATGTTTCATTTACTTCCAGAAGTGGACCAGTCATTATTTCAGACAAATCTGTCATCAGCTTTTAAAAGACACCCGGAGTATCCCCAGGTAAAACTGGCATCATGTTTGCTTCACATTCTGACTGCAATTTTTGCATACTTAAGTGCATAGATAATAAAATAATAATAATAATAATAATAATAATAATAATAATAATAATAAATATTTTTTTCTTGTCTATAAGATAACTGATGAATTTATAGAAGGCTTGCAAGAAAGACTGGAAGACCCTGAAAGGTACAAAAGTCCATTATCACACACTATACTTTCAAATACATACTTTAGATAGTAGTCTTGAATAAAAATAATGCTGATTTGTTTTGCTTGATAGGTTCCGATTAAGTTTGCTTCCAACTGTCACATCCCAAGACTGCAGAGGAAGGTAAGCAGCTACTGTATGTGTGCTATATTTATTTTTCCTAAGAGACAGATTATTTTTCATATTGTTTGTACTAAATAATTTCCAAAATTCCAAATTGCCAAATTTGTTTTGTTGCTGCAGTCGTGGGAGTACTCAAGACAGTGTGATGAGGCTTCTGTTGGGTCTGGTGGAGCTCCAGGTTAGTTTGATCATAACTGGTGTATGCAGACCTTTTATGTGCATGTTACATGATGTATTGATGAACTGTTAAAATACTGCACATTTTAGTGTTCCATATGATAATATTAATATGGTATGCAAAAAATCACCTACCCAATGTGCACTTAACTTTTGCATGAAGCTCTAATTTATCATGGAGTTACAAAAAAATGTAAATTATTTTTCCTTTGAATAGCCAAAGGTTGCAAATGTACTGTTGGAAAAGCTTCCAGAATTTGACGACGAAAGGTGAGTGCAAAAATATACAAATGTAGACTTGTTCACTAACATACCATTTAAGAATTGGTAATGTAAACACTGCAAGTATGGCAGCTTTCGGAATGAATGAACGCCATTTCATTTCAAAACCATTGAAGGCTTGACGGATATTTACAGTATCTTCGTTGTGATGGATTTCACTGTCCATGAGACTTAAGCCGTTGAGAAATAGGTGAGTTTTGATTCGTACAATTTTCTGTGCAGACTGTTGAAATACAGAATTTTTCAGACTATTACTGATTTCCTTTGGATGCTTGTTTGACTCCATGTAGTACAAGTTTCTTTGGAAAATAAAGCTATTTTCTTTTTAGTTGTAAAGCGTCTGTTAATTTTTAAACGAGGAAAGCTAGAAAAAGTCGAAAGAAAGCAGCATTTGCTCATGTCATATTATTGAGCACGGGTGTGCACAATAAAGTTATGAAGCACGCTTTTCAACCAATCAGAGTGTGGCTTATATCGTGACTATGTTATAAAAGTATGTATGTAATGTAATAATGGTTTTGTAAGCTTAAATTATATGATTGCATCATAATGGTTCTGTTTAAATCTGATTGTTTTTTGTATTTTGTTAGCCACATGGCTGCAGGCAATGGAGACTTCGACATTCCTCGCCTGATTGTGAATCAGTTCCGTTGGCTTGATTGTATAGTACAGGGCAAGGTTTGTAATTTGTATCATATCATAAAATTCATCCGAAAAAGTCTGAGAATAGTATTTCTCACAATATGTCATATATAGTAATAGTTGAGTTTAGTTTATTTTCATACACACAAATAAATCCTTGTTACAAGGTGGTATACTGGATAAATAAATAAATAAATAAATAAATCACTTTATTTAAGTCTCAATGTATTTAGCACTTGCCGTGCTAATTGGGGTGACTTGAAATGCAGAAACCAAATATCGTAAACTGAATGTAAATTTGCTAAGAATCCCAACTGGTCAGAGGCAAACCAGTTGGCTATTTACAGTGTGGCCGAGGATTTGAACTCTGGGACCTCCGGATTTCAAGTCCGGCACCCTAACCACTCGGCCACACTGCCTCCTCAAATTGATTGGTTTGGTTTGTTTATTGTTTTTGCCTGGCAATCATTTTCTTTACAAGGATTTCTCTGCAAATATTTATTAATGTAATCTGAAAATGGCTGTGCAGAGTCGGTGTGCAAAGTTCTGAACAATGAATTATGGATTTTTTTCATTTGTCACAAAATAGTGCAGACATTGATCAAATGCAAAATCCATAATTCATTGCATAGAAGCACAGTAGCTTGCATTTGAACAAGTTGTTAACTCCCAAGTTCTCCTGTACTGTTTGATCTTTGTTGAGAGCCTGAAAAGCGAAAATTGAACTTGAGCAATCTTGTATGAAATGCACTTCAGCTCAAACAAGCCAGTGTATTATGCAGCCATGAAAACACTGCACTCTTAATACCATGATTATATTTAGTTTCTCTTTCCAAATTCACACAGGAGCTCTTTCAGAAAATGTTGGAGATTGTCAGCATCTCATCAGTTGATATCCAGCGTGATATCATTATCTGCATTCCTGAGGTGGTGGATGATTCAGAACACGTCCTGGTTGCTGGGGAGCTCAGGTATGATGCTCAGCAAGCATGTGATGATAATAGAATAATATTACTTTATAATAATATGATGATACACTAGACTCCCCATTGTTTTTGAGAAAGTGCTTACAAGTTCTTGCATGGGTTTTTGGTGACTTAAGTTTTACGTACAGTACTGCAGAAATCATCAGTTATCATTCCTTACCTGCAAATGATATTTGTTGTCTTCTCTCTGTTACAGGAAGCTTCTCATTCAGAATACAAAGCTGACTGTTCCCATTTTGGATGCTCTGGCAAACCTGGACCTGAGGCCTGAGCTATTAGGAGATGTATGTACAGCAAAGTGTCAGTCATAGCAGTGTGTTTTGTGTTAATAAACAAACAAGGATTATTACAATTCACTGCATCATTTGATGGAGAAGCCTTTTTCTGTATTTCAATATTTCAGGTTCGGACTTCAGCTCTCCGTATGCTGTCACGTGCAGAAATTGATGACCTTCCAGTTGTTATTAAGTTCATCCTGCAGTCAGTCAATGACAGTGACTCTTTTGAGGTACAGTAATATTGCTTCTTGTTGGCCAATGTCGCATCCCTCCTTTGCACCTTCCATCTTCCTTTCCTTCTGGCTCTCTTCTCCATCCTTTCCTTTCTTTCTTTCTTCCTTTCCTCTCTTCCTTGAGCATGCGCCTGGTAACCTGTTATGGGTTGTAGCATGCTGCCTCCACTTATCATCAACTTAGCCCAACACTGTATTTGTAAATATACCCTAAAACAAGTGAAATAAAGACCTTTGAAACCTTCTTCCCTTTTTTTCTGCCCTCCTTCCCTTCTGTCCTTCTTTCCTTCATTTTCCCCCCACATTCTCCTCTTAGTTGATTCCCACCCTTTCGTCCCCATTTTATCCTCCCCAGGTGTTGAATGAACTCAGATCCAATTTGGACTTTGCTTCCATTACCTCACCAATGGCCTCCTCAACTCCTGCCAATCGGCGACAGACTAACGTAGGGTATGCATGGCAATACACTGTAGAATATAGTTGAATAGTAAATAGTATAGGAACATAACGAAAAGAGGGGTGGAGAGAAAAAGTTAAAAGAGTGGAAAGGGGATGGGAAAGGACAGGAGTGGAGAGGGGTGTGGAGAGAGAAAGGTAGGGGATGATAGGAGACTGAAGTGGGAATGGAGGGGAGGATAAGAGACTGAAGTGGGAATGGAGGGGAGGAGATCAGAACAAAAAAGAAGAGGAAAGGCTAAGGAAAAACAAGACTAGAGGGAGACCAAGGATCGCTGGTTTTGAGACACGTGCGTATATAATGTCTTCAGGACATCCAGAGCCACGGCAACCAAGGACAGTGAACTCCTCACGCTAGAAGCCATCGCTTCTGGGCTCAGATTTAGAAAAAATGTTGCAGAGGGATGGATAAAGGTTTGTGAATAGAGCTTAATTTTTTTGCATTATATCTAAGCTTCCATTTCTGTTGTAAGGTCGTCCCGAGCGTTTGAATCGCACATATAAGATATCTTCCATTCAAGGCGAAAATGCCGCTCCCGGAGCCAATCAGATTGCTGGATTCTCACACCCAGAGGGAAAACTAACGAAATTCAATGTTGTATATTTTTTTCTAGGCAATTGAATCGGTCAGTTCACCTGCTCAGCATAAGGTATGTCTATTTCTTCAAAAAAATGGCTTAGTTTTAATCGTTTAAAGGCAGGGCGTTTAACCCTTCTTCTCAGATCCAAGTTCATAATTTTTCCCAACCATCCCGCATCAGGTCATCGATTTGTTCGTTCTGCTGATCCTGCACTCCATCGACAATCGAAGGAAGGCTGCCGTTAGTCTTCTCAGGAGTAAGATAAAAGCTGGCCACTTTACAGAGGAAGTTCTCTCTCAGGCTTTCAAGTCTCATGCACAGGTTAGTCCGGTTTTCGAGCTCAAAACGGTTTGAGGGGAAGAAAACCTATGGGACCAGAGTAGTGAAGGCAATGAAGATCGACTAGGCTGCTGTTGGCGTGTTTCCCTGACGACTGAGCTGCTAACGCTTGGCCTGCGTGCAGACGTCTCAAATTTTGCGGGGATACGGGACGTCTGCACGCAGGCTAATAACGCTCGAACGTCGGTAAAATCGGTTTTGAGCTGACTTGCTTCATATTGTGTATATGTTGTGTTTCAGATTATGAGGGAGTATTTTACTGGCTTACTCAAACTAGCAGGAGTTCTCTTGAGATCCCTGGACCCGTCTGTATTTGCTTATGGTTGCGCCATTTACAAGTTTTCCTTCATCTCCTTTGATCTCTACAGCCAACAGGTGTGCTGGATTTTACCTCACGAGAACGTGGAATAGTGTGATGTAATGCAACATGTGATGTGACATAACGTGAAGTGACGTGTTATGACGTATGTGATGTGATATGACGTCACATAATGTGCTGTGACGACGTGATGGCCCTTTAGCACATCTATGTTTCTGTATCTGAGAGCTTCTCATCTGAGTGAGCTGAGCCTTCAGCGTGGTGTTTGCTACTTTTTTTGTTTATGTTTTGTTTCTGTTTTTCACCCAAGGAAGTGGTTGGTGCACTTGTGACGCATATCGGCAGTGGTTACGTCTCTGAAGTTGAAGCTTCGCTAGACGTGTTGTCGGAGATCGTCGAGGCCCACCCTGATAAAATGGCTCGTTTTGCTATTTTTGTCAAGGTGAACACAGTTTCTCTTTTTATCCATTTTAAGGTGCCCGAAGATATGACGCTTGGATAATGATAATGGGTAATGAGGTTGTGTGGAGGAACTCAGAGTTGTAGTACAGCCACCTTCTCCACTTACATTTGACCGCAATTCATCTTCTTTGACGCCTCTCTGGTTACATAAGGCAATCTGGCTCAAGATTGTAATTTAAATTTTTATTACTTTTTTAGGATATCCTCTATTATCTGGACAACCTCAAAATGGGTCAGATCAGGAAGTTGTTTAGAATGTTGAGCACTTTGGCTTTCCACGCTTCCGAGGAGGACGGCATCCAGGACGACATGTACATCGTGATCAGGAAACAACTCTCGAGTAACTCGGCTAAGTAAGACGAGTTTATAGATTTAATACCTGGGTTTTCCCTTGGACGTTTTGCGGGAACTGCAGTGGACTAGACCTTTGTAATCTGTTCAGTCATAAACTAAGAATTATTTTGCGGATGCTGCTTCTCTTGTTAGTTTCGCAGTCGATGAAGGCCCGGATTTCGTATTTTTCGTGGAATTGTTTCGTATACTGAGATTGCTTTTTTGTTGTTGCAGATACAAACGTATAGGTATCATTGGTGCTATCATGTTTGTACAGAGTATGGCAAGACGTCGGTAAGTAATGATAGACACTGGTTGATGGGTAAGAAAATGGTGTAAAAATAACTTTTTATACATCAAAAACCACCACCACCACCACAACAACAAGAACAAATAGTTTGAAGAAAGCTGAACGCAGGAGTTCTCCATATTTCAGTTCACAACTTGCATCATGTAAGACATTTATAAGTAGTACTTGGGTCAGTGGTTTCTACGGTTTGATCCTTTTACACTGTGTCCGTTGATTTTTGTTTAATCTCATCTTAACAGAGGTGAGCAGACATGCGAGCCGTCCCCCTCGTCCGAGCAATCCCAGCAGCAAAGCACTCTGCCTGATGAAGTGTACAAACAGGTCCGTGTGGTAAACTTGTTCTAACTGCTCATTAATACCGTTCTGTCTCCTCCTCCCTCCCCCCCCCCCCCCCCCCCCTTCAACACGAGTTCGCGCACATGCACACTCACTCGTGTACTCAAGGGGTAGGGAAGGGGTGAAGGCACATATCTTTTTTTTTTTGTATTTCGTCGTAAATGTTATACTTAGAGAGATTGCAACGTGAAATGCTAGATAGAACACCCACTCCCGGAGCGGAATTTCTTTTTGAACCTGGTTTCTATTTGATCACTACGAGCGCCGAGATAAAAACCTCA
Organism: Plumapathes pennacea; assembly: GCA_964036295.1. Taxonomy (NCBI): domain Eukaryota; kingdom Metazoa; phylum Cnidaria; class Anthozoa; order Antipatharia; family Myriopathidae; genus Plumapathes; species Plumapathes pennacea. Next base: position 1,692,973 of record OZ038465.1, on the reverse strand, counting down.
CATCAATCGCTATGCATCGGTGTCTCCGTGTGAACGTGTAAGTGGGTATTGGTGTGTCTTTGTGAATGTGTAAGTGGGTATTGGTGTGTCTTTGTGAGAGCTGGGTAGAAAGAGAGAAGGTACTTACAGTTAGCACAGAGACACAGAATACAAAAGTAGGAGATAGGGACCGAGAAGAAAGCAAGCAGATACAGGAGACTAGGAATGTAAGGAGGATATAATGTACAGTATAACACGTGATGTTCCTCGTCCACGGGTCTGTCGCGAAGCAGATCTTAGGGAGCTTAAGCAAATTACGATGGCGACGGCAACGCGAGGAACCAGGAAAAACGTGTCTACGTATTCTTTATGTCTTTGTAACTTTGCCTATTCTCAAAGTTGGTCAAATTTGTTCCGTTTTTGCCGAACTTCTTTTCCTTTTATCGTCTCTTACTAAGAAAAACGACTGTCGTAAGTTCTCAAAATGGCGTCCACGTCCTGACTACAACTTAAAAAAGAAGCATTTGAAGTCGCACGCGAGGGCATGACGACCCCGGGATCATGTCAATTTCAGATGTTCACGTGCTTCTTTTTGTCTTTTTCCATGAGTTTTATTGTTTTACCGACGTTGCCGTCGTCTTCTCCCGTCCTGCTGGTAAAGCTCCCTTTTGTTTTCCTTGGGTTGTGGTGAGGGAATCTCGCTGGTTTAACGGATAGATCAAACTTGTTTCCTTGGTTTTCATATAACAAGTCGAACTTGATTTCTTGGTTGTATTTAGCAGGTCGAACCTGTTTTCATGATTGTACTTTAACAGGTAACAAACCTTCTGGAAACTGTGCGGAGCTGCGTAGTTCACAGCCCTGAGGCCGCTGCTTTGTTTTATGATGAGCTCGGGAGAATAATTGAACAAGGACAAGTGGACCCGAAAGTGCAGGTGAAGTTTGAAACAAAATAACAATTCCTTATTTTGATTTTACCATCTGTCGTTTTTGTCCAGCGTGTTCAATGTTTCATTTCGTTTTTCTCTGGTTGTTGACAGACCTGGATTAGCGAGACGGTAGTGTCAGATTTTCAAGACGACTTCCTGGTGGACAGAGAGGCAGATTTGCCCAGGTACAAACTGAAAGGAAATAACCTGGTTTTATACAATCATCCATTCAGGTCCTTTTATATTGGTTGTTTTTATTGGTTTGGTTGTCCCCGGGTTCGGAAAATTCAGATGCCGCGCCTCACATGCACCGAACTTAGTGTAAACGAGTGTAGCCTCTTGTGCTTGCATTGTTTGTGAAAACCAGGCTTTATTAACCGTTTTCCGTTTTTTTCCTTCAGCAATAACTTTCCAATGGAATTCGTGTTTGGTTTGGATGAAGTTGAGGAGGGCAGTATTGCTGTGAATATGCTTCCGCTTTTGTTGGCTGGGAACTCTGGGGTAAAGACACAAACAGAATCGGAGAGGTGGGCTTCATTTCATGAACTCTTTTACTTTGCAGTGAACATGCTTATTTCACCTGGAGCCAAGACAGTTGAGTTTGCTACTTTTGTGTTTGAAATATTTGCCAGCATTTGGACTTGCTCTCTCTACTCTCTACTGCCCTTCCTAGATTCCCTCCCTCTCATCCCGACTTGGTTAAGAGAGGTGAAGCCATTATTTTTTTGCTTGCTTTCTCGCCCATATCTCCGTCCATTTACCCTTTTCCTCCCTTTCAATCTTTAATCCCTTCCTTCTGTTTCTTTCTCTCGTGCTTTGTTTCATGTTTCCTCAGTCGATAGCCAAGCCCAGGCAAACCGAAATCAAATAAGTTTGCCTGTGCACTCTTCTAAATCAATAAATTCTCGCGACTTTCATTTTTCCAGTGACCGCCCTGCCTCGCTGACCTGTTTGGCGCCTCACTTCCGCCTGCTGAGGATTTGTGAAGAGATTCAGCATAAAGGAGACCTGGAAGGGGTGGATGCTTTGTTAGGTTTGTTATTAAACCTCAATTCTGCTTACTGATAGATCATGGCAACGCGTCGATTGGTTTGGAGTAAAGGACGATAAGACACCGCGGTGTTGCGCCTCTTGTTCGATTTAAACCAATTTCCGAAGAACCAACGATGAAGTACTTATGAAGCCAGCCGCGATATACATTCATGAAGTGATTTTTTTTCCGCTTGTCATAGGCTGCCCACTTATTAGCTTCAAGAAAGAAATGTCGGAGAAGCTGGATTCGCTAGCTCAAGCTGATCGTGAAGTTATCTGTGCAAGTCTTTGTTACACCATCAACTGGTTTAGAGAGGTACGACACATCTACAGTCTTGGTTAGAGGCGTTGGGACACTTACTCTTGCACCTCGCTTCCTGTTCAAAGTTGTGGTTTGCTGTCACGCATTATGCATTCTTAAGGGGGTGGGTGGGTCGAGCAAAGTCTTTCTAAAACCTTGGGCAGCCCTGGAGAAATTGCCTGAGCTTTTTTAGGTAAAATGTCAGTACTCGTATGAGTAATATTATTTTAGGGGTGTACTATTAATACTGTTGGATTGGTCTTTTCCAGCGACGCAACTCCCCAATTACAGGACAATCAATGATGGCATTTTTTTTTTTTTTCATTGTAGGTTGTCAATGCATTTTCCAGTCAGGGTGAGCCAGAGATGAAAGGAAAGACAATCTCTAGACTTGAGAGCATTACTGTGCTGCAGAAAATGCTGGAAAGATGTTTGGCTGGTGAGTCTAAGAAAACGTCACTTTAACCAATAAAAAGACAACTTTAAGGCAGCGGACATCATTTTCTGACTTAAAACCAAGACCAAAATATATTGCAATGCAAGTGACAAGCCGAAAGGAAACACTTTGTCCTAACCAGAAGCCTGAGTAATTTGCAGGAGATTGTGGAAGAAGACATCAATCAAACGCTCGCCACTTAGTTGCTTGAGCCGGCTAAAGTGTCCAATCTCAGTTGGTGTTGATTTTGGTTTGATTCTGATTGGCCGATAATGCCGTAAAACTTGTTTCGACCAATCAAACCGCATAGTTCATGTAATTATCAGGTAATGTTGGGGACCCTTTTTGAGTTGGTTCGTTTTATTGTACAGCAACCCCTTCCTTTGTCCCACCACTGGCCAACTTTGACTTTGAGGATTCACTCACACCAAGTGCTGTTGCGGTGGGAACAGGAGCAAAGGTCAAGAAAGGCAAAAAAGCCAAGAAGGGGTAAGCGTCTCCGACATGGTCTGTAAACGCATGACCTTTGAACCTGTAAACTGATACACATGACGTGTCGGGAAATTCGTGACATTTGAACCTGTAAAATGCATAAGACGTGTCGGGAAATACGTGACCTTTGAACTTGTAAACTGATACACAAGACTTGTCGGGAAATACGTGACCTTTGAAGCTGTAAACTTATACACATGATGTGTCGGGAAATTCGTGACATTTGAACCTGTAAACTGATACATATGGCGTGATCGGGAAATATATGACCTTTGAACCTGTGAATTAATGCATATGATGTGACTGCCGCTTCTTTTGCCCTCGTAATTTATTCCTTAGGACGGACGAACAGGATGACTCGGTTGAGAAGGTAAGGAAGAAACCGCGTTAGCATCTGTGAAAAGCTGGCGAGCCTGAAAAGTTGTTTGTTATTTCTCCGTGTTACTTTGTATGCCTCTGGATTATCGTCTCTTGTTTAACCAGCTGTCAGATTTTAAAATATTATAGCTTATTCACAGGTCTGGTGCCTCGATTTAGTTTGATTTTTTTGTCAAGATTAAGGATGCTGAGAATGAAGACGAGACTGGAAAGGACAAACCAAAAGAGGTGGAGAAGACGAAGGCAGTTTCTTTATCAAACTACAGAGCTTGTTTCAGGTAATAAGAACTTATTTCTTACCGCCATTCCTACAAGAAACATGTGAATGTTTTGGCGAGAATAAGTGACTGATTGGTCGCGACTGGTGTGCAAAATTGCGATTACTTGCTCGTTAATTGCACTTGTCCGTCTTAAAGCTGATTTTTGCTTGCGATTGTTGCATGAGACCTTCTTACGTCACGAATTGTATCTTGTAAATCAACCCTACGACTTGCGATTCGTGTTGTGTCGTAAGAAGGTGACATACGACAGATGTGAGCAAAACCCGGCCTTTAGCTTCTTGTGTCTTTTATTGTAAATTAGAAAGACGTGAGTTATAGTTTATTTGCAAATATGGCAAATAGAGAAGCAAAAACACGTGTGTCAAGCATCTCCAACATTGTGCGGGGGAGGGGAGGGGAGGGGATTATTGATTAGCGTTACTGGTGTCTCAGAAGTTTGCGGACCTTGTTTTTGTGTCAGGGAATTGGATCTGAGGACATTTAAGATGCTCAAGTGTGGTCTGGTGTCAAGAGCTGTCTTGGATTCAAACTTGAACACAAAGGTAAGCATGCAATCAGTGCGACAACCGTGGTTGGATTAGTGAATGGATAGTGGGAGATAAAAATGGATGGAAGGAGGAAAGAGAGGAGAGATGAAGGTACGCGTCCTTCGTAAAAGTTTCCCTGCCTTTGAAAAGAGCTGTAGCTGAGTTAAGAAATCTAAGTTTTAGTCTAGTTTAATCCTCTAACTTCATCCAAAACCCGAACAACACGTCCCACTCATTCTTCTTTACACACACACCTGTCTTAGAGTTTGTAAATGTCTTGATCAACACTTGAAATTACACGACTGTCTATCTATGTGATTTATCCCGTCTCGTTCACAAGGAAACGACTGTCATTCAGCTGCAAGCTCCACAACTGCAGTTCCTGCTTGAAGACTTGTCTAAGAAACTGGAATACTCTCTGTCCGCCTCGGCATCGTCACGGAGATCCTTTTTGAAGGTTAAGTCGACATTTTAGTGTTCTAATAGAGTGGTGAAATGTAGCGACATCATATTCCAACATTAAGCCTTGTCGAGTGGAGATAGATATTGGATTGGTGATTTACGTTGAAATAGCTTTGTTGTAAGGTTTGCATGTTAATGTTACCGACTTGTGCCTTTTGAACGCTCTCACCATAATTCTTCCTGTTCTCAAGACGCTGCTATTGGTCAGCCTGATGTGTTTATTTTTCTGCCAATCGCAGGTGAAGCGTGACAGGAACGTTGGATTTTCAAACTTGTTACGACAGTCGCCCAAACAAGTGGCCATTTTTATGGTGAACTTGCTGCCGGTATTATGTGAACACTTGGAAGCCACCAGTGCTTTCTTTCAGGTAAAAGTGCCTTCTGGGGATTGATCCTAGCCGGCCCACCTGAGCAATCCTGAAGTTCCTCCGACGAAGGGCTAACGCTCAAAACGTCAGCTTGTTAACAGCGTCCAGTTTTCACACCTCGACCAAGGAAGATGCGAGTATGCTGAACGCTGTAAAGATTGTGTTGGCTGATCATTTGAGCATTTTCTAAACCGAAATATTTTACTTATTAGCTTTGCAATTCCTAAAAAAATACTTAGTTTCTTTGTTTTCTGTTTAAGTCCTTGATTGCCAAGAATGACGGAGTTGTTGACGGCCCAGGACATGAGAGTGAAGAGGCACAGCTGATGACGTCATGCTACTTTCTGCTGTTCGACTGCCTGCAAACATTTTTTTCATGGTGAGTGAAGCAAGGGAGCCAGGTTGTCATGAGACAAAATTTTTCGAGTTAATATTAATATCTGATGGCAAAGTCCTGACGGTTTTGTCTTGTTCTGCCCCTGCATATGATAACAAATCGCTCATCATTGTCATCGTCATCATCATTATCATCACCATCATCGTCATCATCATCATTATCAACATCATCATCATCATCATCATCATCATCATCATCATCATCATCATCATCATCATCATCATCATCATCATCATCATCATCATCATCATCATCATCATCATCATCATCATCATCATCATCATCATCATCATCATCATCATCATCATCATCATCATCATCATCATCATCATCATCATCATCATCATCATCATTATCAACATCATTTTCATCATCATCATCATCATCAACGTCACGTCATTATCATAATCATCATCGTCATTATCATCATTATCATCATCATTAACAACATCATGGTCTTATTGCATGAAATGTTTCGCTTGATGCCACTACGTCATGTCCTCTTACAGGAGTGGCTTCGTAAGGAGTGAGAATCAAGCCTTGTGGAAGAAAGCTTTGTTTGCTCTTTGGTCAAGAATGCAACTGCCAAGCAAGTCTCAGCCAGGGGACCAAGAAATTCTCAAGTGTGTATATTAAAGTTGGTTAGACAATCAGGCATCCAACCAATCAGTCAATCAGTTAGTCAGTCAGAACGGTCAGTCAGTCAGTCAAACAATCAAACAGTCAAACAGTCAGTCAGGACAGTGAGTCGGCCAGTAGTCAGCCCTGTATTCGTAACTGTTCCATCATTCTGTTCATATGTCTCTTTCTTTAAAGACAAGCGTTCCACTACTTGGAGCAGTTTTCCAGCACAGTGCCCACCATGGGTGCAGCCGTGGCACTTACTAAACTCATGGTCGTGATAAACGAGAGGCACAACAGCTGCACAATGAACGACGCTTTAGGTGAGTTAAGCATGCGCATTGCATAGGATTCCTTGAGTGAGGTGAGCATGCGCATCCTTCCCATACCGACTTGCACTTGCATGACTTTTTGATGAACTTCTTTACCTTTGACTATGACTTGGCCAAACCATCTTTGGGGGAGTGCACACGAACATTTGTAAAGCTTTGATTACAACTTGTATCTTGCAGCTGAGTTGACGGCGAACTTTTTGAAACGCAAGTGGATCACAGCAGGTGGTGGCAGAGAAAACGGTCCAAAGTTCAACGAAGCTTTACAATATCTTCTAAGGTTCGACCATAACGTAAATCCTCTGCAATGCGGCAGAACCGATAAATCTTAGCTGAGTTTGTTTAAGCTGTGTACATCCGTTACACAGGCTACGTTTGTGTTGTCTTGTTTCGGGATAGGAAGAGCCGGAGTGACTAGAACAGTTGTTTGTTCTTGGGTCAGTTTTCATCTTTATCGCTTAGAGTGTACCATTGCCAAGACTTTATACAATTGCCCGTTTTATCGATCAGCCCAGTTGTTCGTGTTCTGGAACAGGCCCCCAAAACGCGCCCTTATTCGAATTCACTCAGTTTCTGCTGAATTTAATATAAGCCATCGTAGCAGAAGTAAACATTTTGTGTCTCTATTTTAGGATTCACCTGTCTCTCTCTGCTGACCCCTTGGCTGCCATTGAAGACATAGCAGCTGGTGCCATGACAGAACTTCTGCAGGAAGACAGTAGCGCGTCCGACTCATATCCCACTCTCACGAGGTGAGTCATCATAATCGTCATAATCATCATCATAATCATCATCATAATCATCATCATAATCATCATCATCATCTTTAGTTTAGATCCGCATTGGCTGTAGAAACTTTGGAGAGAGTTGATTCTGAGTGCACAATCGATATAAACTTTTATTTCAAATAGTTAGGCTCTAATGCATTAAAGGGGTACTTTGACCAAAATCGGACCATCACTTAAATTCAAATAAAAACAGTCAAAAACAATCTTTAGCACACCACTAACAATCCTACCAAACCGTTTGCCGAAATTATTTTTGGAAGTGCCACTTTTTGACCTCTGTTTTTCTTGAGCCGTGAATAAATCGATAATTCCGAGTGGGGATTGGAGAGACCGGCGTGACGTCATCTTACCAACGCAAAGTATCACAACTATAAGGGAAGTATGAAGTTTTGCAGAAGAGCGCGTGTAATTCTTGATCGAAATCGAAGTAGAATTTGGAATTTTCAAACAAAACTGCACAACATGCCAGGTAGGTGTGTAGTGCAGGGCTGCGACAGCAAGTCCAACCCGAAAGAGGGCATTTCCCTTTACATTTCGCTCAACAATAAAGCGCTGTGCGCGATGTGGAAGAACGGTTTGTGCTACTTTATCGCAAGAACTTCAATCCTGGTGATCGCTTCTCTGTCTGCTCGAAGCATTTCGAAGAGAGCTGTTTTTCAAGGCTCCACCAAGAAGGTTTTCTCCAGCAGACTGATTCCAGGATCAGTCCCCACAATTTGGAGAGCAACTAAAGATCGAGGCGAAAGTGCAAGAGATCGTCGTAAGTCTTGACGAGGGAATTTTTTCGAAGTTTGAGCAGTCTAAGAGTCCCAAAATTTGCAAACTGTCATCAAACTGCTTTCTTAGATGTTTCGTTTAGCAGAAATTGCAAGAATTGGACTTTCGTTTTCATCGCACATCGCACGCTGTGGCGGCGTGACAACTTGTTATGAGTCCATTCGAGTAAATTTGGAGCATTTTTCGGACTGATGCAACTAAAAACCATACTATTACAAGCGTTAGTGAATACAAAAAGGCGGTGTTTCAGTGTGATTGTTGTAGCTTAATAAAACGGTCAAGTTAACTAGACGGCGGCTTTTCATATAGACACAACGCCGGGCGGAATCACACAACAGTCGGCATGTCAAATCAACGTAATTGTATTTATTCAAAATAGTGGCATTGTATACGATCTATGAATTTCACTTTACATTAAAACCCATGCATTTACTAGATCCTTCAATAATTTGATAGAATCAAAAAGTTCATGTTGATTTTGCAGTAGTTTGTGTGCTACTGACTTCGTAAATTTCCGAGTTCTGAAGTGTGTTAAAATTAATAATGATCTTACCAAGTTCCAAAATTTACTTCTCGGCTGAATCTTTTCTTGAATTCGGCTTCTTCTTCGACCGTGACTTGCTCGACGTACGCCGCTAGTTCTTCGATGTTTTAATAGATTTGAAATGTTTTGACAGAATCGAAAAGTTCATGTTGATTTTGCAGTACTTTGAGCGCTACCGTCTTCGTAAATTTCCGAGTTCTCAAGCGACATTAATAATGGTCTTACCACGTTCCAAAATTTACTTCTTGGCTGAATCTTTTCTTGAATTCGGCTTCTTGTTCTTCTTCGACTGTGACTTGCTCGACGCACACCGCTAGTTCTTCTTTCGTGGCAGCTGCTTCAAAGACTGTCGTCGTACGCAAACGTACTGCCTTCAACACTTGAATGTACATGTCAAACATCTAATAATGACTCGAGAGTCCATAAAATAGAAGAATTTGAAGAAATTATCAATGAAAGTTCGCTCTCACTCGAAGACATTTGCAAAGAAATGTGTGTGAAGTCCGTGTCTCGTTGGTAAGATGACGTCAGAGTGGTAAACCGCTGGCCCGAAATATTTATTCACGGCCAACATGGCGGACAGGCGTTTTAGCCTCCTTTGAATTAATATATCTCGGGAGTCTTACATCTGAAAAAAAAGTTTTTGGGACATTTTGCTATTCATAGCATACACTTTCATTTAAAGTGGTTAAAATAGTATTTCAAAGTGGTCCGATTTTGGTCAAAGTACCCCTTTAAACATTTTGAGAATTAACATCCTCGTGTCGTGCTTTATAAATAATTAAGGGTCATTTGTTGAAAGGTAGTGATACCCAAGTCTTTATTTCATTATTTTGTGAGTTTTAATTATGTTGATATGTTTTTATTTATTAACTGCAGGTCTTCTATTGCATCTTATTATAAAGCGATGCTGGAGGAGTTAATATCGCACGTCAAACAGTCGCAGTCGTTACCACTGAAGAGAACTGATACTCCTGAGGTTAGGGCGGACCTTTTTACTTATTCCTCCCAAAGTTATGCGGCGTCGAAGTTGAAACGTCGCAAGAATCAGGGAATCTCTCGCAACATTAAACACTGCTCCCTCTTTGCAGGTTAAACGGGACCGACTTGTGAAGCTCCACATCGCAGTGAGGATTTTCCACATTCTGATTAACTTAGTGAAGGTACTGTTTACTGTGCCGTGACATCGCTATGTGATATAACACTCGCATTATTTGTGACATTACCTAAACCAGTTGGGATTTTTCTTAACACCAGTATTTTGCCCCAGGCTTTTGATCAGAGGCAAATCATCGGAGCAGCACTCAAGGTGCGTGAGTCTTGTTTGATCTTGAGAAGTGCCTGTTACTATGACTACCAGAAGTGGCAGGAGTAGCATGCAGCGTCTACAGCAACATTGTACTTAGTCAGCTACAAAACCTCGGAAAACATGTTTAGTGAACAGCGACAGCTACACAAACAACAGAGCAACAGCTGCAACAACATTTAACAGCAGTAGCCGGAGCAAAACAATAACAACAAGTTGCTGACAGCTACGAAATGAACATCATCAACAGCTACAAGCACTTCGCTTAGATGTGACAGATTGCCTTGTGATGAATGTATTCGTTTGTCTTCTATTCTTCGATTATTATTGTCTTCTATTTTTCCCCTTCAATGAAATAGTTGAATTTGTGGTATTTCACAGTACGCGAGGCTATTTCTAGAGATCTTCTTGAAGCTGGGAATGCCCATACTGGACGAAATGTTGAGAACACACCAGGTCAGGTCTCGCATAATAAATCTCCGTGACGTCATAGAGCCAGTCAACATGCATGGCAAGTGATTGAGTTAATATTGTTTTTTCTTTTAAGGACGAAGTGTACGGCTTGATTAAGAATTTGCAACAGAGCACTAGAAGCCTGCATCACTTCTGTGGTCACAGTAAGGTAAAGGGTGATACTGTGCATCCCGGATCGTTGATGGTACCCTATATATGAAAGTGCAACAGCTTTGTGTGCTTTAATTAATGAGTCAAATATGAGAAGAAATAGAAAGAGGAAGTTGTTTTTTGAGAGTTTGTGACTTTCTCTTTGTGTCTGTTTCATTCATTTTGTGCCTGTCTTGCTCTTGCAGGTGGAGAAAAACGTGACATTAACAAACCACGTTCCCGCGTTAAAGAAATGCTTGGAAACCTTTGTTTTCCGAGTAAAGGTAGGCTTGTGATGAGTTTGAACCGCGTGTATCTCGTTTACACATTGGTTACGTCACTAACTTTGACAAGCTCTCTCTTTTGAGTCGATCTTTCCTTTAGTCAACAAACTGCTTAATGAACCACTTTTCACAGGCCATGTTGGCACTGAATAAGTGTCACGAGGCGTTTTGGATGGGGAACCTGAAAAACAGAGACATCCAAGGCCAAGAGATTTTTTCACAACAGTCTGTCACGGATGAAAATGCAGATGAAGAGGAAGAGGAAGAGGAAGAGGAGATGGAAGTGGACGACGAAGACGAGGTGTGTAATAATATTGAACGTCTTCGCTTGTGTTTTGTCCATTCTAAAGCACGAAATTCCGAAATAATACTAGTGACGTATGTAACCTGATCTAACGTAAGCAGAGCCGCTGCCCAGTTGTGTACTGCTTGTTCACAACTATGATGCAAAGACTAGCAGAAGCTCAAGAGAACTAATTACGTACGCACTGGTGTGACGTGAAAAAACGAGAAGAAAGGAAAGCGTGCCTTTTTTTCTGTGATCTCTTTTGCACTTGCGTTGATGCAAGTTAACACAACCAATTAGTACTTCCAGTTCTTCGTCGGCAGCCATCTTGGGATCTATGCTAGTTCCCAGACTGCGCGCTGTAATAAGTGAAGTAGTGCACCCGCGTCGTGTGAAGCAGCCCTGCAATTCACAATTGGTTGGAAGCATTTGTCTGTCTGTCTGTCGGTGTCGCACGGACCTTGCTGTGCCTGGTGCGATGACCTGCAGTGAAACATTTCTTTTTTGTTGAGCCCATTACCTCGGGTCGTCTCTATCTGTATTATATGTATCAGCTAACCCTTCCCTGTTTTGCGTTATTTTTAGAAACGCCTTTGATTGATTATGGGGACTTGGGTTAGTTTAATTTTGTGGGCAATGCTATGGTATATGAAGACCTAAAACAAAAGAGTGTTCCTAAATGTCGAGGGTCGAGGAACATTTATTACGTTGTCGAGACGTGAAAACAATGATACATCCCCGGGAAATAAAATCTAAAAATAACTCAAGACGGAAAAGGGTTGGCTTACACATCTATTATGAAAGATAGACGCTCCAGCTAATGGACTCCTGCAAGCACTGGTCATGCAGTTTGTTAGCCGATTTGTGAACTTGTTTATATACGCAAATTGTTTATATACTGTCGCTAGTGCTGATTTTTTTCTAATTTCGACCCGTATAAGTCAGCCATTGATGCTCTTTGCTTTTTGTTTTAGGATGAAGAGCCAGAGGGGAGTGTTGCTAGTCATGACACTGGTAAATCTCTCTTGAGCATCTTTGTTTCTTTGAGGGAAACTTTTAAATACGACCCATTTATAAGCATACCTGCATATCAGACTTTCCGGTGTCGTTCTGCAGGCAGCCAAATCCGACAGAGAAAACAAATTACGCCAGTAAATCTCACAAAGCACTTCTTGAACCAGCGAAATTCCTCTGAAACTCCTTCCTGTTTTATTTATTTTTTCTACGGACAGTCTTTCGTGTACAGTTTATTGATTTATTGTTCTTATACTGTGCTTGTTTCTGCTACTAAAAGCGGCGAACGTTTACCTGTGAAGAATGGATGGTCCTAAACAAAACTCTGAAACAATGGTTTTCAATCTTTCTTGTCAGGTGCTGAGGATTGTGAGGAAGACTAAGGGAAGGTTCGTCATGTGGAGTATAATTTACTAAGTATGACTGACATGATAAATACGACGTTTATTCCAACGTCGAATTTTAATCTTTTTCACTAGCCAACGGCGAATTTGACTTAGAAAACAGCCAAACCAACCCAACTGTCAAATGAAAGCTAAAGGTGTGACCACTCAAATGACAGCGCTTTGTGAGTCCATTCTAGAAGGAGTGTTCATATCCAACTCCTGAAACCTAGAAGTGTGATCACTCAAGTGGTTTCTGACGTTTCTGCTGAGCAGGTTAAATGATAGTCTGTGGTCGGTACAGGGACTTGCATTGCCCCTATGGACCCGGAAATAACCTATCTTTCTAAATTCTGCACTGAGCGCCATAAAGTCAGCCTCGCCTTAATGCGACATGGCATCAAAGTGTATAGCTTGTATATGGCAAATACAACTTAGCACTCCATGCAAAAATGCGGGATTGCGTATAATTTGCTTGGACTTGCGTGCAAATAGTTGAGAATAAAAGGATAGATCCAAACTGCAAGGAAAATGAGAGTGCAGTATATTTGATACTTGCCTCACAATATATTTGCAATGTGCTGTCTACGTTATAGCGCAATTTCCCAGTGTAATCCACACTCGATTCTAATGCATATTAACAGCCGTCATTTTATATAACGTTTAATGGGTAGCCATGCAGACTGTGTGTTTCTGTTTTTGCACGATAAGGACGGCATAAAGTTACAGTTCGTGATTAATATAGCTTTATTTCAGTCGTGTTGCCATGAGCAGCTGCATTTTAAGCTGAGGGGCTGTGTATTCTAAAATAAATATGGCGCGCGTTTGCGCCAAAGCTAAAATTGACACCACGCAGTGGCGACAGTTATTTCGGTTTCGGTTTGAGGTTCACTTGAATAAAGTTTTATCGGCATCTCTTCATAGCGTAAATGTTTCCACCAAATGGGAATATTTGTAACCATTCACTTCTATGTAATCCTTACTTTGTGTAACAGTAAACGATACGTCCTCTCTCTGAAAACTCGCAGGACATTTTGGAGAGCTATCCAAGCATTTTTTTTTTTTTTCATCATTAGACATTAGACATTGTGTAGCTTGGAGGAATTGACCGAGGTACGACTCACGAAACCTGGACAACTAATCCACATGGCGCCTCTAATATAATGTTAATGTTGGATTTAGCCCATACGAAAAAAAAAAAAACAACAACAACAATCCTCGAAAATGCGAATCTCTATACTCTAATGCTTGTGTGTTACTTGTATAATAATAAAAAATAACCTGGCTCAGGAACAAGCGACCCAGTTATTCAAAGCTCGATAAACCTAATCCAGGATTAACCAAATGTTTCCTCTCGATTTCTTGGTGGATTGAATGCCAAGTTTTGGTCAAATAACTATAAAGAGTTAACTTTGTTTCAATACCTTTTGTACGATTGGAGAAATCGTGCTTTGATTAACTTGGCCCTGTTTCAGTACCTGCTAATAAAGTATAAAACTTAGCGAATGGCAGTTAAGGTTATAGATTATAATTTGCAAGATAAAAATTGCCACAACAGTAAGGAAGAAAAGGAGCTTGACTTTCTTCTCTCTTCTTGTCATTATACTACCAATTTAAACTTTTAAAACCAAGTCAAAGTTCGCGTCTTGTTATAGACCAAGAAATTAGAAGCGTGTCCGAAATATATGTCTATTTTTGTTTCCTGAGCGGACTACGTCGACCTCTTCTCTATGTGCATGTCGTACGTTAAGCGTATTTGGCGCCAGACCACACCCTAAACAGGTGGCACCACGTGACTCGCCGAGCACATGTCGCGTGTTTGTGATTATTCCCGTGCAACTTTGTAATTTATGGTTGCTCTCTCTCCTCTTCGTTGTATCTCAGTATTTCGCATCGGTATTTCTTTAAACCATACCGGTTTGTCTTGAAGTGTGAACAGGTCGAACCAGTTTGGCAAGGGCATTCTTCGAGGCCCGGCTGAAAGGAAAGAACAGAAAACTTTAGAGAATTGTAAAGTGAATACAGAGGTGATAAATGAGTTGTTATTTGTCGTTTATGACAGCAAGCAACTTGAGTTGCACCCTAATTCTACTAACCGTCTTTTACTTGACTTTTAAAAGTCTCTATGTGCGGTACGACAACATGGTTACCACTACTGGAATGTGCTCATTGAGATTGAATTGGTTTGCCAGTTGCTTCTCAATTTTGGGAAGAAGTCACCAAATCACCGACATAGACTGATACCATGTCTCCACTTTACAGCATGTACTACCCAAGCCGTTAACCTAACGCTAATCCTAACTAAATCTCGGGTTTAGGATGGTTTCGGCCTTCCGAAGCTTTTGATAAAAGGAAGTACAGATTGGAAGTTTTGGGCGCGCGAAGGATTCTGGTTGAGAGGGCTATAAGATGAACGAAGATGAACTTGTTTTGAAAGTGTACCTTGAGCATTGGCTTGCATCTGTGTCCTTTCTGAGGTCTCTTTTTACAGAATCCTCTTCTTCCGTGTCTAATGCAGCATTCAGTCGGCTTGCAGTCTTTCCAGCCTTTGCATGGACTCAAGTGCTCAGAAATCTGGAAAAAAGGGAAAGCAGACACACGTTTTAAAAGTTATTCAAATATATGTCTGCAAGAACAGAGCCGTGTTTTTTTTACTTGAGGCATCTATGTGAATGTATCAAAAGGGAAAATTGATATGGGTACAAAAGCCATCTTTTGACACCTGTAGTATGGACATGTAAAAATATGATGACGCTTCAAATTACAGAAATTTGTTTGTGCAAGAGCTGCCATATATGGCAATTTGAAAACATTCCACCTTCTGAATCGGTATGGAGCTGAAACATAAGTTATTGATTTTGATCTATTATTTTTATTGCTATAGAGGTGATATTGTGGCATAACGAACGGACGCTCAAAACGAGGAAATATAAACATGCAAAAGATAAGAGAATAATGCTGTTGTCAGTATTTTTAGTTGAATGCACGAACAAAGACTCCATCTATAGCGTCGGTTGTTTGTGGTTGCGGTTGGCTTTATTTTCTTAACTGTTGCTAAGCATTATCAATTTACTTGATGTTGTGTTATGCAGATAAGAGCAATAACTACTGACGTACCTACGGAGATATTGGAAGTACGGACAAATAAGAAGCAACTGACATTTCAAAGAACAACGTCTCGTAGGGTCAGAGTTTAAATTTTCTGATGTCTAGAGTCCGTATTCCTACGAGATTTAATTCTTTTAGTATAACCCCCCTCCCCCTTCTCCCTAGTCCCATTCCTGTTTTAGTAACATCCGTTCGTGAACCGCAAATTTGGATTTAAATGACTTGGCGTTTGCCGCAATGGAGTGCAATGGTTAACTAGTTGATGTTTGCTAAAAAAAAGTGCGGATACATTGTAATGAAACGTTATTGAGGTCACTGGCGACTGACGTAACTGACTTGTTATCTGTGGAGCGATTGTTAAGGAAATACTACATTCCTTACAACTTGTCGATATTAGCAATACTACTTGTTGAAGGCTTATCCGAACTTTACGAGTGCCTTATACAGCACTCAATAAATGTCGGAATACTGGTGTCACTATAAATAACTTGTATAATTTTATATACCTGCTGCATTCTTTTTTTGAAACATAATGCGCGTGAGAGCTTGTGTGTACATATAGGCACAGACTAGCCACCTGTTGGTCATCTAGCGACATTATAATGTTAAGCATGTGGTCATCGAGAACCATTAATTAGTCGTTCGTTTGCCAAGTGCAGCAAATAGACCGAGGTCATAATGAGACAACGAAAAATCTGTTTGTGTAACCTGAGGCAGATCATGACTTTGCTGTATTTGGCTCCTGTCACCCTCGCGTCTTGTTGAGGACACGATATTTGACTGAAAAATTTTTGTTGCATGAGGTGCAATAGAAAATTACAACACAATGAGCAATAGGCCTGTCCAATTTATTCTACTTCTTTTTTTATATGTGACACGGAAAGTTCGTTTATCGTTGAATCGTGTTCGGAAGGGAAACTTAGTTTGAGCTGTTCGCGTGAGCTCTGAATGCATGCAACCACAACCAAGGCGCCGGTGGTGTCAGAACGACACTCCCTAAGAAATTTGTGCACGAAATTTGTCGTGACAAGATTGCAAATAAACAAAGATTTGTTATGTATCGAAATTTACGCTACTTTAGTGTACACGAGATCCCTGCTGCATATACTTTCGGTGAAAAACTGGCCTCGTAAGCAATCCCACTGATTTATTTCACGGAAAAAGAAGCCTGTCTGCTTTATTAATAATTAGGTTTTCAGTGCGGCATGAAAAAAACAAAAACAAAACAAAACAAACTAGCAAATGCAGTTCCACTTAAAAATTTGGTTTCCAGGCTGTCCCGAGCAGTTCTATTTCCTGCGCGATGAATTATTTCTGCTTTGAACACTCCACTTGTCAGTGCGTTGGTAAATAAACCTGACGAAATTTACATAAGCGGTCTAATCCGGTTTGAAAGACACAAACACAGCACGTTTTATATCGGCCTTTGGCAGTTTCCTATTTCGTGGTAAAGACGTACCAAAATCCAACTTCCGCATGAGACTGTTAATGAAGATCTAAAAGACGATAAGTAATTACAGAATTCCAAGGTACAATAAAAAATACAGAAAGGACAATGGAATACAGCTAATGGCAAAGAAATACGTTAAGATGGTTACCTTATACAAGTCACAGAACACTTTCGAAACTATTTTAGGCTGCGTAAAGATTAGGACTTCGACTGATTCGGCTGTTCACGTCGAAGAAGCATTTTTTTTTTTTTTTTTTGTCAGGTTTTCTTAGCTGCACTGAACTATAAACATACATCATAATAGCGGGTGTCAATGTTTGAGCCCCGGTCAGCGGGTGGTCATTGTATGCTAAGCCAAAGCGGATTACAAATGCCACACTGCGCTCTCTCTTGCTCTCGCTCTTTTTGATTTACAATGGATGCCGCACAAAACAGAAGGCGTACCCATGACTAGGATGAATTATGGATTTCTACATTTTCTCTTAGAACAGGGTGGAAAGGGCAGCTGGTTATCAGCCTCATTAGCATGGAAAAAAAGCCCGCCGGCTGGCCATTTGAATAGAACTTCAAAGAGACGAATAGAGGCTGAACAATGAATTATATTGCGCGTTATGTAAATGGAAGGACGAAGACGAAATTAAGCCAGCGTTACAACTTTTTGCAAAACAGGTCTTATCTACTTCATAGATTCGGCTTATGGAGCTTTGAGCCGCTCAGAGTAAGTTCCAACGTTTGGATGAGCGCCTTAAGAACCCTGGGAGGGATTCATTGCGCGCAGTCGAACGTAATTTCCGAAGATTAGTTTTCAAAACGTGCACACGCGAACGGCGTGGCCGTATAAAGGAACGGAAGTCTTTGTTGACCAGAAAGGATTTGGGGCCGTGATAATGATGCACTAGACGTCGTAAAAACAACGGACGGTACTATTAAAACGTCAATCACTGCTCGCCGCAACGCAAACAACACATGACTCGCGGAGCAAAGGAATAAACCCACCTTTTTCAAAGCACTTCTCATTTTCTTTTTCAGTTCCCTTCGCTTCTTCTTTAGTCTTAACTTTCTCTTTTCCTCGGCTGATAGTGATGGCTTTTTTGTAGGAGTTACTGTGGTCTTAGATTTCTCCGGCGTTTCGTTTTCATTGGAGGGAAGGAGTGAGTTAGGGCGACTCAAACCAGACTCGGGTGAGCTGTTTGTATCCGCCACGTGCCCGCCATGAGGTTGAACTTGGAGTTTCCATTTCTAAAAGTCAAAAAAATTACAATAAACGGTGCTAATTATAGATCACTCCACAGACACACTTTGGCTTAGTATAGAGTGTACTCTCGATAGGAACTAGCGCGCAACCGAAAGCAGCAGGGCAATATTTCAATCGTAATGCTATATGGATCATTAATAACTTTGATTAATAAGGACTTGAGAGTATAATATTCATCCAACATGCATGATGTAAAAGAGTATTGACAAGCAACAATACCGTTAGGCCCCGAGAAATTTCATTGACAGCAATGGAATTCAAATTGAGGCTTTTGCTGACAGCATAGGAATTATAAGTGCCTTGGTTGTGTGGACAACTAACTCGGCTGCGAAAATCTGCAGATTTGATTTCGTGGCGGTCAAAACACAAATTTGTGTCGTTTAACACGTTGACTTGTCAGGAAGCGGGAAATGCCAGTCCTTGGCTTGAAATTGAGAATCTGCATGTTGTTCCCAAATGTGAAATCCAAAGTTCAAACTATTTGACGAGTAATTTTGGAAAAAGCAGTGACTCATCTGCAGCTCTTGAGCAACTAACCTCGCACTAAAAACGACGTGGACTTACTTTGAGTAAACTCGACGCAAAACATCCCGAAAGGGCATATATGACGAGGAACAAGACTATATGTTTCGATTCCATGGTTTGCTTCGTTGCTAAGACCAACTTCTTCCGTCATGCAGGGTCGATTGATTGGGATGCGTTGCTTCGATGGACCTGCCGAGAAGCGAGGATACTTCAGACTAAATTTCTTTGCGCACGGGATTGCTATTAAGTGACTTCTTGAGCCACGTGACCACACATGTCATTAATCCTCTAAACCAACAAGCTAAAGAATCATCTCTAGCGCTTTTGACACCTTGGCTAAAAGACGTCGCTTCCGGCGCATGCCGCTCTTTTATGTGAAGTTGGGAATTATTTACTCGTGTTAATGACAACTTTTATATTTTGGTTTTTTCGTTTTTGGTTTACCGCACAGCTGGGACACGTTACATACATGACCGCAATTCCTGGGTTAGTAAACAAAGCCCGTTCTCGGGAATCACTTATGGCATTTGGCCAACTTGAAGTTTAAGTTGTTTAGCTGAGTTATGTGGTAGGCACAAAGAAGTAAATTAATAGATACGTAAAGTATCCGCCGACAATTCGCAAAACGTGATCAAGGTCTGACGCAGTGTTCGTCTCCCGCGTGGTGTTTACAGAGTTCGGAGCTCTAGTTCACGAACTTTCTGTCGTTGTATTGGAATGAGAACGAGCTGTTCTTTGTGAAACTCTGGCAGTTTCAGCATTCTTAGGGGAATAGGCATGCTAACAAAATGCCGCGGAGATTATGAATGTGTTAAGATTTTAGTACCTTAAGAAGAAAGAACACACAATACGAACAAAGGGGGAGTCTAATTAGAATTCTCTTGAAGCAACCTGAGGCTTGTAAACAAGGAGCATGGTTTAGAAAGTCAGACTGCTGGAATTTGCTCTGTTGCCCAGTTTGAGTGGGATCAGGTGCTTGGCTTGGGGTTGTGCAAACGATTACTCGTAAAAATGATATTTGGCTAACTTTAATTGAACTCAGCGGGAAGCTTTCGACCGCACCGTGCCAATGCATACAAATGTAATAGGCCCAATTTAGCAATTTCATGCTCTGATGACGTCAACAGCTCGTTTGTTTACCGTTGCTGTCATGGCGACTGTCGAAAATGCTATAATTAGATTGTAAATGAACACTTTAGCGGCGGAGCTCTTAAGATGAGCTCATAAGAAAACAAAACAAACTAATCTTGAATAATCGGTAATTACTGAGCAAAAAGTGGGATTTTTTAATGGATATTTGGCGACAATCACTGTAGTGGGAGCTGACATTGTATAAAGAAGTTGTTTTAAAAGACAAAAAAATCCTTCTTCTCGCACTAAATTTCATTCACTTTCTTTAAAAAAGTAGGTAATCATATTGATATTGGTTGTAAGAGTTTGGGACGCAGCTCTACGATTACAAACATAAAATTCTTGTGTCCACTCGATGAGGGCCAAGGGTCGTGTAAAATGGGCCAAGAAGTAAGGGTCAGAACACTGATTCACGATACGATTATTACGTAACCGTCAAGGGCAGTGCGCCACATTTAGTGAACGCTTTGACTTTTATTACGACGTTTCACAGTAATATGTGTGCATGATGTATCAACATATTGCATAGCCTGTGAACAGACTCTCTTTTTTACGGCCGCGCGGAGGCTGAGAGCCTGTTCACAGGCTACATACTGCGGTGAGTAATATACTAGTCAGTTCTGCTGTAGCAACTGCTTGTCTTTATCTTTAGACCTTCATTGTTTTGTACTTCATCTGATCTCGACCGTGCTTGACCGTTGTTTAGACACAACGCTCACTGACGCGAGGTAAAAACCCAACAAAACATCTATGACACACTCCTGCCATCGTGGGCTGAAGAATAATTGTCAACGGCGTGTAGAAGGTGCATCTCACAAACCTCGGGTAGAGCACGTTGGTTGAAATGGCCTCTTTTTTTATCTTTATTTTATTTTATTTTTTTTTTTACATCCGTAAATTTCTGTCCAATATCTGATTCTTAAAATGCAAAGCCGCTCAGGAAAAACGTAAACACTGGTATTAGAATATGCTCGTAAAAAAGGTTATCAGTTCTGGATTCTTCTAGATTGAGCGCCTTTCGCAGCCGGAAAGGATTTAGGGCGTCAAAAATAAGAGGGGGTAGGAAATTGTGCTGATGCCTATATCCGTGTGAATTTAACGGATCGTTATTCAGTTGTAACTTGCTGCCGTTTTTATAGAACTGAAATGACTTTTACGAAGTTTATTCTTACAAACGTTTCGAAAGTTCCGGCAATCTTGTGACTCCTGTTATTTTAGTCAGTTGAATCATTCTATCTGTGTCCCTACTTCTCTTACTGTCTGCGACTAGTGTCTATATATCTACATGCTACAAACAGAAACGGGCTTAATCTCTCACAGCAGTCCTGGAAAGTCTGCGAAGCCGGATTGAAGACCTCGGTGACGTTTCTGCCACCTTGAAGTTGCCTCTGTGTTGACTAACATTTCTTTCTGTGTTTTTGTAACTTTTCTGATTCCTTTTCCCGCGGTTCTGCCTCTTTGTCGCACGGGCGGACGAAAGGTCGGACACGTGCACATGGATGACGCACCTAAAATTTGTAATTTAGACTTTGGAATCGAGTGCAGCTTGACGTCCTCGGAAGGTTCAGTTCTGTGAGTGAAATTAAGCTGATTCGCTGAAGCGCAACTTTGTTTTCGCGCAAATGGCTGATAAACAGAGCCCCAAAGCTCGGACTCCCCGCAGCGCCCGTGCTAAAGAACAATTAGCACAAAACAAAAGGATGGAAAAATTGAAACCCGGCCAAGGTTCGGAGCAGTTAATTACTTACTTAACTAATTAAAAGATTAGGGAGTTTATGGGCGCAAAGTCCACGTGCGGTTGTGTTTAGTTTCGACCAATGGCTGATACGCAAAGATAATCCTAGTTTGGATTACAAGTGTGTGTGTGGTGTGTCTACACGAGGTTTCTGACAAGTGTTGTCAAGGCCATGTCTCCTTATGTCTTGTCTTCTCTCTCTCTCGGTTTTGTATGTCTATTTATAGTGTCTATAAAAAGTGGAACCACCCGTAAGTGACCACCCTTAGTTTCAGGCTTAGGAATGTATGTCACCATAGGAGGCCTAAATCAAAATCCTTATGTGGGGTCCAGCTTTGAGCCACAACCAATGTCACATGCCGCGGGTTTCTTGATTGAACAACAACTTGAGTTAGAAAAAAGTCAACCTTTGTCTTGTTGCACGTCACATTTCATACTTCAGTGTTTCATGCTGTCAGTGTTTCTGCAATGGAGCTTACTTGGAAAATTGCTCTTTAAAATTGTGCAAAAAAAAAAACGTAAGGTTTTGACTATTAACTACCGAGCCTAAAACAAACACTTGTCTAAATCACGTGGCGACATAACTGCATACAAAATCTAAAGCGAGCTCGTCAGTATGTTGACAAGATATAGCAACTTCTGTTCGACTATGACTGTGACGTAGTTTGGGACAATCTTCAAAGGGATTAGCAAAAAAGCTACACGAAGATGCCCAAACACTGATGGATAGCTAGAGTAATTTCAAATTCAAATTTTGATGCAATGCCGCAAACGTCCACCAGCAGCTTGGTTTTTAACTGTAGAAGTTCATGTTTAATGTTGGTTTTTTAACTGTTTCATGTTTAATGTCGGGAAGTGAACAAAGGGCTCCGAAAGACACGGTCGTCTTAGTTTTGAGTCAGCGGTCATTGCACAAAACATGTGGATTCAAAATCTGCAGATTTTGTAGTTAGGGCCCGGTTTTTCGAAAGCCGATTAAGCTAATCCAGGATTAACGAAATTCTTTCTGACGACCTCTCTGCCGATAAAATGCAGGGTTTTGTTCAAATATGGATTAAAAAGCTTGTTTTAGCTGAATACGTATCAAGGAAATCGTTGCAGGACAAAATCTTTACATTTTCAGGCTTATAAATGACAAGAAAGTTTACACCTAATCCAGGATTAGCCTAATCGTGCTTTGAAAAACCGGGCCCAGTGTAAAGTCGTAAAACCACAAGTCTTAGTCAAGAAATTCAATACTAGGGCTTGATACTTAAATATAAGTTAGCCCAATACATGCTCTATAACATCGGTTGTGCATAAGAAAAATCGGGGCAAAAACTTTGTAAAATTTTAACTCAAGTTAGACCGAGTTGTACAATAATGGCGATGAACGCTGACCAACGGAAGTGACAACGCGGTGTCAAGGCTTGAAAAACGTACAACTGTACGTTTTGACGCAAATTTTTCTTCTAGTTCTGACTCTGTGGTAGCGTGAACAGATTCGTGCGGTATGCGGGAAAATAGTCACTGTCTCGGTTTTAAATGAGATTAGAAGCTGTAAATCCTATTTATCGCCTCTTTGCGATCTGACAAGGCGAAGAAAAGCTTCCAATAATGTACACGTGTTTATTAAGATTGAACGGTTACATTTATACTTGTTGCGCGCAATATTGCATGGCTGCATGTGAATCGACAAAGACTCCATATAAGTGGCAGCCTCGTGGTTTCCCAACGCAACTCTCGTGTTCTCCCAACTTTCCGCCTGTGTAGATGAGGCATATTACACGGCAACACGTTATATATTTCTTAACTAATCCTGAACTATATCGAAACCGAACAGTTGTAACCGCTCAAATGAAAGCTCTCAACGAGTACATTCTAACAGCAGTGTTTGCTTTTAACTTCCAGTGAATGGTCAAATGAAACCTATAAAGTGGCACTCAAATGAAAGCTCTCAATCAGTACATTCCTAATAGCAGTGCTCACTTCCAGCTCCTGAGTGTCAAATAGAACCTATAAAAAGTGTGATCACTCAAATGAAAGCTCTCAACGAGTATTCTAATACCAGTGCGAATCTTCTTTCGAGCAATATGATTCTCTTTGTACATACAGTTAAGGTTTCAAGTAGGAATTTAGATAAAGCCATACTTTATTATGGTAGAGTCACCCGTCTAGTGTACATGTCACCACACTAGACGCGCTTCAAGTTCAAGTTTCTAATCTTTAGCGGCTGCACGATAGTTCACGGCGAGCTTTAAGTTTAGAGTCAGTGCCCTGCAATTTCCGCAATTTAAACGGATTTGATTAAGAACGAAAGAAAACAAGGTTGGCTCCAGAAAAATTCAACAGTCTCTAGAAACTTCACTCAGCAATTTTCGACAGGTCTGGACGTGACAGGGCACAGAATAACTTCTGGTCAGCAAGTCGCGGTTTTTCCCTAATCGCCTCGTCGCCAGACTACAAACCATGCAGATGCTGTCAAAAATCCGTCGTCGCATTAGTTTGAGGATTGTTTGTCTGTGGTGGAGGCGATTTTTAGGGTGTTGACATAAATCGCTCGCGTAGATTAGGGAATGCTTGACATGGTCCAAATGGAATACTGAAAATCACGCGTTGTCTTGTGAGATATTTTAAAGGGTTGCTATTGATTCAGTTTAAATTGTTTTTTTGTTCTGCCTGGTTTCTGTTCAGGACGCAGTTGAGAGCCTATACACTACCCCGGTGTACATACTAACATAAACACCGATTAGAAACATTTGATACAGTTTCAGGAGAATTAACATTTAAGCGTTGATGGCCAAGGAACCGCAACACACGCAAGGTGTATTTTTGGAGGATTTTTCTTTTGAATAATTACCTTGTCGTGAGATAAATTTCTCGCTCGGCTCGAGAAGGCGAGTTTCTTTCGCAAACTCTTGGTCCCCTTTGTAAGCCCACAGCAGCTTTAGCACAGTGTGGCCTGTAAACGCTCTCAGTGCATCTTAATTGGCTGATTTGTTCAAATTAGTACTAAAAGCAATCTTCTCCCGGTAGCTTAGATCCTAGATTCTGCAAGTATAGTGAGACATTTTATTTGCCTTGTTTGAGCAATTTTGGATGGAATATAGTACAGTGCAGTAAAACATAGCGTTGGACCTAGTGAACTCAGAAAGAGCTCATGTTTTGATCTAAAAGACCGACAAACACCGGCCAGTCTGATACAGTTTGCGCTGATCCTATGCGAGTTATTAAGGGGGAACTGAGTTAATAGTCAAACGTCCAACAGAAACGCCTGAATACCAAGAGGATATTTAACAGGGATGATTTTCTAGCATGAAATAAGACAGATTAAAAGTGATAAAATCGGTCCTTACCTGTTTGATTCGCGACCTTCAGCGGCTCGGACTCCCACTCTGACTGGCTCAAACTAATAATGCAGGGGTAAAAATGCAAAGTATTAGTATTTATTTACAATGGTAAAATAACACGTCTAATCTTTCCTTCCTCAGCTCAGCATACTGCAAGTTCCATCGCATACTTTCAAACAGACGGACATAAGAAAATTATGCGCTTTCTTGTGGCTATTCTTTCGATAAGTCTCAATTCGTTATTTCCGTTAGTGAGGACTGACAAGATCTTTGTGATCTAATCCGAAACGTTTTCCGGGCAACGTCGAAATCCTATTAATTAGCTAAAGCACAGTGGGATAAAGCTTTGTGATGAAATCTTTCAACAGTGTTGTGAACTCAAAGGCACTGAGCCATTTTGTTCAGTGCTTATTCCAGTCGATTTTGTACATTTGCGTGTGTTTCTACACCTAAACCGGAAATATCTTTAAGTGAAAAAAATATTTTCGGAAGCCAAACTTGAAGAGGAGGGATGTGCGCAAATTCTCAACCTTCTCCCGGGGATAGAAAAAAAAGCTTGCGATTTGTTCACCAGGATCCAGTTGTTCAAAGCACGATTAAACTAATCCAAGATTAGGTCTAAACTTTGCTGCTATTTTGCGCCTGAATGAGATGGATTTTAATTGTTTTTTTATAAAGAGACTGCAGTTTGTAGAAAGTTAGATAAATGGGTTTTGAACAACTGGTCCTAGTTCGCATTACGTTTAAACGATAAACAAGTTCGGAAGACTGGAATGTTGGCAATAAAATATTTTCAGTAAACGAAACTCTCGATTCTGAAATTCATGCCAAGCCAACACACAACTTACTCTTATTGGAACACGGCCAAAACCGTGCGCTACTGGAATTCGTGTTTTTCGCCGCCGGTACTCCTACGAAGGCCTAACGCCGTTCCGCAGTCTTTAAACTTTGCGGACACATGAGGTGTACGGTTTATGATTTTGACAGCGCGGACCAACACAAGTTCTCACATGGACTTGCATTCCGTAGTTGTTCCTCAAACCCACTTAGGATTTCGATAAAAATTGACCTTAACAAATTCTTCACCAAGCTTTGCCAAAGCTAATTTTCGAGGTCCGATCTGTAACTGCAGATAATCGTGTTAGACACTGTTAATGTGTTCATTTCTGTGGATTTATCTTTTCTTGATGTTGCATAGTGTGTGAGCTGTGATATCCAGTTATGAACGGCTGTCTGGTGTCTGTTTTCTTTTCTATTGACATATTGGCCTGTATTTGTCTGGCTTCCAAAAGTCTTCTTTTTTTTCTCAGACAATACGTATGGTATATGTGAAAGATCACTACTTATCTTTGTCCTTTTCCGACTATTCAGATTACGCCCCTCCCCAAAACGCACACGTGGTTATAAAAACAACTTATAGATGTAGCAAAATAGTCGTTTTTGGATGACTGTCGAAAAAGTAGTAATCGTCTTTACGTTTTTGCATGGATTGGTCCAAATAATTTTGGCAGCATTCTCTGCAAATCACAGGTGGAACAAAAGCAAAACCTGATTGCGCCGATCCTTACACGCAAGCAACAAGTGACGATGACATTTCCTTGCACTTCTGATTGGTTTTTCAAAGTAAAACCAAACGAAACTACTTTTGCGTCTGATTCGTTAAAAAAAGTATTTCTTACAGCCACTGTGATTGGCGATGCACATACTTTTGGTTTTGGTTTTACGAAAACCGCTCTATAACTGATTGCAGCACGTTGCTCGTTTTGTTGCCTGTTTGTTTGCTTGTTTTTGTTCTTTCTGTGTCTGTTCTAGTTCCAGTTTCTGTCTTGTTTAATCTCGGTTTTCGTTGCATGTTTCGACGCTCTATCGTTCTTTCCGCTGTCGGTGTCGGACTAGTATCGTTCTGTCCAGTTCATGTCGACTTTACCTCGAGTAAGCATCTATAAAATTAAGGAACATCTTGTCCATATTTTCCGCTGCCTTTAAGACATCCAGGTCAAGTTTAAGTAAACTTATTTCGTATTCAGCCCGCTGGCTGTTTGCTTTCGATGTGCAGGGCCGTTGACCAAGTGACTTCGACGCGTCGTTGATTGTTCGTACTGAAGGTATCTACCATGACTTGGCTTTTTCTATCTCACGGAGATTGATGAACTGAGTTTATAAACGGAGACCCTGCCACAGTATATACAGGATCGAACGGCGATTGGCGTTTCCATTAGATCACTGTGCCACTAAATCAGCTTGCATTGAAGTCGTTCTACACATACTGACGGGCGACTCTGTTCATCGCGACAATTCGGTATAAAAACGTGAGTGCATGCTTTGCTTTATCAGTCGATCTGAAGCGCCTACACAGTGTGTCTGTGTTCTTAGTAACCTTACCTGTATCTTATTCCTCCCTATAATTGTGTGAGGAAGCTGATAGTTAAATAATACGTTTGTTGTATCAGCCATAAATCTGGGATAAGTTGCGGAGCCGTGCAGCGAACGTAACTGAGAACTATAGACTGTAGTAATCATTTCCTTTCTTTTTAGTGAAGTGTGTTTGTTTAACATTCATTTTATACGCTTGTATAGAACAAAAAGCGATTATATTTGTTTCAAACGTGAGATTTGAGCTCTTGTAGATACATTATATTTAAAGTAAACAACACCTTTTTTGAACATATGATGATTTCACTCCCTGAACACCTCCCCTAAATTCTCGCTTTGGATGGCATTGATGACAGCCGTCAGAAATGAAATATTTCAGCCTAGGTTGTATTCCTCACTCACTATCAATGCCTCTGACTGACTCGCTCAGTAACAATGTTTAAAAGAGATCCAAAGCGCCGGTTATATATGACCAACAGGCTCTCTGCTAAATTAGTTCCCAACTCGCCAAGAGAAGGCACAAATATATAGAAAGACGCCGTCTTATATTAAGCATGACTGAACTCCAACTTCGAGTTGGACTCAAACTCACAAATGACTCGAGTTCAAGAATATACTTCACAGTCATGTTTTTACCGGACCGACGAATAGGTCATTAGTAGGAGCAGGTCATAGTTCTATATAGCTTGCTTACCAGCACTATAGCTTGTCACGAATCTCACAGCACTGCGGTAACTCTGACTGTCCCGGCTGCTCTAGAAAACGTGGCTAGGGGGGCTGTTCTGTGTTTATGAAGTATCAGGGCGGCTGTCGTATTACGGAGATGAAGAAGAATTCGTGTGGAGGAAGCCAGGTTCCGGTCAAAAGGTGGATGAAATTGACTTTTTCACCTAAAAATCCCAAAGCGGTGTTTGAGAGTAGACAGCGCGCGCATTACAGTGTAATGCCGACAAAATGAGCCTCAATTTATAATCCCTCCTAGTTTGATAAAGCTGACCAAAAAAGGGACAGAAATAGCAGGGGCTTGTTTGTTTAGCAGATGCTGCACTTTTAGGGTTATATTTCTCGCTTGGATTGTCTTTGCGGAGGTCGCCAGAGTCAAAATGAGCTTGTTTTCATTAGCAAGTAAGAAACTATCGATCATTTTTTACCACTTTCTCACTTTATACAGTTTGCCTGTAGGCTGAAAAAAACTAAAGTGACATCATATTAACTGCACTCTGACCCAAAACAATCTCCCCATGCTTGCCATCATAAGTGGAAGTAATTTTTTTTAGTTGTTGTTGTGCGAGGGCATTCCATAGAGTGTTTATCATCTCACGCAAAGAATGTTGGCTAAAATGTGACAAAATAAGAACCTAGCGAAGCTCAAGTATTTTCATAATATAACAAAGTAACGCGAGTCGACAGATAAGTTTCGGTTTATTTACAGTTTCGATAAACAGGCAGAGCAAGTCATTCAAACTATCAGACCTAAAAATATTGCAGTTCTGTGTCTACATCCTGCCTGATCATAAGCAATTCCTTTTCCCAATCGGTATACTGCATACATAAGGAATATTCATATAAGTACAGCTTGGAGGAATGGCCAAGTGAGGTATAAATGCCCAAAACAAGACATTGATCATTTATCAGTTATCAGAAGGATGAGAAGAGTTCATTTTGACGCCATCCGAACGGCTAACTAATTATTTTCTAAACGCCTCAGGCCTACGATAGATACACTAACTCGATACTTAAGTCGAACTCTCAATTTCCGCGCGGGCGCGAAATCATCTAATCTCATCAAGCATTTGCATCATAGTCAACGCTTCCTGTTTACAAATTCTCCCTGTGGGTAATGCGGGCAGTTTAATCGCTTCGGCTTTGCGGGAAATACGCAGACAGGCATGATTTTCTTGGCACTGACTCAAAAGTTGTCGACGTTTAGCGAAAGAAACCTCCTCTATGTCATTTAGTGCAATAAGCTAACACTTCTGTGTGTTCTACACTCGGTTGCAACTCACAGAAGTCGATATGAATTCAACGTCAACATTCAAATGGTTAATTTTCTGTGATTTTGATCACTGCATGGGTCTACTGTAATGTTAAACAACATTGAAAAATATAGTAGTTGTAAATAAATGGATAGATGGGAGAACACGAGTCCCCAGAGAAGTGACTGACGCAACCGTCCATAGACACCTATACGGCATGAAGTGATTCGGAGTATATTTGTCGCAGTATTCGTTGTCGGCGCATACACGTCACCTTTATCAAATTGGAGTTGTCCATGTGAACACCTATCCAGGTCCTACTTGCCTCAACTATGCCTAGCACTGGATGGCACAAAATTTAGAAGATGGTAGAACGCCGGACACGTATGCCGGTATGTGACGCTATCTTTCTGACACAAATGAAGGGAAATGACTGCGACAAGGAATAGCATGTGCGGCAGTTCCCAAATAGATTCCTCTTTGACCTTAACAAGTATTTCTTTCCGCAAATATTACTGCTAAGTGAAGAGCGTACAAAAAGAAATAAGCATATTGCTGGCTCGGCGGCAGAACGTTGATCGGAACTCCTTCGATACTGATCCGCTTTTTGACGCACTGATGTCTCGGGTCCGGCTTTAGTTCCGCTCTTTTTGCTTGGGTTTACAGGAAATAAACTATGATAATTAACTTTCTCCGGTTTGCCCTTGCTTACTTCTGATCATTAGAAAATTGCTTCAAGCTGAAGAAATTTCTCAGCTTGGAATCGACGTATTCCGAAAACTTGGAGCCTGAAGCCGGAGACTTAAGGTTGTTTGTCAAGCTAGACGGTTCCGTGTTTCCACTATCGTTGAACATCATTTCACGCTTAAAGTATTTTATGACAGTGTTCTTGTGAGGTTGTCAGGTATCAGTTGGTTTAGCTCCACACAATGTTGATAAGGTCAGTGATAAGCCATACCGGCGAGTGCTTTCGATACACTAACTAAGGTACAAGCGCTCTGTATGGCCAAGAACGTACATTGCGACGATTAAGGCAAATAGTGGCTCTACGTAAAACTAATCTAATGTTCCCTGTGATCCTATAGCCGTTTTACAACGCAAAAAAGTCAGAAGTATAGGTGAATAGACGAAATAAGACTACAGCTCCATCTATTGTAACAATGTATTTTTAGTAGATCTGACTAGTGCCTTCATGATTCAGTTCTGAGGAATGTGAGGACACAGCAAGAAACCCACACTGAACGGAGTTCCTTTCATGCTTTGTGAGTCAATTTGTCGAGTGCGAGAACCTCGTTTTTATTATATAGCAAATATGTTTAATGCGACCTAAGGGTTTACCACATTAGCTTAAATTAGGATATCCACATAGAACGGTGCCTTTTGAACAAGCCTTTAAAATGTTGTTACAGTGGAATCGAGAATCACCCAAAAACTATGCCGAAAAACCAGTTACCACATTAGCTTAAATTAGGATATCCACATAGAACGGTGCCTTTTGAACAAGCCTTTAAAATGTTTGTTACAGTGGAATCGAGAATCACCCAAAAGCTATGCCGAAAAACCAGTTACCACATTAGCTTAAATTAGGATATCCACATAGAACGGTGCCTTTTGAACAAGCCTTTAAAATGTTTGTTACAGTGGAATCGAGAATCACCCAAAAGCTATGCCGAAAAACCAGTTACCACATTAGCTTAAATTAGGATATCCACATAGAACGGTGCCTTTTGAACAAGCCTTTAAAATGTTTGTTACAGTGGAATCGAGAATCACCCAAAAGCTATGCCGAAAAACCAGTTACCACATTAGCTTAAATTAGGATATCCACATAGAACGGTGCCTTTTGAACAAGCCTTTAAAATGTTGTTACAGTGGAATCGAGAATCACCCAAAAACTATGCCGAAAAACCAGTTACCACATTAGCTTAAATTAGGATATCCACATAGAACGGTGCCTTTTGAACAAGCCTTTAAAATGTTGTTACAGTGGAATCGAGAATCACCCAAAAACTATGCCGAAAAACCAGTTACCACATTAGCTTAAATTAGGATATCCACATAGAACGGTGCCTTTTGAACAAGCCTTTAAAATGTTTGTTACAGTGGAATCGAGAATCACCCAAAAGCTATGCCGAAAAACCAGTTACCACATTAGCTTAAATTAGGATATCCACATAGAACGGTGCCTTTTGAACAAGCCTTTAAAATGTTTGTTACAGTGGAATCGAGAATCACCCAAAAGCTATGCCGAAAAACCAGTTACCACATTAGCTTAAATTAGGATATCCACATAGAACGGTGCCTTTTGAACAAGCCTTTAAAATGTTGTTACAGTGGAATCGAGAATCACCCAAAAACTATGCCGAAAAACCAGTTACCACATTAGCTTAAATTAGGATATCCACATAGAACGGTGCCTTTTGAACAAGCCTTTAAAATGTTGTTACAGTGGAATCGAGAATCACCCAAAAACTATGCCGAAAAACCAGTTACCACATTAGCTTAAATTAGGATATCCACATAGAACGGTGCCTTTTGAACAAGCCTTTAAAATGTTGTTACAGTGGAATCGAGAATCACCCAAAAACTATGCCGAAAAACCAGTTACCACATTAGCTTAAATTAGGATATCCACATAGAACGGTGCCTTTTGAACAAGCCTTTAAAATGTTGTTACAGTGGAATCGAGAATCACCCAAAAACTATGCCGAAAAACCAGTTACCACATTAGCTTAAATTAGGATATCCACATAGAACGGTGCCTTTTGAACAAGCCTTTAAAATGTTTGTTACAGTGGAATCGAGAATCACCCAAAAGCTATGCCGAAAAACCAGTTACCACATTAGCTTAAATTAGGATATCCACATAGAACGGTGCCTTTTGAACAAGCCTTTAAAATGTTTGTTACAGTGGAATCGAGAATCACCCAAAAGCTATGCCGAAAAACCAGTTACCACATTAGCTTAAATTAGGATATCCACATAGAACGGTGCCTTTTGAACAAGCCTTTAAAATGTTGTTACAGTGGAATCGAGAATCACCCAAAAACTATGCCGAAAAACCAGTTACCACATTAGCTTAAATTAGGATATCCACATAGAACGGTGCCTTTTGAACAAGCCTTTAAAATGTTGTTACAGTGGAATCGAGAATCACCCAAAAACTATGCCGAAAAACCAGTTACCACATTAGCTTAAATTAGGATATCCACATAGAACGGTGCCTTTTGAACAAGCCTTTAAAATGTTGTTACAGTGGAATCGAGAATCACCCAAAAACTATGCCGAAAAACCAGTTACCACATTAGCTTAAATTAGGATATCCACATAGAACGGTGCCTTTTGAACAAGCCTTTAAAATGTTGTTACAGTGGAATCGAGAATCACCCAAAAACTATGCCGAAAAACCAGTTACCACATTAGCTTAAATTAGGATATCCACATAGAACGGTGCCTTTTGAACAAGCCTTTAAAATGTTGTTACAGTGGAATCGAGAATCACCCAAAAACTATGCCGAAAAACCAGTTACCACATTAGCTTAAATTAGGATATCCACATAGAACGGTGCCTTTTGAACAAGCCTTTAAAATGTTGTTACAGTGGAATCGAGAATCACCCAAAAACTATGCCGAAAAACCAGTTACCACATCCGTAACAGGAAATTAGGAAGTAGAAGTTTAAGTGGAAAGTTAAACCTAAGTTTAGCCGTATTTTCGCGTAAACCTCACACGCGCTTATGTAGCTTCAGGCGCTAATGTCACGCGCCATAAGGAAATTCCATGGGATGTTTATAATAATAGTCAAAGTTCAAGCGTCAATCAGTGCTCTGAGCAGGAAAGGAAGTGCGTAGGTTATAGAGACACATTTACGACAATTTATGACTGCAGACACCGTAATCAATTTGCTTTGTTTTTAATGGTTCATGGGTTAGAGGCAGTTTTCGGAGATGAATTATGAAAGGTAAATACACATACTTGTTATGGTGATCCGGAGTTCCCGATGGTCCGTTACTGGGCAGAAGCCAGATTTTGTAATCTTCTTGAACATTCGTAACTTTTGTAAAAAGTAAGATTAGTTACCCTATCAGCATAAATTTGCTCACCCCGGCTGCCCTGCACCTGGGCTGACTATTGTACACTCAAATGAAACAAATGCCTGGCGGGTTTTCAAAAGAACCGCAAAATGTTTCATAAGAACCGAAGAGAAGCAAACAAAACAGCAACACGCCAAGACCAAATTAGACCAATTAGTTGCAACATAGCTTTACAAATCTTCTGGAACTTTGCTTTGAGTTGTGCAATGTTCAAAATGTTTCCAAACTGACGGACACATCAGCTTGCAGTTTCAAAAACAGGATCCTTAACTGTAATTAAGGCTGCACTAGTGAAGCCGAGCAAAGGATCAGGAATTTTCCAAACGCACGCACTGTGGGTGCGAGAGGAATTAATTTATGGCAACTTGATTGGGGTTAACCACGCTTCTCAGTGTGTATCGACCAAAAATGACAGTGTAGAGTTATTATAAACTGAGTCAAGGCCAAGGGTCAATGACGAATACACAAGGAAAGTATTCAACATAAAATTACGAAATGTAAAAAAAAATTCCGAACATGCACTGAATTGATAGGCCAAGTAGTTAAGTCCTGCTTTAGCTTTGATTTCGTGTGCGACTCTGGCGATTTCACAAGTAATTTAGGGTGGGGGTACTTGAAAGGTTTAAATCTCTTTCCGCATTTCAGCAAAATATAAGACGGGAAATCGCAGTAATACTTGTGCTCAGCCCATTTCGATACATATTTCAAACACTGTGTAATTTTCAGCATAATCTGATGTCTAAACATCTTGGGACTATACCATACAATAAAATTGAAAAGTCATCAAATAGCGACAGGAGTCTATAACAAAGCATTTGCAGTCCCAGCGAGGCAACTTAGTTTGTCGTCAATTCAAGAGTGTTTCCTGCAATAAAGTACCCCATGATAGCACTGACGAGGCGGCGAAGTAAATATGGAACTGAGAGCCCAACATTTAAAAGGGCCTCCTGTACTTACGCCGTTTGTTTGTTTGTCCGGCGCCAACTTCAGAGGGAATAGATCTATTAAAGATTTTTGGCTACCGTTGCCGGAGATCAACTGCTAACAGTGCCGGGACATCAATGATAGTTGTTATTTTAAAAGCGTGTTTAGACTGCTAAAATGTAACTTCATCGCTTAGTGTAGATTCAACTGCATGCATTACGTTTACGGTCGAGACTTTTGTAAATAACTTATCAATGCGTGGGACTATATAATAGATAAAAAGCATTCTTAGGCCATTTCCGTTTCATTGATAAATTCAGTCATACAATGAATGTTTCCGTAAGAACTCAGTATACTTTGTGCGGAATGAAATGTTAAAAAAATTAAGTGCATCAGTTAAAACTTTAAAACGAGCAGAATAATTATTGTGATTGGTATATACCTACAACACAAGTGAATAGTGCTTTTTAGCGCGTTCTGATTGGCTCCTCATATCGGAATATCAAGTACTATTCACCTCCCGGCGGCTTCTGGTGAAACAGTCTCGCGCGCGAACCCAATTTTTGCCCATTTCTCGAAGCAGCTTGGTAAAGTGTACCGCTAGTCACCACCACTTCGGCGCATAATTGTTAACTAGTGTAAATTTTTTTCCAGGTAAAAGACGAGGAATCTCTTACCTTTAAATGGTATAAACTCTTACCTTAGTTCAGATGGCAACTGTGAAGTTAAGTCGTAGTGGGAGCTACCTGATGGAATTTGTTTTCTTTGTAAGTTTAGATGTAGGTGACACGAGGAATAAATTTGTTGATGTTTACTTGATGGTATCGTGCCGTCAGTGAGTGGTTATGAAAATGCGCCTTGCAGTGTATAATCGGTCCGCACTGCTTGTTTGTGTTTCGGATTCAAACCCAAAAGAGTGAAATGTGACAAAATAGATAACGAGAACTGTAACGCGGAACGAACTTCCGTAACTGAAGGGTATGCAGTTCCTGCCAGGGGATGCGGGTTTCTAGTCAATCTTAAAAAGGTTTCACTATTGATTTTAAAGGAGTTACTAGCTCGCCAATAAAAAGTTTTTATGTCCCGCACGTGTTAGTTTATATTTTATGAATTTAAAACACGGGATAGGCACGTGGAGTGTACATCCCGAGGAGGTTTATTATTGCTACCCCCTATAGGGTTGCATCAGTAACAGGCGGTGGCGAGATCAGTCAGTTTTGGCGCTTCACCTCACTCATTTCAGTACGAATTTCTCCTGAATGACAATACCCCTAAGGTGCCTTTGGCTTCCTTTACCCAAGGAGCCCTTCGGCGTTTTATGGCTCTCCACATTTGCTGGGCAAACTCAGTATTTGGGCCGATATTGTAAGATTTATTTTGATGAGTTATTGTTAAAGCGGCTATGCGCATAAGAATCACGCGCATCACCGTGTTTCTCCAACTCATTGTACATTTTTTTTCTGTCCAGCAAACGAGCTCACAACAAGTTGACAAAAAGTTCGATTAATCCACTGTTTAGTGAGGGACATAATTAATATTGATGGTCGGTGGTAAATCATGGCGTTATAGTAGATGCGAAACGCGGCATCCCCGTGATATTTGCTTCAGGTTTTGTTTGTTTTTGACTTATGAATTTTCACTAACTGACCCTCTCCTCTCCATATTTCTACCCACATTTAACAAAACGCGTGAACTTATATAAAAGGAGCTCATTGGAAGCCTTAATTTCAATATGCGCGTATCCGTAGAAAGGATTGTTTATTCGTTTTCAGAGCTCATGGCGGACTTGGTATGCAGGCTGGGAAAGATTGCCGACATTTTGTGCTGCAGATTCAGCCTGAAAATGGAATTACTCCGCAATTTACTCCTCAGATTGAAGCAGAAGCATTCCGAACAAATCTTTCTTCGCTCATGTGGCTTGATTGTGCAGCATCTAAATCACTTGTTGCTCCATTTCTAGTTTTGCGCTGGATTCTTTGGTGATCTTAGTCCGATTTTCTCCGAAAGAGCCGGCTATTCCGGCTGCTCATGCAGCTTTTTCATACTGATCCCGTCCAGGCAAATTTGATTCAATTAGAAAATTTCAACTATTGAAGTCTTAAATAAAACTTGAAAGTGTTCTCACGTTGTGTTGAGCGAAGATTAATTAGTTCATTAATGACTTTATGTTTTTCATTAAGTTTTACAAATCCACATCCACGTTGTGTACAAGCTCCGTTTTTCTTGTGCACAATTTGTTTATTCAACTAACTTAAACACTTCAGTAACAATTGTTAGGTCTTGAGTCTGTTTTAAAAGTCATAACGTTAGTATTTTTATTTGAGCTCTGCGACATTTTTTGTGTTCCAGTATGCCAGTTGAAACAGAGCTCAGGCACGGCAGCAGCCGGGGGAAGATATTTCTTATTGAGAAGAAAAGGGACATAAATGGCAGTTAGGCGACCTCTTAAAGTCGACATGGTTTGTAGTGTAACAGACAGGGCAGTCAATGTTTCCGGCGTTATGTTGCTGCTCGTGAGAAATCGAGAACTAGTTTTGATCTTGCGGGAGCGGTGGTAAAAACATACTACAGAACGTTTCTCACAGTGAGGTTAATGTGAACATACTGAGCCCTATTAACATTCATAACAGTTACATCCCAAGACATTTGTGAGAGCAATTTGAGGTATATAGGCTGTATAGAAGAAACGTTATTTTTTTCAGTTGAATTGACCAGTTTACACTGAGTTATTTACCAAACGTTTCAGCTGTCTTGCATATAACGCACAGCTGGAGTCGGACATTTGAAACATGAGCCTCTGGCTCGGGAGAATGGGCAACCACTCCCTAATGCTTGGACTTTAAATAAACGATATTTATTTTTTATTTTTTATAGTTTGTATATACCCTCTAAAAGGCTCCGTTAAGTCACTTCGCGGCAGGAGTTACTGAGGCCACATCGCTTGAGCGGAACCATATATTTATAGTTCCATAGTTTTATCACTGCGTCACTGAGGAAGATGTATTTCTATCTGGTGTGCGTGGTGTTCGTTCTGGTGCAGGTCATCTCCGTGGAAGTAAGCTGTTCCTCATTTTTTGTCCTGCTGCGTAGTGCACGGTGCGCGGTAATTCCCCGGGAAATTGTGCTAAGCCAACCCAAAGAATGAGTAAGTCAGTTTAGAAGTCGGGGGATTTAAAGGACCACTAACTTAGGACATTTAAGGCCCGATGAAACGGTGATGATAGTCGACGATAGTTCAAACTATCACGCACGTTTTAACATAAACTATCATGCACTATCATGGACTATCATCAACTACCATTCGATTTCAACATGTTCAAATTTTTCATGATAGTCGATGATAGTTTTGCCCGTTTGATCACGCGCATGATAGTCCATGATAGTTTTCGGTCAGCTCTTCTCCCCAATGAACAGGCTCAAGCTTTCGCAGCATTCAAAGATGGCAAGCAATGAAAACAAGGCCGTATCGAGTGGTGAAGAAAGTAAAATTATAGCGGTTCTTCTGTTCATATAAACAGTCATTTTTGTCGTGTTTTCGCCGATGCGTTGTTGACGTTTTCACACGAGCTGGAGCTCGCGCGCGAGCGATTGCGATATTTCTGGTCGATTATCATGCGCTCTCTCGTGAGCGTTTGATCGCTCTCTGTGATAGTCAATGATAGTAGGTGATAGTTTCGGGATCGCAACTATCATCAGCTATCATTCACCGTTTGCCGATCGGGCCTTTAGCACATCCCAATGAGAGAACCGTAGTAACTGTTTCAGGAAGCCCCCATTGTGTATTCTAGGGTAGTTGTGGTCTAGGGAAGTGAACTAAATTCTACAATGGTAATCTGAAGGAGGGCCTTCCCATTAGCGTTCTTAAATAGTCATTTCCGACCGATTTTTCCCATCAATCCCGCCACCCGACAGTTTTGATTGCCAATCCTTGAAGGATATGGATCGTTCATCTGGAGCCTTCCGAAACAACTCGGAAGGTTCTCCATTAGTGTCTTGTGGAAAACTATCTAAAATCAAAGCACACTGAATTATGTGACTCAAACGAAACATTTGGCTTCATGATGTGGTATGTGGCTTGGTACATAGGTGCACTTGGCTTACCAACTGTGCACCATGGCCGTCTTCTTTCTGTCGCTACTCTAATTGGAGCATTGTATCAAAACGGAACTTCCATCTTTGTCGTCTTCCAGTTCTCCTGTCTTGGCCAAGCCTATCTGTTGTTCTTTAGAGCAATACTCTTCTTTAGAAGAAATGTATACTCGTCCACATATCATAAGGCAAACTTGGCCGCAGGGTGTGGGGTTCCATTCTTGAAGGGTTTGATGACTTGCTACCTCGTAATTTAGTCTTCGACTAAATTGTACTAAGTCATATCCAGGGTATAAAAATAGGTATTTTGATGAATTTCTTGCGCTAGATGAGTCTGTGTATAAACACTGGAGTAGAATTTGTTGGGGATCCTCCCCTTGCCTTGCGTCCACATTTCCGTTGTGCATTAGCACGCGCTGCAACCAGTGTTCCCTATTTATTATCTGTTCCACGTACAGTAAGTGCATACCATATTGCTAAAATGTATATCAACAATTTTGTAACTAATCAGTTTTAGCTTCCTCTGAATTCAGCTGTAGCTTCCCTTCAAGATCAGTTGAAAAGCGCAATACACTTGCTGCACTTGCTGCTGGAAGTTGAGTAAAATAAGTACTGTTTTAATCAAATGTATTGGGTCCCCAGCTGCAAAGCTGATGTATCGAGTAGAAGAAATGAATTAAAAGCTTTACTCAGTGATGTCGTTTTTATCCACGCTGAACCGTTACGTGGAGAACGTAACCGTCTCAGTGCCAGACAACTGCACTATCAATAAGATAACCCTGATGTAGCTGGGTAATCTCCAGTGTATCACGGAATATACCAAGAAAGTCAAACCGGCTCTGATTTTATTGCAAACCGCGGAGTTTATAGTTTAACATGCAGTTTTTCAAAACTAATGATCTTATTTAGTTTATGCGTAATACAGAGGATGATTACTGGGATTTTTTAGTTTTGTTAATTACCTATTTGAAATATAAAACAGATTGAAGATTAGTTTCTTCATTTATCGTGAGCTTTCCCCATACAAACATGCAGTGAAAGGACAAAATACAAAAAAACAATTGTAGTTTGTAGTCATAATTGCGCTTACTAGGGTTACGAAAGCACGACCCTGAGTTTATTTAAACATGTCACTCGAGTAAGGGAAGAGGAAATGTTGCTTCCTACTCAAATTTAAAGTCTAAATCAAAGTCACAATCTTCTTTGTAAAGGATTTTTCACAGGATATTATGTTACTTTTTGTTTATTTATGTTATATATGTTTTTGATGATAAGAAAGGTCAATTCGAGGAAGAAGATAAATTTAGAACACACAATTAACCTTTTGCTTTTTGCCATCTGATAAAGTCACACGCGACTACACAACTGAATATATGGCGCCTGAAAGAGACAACACATTCGACAAGTAAAGAAAACATTGTGGAAAATACGATTCCCGCGAACATTCTCGTAACATTTAGCTGAGTAAAATACTTAAATACATTTAAATACATTTGAAGCCCCCTTCCCTCTGCTAACAGTCCAGTTCTAATTTCTGTGTTGTTTTAGTTTGTTTCTGTGTAAATTCCGTCTTAGGCTTCGTGGAGGAAGTGTAAACGTACAAGCGACTGTATGTCTGGGGAGTGTTGCGCCGCTGTCATGTGGAAGACCTCAAAGTTTTGTAAGGGGAATCCCCAGCTTGGCGCCGTTTGTTCGCCCTTCAGTAAGGTAAAATCGTCTTTCTTTCTGGAAGTAAGTTGTCCTGTTTTAAAGTAGATTTTCACGCCATTTAGATTCACAAAAATCGACCCCGTTTTATGACGTCACGAGTGCTACGGTTGAGAACAAAAGACTGCCATCGAAGTATTTAGTTCGCGTGCACATTTTTGGCACACTCAGGATCTCCTGTCATTTTTCGAAAACTTATTCGTGATTGGCTACATTTTCTGTTATGTCTTTCTAACACACCAAATATATAAAGATGGCAGACGGGCACAGGCAGCCCCAATCTTTTTGTGCGATAAAAAATACTGAACTTATCTTGTTTGACCACAATGCCCAAGGTTGAGTGCATGCGTACTCGGACAACAAAAGACTGCCATCGAAACATCGTTCGCGTGCACATTTTCGACACACTTAGGATTTCCTGCTTGTTTCTAAAAACTTATTCGTGATTGGCTACATTTATCCTGTCTTGGCTTACACATCAAATCTGTAAAGATAGCGGACGGACACAGGCAGCCCAATCCCACGGGACCACCACCAGCTGAAATATCGCACAGAAACAGAGCATGACGGATAAAACAACACAAGCAACAAGATAAGTTCAGTATTTTTTTAATTTTGAAAAACAAAATCTAACTGAATCTGACAACAAGGTTGGGTTGCCTGTGGGATGGGTGGAAGATACATGACCTTTATCTATAATGTCTCCACCTCTCACTTCTCGCGTTCGTTTCAACAGCCCGGCGCAGTCAGAAACTGGCAATGCCCATGTGACGTCGGCCTGACGTGTGCCCTCTCTTTGAAGAGTAAGCAAGTGGGAAAATACAACAAGAAGCACACCTGTGTTCCTGTTCCACGAGTGGAGGACGAGTCGGTTGAAACTCCGACACCACAGAAACAGCAGACCACCAAGAGGAACAGCATCCGTTAGACACTTTGCGGTGCTTTCTTCACTGGCAAGGACTTAATTTTTTGTTACCGTGTGATTTACGCTTTGTGAGTTGGGTTGATTTTGCGTTTTTTGGTTATGAGAGTAGATTAGGACCAAAGCCATGACAGTTCTTTTCAATTTCTGAGTGTGATTAAACGAGACAATCATAACTTTACCACCGTACAACAAATCGTCGAATCAAACACACAATTCACAAATCACAACTACACAGTTCAGACGTGATACCGTGCGGCACCGCACACGCCTGCCCATCACCCTCTTTCGAGTCAGCCGTCATCGTACAAAACTGATTATAATCGACAGCAATTTCAAGTATGGTTATCGGCGTTTGTGCAACACCTGTAAGCTTCAAGATCTCGAAACCTAGCACTTGATACTGCTGCCACTTACTCTATTACTCCCACTCTCGTACCTGACCTTGCCCCTACTCCTGCTCCGCTCGTGTTCCCGCTCCCGAATTGAATCTCTGTAAGTGTACCGCCTCACTCACGCACCGACATCACTGTAAGTAGAGTATTTACAGGAACGTGAGTGCGAAATAGGAGTAGAGTGGTATATTTAGATGGATTTGAGTGTGGGAGTAGGAGTCGATGATTTACTCTTATAACTCTTGACACCCTCTCTGAAATATCACAAATTTCTTATCAAAACCTTCGCTATACTCTCAGGAACATTTCCTGAAAGTTTTGTGCAATTCTGAGATTAGGCCAAAAATGGTCAATTTTTGAAAAAAATGGTAAGGCTTTAGCTGACGTCAAAACCGTATTTCCGAGGTACCGTACCAGGCCCAAATCAACTGATGCGCCTTCTCTATTATTTACAAACGAAACGTATTTGTCTGGCGATAGAACTGAAATAACAGTAGAAATGCGCAAAACAGTAAATGTCGAGAACAAAACTGAATCAGAAAAAGGCATTGAAATAGTCAGGAATTCTGTGTGGCCTCCACGTTTTGAGATGGGCGTGGAAACTAAGCTAGCACCGCTAACCAACCAACAATGTCAACAAAACGAATTATCGTCGCAACACTGATAATGTGCTCCTTTGCCGTAGTTATGCATATGGACCACGTGATTGTTTTTGGTTGCTTCTTCATAATGGTGCGAATCGCGCAACGTCTCCAAAGCAACTTGCTGCATTCACCCACAATTGGCATCTTCTTTGACAGCTTCTCCTTCTGTTATTAGTAAACTCGGCTGTGGCTTGTTCTGCCTTCTTTTTCTTGGCGTGAACTTGGCTTACTGCAAAATGCTGTTGACATTCGGTGCACAAGATCAGGAAGTATAGAAGCCCCGCCAAAATAGTTCAGTTGTTTCTCTCGTTGTTACGTACCAGATAATTTGAGAACTGTGTTTGGGTTCTCATATTAAGCATCAAGCATCTCATATCTCGCATCATAAACAAGTTCATAAGCAATATGTTGTAGTCCCGGGTACAAAACGGGCGTGCGGAAAACATCTGCTTCGCTATCTTTGACGTGCGTTAATGGACACAAAAGCGCGGACCTCAAATTTTATAAATGTTTTATCATGTGTGCCGAGAATTTTTATTATCCATATCTGCACTGGAGGCCTTGAAAAGTATAATTTGTATATTTAGGGTCGTGCTCCAAGGATTCTGGTTTGAAGCCGCCGAAAAGAAAAGTGAGCTGAACAGAAAACTGTTTAATTATTATTTATCTTTTTATTCATTTTCTTTTTCCCCCGAGTTTGCCAGGCTGTCTCCTCTCTTTCTATTGTAAGAAATTCATTTCGGTTTATATTTTTCGATGATTAAAAATTTAAGGTACTTTATGTGTGAAATAAAAGCTGACAAAACTTTTCTTGGGTATCTATGTTTTTTTCTTTTCTTTTTTATCATCTTAAGTGAACTTGTAATTGAATAGTTGAACTAAAACATTCGAAATATTATTTCTTGTCAATCACTGTGGGAAACATATTTGTGTAAAAAAAGGATGCATCACGACAAATGACCTCAGCATGTCGGCTGTGGTTGGCCATCCTTTTTATTCTCCTTAAAACAGAGCAAATAACAGTGCCGGTGTGGCACCCATTAATGGTCTTTCTTGTCATTGTGAGAAATCTAATGTTTATGTTTCATTTAGAACAGAAGAAATTATCTTACAGATTTTCCGGCCAACAGCTTGTAATTTTAAATATCACCGACAAAAACTTAAGTTTGTCCAGCTACTGTTCAAGGTATAATGTTTTTATTATTATTATTATTTTTTTTTTTTTATTTTTACTATTCTTTTTGCAAATTTCTGGCTTAGCTTTTAGCCATGGACGAACTAGAGTAATTAAATTCGCATTTGTGTTTGTGTGATGTTGTCCAAGACCACCTTATTTGCTTTATAATCATCTTCTCTATTTCGTTCTATTAATTAGATGAAAGCAACTTGCTTAGAACGAATTATTAAAAGCATTTACAACTCAAGATATTTTCCTGATATATAGCTTTTTTTCTGATAGTTACACCTTGCTATGGTTTGTACTATGCCATTAACTTGGAACATGTCATAGATCTCACGCCCTGGCCAGACCGATTCGCAAAACGGAAAGAAAAAAAAGCTAATGAAAGGAAAAAAATCGTAATTTTCGTTGCGTATGCTTAAAATATTTGAAAACAAACTGCGCCAAGTAACACGAGAGCACTGCTATTAGAACCTGCTCATCAAGTGCTTTCGTTTTGAATGGCCACATGCACCTTCATGTCTCATTTCATAGTTCAAGGTTTCCCAGGTTGATCCATTTTTGCGTTTGAACTTCTCGATCAAAACCAACCTAATATCTGTATTACTACATCAGCTCACGTGCTTCGCTAAACAAATCGCAAGTAGAAAACTCGCGTCTCCTTGTGTCGAGGAGCGAGAGCGTTTTCTCGGGTCATCAAAGTTGGTGCGAACTTCTTTCCCGCCAGGATTATCTACATGTCTTTCTTTACTCGTACACAACAAATGCAATTATTTTAAGGCTCAACGTTCTGAAGAATGTAAGAAACCGTCGACTCGTGATTCTCAGAGTTTTGTATCGAGACCTGTAAACGTTGTGTTCATCTGGCTTGCTGTGTGAAGTTTTGGTCTCTCAGCAACGTTCCTACTGAAGAGAAAAATAACCAAAGCCTCCCGAAAATCGTGCTTTAAGAATATGTACAATATTGGGTTTAACAAAGACGTTGAAAAGCGCAGAAAGTCAAAGATATCCAGCCACACTTCGGGAATATCAAAAGCAAAGTTCAGATACTCTTGAAAGGCTCCAATGTAAAATGTCGCCCAGCAACCTGCAAACATACCGAGCATAATCGCGAAGATTGTCACAGCCCGAAGTTCAGTCCGTAGCGGTTGAAAGCGTCGCGCGTTTTCTGATGCTCCAGCGGAAACGTGTTGCCTCTTTATCTCAGTCACTTGTCGATGGATTGCCAAAAACATTTTGCAGTAACTCCAAGCCATAACAAGGAAAGGCAGCGCAAAACAAACAACAGCAGTGAGAGTATGGTAAGCGATGGCACTGTTGAGTTTAACTTTGTTTAATCCAAGATAACCAATTGGTAGGTGCCAGGAAAGCTGGATGAAGGCGATGAACAAGGCTGTTGTCCAAATGGCGATAATCACACGGATAATTCGCCTGCCGGTGACAATAGTAATGTAGTTAAGAGGATGAATCACCGAAATGTACCGCTCGAACGTCACGGCAAATATGTGAAACATTGTCGAGACGGCGATAAATCTGTACATGACGACTGCGGACATGCAG
Organism: Plumapathes pennacea; assembly: GCA_964036295.1. Taxonomy (NCBI): domain Eukaryota; kingdom Metazoa; phylum Cnidaria; class Anthozoa; order Antipatharia; family Myriopathidae; genus Plumapathes; species Plumapathes pennacea. The sequence goes on along the minus strand of OZ038465.1, from coordinate 1,648,056 downwards.
AGAGTGTTGTTTACAGTGGCGTTGCAGGAAATATACAGCGGGATGCAGAGAAAGCCCATCAGTAAATCAGAGAAAGCAAGGCTTGCCAGTAAAGTGTTCGTCTTTGTTCGGAGCTGGCGTGAACGCATAAAAGCCACGAGAACCAGGAGGTTTACAGCCACGATAAATACACTGAGAACTATCAAGAAACCATCGTAAACCGGCTCAAAATAACCAGTCACAGTTTCCGAGTCTCCCGAAAACGAAACGCTTGAGTTGTTCGACATGACTTTGCTCCTTTGCAGCAACCAGTGAAGACCTCAGCTCCGTACCTGTGAAGCGCGGTTAGATCCGTTGGTAAGAAAGGCTTTATAACAAATATTTGCATGACTTGTGTTCCATAGTTTAAGACGTCATTAATAACTGCGGTTAATGTGAATTGAAAGATACTTGCCCCACCCACCATTTCAAAAGTGACACCCAAGTCAAAGTGAGTCCCCTTAAGTAAATTACACATAACTAAAAGTATATCTTTTTAAGCCAGAGGAAGTCTGTAGATATAGAAGAAGAGAAGGTTTTAAAGGACGCACTTATGCTCGCAGTATTTAATGTGCCAGCGGATTAATATAAATTACTACAATACAAGACATGGCTCCTGATTTTGAAACAAATTGCTTCTGCAGTCCCATACTAATTAAATGCTGCCTTTTTGTGCGAGCAGGAAACGAAACCGATTAGTTATCAGTTTTGATAGAACTGCATTGGGTAGCAGAAGTACAATAAAACAAACACTCTGTACATCCTGTCAACAGGATGACTTTGCGCTTTTAAATACGAAACATACGGAGTTATTATACTATAATTTATCGGTTCGTCTTTATCTGTGAGTGTGTGTCCGTTTCTTTGATCTCACTGCATTTCATAATCGCCATAAACGAGAGAAGCTAAGGATCTGAGTAACCTACTCCGAAAACGAAATTAGAGTTTCGGCGCATCTGTCTCTCTCAAACACCGCCCTCTTTCGATTTCACACACGTTTACCCTGTTCTTAATAAGCAGGCTAGGAAACCTCAACTGAATATTAAATAATGGTTCAATGAAGATGATTACAGGGACGTGAAATTGACATAGTCCCCATGCACTTAAGTACCTCAGAAATGTGAGTCAAATGCGTGGGTCCGTAATGACTAAATGCTTTCCATAAATCGATATGAAAAGTTGCGGGATTCTAATTTTTGTTTTAGCTGATTTGCATACCGAGAAACGCCGAGTCTTTCTTAGCGCGAACACGCAACACGCAACCTAAAAGGATACAAATGAGGTCGGACATAACTGGGCCGTGCGAATGTTGACATCTGATTTACTGACGCGCTGTCATTTATAAATTACACGATTCTGTGATCCTTGAAAAAAGCAATTTGGACACTTCGTTCAAAGTAGATTTTTGCTGTACGAAATGAAATTATTCGAGAAAAACTTGTCAAAAGTTATGGATGTTGCAAAATGCGATCACTAAGCGGCTAATTACAGTAACTTGAGGCTTAAGTAAATTCTTAATTAATGAGAAACCATGCACCTGCCAACAATAAATTGTGTTTATGCTCGTTTTACTCTGGTGAAAGCCGACGGTCAGGAAATTAAAGGATAAGATTCTCTGTAAACATGGGAATTACATTTAAAATGGGAACCTTATCCGTTATAAAATGGAAAATAGGGAAGGATTTTGTTCAGACTTGATCAGAAATATCAGTGGAAATAAATATATCGCTCTCTAAGACTAAAAGATAGAATAACTACGATTTAGAATAACATACAAAATTGTAATTTCTAAACAAATGCTGAAGTTCCAAAAACCTAAATAAAAGGGAAAGTTGGAACGGATCATTTCGCAACTGTAACAAAAAATTATTAACAAATATTTACATGGCACAGATTTCGGCACAACTAAATGGGTAAGCTGTTCTGTCTTTCAGAAGGCACGTCGGTTTTAGTTGCTAAAAGCTGTCTGACGAAGGACGATTGTCAAAACGTTCATTGTTGTAGGAACAGATCTATGACAAGACGATAGGCCATTTTTGCCAGACCTTCCGCACTAATCATGCAACCCCCTCGTGTAACACTGTCAAGTCCCTCTGTTAAACTTAAAGTTACAAAGTGGAAAAAAGGAAGAAGAAAGTAACTCAAGTAATAATAATAGTATTAAGGATGATTTTAAAAAAGCTGAACACAAGACAGAATTCAAACCTTTAGGTCATCTTTGCCAGAGGTTAACAGCTGGGAGTTTTATAGGTGCTTGAGTCAAATCGTGTTTGATAACAGTGACATTTATAAACCCTCCTTCACTGTGTAGGCGCTCAAGCCTCGAATCTAGCAGTTCAAATCTGTGTTTGTGTGCGTACGTGTGTACATACCAATTTTTCCCGCAGAGAGATAACTATCTTGTGATATTATCAGATTAAAAAATAGTGCATTGTTAGTTTTTAATTAACAATTTCGCCTGGAGCACTAAGCATTTGGAATAATTTTTCGATACAACTGATAAGAGAGGGTGTAGATATTGTTAAAACTACCGCTTCACCTGCGTACACGTATCGCATGACACAAATCAGTTTAAAAGTGCACTTTATCATTCATCACCTTCTGTAAATCTGAAGAATTGGAAATTTCAGTCACCCCACGAGAGAAATAAATGAAGGCAATATTGAACGAAACTGTCCCAAGATTTGTTCAGTTTCTGACAGCTGGGGGTATAGAGATGGTGATGCCGTAAAAAAAAAGAACTCTTTTTGCCGATTTTTGCGATGCAGAGTTAAATACAAAACGAATGTGTTGATGATGAAAAGTTTGGATGGTTGGTTGTGATCGTCCGGGTTACAGTAGTCTCCAGGAAGACTGTTGTTTAGCAGTGACTCTGAAGATGGCTTCCGCTCAGGGAGTCAAGAAACGTCAGTCACCAACAACAGTGTTCCTGGAGACTACTCTAACCCAGTTCACACTCCTGGGTTCAAACCATTTGCCACGAGAAAGTTTCCTGTATCCCTTCACGGAACTACTAACTGCGTAATATACGCCGGAGTCAAGAAAAGTGATCCTTGAGCCAAAGTAATAGTCGAACTTACATATTGCAAAAACCTTCGCTTAACAACAACATGATCAGTATTTATTAGGATGTTCTTAATTGTGTTCACTGTGAATAATCGACAGCAGTGATTGCACGCGCCCGTCAACTGCGGCACGGATGTGACGTCACGACTCGTTCAGTGTTGACCGTGAGCTCGCGCGCATCACGACACTGGCCGGCGTCACAATAAGATATTTTCATTTGGACATCTGAGGCCACAAAAAGGATACTTGTGGTATAAATGTTCCTGATATACATAATAGACAGCCGGTTTTACTAATTATTTTGTTGAGTGAAGCAATATGAAAGTTCGTTCGAGGATATTGAGGTATATGCACCTAGACAAGACATATAGCTTATTGACAGGTAAGAACTCTTCTGCGTCATTGACAGTGTTTCAAGCACCCAGCACAAAAAATTCCGGTTACCTTTAAAACAAAGCAACTTTTAACGTGTGTATTGGAAATTCTGAAGCTTAAATGTCTATAACCTGACACAAAGTTTAATGGCGCTGTTCAAAACAACCAGTTGACCGGCAAGAGATCAACTGCCAATTTCTCTGCACCACACCCCGGTCCAGCTGCTTGCAAACTTGATGGAATATTGGCTTTGTGGAAAAACCGGCATGACGAATCTAAAATTCTGTGCACTACTTATGGGTCACTTTGTACAGTAATTTTCTCGTTTCACACGCGGATGGAAAAATAGTCTCATAGATAAAATAGTCTCAATAGACCCAAAGTCTCGGACATTTTGAGATTAGGATTCAAATTACGTACGGATCAGAAACAAATCGAGCTGCGAGACTTGCATCTATAACTTTTACAGATTTTGGTCAGGTAGAATTCCGTTTGTGATCGAACTTGTGAAATGCAATTGCAAACGCTAACTGAAGCGGCCCAAGGTTTTTGTTTTCCACCACAAATTCTTTCTTCTTGTGTAACGATATCGCTCATGTGAGCAATGTGACATCGATTAATGTATGTTTTTGCAGGTAAAAATACCAGGATAATCCTTGAGCTGTTTCGCTTGCTGGACATCCACGGCGAGGGAGTCTTGAACGATGTTCAGTTCTGGGCGTTCATGAAGACCGCTACAGACATGACGACTAATCAGATATACAAAGTGTTTGACATGCTGGATGTCGACTGCTCTGGAACTATAGACTTTGACGAATTTTACCTGCTAATTTGTATCTTAATCGCCTCAAATGACAACGAGGAGAAGCATTTTATTTATCGCCATTCCAGGACTGTGTTCGACTTGCTGGACGAAGACAGCAGCGGAAACATCTCCGCGTATGAATTTGAAACGTTCGGATTCCTGTTTAACTTACACGGAGACTCCATTCGAACAATTTTCAGCGAGTTTGATGTGTCAGGAGATCAGGTATTTTAGATATCTCCTTCTTATCTTCTCGCCCTTTCTGGAACTCTTATCGTAAAGGATGTATTATTGCGATCGTGTTTGTATTTCTGAAATTTATTTTACGGTTAGACAACATTTTTAGGGCAAACTGAACGTAGCTTACCTCCCATGACTATCTCCTCTGTTGTTGTTGTTGTTGTTGTTTATTGCCGCTATTGTTGTTGCATGTTGAGTTATATTCACTGAAAAATCGATATTTCCATCTCAGGAGCTGGACTACTCCGAGTTCAAAATGTTCGCCATGGCGTGTATTGACCGTCAGTCCGAAATTCAGAAACAAAAAGCGGACAAGGGAATGCTGAACGTCCTGGGCGCTATGTGCACGATATTATGAGAATCCAGTTGAATAACTTCAAGAGTCACGCCCTATTCAACAAGTGCTAGTCTCTAGACAAGTATCGGTAAAGTGAATAAAACTGTATTTATTTACAAATAAGCGGCAAAATTTTGGTGTACGTTTTGCACTTATTGTGATTTGTTGTGGACCGAAAAATAAAGCAATCTTCGATAACTGATTAGTATGAACCATTTCACTGATAACGACAACATTTCAAGCCTCCACAACAACATTACACAAAACACACAACATATGAAGGCTTCCTCATACAAAAGGTGCCCTAAAACGCAAGCAAAAAACAACAACAACAATAACAACAACACATCACAGTTTTCAAACAAACAAGAACTTTAGAATTGTTCGTTTTTCTTTTGGTTGCAATTCGAAAAATTTTAACACGGATTCTTTTCAGGTGTGCTTGTTTAGGTTGGAAAACAATCCTAAAATATCTTAAAACAGCGTCCTAAGAAAAGAAAGTTTCGTTTATAGTCCCAGGAAGTTTTCTTGAATGTTTCAAGAGTTTTAAAATTTCATTAAAAAATTGGCCATTTTTGGCAAAAACCATGGGCTATAGCCTTACCATTTTGCTCAAAATCGGCCATTTTTGGCCTAACCTCAGAATTGCATGAAAGTTTCAAGAAATGATCCTGGGAGTATAGCGGACGTTTTGATGTAAAATTTGTGATATTTTACACAGTTGGTCGTGATCAATAGAAGAAAATCATCACATTACACTTCACTCTTTTCGAAAAAAAAAAGCCACAAATTATGCGTAGATTTCTTGCTATCTCTCGTCAAAGACTGAAGAGAAATAGACAAAAGTATTGCAAAAAGTCTCGCTATAGTCCCAGGAATATTTCCTGAAAGTTAGATGAGCTTTTAAACTATGCTCAAAATTGACCATTTTTGGTAAAACCATGGGCTATAGCCTTACCATTTTGCTCAAAACCGGCCATTTTTGGTCTAACCTCAGAATTGCATGAAATTTTCAAGAAATCATCCTGGGAGTATAGCGGACGTTTTGATGTAAATTTTGTGATATTTTATACAGTTGTGCGCGCTCAATTAAAGCAAATCATCGCATTACACTTCACTCTTTTCGAAAAAAAAAAAAAAGCCACAAATTATGCGTAGATTTCTTGCTATCTCTCGTCAAAGACTGAATAAAAATAGACAAAAGTATTGCAAAAAGTCTCGCTATAGTCCCGGGAATATTTCCTGAAAGTTTGATGAGCTTTTAAACTCTGCTCAAAATTGACCATTTTTGGTAAAAACCATGGGCTATAGCCTTACCATTTTGCTCAAAATCGGCCATTTTTGGCCTAACCTCAGAATTGCATGAAAGTTTCAAGAACTGATCCTGGGAGTATAGCGGACGTTTTGATGTAAAATTTGTTATATTTTATACAGTTGGTCGTGATCAATGAAAGCAAATCATCGCATTACACTTCACTCTTTTCGAAAAAAAAAAAGCCACAAATTATGCGTAGATTTCTTGCTATATCTCGTCAAAGACTGAAGAAAAATAAGACAAAAGTATTGCAAAAAGTCTCGTTATAGTCCCAGGAATATTTCCTGAAAGTTTGATGAGCTTTTAAACTATGCTCAAAATTGACCATTTTTGGCAAAAACCATGGACTATAGCCTTACCATTTTGCTCAAAATCGGCCATTTTTGGCCTAACCTCAGAATTGCATAAATTTTTCAGGAAATGATCCTGGGAGTATAGCGGACGTTTTGATGTAAAATTTGTGATATTTTATACAGTTGGTCGTGATCAATAAGAGCAAATCATCGCATTACACTTCACTATTTTCGAAAAAATAAAGCTACAAATTATGCGTAGTTTTCTTGCTATATCTCGTCAAAGACTGAAAAAATTAAGAGAAAAGTATTGCAAAAAGTCTCGTTATAGTCCTGGGAATGTTTCCTGAAAGTTTGACGAGTTAAAATTCTGCTCAAAATCGACCATTTTTGGCAAAAACCATTTTGCTCAAAATCGGCCATTTTTGACCTAAAGTAAGAATTGAATAAAAGTTTAAGGAAATGATCCTGGGAGTATAACAAACGTTTTGATGTAAAATTTGTGATATTTTATACAGTTGGTCGTGATCAATAGAAGAAAATCATCGCATTACACTTCACTATTTTCGAAAAAATAAAGCTACAATTTATGCGTAGTTTTCTTGCTATATCTCGTCAAAGACTGAAGAGAAATAGACAAAAGTATTGCAAAAAGTCTCGCTATAGTCCCAGGAATATTTCCTGAAAGTTTGATGAGCTTTTAAACTCTGCTCAAAATTGACCATTTCTGGTAAAAACCATGGGCTATAGCCTTACCATTTTGCTCAAAATCGGCCATTTTTGGCCTAACCTCAGAATTGCATGAAAGTTTCAAGAAATGATCCTGGGAGTATAGCGGACGTTTTGATGTAAAATTTGTGATATTTTACACAGTTGGTCGCGATCAATAAAAGCAAATCATCGTATTACACTTCACTCTTTTCGAAAAAAAAGACCAAAAATTATGCGTAGTTTTCTTGCTATATCTCGTCAAAGACTGAAGAGAAATAGACAAAAGTATTGTAAAAAGTCTCGCTATAGTCCCAGGAATATTTCCTGAAAGTTTGATGAGCTTTTAAACTCTGCTCAAAATTGACCATTTCTGGTAAAAACCATGGGCTATAGCCTTACCATTTTGCTCAGAATCGGCCATTTTTGGCCTAACCTCAGAATTGCATGAAAGTTTCAAGAAATGATCCTGGGAGTATAGCGGACGTTTTGATGTAAAATTTGTGATATTTTACACAGTTGGTCGCGATCAATAAAAGCAAATCATCGTATTACACTTCACTCTTTTCGAAAAAAAAGACCAAAAATTATGCGTAGTTTTCTTGCTATATCTCGTCAAAGACTGAATAAAAATAGACAAAAGTATTGCAAAAAGTCTCGCTATAGTTCCAGGAATATTTCCTGAAAGTTTGATGAGCTTTCAAACTCTGCTCAAAATTGACCATTTTTGGTAAAAACCATGGGCTATAGCCTTACCATTTTGCTCAAAATCGGCCATTTTTGGCCTAACCTCAGAATTGCATGAAAGTTTCAAGAAATCATCCTGGGAGTATAGCGGACGTTTTGATGTAAAATTTGTGATATTTTACACAGTTGGTCGTGATCAATAAGAGCAAATCATCGCATTACACTTCACTATTTTCGAAAAAAAAAAAAGAAGCCACAAATTATGCGTAGTTTCCTTGCTATATCTCGTCAAAGACTGAAAAAAAATAAGAGAAAAGTGTTGCAAAAAGTCTCCCTATAGTCCCAGGAATATTTCCTGAAAGTTTGACGAGTTAAAATTCTGCTCAAAATCGACCATTTTTGGCAAAAACCATTTTGCTCAAAATCGGCCCTTTTTGACCTAAAGTGAGAATTGTATAAAATTTTAAGGAAATGATCCTGGGAGTATAACAAACGTTTTGATGTAAAATTTGTGATGTTTGATACAGTTGGTCGTGATCACTGAGAGCAAATCATCGCATTACACCTTACTCTTTTCGAAACATAGAGCCTAAAATTATGCGTAGCTTTTTCCTGTAACTCGTCAAAGACTGAAGAAAAATAAGACAAAAGTATCGCAAAAAGTGTCTTTATAGTCCCAGGAATGTTTCCTGAAAGGTTTGAAGAGTTTTAAAATTCTGCTCAAAATCGACCATTTTTGGCAAAAACCATAGGTTATAGCCTTGCCATTTTGCTCTAAATCTTGTCAACGGCTGAAGTTAAAACAAACGACTAAAGCACACTGTCGAAATTACGAGATATATGTGTCAACAAAAAGCAAGCGACGCAAAGAAATGCAATAAGTGAAAACGAGCAACACAGGTACAAGAAATATGCGGTATGCGGCAAGTGAAAACGAGCAACGTGCGTTTCACGCAAAATAGAATTTGTGTCTTTTTCGTATAGGACTGAAACTTGCCCGGTTTATGGCACATACAACTGCATAATTGTTATATCCGTTTAATGCAAATTAAAATTAAGATTAATAAAAAATCTGCAACATCAATGTTCTTTTGTTCTGATTTCCGTAAACTTGAGCCTGAAATTCGTTTTATAAAAACTGATACTATTTTATCTTGTTCTCTTTTTCACTGACATTATTGTGAACACTGAGAACCGGATATTTCTTCACGACAGTTTGCAAAAATTCCCAAATAAACACGTCTTTTGTTGAATGATGAAAAAGCATAAATGAAACGCGATTTTACGACATCCTGTACCTGAAGAAAATGCGACATACTAGCATCTGAGGCCCCAAGTTGAGTCACTACACCGCTGTCTCTTGGTATAACACGGCTTTTGAATAATTTTAAGTCGTGTCATAAACACCTGAAAAAAAAAACAGCCTTTGTTTGGAAGAGATCAGAATTTGTGGACCTTCGCCGGATCGTCTGTTTAATTTGTGTAGGTTTTTTATCATCCCGGTTCAATGTATATCAATCAAGTTCACGACAGACTGATCTCGCAGCTGCGCACAGTTAGAGAAGCTGCCTTTAACCTGTCTGTCAAAATGCTAGGCAATAAAATTTGTTGATGTTCACAGACACAGCTGTTTTCACAGTTCAGCTCCAGCTATTCTTACACACACACAAAAACAAATGCAGTCATGCAAAATCAATTTTGCAATATCGATTGTTTAGTCAAGATCAAAAAAACTATGTTAGGGCAAGACACAATTTTATGTTTTGTAGTAACAGGCTTACAATCAGTGTCTTATACACAGGACCTGCTCACGATTTAACGCCAGCCCTGGATTAAATCAATTTTTTTAGTATTGGCTAGATACTGAGATATTCTTATCAAGGCAAAGTTTACTGGCACGATTTAGCCCAAAACAAGCTCTCCAGTTTGATTTTGGGCCCAAAACTGACAATTTGTCATCTTGGCCAGGCGATCAAGAGAAGAAACTAATTTGGTCAGTAAATCAAGCTTAGCTGAATTAATTGCTTTGAACAAATGAGTCCAGGTTTAGTCTTGTTGATTTTGGAGCTGAAAAGTAGTTTTCACTTGTTTCTATTTTATTGTTGACATTTTCTCCTCTATGTTACTGTTCGCCATACGTGCTGCTTGCTGTTGTATATTTATCATATTTTCCTAGTGCTCTCTCTGTTGATATCTATTTTATTGGCCTTGCAGTTCAAGCTGCACGGAAGCACTACTAAGTCTTTACTTTTCCTTTTTCTTTCTCGTCCTCGACATCTTTCTCTCTTTCTTTGAACACTTTGTACGCGATGGGTCCACGACTACACGTCATGATGTGCCCAAACACATAACCGACATGGGAAGCTGGCTGATAAATATCCCTAGATTCTTACGTAATGAACTTCCGTTGTACTGACATCGCAAAACCACGGACCTTCAACTACAATCTTGGACAAAAGTGTTGACACATTCTCCCCTCCCCCCATTCAATGTTGATAAATTAATTATTTAGCAACGATTTTCCGTAAAAGTCTTACCGGAACTCTTCCAAGTTCAAGCTACAACATTGATACGGGGAGAGGGGTGATTAAAAGCAATTTTCTTTGGAACTGGTGACTCACAGCATGGTAGTTTTGACAAAAATACGACATTTAAAGCATGTGTCAACACATTTTGTCCGGGATTGTAGGTAACAAATACGACTTAGTTTTGTTTTATTGATATAATTTTACTGTTTGAGTTCGAAAGCGCAGCCAAGCAACCACCACTATCAGTACTGTACTGATTAATTTTCTCTGCAACAACTTACTGGGTTCTCGCCGCCGATAAATTGCGAAGTATTAATCATCAACCCTGATTTGACCACCAACCCTGACACTCAATATTTACTATTTGCACAGCAAGTATAAAATCCGCAACTCACCCTATTTTACTGAGGTGCTGACTTAGGCTATCAAATTTCCCTCTTCTTTTCATGAGGCGAACTCAATACCTCGAAATAAGTTCAGTGATCGATGTGGTGCGGGATCAGTGTAAATCACGAGATTGCGTTCGGACGACGAACAAGGCGTTCGCTATGACGCGCTGAAGGGAACTGCGACCTGGGCGCCGTGATATCAGTTACGTCACCATTGACTCGATACAGCTAAATACATCATGGAAGGATTCTGTATTATATGCTTTTTAGCTTTTTAACTTGTGACTTTACTCTAAAAGCCAAGGAAGCGTCTGGAATATTTTGAATTCTACTTCACAACCAATCCTTTGGATTTGGTCGATTCTGACAGGAATAATCAGCGTTCGGCTCCAAAAAAAAAAAGTTACGCTAAAATACAAAATCAAAAATCGTAATCACCTGGTATCGGCGATACTCCTGTAGGCTTTACTTTGGGACAATTCCGCTTTCTTTTTAAGTCGATCGTCCCACTGCTTCTCTAGGTTCCTCTGTATTGACAAATTCAAATCAGAAAAACTACAGCTGCTTATACTATTCATGCACGACCCTTCAATTCACTCCATCTCTTCTCTTTTGATAGAATGATGACTGGTCTTTTTCTGTATACCGCGTAACAACGTTTGGCTCAATACAATAGATCTTTTTAAAAGGCTTTTATTTTCAGTTAGATGGAAGTATTGTTCTTTGCCGAAAAACAATTGTGTTTAAGTATTCAAAAAGGAAAGTCAAATATCACACGTTTAACAAAAAAAAAAATTAAGAATTAAGCTGACCTGCTCAAAAGCGTAAATGAGTATCACTCGTAAAACCGCGGGAAAATATTGTGGACAGCAAAAGGAGGTGGGATGAAAAAAGTGGAAACGTTATTCAATGCAAAATGACCTTTCGTCCACACTAAAGCGGCATTTTCGTTCACGAAAACGTAACGTTTTGAAAACGCTTTTCAGAGTAGAATTTTGTGAAAACGTAATTTTCCTGGCGAAAACGGCACTTTTCGAAAACTCTGACGTCACGATGAGCGCGTGATATTTTGTATTTAGCGTTTTTGACTCACTTTTGCGTTTTAGTGTGGACGAGAAAAACAAATCGAAAACGATATAGCGTAGATGGAGAGATTTTCGAAAACGGAAAAAAAAGAGTACTTGCGTTTTCAAACAAAAATGGACTAGTGTGATCAGGGCTTGTATGCATCTGCAATGTTGGGGACAGCTTTAGTTTCACATGGTGGCTGTACCTGTACGTTTTGTGTATGGCACGAAATAGAGTTAATAACATAGTTGTCCATTATTATTCTTCTCCATTACTTAATACAGATTTTTGCTAGTGGTAATTTCAATGAAAAAGGTTTTAGTGCAACACTAGTCAAATTCGCCTACAAACATGGCTCTTTAAAGTGATCAAAAACACGATACACGAGGCTTTCAGTTATCATGAAATATAAACACGAGTTAAATCCTGAAAGAAATTACGTGTCAGGCCACGATTACATGGATTCCATGCAATCGTGGCCTGACACGTAATTTCTAGGAACTCTAGAAAACATCATAGGAGCAACTTTGTAGAATGCATAATTCAAACTTAACCCTTTGAGTCCAAGCAGTGCTCAAAATACATGTTCTCCTTACACAAGACCACAGACTATCAAAGCGTTAACTTCCTTAAGTTCGAATGCAATGTATGAAACATTGCTTAAGTGTTCCATGGTTAGGTGGACGAAACGATATTTGTTCTTGTGGGCTTTGCGAGGAGGAGATTAATGAGATGTGATACGGTTTGCTTTTTCAGGTTTGTACATATTGCTGTATCAAGATTACTTTTTGTCTGAGAAGGATCGTAAACTCAGTATTAAACCCCAGTTCCCACGCTTTTCATTGTGTAGATAGATGGGAGATATTGAGTTTTAGAATTACGTTAAAAATCACAAAACAAAAATGTGAAATATTTGGAGATATCCATTAATTTAGCTTGACTCGGCAAAATGTCTGATAGTGTCATCAGTTAAAACCAAGTCCTCGCGTTAAAATGAAAACATTATTGATTGCTAATATTTCTTCCTATTGTAATCATGTTTCTATGGCAACAACTATAATACAAACATTTTCATCACACTCATGCACTTTTTTATAATATACCAATGGCCTTTTCTATAAAAGTTTCTATTAAGATTGTCTGCATATATCTATTGTAATCATTTGCAGGAGCAATTGCCTTCGTTTCTTATGTCTAAGAACTCCAGTCAGCACAACGTGAACATTGTATGCTATTAGAATGTACCCATTAAGAGCTTTCATTAAGTGATCGATCTTTTAGTTCTATTTGACGAAAGTTCAAGAGTTCGAAGTTCAACCCCTAGTGTTTGAGTTATGGGTGAAGCGAAATAAGTAAATATAAATGTGATTTTGTAGAATAGTAAAAACAACTCGTGAAAGTCCACATGGGAAACATGCGGTCATCAATTTAACAAACTAATAGCAGAGCAGGGAATAATACTCTAAAAGTATCTTTTCCAGTGAAGGCGAAATAACGATAACAAAAACAGCGGCTGGATCCCCTGTTTAACTAACAGTTTAATATCGGATAGGGACTGAATAGATCAGTGGCAGATCGACTATTCCTTGCCCTTCCGTCATTTCTTAGGTGATGTTTTCTCAAAAAAAAAAAAAAAAAAAAAATTGACGACAAATGGAGCATTTGTCAGCAACTGAAAGCACTATTCAAAAACTCCTTGAACAATGGAGTAGCTAAATTGGCACTAAAATACATTCGGACGAGACGCACTTATTCCACAACTCAGTTGACGTGGGAAGCTGAATAGGAAATGAAGGATACAAATGTAAAAAGCTAAAAGGTGCTATGAAAGGAATAACTATGGAAATTCGACAGCTGCAATGCGCGCCGGTTAGTCGAAAACTATTAATCTTGAAAAAATCAAACCAAATAGCCAATGCAAAATACATTCAAACTGTTTGATATGGCATCATTTTAGGGTCAATTTGTGGACAGCAAAGTGCATTTTACGCCGTAAAAATGTATGTGCCATGCTCATAATCGCATGAACTAGAATCTACGAGCACCTGTTCAATAATAAATAAAACCACTATTCGCCAACACACTGTTGAGTTCACTGCCACGATGTTTCTATGTCCAAATTAAACCGTAGAAAATGTGGAAAAACAACAACGTGAAAATCGCTGTTAGGCGTAAGTTACATTTTGACAGTAAAATAGTCATAAGATTTCAGTGTTTCATTCGACTGAGAGCCGAGTCAAGTAAGTCTTAACAATTCTCCTGTCAAAATTAATAATCATACCTTTGTGGGTGGAGATGATCGATTCCGTGCACTTAGTTGATAGTACAATGGCAGACAATATTCCCGAGATACTAACAGCGTCTTCAGGAGCAAAAAAAAGTCGATGTTTAACGAAAACTTTGGGCTGACATTTACCGATAAGCACAAATTTTCGCGCGTGATTATACACAACAACAACGCCAAAATTAAAAAAAACGAAGGTAATGTATGATCTTTTTAATTTGATTCGGCATTAAGGTCTTCCTTTTTAATCCCTGTCTTGTTGTAATCCGGAAATGTAGCGAATACGTTAGTACAAAAAAAAAAAAAAAAAAAGAGAATCTCTGCTGGTAAACTCGATATATGCAGAGTAAATTACAATATATTTTCCCGTATCTTTTCAATTTAATTTTCACCTACTTGTTTAAAGCCTTACGACTAAACGTCATTGACGCAAAATTACTAATCCTGCCACGGGGTATACGGCACATTTCTGGCGACTAATTCTCTAATAAAATGTTACGAAACAGTGCCCGCCGAACTTTCTGACAGGCTTGAGTTCATGGCTTTCGCTATCATTTTAAGATAAGAGTGAGTTTCACTAATTATGGAGAAAAGGCGCAAAAATGACGGAAATATAACCTGGTATCTTTTTTTCTGTTTGCTTTAAGAGTGATTTTAAATAAACTCTTCTTATTGCCACAGCCTACATTTTGACGGCGCCTTTAGATGATCCGTGCAATTGTTTACCGCGGTTTATTGATCCGCTTCTTTCTTCCATCGCCAATAATTACGATTGAGATCTCATTGGGCATCCAATTTTACTCAAAGGATACGGTGAAAGCCTTTAACGAGCATACCAATCACATTGTGTTGATGACCGTCAACTTTAAAGGCACCGTCGAGGTCATTCGTTGAGAGTTACGTTGGCAGTATCACAAAACAGTCCTTACAATAGAATTGTGGCTTATTTCAAATTCTCCTCACAATCAAAGACTCGGATTTCTATTAAACGACTTGACAATAATATCTTAAACTAGCCGGATCCCGGAAACACACTGGTTGAAAGCAACCAAACTTAACGAGGGCCAGCGAGGTTTTATTTCCTAACTGATTGGATTTCAGTCTGTTTTACTGAGACTCGTATTTAGATGGCGACTTTCACCAACTCTTCTGCAAATTATTCTAACAAGCCGGATGACAAGGAAGGTTACAAAAACTTCTTCGAGGTCGACTACGACACCTGTTTGATAATCCTGAGTTTGCTCATCGTGGGAATCAACATCCTTGTCTTGGTACTCTTCATCACTCGACGACATCTTCGAACCAAGACAAACACTCTCCTGGTCAGCCTGGCAGTCTCTGACCTGATGATGGGTTTGTTCGGGATTCCAACGTCGATTGCATGCAACGCGTTTGCCCTCGACCCGTTCTTGTCGCCGATCTTATGCTACAGCGCTGTCGTCATTTTCCGCTTCATTTCGATCTCGACTATTCTCCACATTTTCGCCATTACGATTGAGCGTTACGTGTCTGTAGTGTACCCATTCAAGTACATTGCCATCGTGAACAGAAGACGCATTTTAGTGACAATCAGCACTGTGTGGTTTTTCTCCTTATTCGTCGCCCTTATCCAGCTCTCGTGGCAAGGGGACCTCGCTTCTTTCGCCGCGCCAGATGCCCAGCGGCTTCAGTTCGGGCTCATCTACACCCTACTTTGGTTCGTGTTGTGTTTTGCGCTTCCCTCGTGTGTGATGGTTTTCGTCTACTACCGTATATTCAAGGTAATCAGGCGCCAAGCGAAGGAAATACGGAAGCTCCACAGGGTTGGTGAAGTCATCAACGACAACTCGACCCCAAACGCAGCGGCAAGACTTTCGGCTATGCCGGCTGAAACGCGCGCCATTGTAATTTTCGCTCTGATGCTTGGAATTTTTGTTATTTGTTGGCTCACCTGGTACATCGGTGGGCTGCAAGAATATCAGATAGTGGATTCTGTTGCCTTAGATGAGGTGTGGTTTTCTGTTTTTGACTTTTTCCGCTTCCTAACGTCGTTTATTAACCCATTTTTGTATACATTTCTGAAACTGGATTTTAGACAAGCGTTGATCTCTGTACTGCCCTGTCGTAAATCAAAATCGTGTGGAAAAAAACACAAATATTCGCACCCAGAGACTACAACAATAACTAAAGTTTAATGCCATGTTAACATCGAGTGCTTCGCTCTTAATCAAATGTGTACACTGCTGGATGTATGATATTATGCACACTGACAAGCTTGCTCCTGTTATCTCGCGGTGCTGTTCTCTCGGATTATCTTGGATAAAGAACTTTTATTAAATTTGACGCCTATGTTGACATTCTAAACGGTAGAAACAGAATCTCAATTATCTTGTTGAGTAGAAAATCCCTCAGGATTCTGCTAAAATGCTCACAGCGTAGTAACGGTCTCTTGTTTTTGTGATGAATCCCTGGGGTATATATATCAAACACAAATCCACTCAAAACGTCCTGAATTCTAACAACGCGGTTATCATAATTATTTTAATATGATCGAGATGACGGACGCCGAAATAAAGCAAACTTTTTTTTCCATAAAACACCAGGAAAAAAGAACAAAAATTACCAACTGGTTCTGACTGAAAAATAATTGCCAATTTGCGTGTTGGCATAAGTTAACTGGAAAACGTGTCTTAGCTTTCCTATAAACATAGCCGGTATTTAATTATTTCGTTCTTAATTTGCAAGGTGCTCAAAACAAATATCCTAGTCTCCTATGATTCAAAGCAAGACGAAACTCCTCGTAGCAACAACTGCCGAGAGGACTATTGGTTCCTGTGGACTAATTGAGCCGCTTGTTTGCCGACAATGCCTAGCGACAAACTCCTAACAATGTGTTCAGAATTACGTACGGCCACCAACCTTTTGGTCCAATAACTGGTAAAAAACGGATTTTATTTGTCTCGCTAGCAGTCGAAGCACCGAGTAAATGTAAGCGATTTGCTCTGACTCCAGACATACAGCAAATATAGGCAAAAAGAAAACAAAAAAGAAAACAAAGACAAAAACAAAAACAAAACAAAAAACCACTTTGTCCTCCTCGCAATTCTAACGGCTCGCTCCAAAGTGTTTTAACTGGGTTTTTCATTTATTCACTTGCCAATTGATTTTTTTTTAATGCTAATTTACTGTAAAGAACGAAAAAGTTTACTTAATAAACAGACATATATATATATATATATATATATGACTGTGCGGAATAATATCCCTTGATGCACCCCAATGTTCTTTCGCGATCGTTCTCCTAACGCAGGCAGCCAGTTTTACAGTGCGTTCTTTTTCCTTTTCTTCCTTTTGAATTTGTATTCTTTTTGTAGTTGTAGAATTGCACCTTGTTCCATTTACGCTTGCTGCACTTTGCATTTGAATACTAAAGCTCTGATTAGATAAACCAAGATGAAACGAAAAGTGCCCCAGCTGGTACTTTACAGTTTTAGCATTCAACACATCTGAGAAGTGTCAAATGCTAAAACTGTAAAGTACAGCTGGGGCACTTTTCGTTTCATAATTCAAGCACCAAAGACATTTCTTGATGCTACCTTTTTTTAACGGGTCAATATATTTTTCCAGACTATAAGCCATGTCCAAGCAATTAGCGGAAAACCATCCACTCAAAAAACGTGACGGATTTGAATTTTAAGTGGAAGCTCTCATAAAATCCATTAACAACATTATTTTCTCTGGTTCTTTCATGTTCTTCCTTTATGTGCTTCGCCTTTTAAATCACCACACCATTCAAATTCAAACATAAGACGCCAGGAGAGGTGTGGAGGAGTTGAGAGAGAAGGCGGAACTTGTGGCGCCCACACATTTCTCTACCTGTTGAGCTGTCATTTCTTACACAAACTAAAAGCCTAAATTGAATATTCAGTTTTGCTCAAAGAAAATGAAAAGATAAGCATAAAGTCATACGCACGCCGGCCGTTTGCAAACGAAATTGTGACCATAGTGGAATACACCGCGGATTCGTTTTTCAGACCTTGCTGCCATTTATTCACCATGATCTATCCATCAGAATGACAGCTGATCGCTCTCAAAGCCAATCCAGAACTGTGTGTCTCAAGTTAACTTCATATCAAGAAAAAAGTAAACGCGACGTAAACGTACGACCTGGTGAGATTTTTAATATCTGCTGTGCTGAAATCTAAAACGATCTTTTTGAAAAGTTGTCAACGAGATGGACATGAAATGTCAAAAAGTCTATTGATGCTTTTTAGACAACCGTTCAAAATTTATGACCAACTACTTACACAGACGAACGAGGTGGACCTCGCTGAAGGCACTACAGAGAGGATTTTCTTGTATAATTGCCATTGGATAAAAAAAAAATCCTCAAAGTGATCAAATTCGATTTTCCCTTTCTGTCGATTTTTATGAGATTTACATCACAATGATAGTATGGAGAACTTCGTATTTGATAGTTTGCTCAGACAAAAGCAGATTGAAGTTTGTAACATCACTCAGATGCTTTTCTTGACTGGTTGAAAGTACTTGTATGACGTTATGTTCAGGGTTACGTCAGTGCAAAGCTTATGAGTTGCGCCTGCGGTATCAGCTGCTGGTCACATTGAGCTGCGCATGCGGCAAATATAGACAATTTGAGTCGCAGAAACAAAGCCTTAATTACAGCTATAAATCATACACATGAATACAATAAAAAGAATTCCACATTTTAAAGACCACGGAAGTGACTAAAACCCTAATCCTGTTTTAGCGTCTAAACGACTCAGAAACGAGTAAAGCTGTCCCTCAAAAACCATAAAAATGTTCTTAAATTTAACACACCTCCGGTGATAAGTCTAGCGCACGGAAAGGTGCCGTTCCGCAGTTGCTCGCCAATAAATTTGGAACAACAGCAAAAAAAAGGAAACTAAAGTTAAAGAATTACTTGAATACACTGATTAACACTTGTTTAAACTGCCACGAGGATTTCTTTCAATTAAATAAATATGAAAGCCGCCCGGTCCTTTCTTCGTCGGTGATTATACATAAAAACACACTAGGGCTTAATTGAATGTTAAATTGTTTAGGATAAATCCGGTACGGCTTTTTCACATTGCACTTATGCTATACAGCCAACACTTATAAAGTTCCGCTGAACGACACTGAATCACTAAGAACAAATGGATTCAATCAACAAGCACACAAGAAGAACAATGAAAATGCAAAACTGGGAACATCGACACGAGCATGAAATATTCCTTAGCGCATTTATATTGCGAAGACGATAACGCGGCAGCATTGGCAAAACATAAAGACTAATCCCAGAAGACAAACGGCGCACGAAGATATGTAAGTTAAGCCGCGGAGCCTGGTGTCCTCGTGTTCTCGTGACGTGCTTCATTTTTAGCTCGTTGTCAGAACGTGGACGATGATATTTCGACACTGAAGGCATATATATTACCCTGACAAGCACAAAATAAACCTCAGCGAAAACGGAACACAGAATTAAGCTGCAACCTAAGAAAGCGAGGCAAGGTTTTTAATGAAGACTATAACACATGGGAATATAGAGTCAACGAATGATTCGTCGTCGGCGTCCTAAACGGCTGATTTTTTTAGCTCTCCATTATTTCTAATCTTCGCATTGCAATGTAAACTCGCGTTTTACACAAGCAGAAAGATGCTAACGTTAGCACAAATACAGAAAAAAGAAAACAAAGGAAAAACGTACTTAAACAACATTTAAGACTAAAAACTAACAACACTAAGAAACATTACTCGGTTACTGTAGACACGGCCTTGCGTGGCACATGTCGGACAATCTAAATAACTTCCCTATTTTGCGTTTGAATCAGTGACGGCACCAAAAACGGATTTGAGCACTTAATTCCCGCTCTTGGACTGCAAAATAAGACAATGAAAGCTCCTCTTCTTTCATGAGTACATTCTAAATGCGTTGTTCGCGTTGATGCTGAGTGGAAATGATGTGTATTCTTTCTTTCTTTCTTGCAAGTTTAAATTTAATTTTGGGAGGAAAACAAGGCACTAAAGCGCCGGTTACCCCTCTTAGTATTGAATGGTTGATCGTTCGATTTACGAGATTATTGCTTAAAGAGTGCATCTTGCCGGCCGCATCTTGGTAAACACGGCAGCCGGCTCGAAGTGTAAAAACATCCATATATAGCATACGACATAACTGCATGCATACACAGTATTAAGACATATTCGATACTTACGTCTGCAAAAATGTCCTCTCCTGAGCTGTTTCGCTTAGTGAAAACTAAACCAGACTGGCAGGAACAACATCCGAATCTTCCAGGCTCGAAAAGGATTGTTGGGGAACGCACTAAGGCCGGAGATTACATCGACAATTAGGCAAATATTAACACGATGAAACACCGGCAGATATGGCAAATAAAGCATAGAAATTACCTGTGTGCTTTCCATCTGCCATTTTGGGTAAACAAGAAGTAAAAAGGAAGAATAAAGAAAGGAAGAATGAATGAATCAAAAAGAAAGAAAGAAAAAGCCTAAACAACAAAACAACAACAACAAAAAAGAAAAAGGTGAGAAACTGAATGAACCCTGTATCATTTCCAGACTCGCAGAAAATCGTAACCAACCTGACGAAGGCTGACGCTGGAAACGTCACCGCGCCTGAATTTTCTTTACGGCTCTCAGCACTGCTATCAACCTTACGTTGAACATTAAATGAAACACTCCACCTGACTTTCACAACTTGTTGCGGTTGAGTTTCAAATAACGCACAGACCCAGACTGACTGAACTGATTATGCGTCCCCAGGAGCCGGTGGCTGTATCCGCAGGCTCATAAGAAGTGCGGCAAAGGCAGACGTCGGGATCACGATAGTTCACTCAAACTATTATATTATACGACGGGCTCGATCTATATTTGAGAATTTAGTCTTTAGTTTCAATCAAATTGTTTGAATGGCCGCTTGTATTATTTATTCAAATATGAGTTGTTTCCTGAGAAGCTTGAGGGTTTCCTCTTCCTGTTCGGACTCCCGGTGGGTGACAATGTCCTGTTATTGTTTTTAGATTTCTCTATTTTCTTTTTGTTCGACCTGATCCGATTTTGAAGGATATTTTCTGTCCTGAACTTCATATAGACTGGGTTTTGTTTTGAAAAATGCAAATTAAAGCTTACCACGAAAAAAAAAAAAAAAACGTATCCACTTGGTTGGCTGAATTCCAATCTCCAATCGAGGGTCGAGATAGCAATTCTCGGCGGTTTCTTTAATTAAAAAAACTGAGTGAACATTTCAGCGGTGATATGATGCTGTGCTCAAAGATGCCGTCCTCACAAGGTGAAAGGAATAAATCGCATTTGTAGATGAAGGTAGAAAGATGGCGTGAGGCATAACCGCCTACAGTTCGCTATGCAAGCAATAATAAACAATTTTCTGATAAGTGAACCCCTTCTAAGAAAAGAAGACACATCAGCCAGGGTGCGGAAGAGACACTTTGACACGAGTGTATAAAGCCACAGCGAGGAAAGACATACACCCTGCTGAGCCTGTGCGTGCGCTCTGCCTTGCATCACCAGCAGTATGGATGGCATTTTGACAGAGAAGACACGTTCGGACGTGCGACTTGTGTTTACGAGTCGCTACTGCAGCTACAGTAGAAACTCTTTAAGTAAAGAACGCTCAGTATGCAAGGCTTGACTTGGTCGCTTGAGTGAGTCTTGAAAATGAACAGTAGTGTGCGAGTCTTGCGCCAAAATGGCGCGTAGTCCTCGGACTAGTTATTTGAGATAAACTGAAGGGCTAGTCTCTGTATTATAAAAGCCAGAGCTAGTCTGGCTTGGTTTAGGCACGAGCAGTTTGCCTTTCTAGAAGCAACTTCATGACTTACCTTTCAAAAACACCCGTCGCGTCGTCCTGCTTGACAAGTCTCCGCAGTCGTCTCCGCATGTTGCCGTTGAAAGGGTCTGGGTACGAGGTTGAAGCCCCGCATTATTTGACCAGCGGTTTTACTCGTTTCAAGAGGACTTCCCGGCGTTCATCCGAGCCGGTAGTTTTTATTTCGAAATAAATATTTTTCGTTTCATAATCGCGCCTGATCGGTGAGGAATCTCACGAATTCCGCGGTTGGTTCATATGACTAAAGACACGAAGCAGAGGAGTATGGCGGATTTGGAGGCTGAAGTCGAGCAGTTTATCGTGGACGACAACGATTTCCAATCACCACGAAACAAGGGGAAACCATTGGCGACCATGCTCAAGAAAAAACATCTCGGAATGTATGTTCAGTTTGTGCTCTTCGGAGTCGGCTCCGTCCTTCCTATCTTTGTTATCTTCGCTGCTGTCGACTACTTCGACGACGTCTTTCCAGGACGAGAACCCGAGTTTGTTTTGAACATAATGTACAACACTTTACTGTTTTGCGGATCTTTTGTGAATTTAGTGTGGGGTCGGGGTTCAAGTTTTAAATGGCGGATCTTGGTTAGCTTCAGCGTAATGGCGGCGTGTATGCTGACATTCATAGTCCTCGACAAGCTAGAACTATGTGGATCGACATGTTTGCGCTCACATTTCTGGGCTGTCGTTGCGGTAACAGCGGCACTTGGCTTGGCGGATGCCGTGTGTCAGTCTACTTTGTTTGGTTTGACAACACATGCTCTTCCGCCTCTTTACACCCAAGGACTCATGGTAAGCGAACGTTTTGTAAATTGAAATGAACGCACTTCTTCCTATCATCGAAAGCTTGCCGAGATATTGTGAAAGAAGTTTCTCACCAATTTATCAAAGGATTTGTTTTTAATTAAAAATGAAAACATTTGGTTCGCATTTGAAATAAACAGTTAAAATAATGATAAAAGACAACCTTTACCAGATACAAACCAAAAAATATGCCAGACCGACATTCTAATTACCACAACAGCTTTGTCTCTCAGAGATTTACTGCTTCCTTGTCTTTTGGTGTAAAGTTTCTTTATGTAACACAATACACATGAATAGTTACTACTAACAATCACCCATTGTCTACAGATATCAGCAAAAACAATGTCATATTATATCTTACACAGTTTCCTTGTGGTTTCCGGTAATTGAGAATGGTGGTTTTATTATTACAATAATATAGCTAAAATCGGGCATAAAATGCATTGGGACACTGCAATCAAAATGAACTGGCATCTTATTTTCAAAGTATAGTAAAACACCCCCACACCCCATCTCCCCAGTAAAATGTTCCATGGGTTTAAAACAAGATCATGTCTCTCCAACATTGAACTCCCAAGACCTTTTTCTCTAAATTTGTGTAGTTCAACAAGTTTATAATAATTGGTTTAGCTTTTATCTCATATTTTCTTTTTTCCTCTTCAGTTTGGTGTTGGACTTTGTGGGTTTTTGATCACAATCCTTCGAATTGTCACCAAGAGCACAACAACCAACATGCATCTGTCAAGCTACTACTACTTTGGAGCCACAGCTGGATTTATTCTACTCATCATTTTCCTGTATCTCCGCTTATCGAAGGCAGAAGCATTCAGAATCTACTACTTCAAGGCATCACGGCACAGTCCTGAGAATTTCTGGAAACACCCTTTCCAAAGGCTTGTCTACTTTGCAGCGGACGCCATAAAGGTTCTACGTCACAAACGCATCTTCTGCTACTGTTTCCTCATTACCTTAGTTAGCATGCAACAGTTTATGGTTGTACCTTCAGTGGTTACCATGGCAAAAGACTTTTTGGGCCATGGCTGGTTTCCAGTCCTCCTCATTTTGGTCTATAGCATTGGAGATCTCATTGGCCGTGGGCCATTAGCTTTGTTTTACACCTGTCCACTCCACTGTGCATGGGTGTTGATGCTCATCAGGTTCTCGCTGGTCTTAGGGATCTATTTGAGTGTACCACCATTTATACTAAGTTCCAGGCCAGCTTGGATGGCAACTTTTGCGTCAGTGCTTGGACTGTCCTCTGGCCATTTAACAACGTCATTGATGTCATGTGCATCCATTGATGTTCCTGGCTGTGCAAAGGAAACTGTGGGCTATTTAGGAGTTCTGAGTATGACATTGGGAATGGCAGGAGGGAGCTGGTTAAGCTTGTTTCTGAAAGCACTTATTGATAAAGCACACTAATGTGAGAGCTAGCTAGCTCATGACAGCTTTTCACAAAGTAAGAATATTGATAGGTTAATCAGTTTTCACCTGAGCAGGTTATCAGTCCTTACTTTATGATATATCTCTTGTAAAGGGCAGGAGAAAATTGAAATTCATTATTCCTGGGAGTGAACAGGTGAAGTGTAGGCAAATATGGATGTTTTCAATCTTATCAGCTGTGTTCCATGAGCACATACAAAGAAATGGAGACATGAACACATGACAAATAGTACCTTTTAAGATTGAGATGTCATAACTTTGATTCTGGCATCATGCAAAGACAGTATGGCAATTCAAATGAAAGGTGTTGATGCTCATACTTGGCACTGTTAATTTCACAATC
Organism: Plumapathes pennacea; assembly: GCA_964036295.1. Classification (NCBI taxonomy): domain Eukaryota; kingdom Metazoa; phylum Cnidaria; class Anthozoa; order Antipatharia; family Myriopathidae; genus Plumapathes; species Plumapathes pennacea. The sequence goes on along the minus strand of OZ038465.1, from coordinate 1,623,489 downwards.
ATGATAACTCCATTTAAATACAAAGGCAGTTATGAGAATTATAGAAAAAAATAGATAAATAATATATTTAAAAATAACAATAAAATTACTCCAGGAACAGCAACCAGAAAAGTGTACAGAAATTAAAAGGTTTTACTTTGCTACATAGAACAGTTTTCGATTGCAATATTCTCAGGCAAGAAAACAAATAACAATGGCATGTTCTCACACTGCTGATTGGATTTTCTTTTTTTTTTTTTTTTTTTTTTCAAAGTAAAACCAAACATGGTTACTTTGGCTTCTGATTGGTTGAAAGCGTTTCTTACAGCCTCTGTGATCTACAGTGTACTTGCTTTGGTTTTGGTTTTTGATAGCCATCCGAAAATGGCTCTATTTGAATCTAGTGCTATTCCTTTATTTTGAAGAAAAACATTTACAAGAATTTTTGTTTGATATAAAAAATATGGCTAATCACAGCTGAAAAAGAAGGCTTTCCCTAGCTGTATCTGAATATCAACTTTACTTGGGTGAGCACATCCTTGGGTAAGGATGGCCTGACTTGAGTGAGAAACACTGTGTGGGAAAAATACAGTAGAACAATATGATAACAAGTTTAGAATAGGGCTGGCACCAATTCAATAAACATATTTTAAAAGTGTATTTTCACAAGTTGGACCATTAGTCAAACACCACTAAACAGACTCCAATCCAACAAAAGTCCGCAAAATGTTACAGAGAATATTTCATATAGATATCTACAACAGTGTTCAGCCATTGTATTGTAACATAGTGCATTTTAAAATATGAAAAATACTGGCCCAGCTTGTAAAATACAGCAGCTGTAAAATTAATGTTTTATTAACTTGGCCCCTGGATAACATGTTCTCCAATATACCCTGCAAGAGGCAACGGTGTCACCTTTACTGATTTTGGTTTGATGGCATGTTAGTAGTTATTGTAAATAAATGTACATTTGTACAAAAATCACTTTTTTTTTTGTGCTACTGGAACACTGTAGATACTGAAGGGATACATAAAGTGCCATAAATATTATATTATTTTGATGTATAAGGAAAGAACATTTAGGACATTGTGTCAAAAGAGAAGATTGTGCAATTAAATAGAATATAATACCAGGCATATTTGCAGTTTACTGTTACAATATATCCCAGACTGACTGGTGATCATCCAAGAGTGACAAGAAGAAAGCGCCACCCTCACACCTGGAAATCCCAGGTTGAGAGCTGGTATTTATCATCCAAATGCCTGACCACATTTTTTGTACACTGTATTGGCTACACTTTTCCAGTGCAGATTTTGAAGTTTCATGGCTGCCAATGTGCCACACTGACGACTGGCAGCTCTTTGACTGCAAAAGTGGTCATCAGTAATCAGCCCTGTGATAGAGAGATTGATCACATACTTTAATCGTACTTTAAATCAGACTCTAATCTCCTGACTGTATTACATTTATTTGAGAACATTTGGCTCTTGTCCAAATTCCGAAACTCCCTGTCTCGACAGACCGACAGGGTGGAAACGGAAAAGGTGAGAATTTCAGTTATTTGTTCCTTAATCCATTGGCGCTAAACTGTTTCCACACATGTGTATTCTATAAAGTCGTCCGAAGGTACTCTATTCACGCAACTTGGCGCGGACGAAAAAACAAAAATATGGCAGTCTCACATTTTCATTGGAGGTTTTCACGGAATAGAACCCCAGCGTTGTTCGGTCTTGGATCAGCACATCCGCACAAAGGAAGCGGCTCTCAATGTCTTTAAACTTCCATCTTTCACACCAGGTCATTTTCTTTTCTTTCTCTCTCTCGCGTGTTGTGATGACGTCTGAGAACGAGTGAATTTCTTCTGAGTAGCTTCTCGTTCCTCCAGAATGTCTTCGTCTTTGACAAAAGTGCTTGGTGGGATGAAAACTATTGCCAGGATGCAGATCAGCTGGAATATCCCGCCAACAAAGAGTCCATAGTACAAAATAACATCCAGCCAGGTTTGCTGATCCACCGCCATCTTGTTTTGGGCGTCCCCAACAAAAAATGTACCCACCGGAGTGGGCACCGTAGCATGGTAATAAATTTGAAATTATATTGAAATTTGTGCTCTTTCGCCTTATTTTAAATTTTTTGTCTTGCTGCCTTTCTTTCTTTTAAATTTTATTTCTGCGCAGTAAGTGCAGAAATACAGAAAGATATCAAATGTGCCAGTTACAAATACTTCCACCCTCCCCTACAAGAAACAGAAAACGGCAAGCTCATCCCCAGGGTCCATGGGTGGAGGTTGGGAGGCCTGAGAACTAGTATTCAACATGGCGTCGAAGAGTGGATTTGACCCGACAGCGCACGGGCTTTCGGAGAATTTCCGCCTACTAAACTACACCAAACTCAAAGGATGAGGATGTAAAGTCCCTCAGGAGCAGCTGCTCAAACTCCTTGAGGGACTTGGAGAGAAGCGAGGGGAAGGGAAGATCGGAGTGGGAATGGACAGTTGTGTCCTGCCAACTCGTCACGCGGGCATCAGCTTGGTGCAGACGACCGATTTCTTCTATCCTCTCGTTGATGATCCTTACATCCAAGGCAAGATCGCCTGTGCCAATGTTCTGAGTGATTTGTACGCCATGGGAGTCGCTGAATGCGATAATATGTTGATGTTGCTCGGCATAAGTAATGAAATGACCTTGAAGGAGAGAGAGGTTGTTACACCGTTGGTTATCAGAGGGTTTAACGACACAGCAGAGGAGGCTGGGACAACTGTGAACGGAGGGCAGACTGTGCTCAATCCTTGGTACATTGTTGGTGGAGTAGCCTCTAGTGTTGTTTCTCGACACGAGTTTATCATGTGAGTACGTTGTTTTGTTGATAGAGGAAGTACCCGGCTCGCACAAAAAATGCTTTAACAGAAAAACATTTTGACATAAACATTTGTACATTTATTTATCCACCTAATGCACCCATAGTTACTTATTGTTCTTAGCAGAAAAGAGAAGACCATGTACTGTAAGACACCCCCCCCCCCCCCCCTCAATGTCGTGGTGGTGGGGGGGGGGGGGGGGGAGGGGGTTGGGCTAATTCTGGTAATGAAGAAATAGTTTCTTCAATCTGTTTAAAAAATATCTAAAAGTGCTTTGTTCCTACAATTCACAGGCCAGAGAGTGCCAAAGCTGGAGACGTGTTAGTTCTAACCAAACCTTTGGGAACACAGATTGCTGTTAATGCTCATCAGTGGATGGAAGAGGTAGGTGTTCATGTAGATCTCTGCATATAAACCACACTGTCTTCCAACTCAAGTTTTTCTGGTAGAAGAACTGTGTTTGAGTCTTTCCATTCTCTGCAGGAATTCACTGCAAATAGATCTTGACAACAGAATTATACAACCGTATGACATACTGTACAGTACTCATTGAGCAACAAGTTTTTGCTCACAGGTGGCAGCCAAACATCTGGGCAGCTTTTGTGCTGTTTCAAGTTTTCTTTCCTATTCACGAAACCATCACATTCCTTCTGCAGCCAAAGTGGTGGAACAAAATCAAGGCTGTCACCACCATGGAGGAAGTGGAGAAAGCATACCAAGATGCCATGAACAGCATGTCCAGACTCAATCGAAGAGCAGCACAGCTCATGCACAAATACGATGCCCATGGAGCAACTGATGTCACTGGGTTTGGGATCCTGGGTCATGCAGGAAATTTAGTTGAGAATCAAACGGCAGAGGTCTCTTTCATTATCCACACATTGCCTATTTTTGCCAACATGGTGAAGATTTTCAAGGCTTGTGGAATCAATTTCAAGCTGTTGGAAGGTTTCTCTGCTGAAACTTCTGGTGAGTAATTCATTATGTGTGTATGTAAGCTAGAAATATTTTTTTGCCGTGCTAGCCATGGGCTAACAGGTATCATATGTGCACTATCCCAGATGCAGGACCTCTAGCCACTCTTCTCAGTGTCAAAAGCAAAATGTGATTCTCTTTATGCATATCATATATTAACTTGTCTTGAAAAGAGCAAGTCTGCTCACCCACTTGGCACAGAGTACAACTTTCTTGCTGGCCTAACATCAAATTTTGCTAGCGCTGGGCATATGTAGGATAGCAGATTTTGATTTAGCCCTGCTGTACCAGCTCAAAGCTCAATATTTTCTTTCCTCATTCTCGTCTCATCTCAGGTGGGCTCTTGATTTGTCTGCCACAAGACAAGGCCCAGCAGTACTGTGATGAGTTGCAAACTTTAGATGGCTGCCCAGCATGGATTATTGGAGATGTTGTGGCAGGAGATCGCCAAGCCAAAATTGCAGATGAGGTCAAAATAATTGAAGTTTAAAGTGCATTGACAGGCAAAATGTATTGAAGCAATATTTGAAAACATCAGAGAAAACATGATCAGAATTATTTTTACTCCAAGATGAAGAGGTTTGCATACCAATTTAATCACCAAAAAGAGTATTGCAGTGACCAACGTCAGTGATTTCTCAGCAGATTTTGGCACTATTTTTTGATAGTTTGTTCAGCTAATAGCTGATGAATTGGTCATTTATCACTTTGATAATACATTAAAATGTATTTATGCACCACAAAAAGCTAAAAGTCAAAGTTTCAATACAGTACACTGTATACATACTGTCAGTGAAAACATCATGGTTTGAGCAGCTTGGTGTTTTCAGCAAATGTACTCTACTTACAGTATACAGCATGTCCAATGCCTGTAACTGGTCCTTCTTTGTTTTGCATTTATGACGCTGCTTCAGTCAACCAGAGGAGCTGGGGCTGCAGATGACCATGCAATTCTTGAATGACCATCCATCAGTCAGGCTATTACAATGTGAAGCTTGACAAGTTAGTTAACATGGAATATCAATAAAAATCACTGACTCTCTGACTAATTTCGTACTTGGTGCCTAACCAATCAAGAATGTTCTTTATCAAATGTAAAACAAAGATGAAACAGCACCTATTGGTGAAGTCACAACAAAATTCTCTTCTATTTAATTTTCATCTCATGATTATCAACTACAGTCCAGAAGTTCATCATTTCCTTTGCAGTACCACTCCACTCATGGGTGTACTGTAGCTGCAAGCAAATTTTATCACTCACAAATATTTAAAAAATCATGAGCATGGATCCTGCACTCATAGGAGTATAGAGTTGAGCAAAGGTTAATGTCTCTGCACCTGTCCACATAAACACCAACATCATGTTTGGGCTTAGATGTCTCTAAGATGTAGATCCAGATCCAAAATGAAGAAGCTCTTAAAAGATCAGCCTTTGCATTGGCTGTGAAATTGTGTTGATCTTCTATTTCCTCAATCATTTTGCTCTCCAAGGTGTGAATAGAATGTGCAGAGTTCTGTAGCAGCCAACTTGACTATGCAGTCAACTGTAGGAGAGTAGAAAGTGATGGTCGGGCATCCATCTGTCAGGACAAAACAAAGTGTGTTAAACTACTGGCACATTTAATCTGTACTGCTAATCAAGCCAGTAATTTAAGACCCTGTCTTACCCTCAACAGCAAAGGGTTTAGAGAACAGGGAACATTTAGCTGGCATCTTCCGCATGACCTTGGTGATACATCCTTTCTGCTCAAGAGTCTGAAAATTCAAAGTATATTATTGGATTACTTTACGTAGGAGTCTCATGCATCCAAGTCTTGTCACACCATAAAATAAAACTCCTGTCTTAGTGCCTCATCTCCCGATAACTCACTTCGCCTTTACGAAGCTAACTGGAACTTTTGTCTTCAGACAATAGTTTGCACAACATGCAAGAGGTAGGGTTTCAACTCTTACTTCACGACCCTTCAAAAAATTCCCACCCTGAAAATTGGCATCTATACCAAGCTACAAGTTTATGGAAGCTACAAAGAAGCTTGAAGGTTACTACAGAATCTTTACCTCGAGTATCGTCATTAGAGACACAGGGCGGATGACATCTATAAAATGTTCAGCAACTTTGCTCTATTTGGAAACGAAAGCAAACAATGAATGGCACATGAACCAAGAGACATGATTGTCAGTGACCTAGTACTGTACCTTTGAATGCCAGCAGGATGTCCTGAGGCAAACTTCTATTTTTGAGAGTCGGTTACGATACTTAGAAATAATATTTACACTGCCCACAGTGTGGAGAAAATGGCAGATCCTGTTTACAGCATTTGAAGAATGATGGAGCACTTATCTGATATTGTAGGGGTACCTGGGTACTGAGTTGCATGTTGATTACATAAACACTGAGTTATATCAACCGGGTAAACCAATGCATGCTCACAGTAACACAGACAGTAAGTTGACTCAGGGGAAAGTTTATATGTGACTGTATATTAAGTTCTTACATGAGCAATGCCTGGGTTCTCCATAATGTAGGTCATTATGGCCTCTTCATACATCTTCAGGACCTTTTCATTGACATCACCATCAATGGTGACCCATGGTCGGCAAATTATGTGGAACTTTCCCAAAATTCTGAAATAAAATAAAATGTACCAATGGTTATCAACTCCAATGTCCTCTTTCAGTCTGACACCAAAGATACAGCACACAGTATGGATAACTGGGTGGCTGATTAAACAATAAAATCTCTCTACAATGAGTCATACATTTTGCATCAGAAAATGAGCAAACAGAAAAATTAAATGGAACAATTCAGTTTGGACACAAAAGTAAACGAAGAAAAGAGAAACAAGTGGGCAATACAGTCTCATTATTAATTCTGTGACAGACAAAAGCTAAAGTTACGACTTACCTGTTCTTGCTTTTCACCTGAAGCACAGCACTACTGGCAGCACCAAGTCCTACTGCAGTTTTGCTGGGTCCCACAACTTCTTTAGCTCCCTCCAGAGTTGCCTGGACACTGCTGCATGATTGACCTGTTACCATGGGAACGGCTTCTGGGCCAACTCTCTTTGTAACATCAGCTGACTCCATTCGTCTAGCTGACTGAGTGTCATCACACTGTCCAACCTTTTCTCCTTTCTCTGAGATGTCATCAACTGAATGTGTATCAGTATCTGGATTCACAGTAGCTGCAGATGTCTGCTGCATTGCAACATCCAAAGATGGCTGGGCAGTCGCATCACCCAAGGCTGGCACTTGCTTCACATTAGTCATGTTATCACCAGCAGTGTTATCAGACTTGGTGTGTTCTTGATTTTCCACTGCATTTGGTTCTGTGCCCAAAGTCTATCACAGAAAAGGCAGTTTAGTAAACCCTAACTTCAATTCTACTCCAGCACAACAGGGCAGCATGCAACCACTCACACCTATAAGTACCCCCCCCCCCCCCACACACACACACACACACACACACCCAAGAACTTCATTAAAGACTCCTTAACTTTGAAGAAACTAACAGTATGAACTTACCTTGAGCAAAGTCAAACACCACGGTTTGATGAACTGGTGACACACAAAGCGCAGTACATACACACCAACTCTGAATAGCTGAATGGAAGGACACAAGCAGTTACCATGATGAAGTTGCAACTTGTGCATGCTGTTGTGTGGTGTGCTACTGTTGTGTGTGCAGTTATGTGTAGTGTTGTGAAGTAAGTTGTCACTAGTGTAGTGAAGTATGATGTGAAGTGAAGTGTAGTTTGTAGTCTATCAAGTTTTTCATTGTGATGTTTAGTTTGGTGAAGTGCTGTTGTGAAGTGTGGTTTGATGTGGTATTGTGTGATGTGATGTAGTATGGTGTGATCTTATGTAGCATGATGTAGTATGGTGTAGTTTTGTGTGGTGTGACACGATGTGGTATGGAGTGGAGTGGTGTGGTGTGATTTTATTTAGTGATGTAGTGTGTTTGTAGTGTGGTGATGTACTGTAGTAGGTATGGTGTTGTAATGTGTGGTGTGATGTAGTATATGATGGAATGGTAGTGGTAACAGTGGTCCAGTGAAATGAAGTGACGCACTGTGAAGTGGTACAGAGGAGAATAAGCCCTTCCACTCACCAACTGAGAAGTGCACAGGAGTATAACATGATCATCTAAAGACAGGGTAGCCTCTTGAAAGGCATTCTGATTCTCCATGAATTTCTCCTTCAGGATTTAGAGTAGACGTGAAAATAACTTTAACACAACGTTTTAGCAAAAGTTTGAACTGAAACAGACCAAATTAAAAGAGAAAAAAGGCATAAACTAGAAAAAAGTACAGTATAAGAACAACACCACTTAAGGAGAAGAAAAGGACTAGAAAACAAGAACAGACAACGAAACCTTTCAGCACCGTTTTTCTGTCCAACTTAAACTTCAGGTTCCAAAAATAAGACACCCAATCAGCAGCAACATGAACACCTACTCTTTGAGAGCTTTCGTTTCAGTAATCACACCTTTAGGTTTCATTTGATAGTTCCAGTTGGATCAAATTTGTCTTTGACCGTGCAAGGGTAAAGAGGAAAATCAGAAAAAAATTGCACCGAAAAAGTGATCTGTAAGAGCATAAGGCAATACAAATTATGACTGAAACTAAACCATATAAGATGAGAAGGTAAAAAACCAATAAGAGCACCTGTAACTGTGTCCATGGCAACCCAATGGTCCCGCACTCTAACACGTGAGCGTGAATAAACCCTGCCAACGACACGTCCCCTTCGTTGTACCCTAAATCACTTCTACACTTATCCAAAAGTTCCTCCAAAGACAACACATCCCTGGGGACACTGAGAGGCGTGATTCCGGAAAAATTTCCCGGCGTGTCATTGACGTCATTACCCAACAACAGATTTCCGTCTTTTCCTATTGGTGAAGAACCCGACACACCAACGTCAGACGTTGACGTATCCATGGCTACACCAGAGTCTTTGGGAGCAAATGATTCTATCGTTCCTACTAGTTTGAGAGTATTAATGCAAGGATTAAGGAAGAGGAAATCGTGAGAGTTGAAAGCTCTGGTAGGCAGCTGCTGGATTGACTTGGTAGGATCGGCCGCTCCTCGTTTGAACATTAGTGCTGTTCGTGAAGCACGGCTGGGTGGCTTTTCAAGCGCGGAGGCTTGAAGTGACGCCACAGGAACAGCCAGTGTACGTGTCCACGTCCGCCATGATTCGGTTTTACTCTCGAGAAAGCTGCACGTCTCCCCGACAGATTCGAGATCGTGTTCACTTGTAAACTTGGAAACTAAGTTACACTGAGGGAAGCTGAACCGGTTGACTTTGCGTTCTCTCGTGACTAAAGTTCTACATCCACGCCTATCTATGAGACTCGAACTTCTTTTGCCAGAAGGATTGCTGGTGCTAGAGGCGCTATTTGAGTGCTGAGCGTCGCTAGCTTGACTGCAAGTTCTCTTCTGGCTTTCGTTTGGGTCGCTTGTAGCTTCTTTGCTGCCGACTCTCGCGACCCTGGTCGATGTAGTTTTTTCTTCCGCTGCATCGGCATCTTTGCTAGAGGATGAAATGCCATCGCTTGGTTCGTTGGCAGTGGAGTCTCCACCAGAACTGACCACAATATCCGACACATTTTTATCTGCAGGTTTCGTCTGCTTTTGCGAACTCGGAGTTACTGGCGCCTGTTTCTCGGTGGTGACATTCTCCTTGGCTTTCAGCCCCTTCTCTGCCTGAGCGGAAGAACAAGCCTTTTTTCGGGGCGACCCACCTTTCTCGTCCTTTTCCCCCAACCCCTCAGGGGCGTCCATGTCAAGTAACTCATCTGGGATCTTCGTTTCTACCGATAGCTACAAGCGGAAACCAAAGGGAATGACGTCAGAACGAAGCTCCGCCATCAACAAGAAGCAAGAGCTCTCATTAAAATTCCTATTCACGGCATCTGTAATTATAAAGCCGACCCTTCAGTTCAGTTTTGGTAAAACTCTGTGACAGTAAAGAGAAGGCGATAACGCTTTCAGGACTTTTAAAGTCGTACTTTGGAGTAAGTGGGGGACTTAGTTATTTGTAAGATCGTTACACACACCTTGCCTGTAGCCATCAGTGCGAGAATACAAGCCACGTGCCCCCCGAGGGTCTCTTGCCAGTTGATAACAATTGTACCTGGTGTGCCGCTTTTAAAAATCTCTTTACCGTAAGCCTCCTCTGGATTACTGTCGTTCTTGTCTTCTCCTGTGTCGTCCGTTGGGTCCTTCAGTCGATGTTTCTCGCCCTTCAAAAGCTGCTTCATGAAGCTGCTGCATTCTTTATACACTGTCACTGGAGTAAACCCTCGCAGGAAGACACGATAGTATCTGAGAAGGCATTAAGTTAGGAGACAAGTATGCTAGGCATGAAGGCACTAGTTCTTCATCATCAAAAGTGGACCGCCAATCAGCGAGGCTGTAAGAAACCCCTTATCGTGGTAGTTCCCGAAACCTCATAAGCTCTTCCGGCCGCGTTAAGCATGCAGCGACTCACGCGATGCCTCATTCGATGAAGCTGCACACGCCCTCAAACAAAAATATTCACACTTACCCAGTGGATAGATGGTACGTCATGGATGCAAACGGGATAGACCTGTAGTAATTCAAGAAGCTCAAGTTGTCGCGCTGAAAAGACAACAATTCTTCATTTAAGCACCAAGAGTGACAGAGACAAATGTCTACTCTGTTAAAACACAAAGTCTTGCGGCTTGGTTTTAGCATGCGAAACCCAGCCGACAAACGACTTCCGTGACATCAAAATTTAACTCAAGATCTACTCACCCTTCGATTGATAACATTCTTCTTCTGCATGTCTTTGAAGACCCAATCAAGATCTTCCTGCAAGAAACACGGCAACACAGTTTAAGTCATCACTGTTTTCGCGCGCCATAGACATTATCATACTCTAACGTCGGTATTCATTCCTTCTCCTTTAATACTACTGGCATTGTCACTTATCATTACATCACACACAATGTATTTGACTGATAGCTCCCACTAGTCGTCCCCTGCCAAAGATCCTTATACGACAGAAAAACAAACAGCATAAAACCCAACCCACAGTGTTAAAATCGTCGAACATCTTGAACACTCGGTAGGCATCGTATTTCTCAGGTGGGGTCGTGAAGGCGACCTGCAATAAAGACCAAAAGTCAGACTGTTACAGACTGAGTCACGCAGGGCCAGATGACAGAAACAGCGTGACATCAGGTGGCTGCTACGTATTTCTTGCATCTCTTTGTTCCATGGAACACGGTTTATAAAGCCGTATAGCAAATCTAAATTCAAAGACCTTTCGGAGGGATTTTCAAGAAACATTTGTCCAGCACTGCTCAAGAACGTGACCAGAAAAATATATCTGACGTATTAGGAAAGATAAGTTACTTAGGTAACCTTTTGACCCCTGAACTCACAATATAAACTTTCTCCACACTTTATCTCAAACTACTTTAAGGAATAACGTGTGTGAGTAATGTACTAAGCATTTGATAGTTTAATCAGCCCTCGTTTAAGCCAATGTAGTAACTACCAAGTTCTCCAATCTCTGGCGAGAGACAGAAATAGTTGATGAACCCTTCAACCCGTATATCTGATCAAAATAAAAACTCTCTTCTACATCTAGGCAACAGATAGGTAGTGTAGTAAGGAGAATATGGTTCGAGAACACCAACCTGCATCAAGTCCCTTATCACTTCTTTGCGGGCATCTCTCGCGCTGTTGATGGGAGGACCAATCTGGAACACGTCTTTATCGGAACGGAGGAACTGTCAAAGGTGAAAGAAAACACAGTGGGATGATGGTCCATGCAAGGACTAGTGTTCACACGCGTTTCGTACAGTTGACGGAAGGACCTTCCTGCACAATACTATCATTGGATGCTGGTTACAGGAGGGCTAATGCTGTTCCAAACGTCTGCAAGGGCTCAGTTTAAACGAGCCATCAATACAGCCGAACTAACACCCAGGATCCATTATAGAACGGACTAGTTCATCGAAAGTACAGTCAGCGTCTGTTTTAGAGAGGTGTCCTTCTTAAAGAGAGATCAGTTAGAGTAAATAACTGAAAAACGCCAGGTACCGCTCCTTCCACGTGTCCGTGTTAGAGAGGTGTCCATTCTAGGGAGGGGAGGGGGTTAATCTATATGATTGGCGCTGTAATTGCTTTGGATTCTTGTCGGTTGAAAGTGCTTTCTTGTGGCCTCTGTGATTGGCACTTGCGTTGGTTTTTATTTACCAACCTTTTTGGGCACTAACGTCTGGACTGTGTACTTGTCATGCAAACTCTTCAGAGACGATTCAAGCGCCACCGCGCCAGTGCTGCAAGTGTCTGAGGTACTACAAAGAAATAATGTAAACTATTTGTCAGGGACTCGGGGTGTCATTTTAACCCTTCAATTCATCAAGATAAAGCTCCTCCTTTCGTAGGTCACATGACCGAAAATTTACCACGCGACTGAATTCGTCACCTTGGACTTTGAGTGCAAGTTTGAGTTTTCAAGAACGCCAGTGACGTTTCCGCTATGTTGATATCACGACAGAGTATCCCTACTTGTGCACACTGTAAGTTGTATTGAAAATGGAAAAATAAGAAGGAAAGCCGAGGTCAACCCGTATTTTGCGGTTGGAGTTGATTTGACGACCTGGGGGTGTAAAACTTATCGTTTTATACCTCAGTTTTTCTCGTAATTTGTGCACCACATCATGAAAGGTTTCTTCAAATGGCAAATCTGGATCACCAACATCTTTGAAATCCTAAAAATCAGGCCAGAGGAAAACAAACGGGATCATATCAGGGCTGACAAACATCTGAAAGACCAGAAAAAACATGGAGAACTCCGAGAGAAAAAGAAGACACAGAAGTACAAAGAACGAAAGAAAACTACACAGGACAGGAGAGCTAAGAAAAAACGGGGGACGAGAGGGGAGGTGCGTGAGGAAAGTAGAAGGGAGAATAGAAAAGAGGGAGGGGAGAGGAGAGAGTCAGCTAGTAAATACATAGAGAGAAGAGGTAGGGCCCCAAAATAACATTTCTTATAAATTTATGATTCATTTTTGCCCACAACTCACCTCATGTACGGCGTATTCAGCCGAGACGACCTTGAGGTTAAACTTGGTTTGCGGATTCTTCACCAGTCGCCTTATTCGTTCCGCCAGGCTGAGAGAGGTTTTGTCTCTTGAGGACTGAAATACAAGGAATTTACTTTAAACTAGATGGAAAGCAGCGAGGTCGAGTTTCGGCCACTGAAGGACAGAAATGTTCTTGAAGTGATTAAATTCTCACCTCAAACGCGCTGTGCATTACTTTCCTGATTATCACGCTTGTCGAGGTCGACACACTGTCCTTTTTCATGAGAGTAAGAGCAATCTTACACACCAGAAGCTGCAATAAAAATGTCCAATGTTTCACTTGTCAACTGGCCTCTGATTACAGCCATCTCACATAAGTGAGACGTCTGCGATTAGAAGTGAAAACATTCGAAACTGATCACGACAAAATGCCCAGATCTTTAGAGCCATTTTCGGATGACTGTCGAAAACCATAACCAAAGGAAGTAAACCGCAAATCACAGAAGCTGTAAGAGAAATTTACAACCAATAAAAGCCAAAGTACTTCGTCTTTGGAGAAGCCGATCAGAAGTGCGAGGAAACGCCATCCCCACTTGCTTATTTGTGCGAGAATATTATCTTTTTGCTTTTGCTCCTGATTGGCCAAGAATGCTGCTAAACTTGTTTGGACCAATCGGAAAGCGTAGCAAACACAAAACCACAGCTGACTTTTGACATTCATCCAAAAACGGCTCTAACATCTTCAGCAACTACAACAACAACAACAAAACGACAACAAAATACATAGCACGAACAGGCGCAACAACAGTTTCATACCAAACTATCTTCTTCAGCAGTAAAAATTGCGCGCTGGCTCTGTCGCCTGGCAAGGGCCCTCACATCTTCATCATCATACATTTCTGTTAACAGAAGGTAAATATTGTTTTACCGACAGCAATTACACGCGAACGGGAAACGAGATATAACAAGAGACAAAAGAGGGAGAAGAGGAGGAAAGTAAAGGAAAAGTGGTATTTTCAGAAACTCCAAAATCAAAGCTCGTTTGATGGGACATTTAAAATAGGTTCAGGAAGCATCAACAAATCTGTCCATTCATTCAATGAGACATTCGTCATGAAACAAATAACAAAATCAGGATGGAAATTGCGACAAAAAAGGAATGAGACGAAGCTGGATTAGAATAATCCGTAAAAAGTATGCACATACTTGATCTGGTAGTTTCCTGCTCTTTTTGAGCTGAAGGAGCAGACTCGTCTTTCCCTTTCGCTTTCTTCTTTTTCGCAGGGCTTCCATCTCCATCTATACGTGATCAAAAGCAAACAACCAAAACAATTCATTAATCACCCGGCCTCTACGACGTAACTCGAAAACTTGCAACTCAAAAAGTGTGACCACTCAAACCATGCCGGCACCCAATGAAAACTGCGTACATTCTAATACATGCATCAATAGATTGGTAGATGTGTACGTTTTAGAATGGATAGAAGTTGACTGAGCTCCAAGCGTGTAATCCAAAATGGCGGATATTGTAGAGTTGGTGCTCACTTTTCTGAGCCCAACCTACCCAGAATACAGTGCGATCCAACCGAAAGCCGGAACTCCTGATGCGTGTAAGTGAAAACTGCCTACTAATCTCACCCGACTTGTCCTTGGATTTGCCTCTTTTTCGACTCTTCTTCTCTTTCCTCCTCCGGCTTTTCTGCTCTCTGCTCCAGTGTTGACTGGGACATTCGTTTTGTCTCCATCAGCCAAAAGCTCCCTGCCCGATGTTAACTTCGGACGATCGCTATAAAACCAGTCAAAGTCATCACCCAGCACTGCTGATATGTGAAAAATTCACGCGATTCTCTACTGACCTGAGACTATAGACTTAACAACTCAGTGACTGACAAATAAATGCATGATATATCATGACGATAGGTGAGTGAGAAAGGCGAACGAACAAACGGGCGAATCAGTGAATGGGCTTTAAATGGTTCAGTTGATTTTTGCTTATGACTGTCACATGGCCCCCTCTTACGACAAATTTACGACACAAATCGTATGTGGTGGGGTTGATTTACTGACATTCGTGCCGTTACCGTGCCGTAAGAAGGCCGCATAGTAAGCAAAATCGCGCCGATGAAAGAGTGAACCTAAGTTCAGGTATTAAACTATTCACATCTTACCTGGTTTTCGTCGCTGCTTTCAGCTTCCACTGTGGAGGCTCCTGTAGTCGGACCCAGTTTCTCCGCAGATGAATGTACATGGTTTTGTGGACCCCCGCAGCGCCGAGCCCGTCACCCGGGGGAGGGCCGATGTTCGACTCTGTTATCTTCGCTCTCACGAATTCTTCTATTTTGATTGTTTTTCTTGACTTTTCGTGAGGTTTGTTTTTTGATCTATCGTACACAATTCCTGGAATAAAGAGGTCAAATTACCACACCAACACCATCATAATCAAAAATTTTAATATTATCATCATCATCATCATGATCGTCATCATCATCGTCATCGTCATCGTCATCGTCATCGTCATCGTCATCGTCATCGTCATCATCATCATCATCATCATCATCATCAACGCCATCATCATCATTATCATCGTCATCATCGTCATCATCGTCACCAACGTCATCATCATCATCGCCATCATCATCGTCATTGTCACCATCATCATCATCATCATCGTCATTGTCAGTCATTTTCGTCATCGTCATCATCATCGTCATTTTCGTCATCATTGACACCGTCATCATCATCATCATCGTCATCGTCACCATCATCATCACCATCATCTTCATCATCGTCGTCATCGTCGTCATCATCATCTTCACCATCGTCATCGTCATTATCACCATCGACGTCATCATCGACGTCACCATCGACATCACTCATCACTCATCACCATCGACATCATCATCACCATTCATCGCATCATCATCATCATCGTCGTCATCATCATAATCATAATCATCATCTTCATCATCATCGTTACCATCATCAGCAACATCACCATCACAAAAATTATCATAAGTCACCTACCGAGCGGGGTGTTGAGTGCGATGCACTGTAGATCGCTCCAATACGACTTCACTGCAGCATACGTTGAGAACACGAAACGGCGCAACGGGAAAGGTTGACCCGGCTGCGCTTCTATCTCGTTGTAATGAGTAACCGAGGTTGTTGTATCCAGAATCGTGGCGCCTTCGCTCAAGTGCAAGACAGTCTGAAAATAGAAATACATTAACCTAAGTTAACCTAAAGGTGTGATCTTTCAAATAAATAATTTCAATGAGTACATTCATGTTGTTGTTGTTGTTGTTAAGTTTGAATAGGAGGGAGGGGAGGGTGGGCAGTGACAGAGTCTAATCTTATTACCAGGTTTCTGTTTGAAGGGCTTGGATGTAAAACGGTCACCAGTCCCATTTGAGCAATGACAGCGAAGTGGTCGACGACTGCCTGGGTGTGACGTCTGAAAAAAGAACAAAACTAATCACTGTGAATCTGTCATGAGACGTCTACTCACATTGCGCGATTTGTTGAGTCTGGCAAATCTTACTTGAGCGAAATAATCCCTATAACTTGACACACAAAACACACATCCGTATCATTTCTATCAGCGACCCGATTACGTCACTCTTCGCTTGAGTAGTGAGGTAAGTTTGTTCCTATCTTCAAACTTCAAATTCAGGCACGCCTAGCTGCCCGACGTAGCTGGCAATATAAATGGCTGAAGTACCTGTCTGGGCGCAGTTTTGCTACGTTCACATCAGCCAACACATTGGCTTTACGGCCTTCAGTATATCTATATAAAACTTACGTCGATACATTACACGTTTCGTCTACTGAATGTTACGCAGAAAAATCTTACGAAATCAGTACTTAGCTAAAGCAATAATGGCAACCATTGTTGGTTAGTGTTTGGCTGTTTGCTACCCACGTTTTACTTGCCAACTCTTTCTGAACGCTGTGTGGCAGATCACAAACAGATGTGTTCTTCTTGTCTGGATCGAGTGCGTATTCGTCGATGTCTAAAATCTGAAGAAACAAAATGACATTATTAGCTGTAAATAATAATTTATTAATTTACATAGCGCTAAACCACTAATTGTCCATAGCACTTTACAATGCTAACAGTAATTTCAATGGACTTCTAACAGTAGTGATAGAATCACGATCACAGTCCAAGTGTCCATACCGTGCGGTGGTGCTGGTGGCGGACGGTACAAGTGGCAGCAATAAAAACAGTATAACCATAGTTAGGTAGAAGAATAGCAGCAGTAGCTGTAGTAATAGTTCCAAGCAGTTGTAACCATTTTGTTCTGCTGACTTTTGTTTCATCTAACATACAATGGTAAGAGAATTAAGTGGAGTCCGATTCGGCTTGTAATCATACGAATACTTCATACAAGCACACTCGACCAGACGCTACTAGATCTTCACTAACATAATCAGTTAAAAAGTACCGGCAGGCGTATTTATATACGAGGTCACCCAGTGGATTTAAAACAGATTTAGCAGCTTCAGTTTTGAAGTAGTTTCAAACATGTGACGTACCGCAGGGTTACAGCAAACTAACTTGCAGTACACGGACAAAGGCATGACCGCCATCACGTCACCAATCCTGAAATGTCCACGAGAATACTCGTACATGGGCAAAGGGGGTAATTCAGAGAAATACTCCTCATCCTCGACTTCCTTGAGGTAAAACGGATCGAGCACTCTAGAAATGGGAACTGCTCGGTCTCCTGGCTCAACAGCAGGTTCCCCCAATGTTCTTTTTCCCTTTTCTGATGCAGTGTCTTTATTTGGAGATGTTGTAGGGTCTGCCATTGAAGCCGTGGTTCCATCTGGCTTTAGATTTCGCTGATTGTTATGCGCCGACAGCTCGCCATACACAAGTTGCCATACCAACTTGTGCAACACTCTGGCACGACCGTATTTTGGCAGGTAACCATACTTGTTGTAATCAGACTAACGTGAAAACGAAACAACAAAGAAACATTTCAAGAAAGCGTTCAGTCTGGAAAATTGTCGACCATAAGACAACTGTAGACACGCTGAGAACAGCTTAATTTTGAAGTTTCAAGCGCTCGTCCTTTGTCATGCAAGTCAGCGTTAACCGACAATCACTCTTACATCTTTGACAGAGAATCTCTAAGAACAGCATCTTCGATCATGGTGCTTTGCGCGCTTGTCTGTTTGCTTATTTGATAAAACATCATCAAGCAAAATTCAAGGTAAAGATCCTCGAGTATTTCAAAATGGCTGATAACAGTGGCTGAGTGCGCAAAGCATGCTAGTCGAAGGCTATTTTTTAACCAGCCTTCCCTCTCACCGTGTCAGCATCAAGTTTCTTCGTTTTTTCGTTTTGTTCTGCCTTATTAGATTTTGCTGTAGAAGCGGCTTCATCCTTGGCCGCTTTCCTTTCCTGCTTCTCTTTCTCGATCTCCTGCTTTTGCTTTTCCCTGTCCACTTTCTCCTGCTCTTTCTTTATTTTCTGAAATTGAAGGACAGAAACCAGAGCAATGAAATCAGAAACGAACGTATATTTTAAGCATATTTTAGCATCACTTCAGAAAATCAAAACTAATACTGGCACGAACATGCCACATGACATGACCATAACACGTGGCGCTAACAAAACACGTGAAGTGAACATACACTTGACGTGAACATAACACGTGACGTGAACATACAACATGACGTGAACATAACACGTGACGTGAACATACACCTGGTGTGTATAAAATTTGACGTGAATATACCGCATGACGACGTGAACATCCCACTTGACGCGGACAACCACATAATGTGACATAACACGTGACATGAACAGGACGTATCATTCCACATGACGTAACATTACACGTGACGTGTACGTGCCACACGAAGTGAACATATCACATGACGTGGATTCTTACCTGTTTCATTTTGGAAGATTGCGTGACCTGTCTAAAGCGACACTGGTCCAATGCCACCTGAACTGCAGGCTCCGTTAGTTTGACCGACGAATGGAGGAAAAATTCAATCTGCGTAGAGGTGAGTTCGTTCAATTACTGCACTGATCGATCATACTCAGCTAAGAAAAGAGCCAGAGCTAAATCCAACAAAAGTAAAACCTACACTTTGAGACAGATCCTCGTGTTGCACTACTGTCTTGAAGCTTTTGATCAGACCTTCATTCTCTAATCCACGCACAATTCTAAAAGTAACCAAAAAGAAAAACAGGCTGTTAAAACCAGACCAGTTCAGTTCTCAACGCACACAAAAATCAACGGTGAAACAGCTTTCGGCAAAATGGAGTCAGTCTTCTTCGGATAGAAGTGAATTGCAAATAGGCCATTTCCGAGATGTCTGGTGCCTGTTTCAAAGCAAGGCCTAGTGCGAAACAATGCAAATCAAATTATTTCCATAAAAAAAGTTTCTCACCAGGTCTCGCTTTAAACTGAGGTAACAGGCATCTTGGAAATGACCTATTACCTGTCGAGGAATTTCGGCGCGCAAAGGACTATGGTCAAGAGTGCACCTTCAACGGCTTTTACTACTCGTCAAGTATATCTCACACTAACTGCGACTGACGTAACTATAGCAACCAGCTTAGAACCTCGTAGAAGTGGTACATCCACGTTTTATGCAATAGGATCTGTCCTTACCTAAAAGGTAGTGTTTGAACTACATGTACTTCACGGTACAGAACTTGGCAGCGAGTTGCTGTGTATTAGAGTTTTAACAGGTCCACTCACCGAACCAAGTTCTTGCGATCCAGTCTTCCGGATAGACCTTCTTCTTCTTCGGAGGCGACAACTTTCTGGTAAAAGTGTTTACAAAGACCAAACTCAAACCCATAATATATCACCACAAACTTACCAGGACTAATAAGTGTACACCGAATATAAGTAAGTTCTGAGTATACGTCTGTTCTGAGTGTAGTCACGCAAATCAAACTCACCACGTGTGCACTTACCTTGTGTATTTGCACGATTCCCTCCACTATTCTCACATCCCTCAAATATTCCACTATGAATGTTCGCCTCTTCAATTTTCTGTACGTCACTTGTTTCCCTGTAAGTATGTTATAAAGGCAGAAAACTCCATCAACATAGACAATTCATAGACACCTCTTCACCACAACATTTCTCCAACAGTTTACGATAACTCAAAAGAGCGGTTTTCGGATGGCTGTCTGTTTTGAAGAAATCAATCAGCAGTGCAAGAAAACGCCATCGCCAATTGTTTGCTTGCGTGAGAAGACGCAATCATGTCAGTTTTTGGTCCTGATTGGCCAAAATTGCCGCCAAACTTGTTTAGACCAATCCAAACGCGTAAACAAAATGGCCGTTCTTGTGTCGCTTTTTTGTTTTATACAAATTTAGGATGAATTAAAGTGCTGAAATTCCTCAAAAAGAATATAAATACAAGTATTTGTAACAAACGTAAAAATAAAGCAATCATACGACTACTTTAGACAACTATCTGAAAACCACTCTAATAACGTACAATGTTTTGTAGACCACGTGACTCACCCAAAGTGATCCTCCCTTTGTGAACATTGTCTTGAGAAGCTCGTTCTGCCTCAGTGAACACAGCTACAGAATGACAAAGACAGACCATTCAACAAATACTTGTATTTATATTCTTTTTGAGGAATTTCAGCACTTTAATTCATCCTAAATTTGTATAAAAACAAAAAAGCGACACAAGAACGGCCATTTTGTTCTTTCCAAGCTTTACAAATATTGCAACCATTGTGTGTCCCGCTAACCAAATTTTCTAAAAATCACAATTTTTAAACTGATCGCGTTTCACGGTACTCTCTGACTTAGAACATTCATGCACTTTACTGATTTCGCTTTGTTCTAATCTAATAAAAGTCCACAAAACTGTACAGAACGTCTTAAATGCATAATTACAACAGTATTTGATCACAGTATTGGATAAAGTGTGTTTCATAGCGTGCGAGAAAATGAGTCCAATTTGTAAAATACGACATTGAGTTGGCTTCAGGTCACTTACATTCCAAATCAACTGACTGAACCGATGGTACTGGGGAGGGGCAAGGTGAGCCAGTGGGACTACCCCCTGGGGTACTCGTCGGAGTTCCAGAAACTTCCTGCCGCATCTCCTTCAACTTCATCTCTTCTTTCTTTATGTTCAACACCTGAACACTGCTGCCCAGGTGAGGAACAGCCACATACCTGGGTTATATAAAATATAAACAAATAATGATCAAGGTGAATTGTCTCTCCCCAAAAACCAAATGTTTACAGATATGTAGTTCAAGATGCATATGCTGATGTTCGGATACAATGTGCAGGAAGTTCTAAAGATGCAATATCCACACATAAGTTGGTGTGAAATATGTCTGTACATCATAACTGTCTCCAGCTTGATGCTCATGGAACTCAATGGACAAATGCTTCACAATACTGTACAGTGGGTCTGAATTTACCAAATGAACAATGTAAGCTTTATCAAAAGTTTATTACACTTTTTTTTATTTAGAAACAGGCTGATATGCCCAGTCTAGCTAAGAACATTACCCTGACAAAAGTCACCACAGGGTGGTGGTCTCAGTATAACTATGAGCATCACCCTGACAAAAGTCACCACAGGGTGGTGGTCCCAGTATAACTATGAGCATCACCCTGACAAAAGTCACCACAGGGTGGTGGTCTCAGTATAACTATGAGCATCACCCTGACAAAAGTCATCACAGGGTGGTGGTCCCAGTAAAACTATGAGCATCACCCTGACAAAAGTCACCACAGGGTGGTGGTCTCAGTACAACTATGAGTATCACCCTGACAAAAGTCACCACAGGGTGGTGGTCTCAGTATAACTATGAGCATCACCCTGACAAAAGTTACCACAGGGTGGTGGTCTTGGTGTTATTTAGCTAACCTTGCTACTCTCTGTCTTCCACAGTGCTGTAAGATGGGCTTAACATATTTATCCCTGTGCAGAGTGGAGACCAGGGAACGACATTCCAAATGAGGAATTTGAATGAGCTTTCCTAATTCCTGCAGAATACAAACAAACAGAAATCATTAGCAAGGCATTGAACTGTTCTAGAACAAACTTCCTAGCTAGTTTTGTATTCAAACTCTGCAGTTTGTTGGCCAAAAACCACAAGAGAAAGAAGTTATAAATCCTGGTTTAGCTTAATTGAGCTTTGAACTACCAGAGCCAGAAGTTCAACTTACATTTAGAGAAATTCCAGTGCTTCCTTTGCTCTCAATGAGGTCATATGCTTGTTTGAGCCAAGGGTGCTCTGCGACTAGATTCACATCACCATCTGTAAAAAAAAAATACAAAACAGAGCATGCAGTCTGAGCAAAATCTGCAACATACAACAATTTTGCTTTTTACTATATTCACTGTTCAATCAGCCAAGTAATCAAATTCCCTTGTTATAGTCAATTCAGCTTGGGTAAGCAGCAGAGTTTCTATGAGTGTGGTATACGTCGGTAATTGTGAACAAGTTGAACTGTCGGTAAGTGGTCGGTATACGATTTACCGACCACATACCAACCATGCGATTGACTTTACCGACCACTCAAAAACTTTTACCGACCACTTACCGACCACACTTTTTGCTACGTATTTTTTTCCGTTCTCTTTTCTTTTTTAAGAATTGAAAGCAAGAAAGACTGTTTGATTTATTCGCGATGTGATTTGCACGTGAATAACCTGAATAACTTTACAATACTTATGACCCAAAATTCAACACCTCAAGCCTTGGGAGTACCAGAAATGGAATGAGCATTAAAAAATATGTAGAAATGCACAATTTCAAGTCCACAGTATACTGTGTACACAGCACCTCAAATTGGCAGCACTTGAAAGTCAGAATTTTGATATAAGAAGTATGGGACTTATATGGGACTCCAAATTCTATTACCATTATTTATTGCACCATCCCGATCTTCATCTTCATCACTATCTTCATCAACTCCAGTGACAAAGTCTGTGTTTGGCTTACACACATACTTCTTTAACAACGTGACCCGTGTTGGGGAATCCGTGTCTCCTTCTATCTTCTTCTTCTTGCTCACAGTCTTTCTTCTCCGCTTTGGAGTCTCAAATTCAATGTAGCCAGACTGCTGGAGAAACTGCTCAACTTGCCTAAATCTCTTTGGTCCGACCTGCTGCAATCAAAATGATAACCAGTACAATCTCAAACAAGCATCCTTCCTCAATAAGCACCCTCTCCCCCACTCTAACAAATTCTATGAAGACAAGTAAGGCATACAAATCATTCATCACAAAGGGCTGACACTTGAAAAGTCAGCTCGAAATTCTTAATGGCACCCATGTATCAAACATCAACCCCCAGTTGATCCATCACACAAAAAAATAATCAAGTTTGATGCCAGACTTACAGGTTCATGTCAGGTTTATGTGAGCATGCTGTGTTGAGAAATGTGTGTGCATGTGTCCAATCAGTTCAACTTCATGTATACCAGTTATCTACCTTACTGAGTATTTAACAACTGTACTCCTAGTCCTATACCTACATTAAACTGGCTCTTCAAGTCATCATACACCATCTGCTTGCTGGGTTCCATGGATAAAATGCTGCAGACATCACTGGCAAGTCTGTCACAAGCATCATACTGTTGTGTGTAGAACCTCTTGATATGGAGAATGTTAGAAGAGAAAGTCTTGTGATCGACTCTGAGCAAGGTAATACCCTGAAAAAAAAAAGATTATGATAAATATACAGTCGACTCCCGATAACTCGAACCCTCGCTACCTCGAACCTCGCACTAACTTGAACCAAAATCAATTTCCCCTGAAACCAAAATCAATTTCCTTAACTCCCGATAAACTCGAACTCCCAATAACTCGAACCTTTTTCAATTTCTCTTGAAGGTTCAAGTTTTCTTAATAGACATCCCTCTAAGATAGACACAGTTTTAAGATGGACATCTGCTAGGAGCAGTCTCTGCAATTTCTTTAGTCATTTCCTGTAACTGAACTTTCTTTAAGATGGACAGGGTGAAGCTGGTCCTGAGGGTGTCTGTCTTAAAGGGAGTTGCATGAATGTATTCCACCTTCATCTATTCTCAGCTTATATTTAGAGTTTTATTATATAAAGTGTTTGTTGCATCACTGTAAATGGTTCATGGAATACCTGTCTTGTGATCAGTCCATACCGCACAAGTACTTTGAGATGATGAAAGACAACCTTTGCATCCAAGTGGAGGTACTGGGAACTGAGAAGCTTCTGTAGACGTCCCCGGTGACGTGCTTGACCAATATGCTCCAGGATGCAGTATGGAATATCAAAGATAGACAAGTAAGGGTCAGCGTCTGGGCCAAACAGAGCTCTCTCACGCAGAGCTTGAGATGCAACAAGAACAAGGCAATCTCCCCACCTAAAAGTAGAGACAGTATGAAATTAGCACTTTCTCATGGTTCACTGATGAAGCATGGCAGTGGGATGCTGGGAGCAAACTCATTTCCAGGCTCTCCAGGCTAGATGAAAGAGCCTGGGAATGAGGTTGAGCTGGGAATGGGGAAATGTGAAGGGGGAAGGGGAAGGAATCAAAATTTTGAACAAAGAGAAATGTTCAAACTATGCAGTACAACAAACAAGACAAATTGATGTGAATTACAAATTCTTACTTCTGGTAAGCTGCTTCACTTGTCAACAAACATTCCCCATGGCAACTCTTAATGAGTTTTGTCACATCTTTCCTGGTGTAATATGAGGCACATGAACCTCGGATGCCTTTTTCTGTCTCAGAAACTGGCAGATACTCGTGAATCACCACATCTAAGCCATCAATCTGAAGAACAATGATAACTAATAAAAAGAAGCAGATAGAGTAACATATTGTGCGTTTTGCCCTCAGCACCTCAATTTAACCTACATAATAATATGTTGAGTGTGTCTGTAATGCTCTTAATTCTCAGGCACACATAATTAGCTAGTTAGCTTCAGTTGTTAGTTTTAAATAATAATCCTTATATTATTCAATATCCTACCTTATCCAAGGGATTCTTTAATTCCAATTCTGCCTCAAATTTCTCCCTGAACTGTACATCAAAAATGTGAGGAAAAGGATTGGGCAACACATAGAATTCAACCTCTGCAGTTTGAACAATCCCCTTCCACAAAAACTCCTTGGAGAAGTTGTCCAGTTTTGCAATGGAAAGTGGTGGCCTTCGCCTCTCTAGAATTGTCCATAAATGCTGTAGTGGGCAACCTAGGAGGTAGAGAGTGAATGACGGGTATGAGTCATAAAAACTAATACAGCTATACTTTATGATTGGTATTTGAACAGTACAAAACTAGGCATTTTAATCTGCAGACGTTTGAAATGGATGAGTCCAAGATGTAAGGAGAAGATTGAATCCTCAAACTATGAAACACACGAAAGATGCGTGCAACTTGCAACTTGCTTAAAAACTCGAAGCCTGAACGAAGTTTCTCTTACCATCAAGCCCTTCCAGGGCAATCTCATCAAGGCATGCTAAAACAGCGTCCATTTCAAGGACAGAGAGTGTTCCTGAGAGAACAAACTACATTATTTTTCGTGAAATAAAAGCTCCATGAGTCCTTGACCCGCGCATTTCCTCCCCAGTTTAATACTTTGTGTAAGCCTTGTAGAAAGCCGTCTGGAGCACATCCTTCCCCCACCACTACCCCACCAAAAAAATGCTCCGTCTCCATTTCATTCGTACGATCGTGACTAATCGTCTGTTATCCTAAAGTAAAGCAACCCCTTCTCATTATATTTGTTTCGACGTCTTTTGAATTGAAAAAGACGCTACAAACTTCAGTTCTGCCCCAACTGCCCACCCTCCCCAGCCCACACAGGAGATTATTTGCCATCTTACCAGGCTTCCTTCCTTTTTTTTGGAGCGCGGACACCAAGCAGTTTGTTTTCATTCGAGTGCAAACTTTATATGCAGCTTGATGATGTGGCGTTGAGGCGAAGATACTTCGGTAAGCTGTACGAGAGCCACAGCCCTACTAAAGCTGTTAATACTGAGAGTTCTAAGTATTCATTCATTTTAGTGGTAAGTATTCATTCGTGCAGCTTAGCTTATCTACTGTAAATATCTAATTCGATATTCTGGCTGGAAACAGGGCAATTTTTCATTATATGTTATATACAGTCCATGAAGTACACACTGAGGAATGGTCTGACTCAGAATTTAGTTGTTTTTGAATATATATTGCTCTGAAATGATTATGAGTAATAGATTTGTATAATGAACATGCATGTTTAAAGATTATTTTGATGCACAGTTATATTATCACATGAAAATTAAAATCTCCTCCTACAAGTAAAGTGGGGATGTTGTGGTGAGAACTTTTTTACACAAGCAAGTTGTTCATTCATCTTCTATTCAAAATACAGTGTAAACTACATGTATAATTAACTAACTGGTGGTGGTGATAAAGGCAAAAATGGCGGCGAGGTCTTCTGATGGAGGAAGTGAAGATGAGCTCTCAGTGACTGGATCTTCTATATCAAGCAGCACAGTTGAATCAAAATCTGATGACTGCAGATTTCTGAAAAGTGGTGGCCATGCTGCACAAATCCTGCAGTCTATAAACAGACTCCGCAAGAACAATAAACTTTGTGACGTGATACTAGTTGTGGAGAAGCAAGAGTTTCCAGCACACCGCGTGGTCCTCTCTGCATGCAGTGATTATTTTTGCGCAATGTTTACCAGCGACATGGCAGAGAGCCAGAAGGCACAGATTGAACTGCAGGGCCTCAGTGCTGACACTATGGAGATCCTCTTGGAGTTTGTTTACACAGAGTCTGTCCAAGTGAGTGTTGAAAATGTGCAAGCCCTGCTTCCAGCCGCATGTCTTCTGCAGTTATCAGGTACTGTGTTAAGGATGTAGCAAAAGAGCATAATTATAAGTAAAGCCTTGATATGAACCCCTGTAAAATAAAAACCCCAATATAGTGAAAAAAAATAGTATCAGCCTGTTACAGCCCAGTTACAGTAAAGTGTATGGGAACACATTTTTTCAGTCCCTTGGTCTTCGTATTGAGGTTTCACTGTAGTGTACCAGTTTTGAATCGATCACTGACAGCCTGAGCTATCAGTAGTGCTTTGTTCAATGTCCTTTATCAGGTAATCTGCAAAGCCAAATTTCAGTCAGCTTTTACTCAGGTCTCTCATCCTGATAGAAATTGGCAGGGGTTAAATGTTGAAGAGTTTGATTTTGTTTAGTTTACATGTATGTCCCCCTTGGTCCATACCCATAGGTGTTCAGAAAGCTTGCTGTACATTTCTAGAGGAACAGCTGGATCCATCCAACTGTTTGGGTATCAAGGTTTTTGCCGAGGCTCATGGCTGTGAAGAGTTGAGGAAGGCGGCACAGGATTATATTCTCAAGTACTTCACAGATCTGGTGAACAGTGAAGAGTTTCTACTCCTAAACATGGAGGATGCACTGGAGCTTATCAAATGTGATAATCTCGCTGTGTGTATACAACTTTTTACTAATCAAACGCAAACTATAAAAAATAAATTTAAAACTAAACATGAAAATTTGAAAAATACTTTTTTTATAGTAAGGACTAAACTGTCATTAAAATGAAATAGTCTGTGAGAACCAACTCATGTTACCCAATTTTTTGTCATTTGAACCAGTTAGAGACACACACTACCCACCTTTTTGCAACAGATAGGAAACTATATCCCCAGGCTGGCCATTATGGAGAGGTTTAAACTGTATGATTATGACTTTTTTTTTTATCATGTCAAGGTCCCATCAGAGGAGGCAGTGTTTGAAGCTGTGCTGTCTTGGATCAAGCATGATGAGGAGAAAAGGAAACAGAACTTGTTTAGTATGTTGGAGTATGTTCGTCTGCCCTTGTTGACTCCAAGTTACTTGACAGACATTGTGGATAATGAGGTAGGAATCATGTTTACTGAACTGCCAGTTTCTATACAGTCATATGTTATATAATATTTCTATTTCTGTATGCACAAACTTCTACCCTGCAGCACTTCTACCAAGGGTACACTCCCTATGATGGTACAAAGTCTGTAAGGTTTGATCATGTGTACAATTACAATCCCCAACAGACACTTATTAAGCAGAGTTTGGATTGCCGAGACCTGGTGGACGAGGCCAAGCGATATCACTTGAGGCCTGAATGTCGACACAGAATGCAGAACAGCAGAACGAAGCCAAGACTTGGTCTAGCTGAGGTCATGTATGTGTTAGGAGGGTTTGGGAGTCAGCAATCCCCAGTTGATGTCGTGGAAAAGTATGACCCCAAGACCAACCAGTGGGCTGCTGTGCAAGTGAGTGTGTTAAACTTATTTTGGCAATCATCGAGTTAAGCCATCCTCATCCCCAGGCTCTTTTCAGGGTAGAGAGAAAAGCCTGGTGATGAGGATGAGTTTTAGCTTATTTGTGGCTAAAATGTAGATAGCTGGAATCACAGTGGGAGTTGAAACTCATGAAAATTAACAACACTGAAAACGTTGGGACACAGGACACAAGATCACCTCCTTATGTAGCTACTATAAGCAACTTGAGAAAAGAATTATCCAGCTTATTGTCAAGGATGCATTTGAGCTAAATTATGGACAAGGAGGAAGAGGGGTTCAAACTCATGAAAGTACTAACATTTGACATTGAAAACCTTGGACCATAAGACAAGAAATCACCACTGCATTTAAGCACTAGATAAACAAGACAAACAGGAATGATCCAGTTCTTTGTCAAAATACTATCATCACACATACGCAAATGCGGCTGAAAAATGTGTGTATCTTTGCAACATATGTTTATCGTATGAGACAATCTCTCCATCTCCCTCCCAACAGCCAATGACAAGAAAACGTCGTTATCTGTCTTCAGTGGCACTTGATAACAAGTTGTATGCTCTCGGTGGTTATGACGCATCTAGTCGCCTCAACACTGTAGAGTGTTTAGACATCTCCACTGGACTCTGGTCTCCTTCCACACCCATGCTACAGAGAAGAGGCTTGGCTGCTGCGGCCACGTTAGAAGGTAACACGAAACAAGCACGTGACCAACCCACGTGATCAACCTACGTGCCAATCGAGTCAAAAGAACAATGGATTCTTTAGATATTCTTCTTTGCGTCTAGTTAGAAAATGCTCTTTGTGCATTGTTTGCAAATATACTGAAAGCCTTCCTTCCCGCACCAGCATCTATTCATTCATTTTCTTCAAACAAATCGCTTATTGAAATGTTACTTTTCACTTGCATCTAGTATTTTTCTTACCTAGCGACGATGCTCCTTTAGACCGACTGTAAGTACATGTTGGCTGTTTTACCACCACCCCCCCCCCCCCTTCCTTATTACCTGCCATACTAATTGAGTATAATGCCCACTCGTATACAGTACTTTTGTGATGGAGCCCCCAAGGGTTTCCACGATACCTTATGCGTGTAAACTAAAGGTCCTGCATATCTGTCTCTCCTCCTGCAGGTAAAATTTACGTTGCTGGTGGTTTTGATGGTACGATGCGACACACAAGTGTAGAGTGTTACGACTCGACAATCGACCAGTGGACCCTCGTGGGTGATATGCTGATTCCTCGCGAGGGCGCGGGGCTAGCAAACGTTGATGGCGTCCTGTACTGTGTTGGAGGCTATGATGGCGACTCCATACTCAACAGCGCCGAGAGGTTCGACCAGAGGTCCGGCCAGTGGGTGGTAATAGCGCCCATGAGTACCCGAAGATCAGGTGAGCAAATTCGGGACCCGTCGGCCATCTTCGGATTATTTCGGAAGCATTCGGAAATATCTGTCTTATTGAAGAGGGCTAATCTCTCTCACGCAGTGCTTTACTGAGAAACTCACAGCTCTTCCTGTTTGTACGGGCCTTCCGCCCAATAATTAACATAATTTTTCTCGGCAAATGGTTTGAACCCAGGAGTGTGAACAGTAGGTTGGTTGTGATCGTCCGGGTTAGAGTAGTCTCCAGAAAGACTGTTGTTGGTGACTGACGTTACGACTACTTAACGTAAAGGACAAAGACGAACCCATCAACAGACAGGGAACAGTATACAGAATATCTTGTACTGACTGCAAAGCCACCTACATCGGTGAAACTGGCAGAAACCTGAACACGAGACTTACTGAACACAAACGAGCTACCAGAAACGGCGACATCAGAAATCACATTTCTGAACACCACCGACAGACTAAACACGACATCAACTGGGACTCTGCTGAGTGCATCAGCCACAGTACCAACTACTATCAACGACTTACACTGGAAAGCTGGTACACAAACTTAGAACGGAAACCTCTCCAGAGATGCCAACAATTACCGGCACCTTACAAACGACTGATAGATGACATCAAACGCAACCGAACGAACAATAGACTAATCAACAGGACAAAAGAACATTAACTGACATCAACAACATCAACACAACCAAGCCGACTCGACCAACCATAGGCCGACATAACGGACCAATCACTTCTACGACCAGAGACATATATACCGCCATCTGACGAATACTTTTCACTTGACTCTGAGGATGACTTCCGCTCAGGTAGTCGAAACGTCAGTCACCAACAACAGTCTTTCTGGAGACTACTCTAACCCGGACGATCACAACCAACCTACTATAGTTCTTCTCCTCTCTTAAATTTCAGGGGCTGGAGTTGCGGTACTTGATGGTCAGCTGTATGCGGTTGGAGGATACGACGGCACGCAGCATTTGTCGTCAGTTGAGTGCTACAGCCCATGCGCAAACCGCTGGCGTCCCATCGCCGAAATGAAATCCAACCGGTGTTATGTGGGTGCTGTGGTACTCGCCAACAAGATTTTCGCAGTCGGAGGTTACGATGGGGTAGCTTTACTCAACAGTATCGAGTACTATGACCCTGCGTCTCATGAATGGACACGTACAGCCTCCATGGACACAAGTCGCTGTGATATGGGAGTGACTGTCGTGATCGAGCAGTAAACGCCAACATCCTAGTTCGCAGGCTTTTTTGCCATTGGAGCGTCAGCCTGGAAACGAGGAGGTGAAGACCGTGATGCATCACGGAAAGTACCTGCACGCGGTAAAATCGGCTCCCGCTTATTTCGCGATTTACACTGAACGCAGCGCAACAGCGATAAGACAAAATCAAAAGTGTTGTGGTGGGGAAATGGGTAGATGTCAGAGAACATGCGGCGAGTTATTTTTTATGTTGGTATAAATAAAAGAGGGGTGTAAGTAAGTAAATTTCTTGGAATATAGTGGAATATAGATGGAATATAGATAATATATGGAATATAGATGACAAACTTGATTCATAAATGCGTAAGTTTGTAGTACGCTTTTGATAGGTTTCTCAAAATCAACCCGTGGAAAAAAGCCTATGAAAAAACCTATAATAGTTTAAGGAAATTTTGACAGGATTTCATAGGTTTTCTCACATCTTTTGAAACCTGTGAACTTTAGTATAAACAGGTTTGGCCGGGTCGAATCCAGCTATACGGAAAACTCAAAGGAATTTTCACAGGGACACTAATTCATTGCCGTACCAGCTCGAAGAACCTCAATAATTTTTATGCAGAACTAGTTTAACTCTGTAGGCTCCAAAGTCAAAAGAAAACTCTTGGGAGGAGAATAGTAAAACATAACTGTTGCAAGTCCCGCGCGCGATCACCCTTATTTATTGGGCTGTGGCCTTATCCCTTTAGTTATTAAATTCGTCATACATACACTGTGATATGGGAGTGGCTGTCGTGGTCAAGCAGTAAACGCCAACGCCTAGTTCGCAGGCTCTTTCCCCATCGGAGCGCCAGCCTGGGAACGAGGACTTTTGACCCCGCTGAAAAGGAGCCTATGAAAAAACCTGTAAAAGTTTACAAATATTTTGACAGGTTCTTTATGGGTTTTCCCACATCTTTTGAAACCTGTGAGCTTTATAAACAGGTTCGGGTGGAATCCGGTTATACAAGAAACTCGCAGGAATTTTCCCAGGGACACTCATTCATCAACGTATCAGGGACCTAGGAACTAATCTAACTCAAGGCTCCTTAGTCAAAAGAAAACTCTTGGGAGGAGAGCAGTAAAACGTAACTATTACAAGCCCCGCACGCGATCACATCTTTATAATTTATTGGACTGTAGTCTTATCCCTTCAGTTTATTAAATTCGTATTAAATTCGTCATTACACTGAATAATAAAAAAATTAAAGAGTGTAATGACAGGAGGAAGAAACAGGACTTGCGACCCAGTTGATATCCAACTCCCCATTCCTCCACTGTGCATTTCATCAACGGAATGGAAACCCCTGTAAAATGATTGATGCAGTAATTGCCTGATTCGGTTTATTTCATCGTTAAAAGTTTTCAGAAAGTTTCACGGTAGTTCACACCCGATAAAGGACAGCTACAAAATGTGCAAGGCGTCTCGTCCCAGGCCCCAGCCGCCGGTTTGAAACACGTGGGCTTTCGTTCCGATCACGGCAACGGCGTCCGGTTTTCGATCGTGCATTGCAAGCGGATTTTCTTTCCCTCGTTAGCGACAATATCACTTTGCTGTGTGTATCAAAGTTTTGATTGAGGTTAGTTTGCTTAAAAACATCTAAAACTTGGACCTTTTGAGCCGCTTCTTGGCGAAAGAGAGATGCCAAGAATTCCACCGATGTTCGTGTCGTCCCCTTGCTTGTAGTGTAAGTATGTCGGGTTTTTTATCGGTTGGTGTCCTGTTTGTGTGTATTTTACAGAAGCCATGTCACGGAATTGTTACAACTGTGGCAGAATGGGCCACTTTGCAAGAAATTGCACCAGCCCCAAGTCAGATTCTGGCGGCGGCGGAGCAACCTTTGGAGGTAAAAACGCCTTTTGCAAAATCTAAATTCTTTGGTAGCACAACAGCCTTACTTATCTAAACCACGAACTAACGATTCCTAAAAGGCCAATTTACGAAATGGTTTTCCCTGGACGTCCTTTTTATGAGGAAGCGAAAAAATTGACCACGTGTATTGTTCGCTGTCGAAACTGGTAGCACAGCTTGAAATATTTAACTAGCTGCCTACTTCGATTCTTTGTCCGTGGACTACCGATCTCTGCGTTTCTAAAACCGTTTTTTGGTGTTCAACTTCCAGTCAGACTTCGGCAGCAGGCGAAGTACGAACAGACGGCAGTTGTTTTCCGATCTAATCAGTGAAAACGAGAGCTCGCGTGATCTCGATGGATCCCACTTTAGCGATAGGCCCTCTGAAATTTTGCAGGCCGAGTTTCAAATCGACTAGTTCGCTTGATTGTTTTTCCAAGGTATCCTGCTTAAAGTTCCTGAGTTTTCATGGAGTAGATACAATCACCTAAATTACAGTGTAATCGAGAGTTGTTATTATAAGTTTATACCAAAGAGTGATAGAGAAAGCCCGCCTGAAAAAAACTACACTGTTACCGCGAAGATAGCGTTTGTGGGATTATTTTCTGTTCCCTCATTAAAATATGTTGAAGTTCATTTTTATCAATGGTAACCTACAGTGGTTTCCCTTATATGAAACCACCTATATTTAGCTATGACGAAATAATGTTGTACAATAGCACATACACACGAAATGGTAAATTGAGCTTCTTCGTTTGTGTGTGCTAAGCTTGTGCATACACATGTTAAACATACATGTAGCATAGTAAAAGTCTGATATTTCTGTGTTTTTTTGTTCAGACAAGTCTTGTTACAAATGTGGAGAGGCAGGGCATATCTCCAAGAACTGCCCAGATAAACAAGGTGAGGTAGTTATAAACAGCATTTTTATTTGCAAGTGAAAATCAACTTGTGTATACAATATTATTTCAGTATTCAAAAAAGCTGTCAATCCAGGAATCTGTTTTCTCTCTGACATGCACTATCAAAAAGCTTAGGAGTCTTTCAGTGGTTGCGTGTAGTAACATCAGTGTTGGAAATTTTCTTTAAAATTCCCCCTCTCTGATGACCAAAAAATAAATACTGCGATTGAAGCAGGCCATATTTATATGGGTATGCTCTCAGTTAGATGTGAATCCTATGTATCTGAACAGTGTAGTGTCCCACTTGGTTGTCTGGATTAAACCACAGGATACACTTGGATTCAACCATGAACATCTAACAACAACACATTCACTCACTTGACATCCTATTGCACCTGTGCTAATGGGTAAAACACTACAAACAGGAGTAGGATTTATTTGAAAACACTACCCAAATTAGGCAAACTCTACCTTGGTTTCAAATACTGTCCATTAGAAAGATTCTGCTCCACTTTGTTCCATCTCGAAACTTTCATTCGATCTCACAAATAATTCAATCATTCACATTAAATATTGCCCATTCCAAATAGTCTGATCTACTTTGTTCTGTCTCAACAGACAGGTGTTATGCTTGTGGCCAGAGGGGTCACATAGCAAGGGAGTGCCCTTCTGGAGAAAACGGCAGTACCATCCAGAAGTGTTACAACTGTGGACAGGGAGGCCACATCTCCCGTGACTGCACCAATGAGCCAGTCACTGACAAGGGCTACAGCCGAGACCAAGATGTATGCTTCAAGTGTCGCGAGTCTGGGCACTTTGCTCGTGATTGCACAGCTTCAAACCAGCAGTCTAATCAGACCTGCTACAACTGTGGTGAGACTGGTCATTTTGCCCGTGACTGCGAGTCTAGCAGAGGAGGTGATTCTTGCTACAAGTGTGGCAAAACTGGCCACTATGCTCGTGATTGTAGTGCAGCTGATGAAGATGTTGTCTGCTATAACTGCAAGGAGACAGGTCACTTCTCACGCGACTGCCCCAGCGGACCTCCCACCACAACTGACAAGAAATGTTATCAATGCCAGAAGCCAGGTCACCTTGCTCGTGACTGCCCGGATGCGGATGAGTAAACACCAAATGAGAACACACCTCTTTGCTGCTGTTTAGCAGGCCTATTGTTCACCCTCAGCTGGGTGTAGAATGTCATACCTTGAGCAGTTGAAGGCATTAAGTTGATAGTGTAATCCAGAGGTCGATGCCATATTGTTCCTCTGGGGACTTGTTTTAGGTGATAATTATTCCAGACATTTCTGGTTTTCATAGATATGTTGTAAGTTGAGGGGTATGTTTGAGATAAGCTGTATGAAACGTTGTAGCCATGAGAAACATTTCCCAAGTCGTTAGTGATTTTATTGGATATCAAATTGATCTATTGTGAAAGGAGGGAAAGTTTTTATTTGCAAACAAAATGGCAGTAGTCACGATCAACTAATAAGAAGTTACTGGTTCTCTTTGAAATATGATGTAACATGAAGCTTTTGGTGTCTGTAGTGCAGTACAACTTGAAATAAACGAAGGTGTGAGGCTGTTACGTTGCAGTCCAAAGTTTGCTGTAAAGAATCTAAAAGGAAAGGCTGTGTCAATGTAATGTTGCTGTGGACATGCTAAAACTTAAAATATTGTAAATAATGTGTTGGTTAGTATTAGTTCTTTGCCAACAAAGCAATGTCAGTAAAATACTACACCACACAAGAGACTACCTGCAGCAACCTCCTGCTATCTATACATCTACCATCTATATAATGCTAATGAGCTATAATGCAATGCCTGTGTACCAATCTAAATTACCTATACTACTGCTTGTAGTATTATCATTACTCCATGTAGTAATTGAGGTACAATATCAGAGGGTCACCCTACATGGGTGTGAGTTTTATTTGTTCCTTTTCTATTATTTTTATTGCCACTCAATGACTATTGTTTTCAGTGTAATAACCAAGTCTCCCTTATTCCTCTCACAGTGAAAAAAAAAATGGTGTGGGGTCGACTGTGAAGCTTTTTGGTGCTTTCTAGAACTTCTTTTTCAACCAAAATTGAATTGATATCCTCTATAGTCATCTTGTAATGTTTTTGTGACTAAATAAATAAAAATGCATTCAGACATTGTCAATAACCAACAACAGTTTGCCAGCTGGGGGTTATTGAATGATAACAAGTGGCTGTTACTGTGGCTCTTGTCACAATTCCATCAATTACAGGCAAGAGGAAATATCTGATGGGTCATAAACTCTGGTAATTGCTGTAGTGATCTTCAGGTTCAATATTGTGTTCAGAGTTATCAAAGCTCCAGCATCCTTATGGAAAAGAATGTTCATTTTCAACAATGGATGCATTTGTGCAAATTAATGTCATATTCCATCATTCAGTTTCCTGAAGTGACAAGAAGAGCATGACCTGCTGTCTGTACTTATGGTGTTTCAGTCAACTGCTTCAGAGAAATCATCATCATCATAGTCATCCCCAAAGTCTGAAAACAAGAAAAGATTTCCATGCTTTGAGACGTACAGACTGCATATACAAAACATCAAAATATTAATGTTTCCTGGCCTGTGGATGCAGCCTGACTCATGTCAGAGTATCAGAGGAACAAGTTGTGAAGTGCATGCCTGTGTATTGGATCCACGGGCTTTGATGTTTCCAGATGTTGATTGCTTTTCTAGGTCATATACATCTGACTAAAATGGCAGTAATCCAGTTTGGTTCATGACTGCAATCAAAAAATTGTGTATGTATATACATCTGAACAGTGTACTGACAAATATATTCAGGGGCGGATTTAGGATTTTGAAAGCGAGGGTGTTCAGAGGGGTGGCTAGCAACCCAATCCGATATTCCTTACAAACCTTTGAAGAAGTTCTTGTGTAATACCACAGCCACTTGATCAGGTGCTATACAGTTCATGAAGCTTTGACCTTGTATCTTGCAGGAGCAGTACTCCGCAAGAAATACAGAGGTGTCACCGTGCATATCTGCCATCTGCATTGCACCAGCACCATTGCAGTTTGGGTCATATACATAATAAGAAACACAGGTATGTGAACAGTGTTGATATGAAGTCTTGTTCTGTACAATTCCCACATTCATGACTGAACTTGTCGAGTCAGCTGGTGTTTCAACTTTGTTTTCTTCTTCATACTGATCAGAGTTTGTGGAAGACACGCATGTGTCATTGCCATCCATTCTCTGGGAGTGAATTTCGTTATTCATGCTACATGCATCTACAACAGCTTGAGTTTTTTGTTTTGAGTGACCTTGAAGATGCTCCATTTCCCTTAGTTCATGTCTTGATCTTTCCTCCTTTACTTGCTCCTTAATCTTACAAGAAACACCTTCACTGTTCATGGTGGTTGCTTCATCGTTTTGCTGATCAACTGTATTTTTCTGGTCATCATATATATTTCCTCCTGTAAGGAAATATTCATGCTGTTAGCATGGAAATATTCTGGTCGCAGGGAAATATTCATGCTGTAGGATTAATATTCAAGTCATACATAACTCAGTTTTGGGTTGGGTCATGATTTGATCCAAACAAAATGCACTGGTTTATCTAAATTAATTTTCAAAGAGGCCTGGGGCTGATTGCTAAAATGGAGCTGGATTTATATGGGGGGAGGAGGAGCCCAGACATTGGTAGAAATTCCCTGAGAAATTCCAATTTAGAAAGACTAATGTGTGGTTTTGCAAAAACAATGTTGAACTTTAACGGCCAATCACTCCATAAAATTCCGAAAAACTGAAAAAACTCCCAAATGTTGAACACACTTTCGTCTGTCTGTCTGTCTGTCTGTCTGGAGTAATATTGAAAAATTGCATTTATGAAAAGAAAGAACTATAGAGAATACAAACCTTGGGCTTCTGAACTTGAATTTCCTTTTCTTTTAACAAATGATTTAAATGAGCTGGTGATGTTAATCGCTGATTTGTTGGGGCCACGTGAGTGCAGCATGCTCACAGGAAGTCCCCCTGACTTCGCGTGATTCTCTGTGTTGGGATCCTTGCGCGATCGCGATCCTCGTGCAGTCTTCGAACTTAGTTCATTGTGACAGGGAAGTTTGTCGGAGAACGGAGTTGTTAAACAGCCAGCCACATGCTCATTGTTGTTGACTGTAGTGCGTTCAATGCTTTTCAGTTTCGATACGGCAAATGTTCCAAGTTGTCGATGTTCGATCAAATGCGTTAGATCTCTGCTTGCGGTGCATCCCATACTCGAAAAGTTTCCAGTTTTACTGTTTTTCGGTTTTGTTCCCAGTGCATCAATAGATCGTACTGAACAAAGGAAGCATTTGATTTTACCATGCGACTCCCGAGTTAACAAAGACTCGCAGCAAACCGGTAGTCAAGCTCTCCAAACAAAACATTGAGCCCGCGATCATAGAAACGCAAAATATCACTTCCGGCGAATGTCTTTCGATGTTTGCACGAAAACAGAAACCGGAGCGTTTTGACAACGATCCTGTTTTGGCTTCGTTATGGAGCCGTGCACTTTTACTGCCGAATTCGACCGTTCTCGTGTAGACGGGAGATAAAAACATATCGAAATCGGACTGAAGACTCATCCGTGTATAAAAACGTAGCCTAAATTTTTAGTAACACAGTCAAAAAATAAATCAACATATTGGAATGACCCTAAATAATTATTAATACTCCCACACAACAAATTCCTGTTCAAACTCAACTTTTTTAATCACACTGTACTACTCAATAAATTAGTGCTAGAAAAAATAATTATTTTTATCCACCATATTTTACACAATAATGTTGATGCCACCATTTGTACCTTGTTCTTGTTGAAATTTTTTCCAGGAAATAGAGAGAAAGAGTTCTACAGACTGAGGATTCACTGGTCACTAATATGCATGCTTTGGTGCATCAACTGGTGAGAATAGCCTCAGCTGCAAAACTGTCTCATAAATAATGGAGAAGTTATATAAAATGGAGAGAATTTATACTAATATTACAATCTTCACATCATGCAGATCAGATCATAACTATTGATAGTGTTGACTTATTCTAAAACTCCCACTAATTCTTTAGCAAATTTGCAATAGTCGTACCATGAGGAAGGCAAATAAATTTGAGGAAGACATTGATAGGTAGAACTATTGATAGTCCCAGAAAAGCTATTCTATAATAGTAGTATAGAACTATGGATGCAGCCTTGCTCCAACAAAGGGCTAAATGCTCAATGCGTCAGCATCCTATTGATAAACTGTTGATTTGTTTTAAGTTGCATAAACAAACATTTGTATTATTTTGTACAAACATGTGAGCAGTTGATATAAAAAAATCACATAAAAAAATCACATATAAAAAAATCACATACAAAAAAATCACACTGTATCTTAATGTGTTTGCAAATGCACAATGGTAAAGGAATACTTAAAAATAGCAAATCTCAAAAACTAAAAAACTATATGTTTATAAAAGTGTTTTGTGACTGACTTGTAGCACACAAGATTTACAACTGGACAGTGTATCAACATAGAAACCCTATTCCCTTGTTTTGGTTCAAGTACACGCACCCCTTAAATAAATTCCCGATTCCACTTCAAAGAATCACACAAACTTTTGACTCATCCTTTGCAACTGAAGATTGATTGTTGTTGTTGTTAGCTTGTTTCTCAGTTTCAAGTTTTTCTTCAAGTTTCCTTGAATGTTCAGAGAGTTCTCTTAATTCCTTCTCCATCTGAAGTATCTTTTCATCTTTTATCTGATCATCCTTTGCAAAGCGCTTGAGCCTTAACTGGAGGTCCTTCACCTTTCTCTCTGCACTCTCTAGGTCTCGTCCACTGTCAGAGGAATCTAGTAATCGGAAATAAAAGATTGTAATCACTGCATCAGTCTGGTAACAGAAAATATACTTTTCTGTTGAGTATAATTATATACTTCAAAACATGCTCTTTATATTGTAAATTATAAGCCCCCTTAAAACCAAGCCCACTGCTTTCTAGCCAGGATTTTATGGTACAGTGGAACCCTGTTAATACAGCCACCATTCAGACATAAAAATCTGGCCGTATTAATAATGGTAATAGGACTGAGTGGAGTCCGATTCGGTCTGTAATCATACGAGTGATTACGAAATCGGACGACCGCGCTTCGCGGGAGTCTGATTTCGTAATCACGAGTATGATTACAGACCGACATCGGACGACACGAAGTCCTCTTACCAATTAATCATAAATATTACAATTTCTGAGAATGAAATGATCATATAGCTTCAGCGTCTTCTCCTGTACTATACATAAAAACAAAGCATCAAGAAGTACTTCATCGCCGATCTATTTTAACACGCGCGTACACACGGTTCGGCGTTTGTAAACACGCCGCTTGTTCGTAGTTATCTAGCTCTCAGTTATATCAACTTAAAATACTTGAGAGAAAGAAGAAGCTAATTTACCCAATGATTTGAGTTGAATGCGGATTTTTGAAGTAAAAGTAAAAAATGTGTAAGTTCTTTACTCTCAGTAAAAATCAGTAAACCCATCACGAACTCACAAATTGAAAGACAGTTTATTTCGACTTTTCAGGTTTACATTTTTTAACATAACAGGTACTTTGAAACTCAGAATACTAGTTTATTTTTTTCACAGAAGTTTACTCCAAAGCATTCAAAGGAAATATTCAAGACTGAAAAAATCTGTATCTTAGCGGGTCGGCACAGCAATTACAAACTTACCGATTTCTTGACGGCTTAATTTTCTAGGAGCGTTTGTCCATCACAGTCCATCACAACAAAGTTAAGTTTCTTCCATGATTTTGAAATGAATTAACGACGTTCATTGACATTGGCCGAGCCGTAAGTTTCAGAGTGTCTATAGCACAGCATGCTGGCGATGTCGTGAACTAAACAAACGCGCCCGACCGGCGAAAATTTCCTGTCTTCTTTCGTTATAGTGACTGTTCACGTTCTTTGATTGACCACAAACTGTTCCTTGCATGTTAAGTTGTCCAAGAATTAACAAAATTCGCCTTTCGAGAAGCCACAAACTCACACCGGCAATCGAGTTTTCCACTGAAAATCAGTGTAACGCTGATTGGTGCATTTAAATTTCACTCTTGCTTATGATTGGTCAAGCCAACTGTCCGATTACAGAACAAAGAAGTATCCGATTACAGAACAATAGGTGTCCAATTAATGATTAATCGGGGGGGTTTATGAACCAATCACATTCGAGGAAATTGTAATATTTATGATTAATGGGGTGGCTGTAATAACAGGGTTTTCAGATAAGAAAATGATTGGGTGTTTGTTCCATGGGACAAAAAAAGCAGCCATGGGGGGTCCATTGGATATGAAAAACTCACCTGGACTTCCACGCATTTGTTCTGCTCTTCTGCTCTTTGTTCGTGACACCTCCTGCTCCAGGTTCTTCACTTTTCTCTGATAATCTTCTAGTTTTTCCTTTAAAGAATCAACTTCTTCCTTCAGCTTTGCATTTTGAACATCTGGGTCTACAGCAGCAGCTTCTTGTACATCTGAATCCTGAACAAGAACTGGTGACACAGTACATCCATCCGGCTGGTCCCGCTCATTTGCTTGCTGTATCTGCAGCCCTTCTTCAGAACTCTGAGGATAAGGGCTTAATTGCTCTGTTGTTTCTGCTGGAACCTGTTCCTCTGTTCCATTTTCTGGGGTATCAGCTTGGTTTTCAGCAACAGGCAGACTTTCAGGCTTGGTTTCATCAGCCTGTGCTTCAGTTGGCTTATCAGCTTCATTTTCTTGGCCTGTCAAACCAGACTGTTCAGCTTCTGGTTGATTTTCTGCTTGCTGAGCCCCCTCAGCTTGACTTCTCTCTGTCTCTCCATCATCTGTGGGCTTTTCAGTTTCATCTGGACCTGCTGATGCTTTCTCGCTGACCTCTGCATCTTTGTCACCTTCTTGCTGATCTTGAACTGGAGTTTGAACATCTTCCTCTTTGTCCCCTTCATTAGAAGGCTTCACTTCCTCCACTGGACTTCCTGTGACCTCTTGGCTGTCTGCTTGCTTGTCAGGATTTTCTTGACTTTCCACTGGCTTCTCTGTGCCTTCCTTTTCCTCAGCTGAATCCTCTGCCCCTCCTTCACTTTCAACTGGCTTCTCATCACTTTTAGTTGGCGGTTTCTCGGTACTCTCCTGATCTTCTGCAGGCTTCCCCAAGCCTTCTTCACTTTCTTGGAGTTTGTCACTTGCCTCCTGGTTTGACTCGTTTCCCTGGTTTTGAGCTGGTGTTTCTGCACAGTCTCCATCCTCTGCCGCTTTTTCTGTAACTTCACTAGGATTCTCATCATCATTCTCACTTTGAGAGGGCTTGATACCCTCCCCAGTTTCATCTACACTTTCACTCGGTTTCTCTGAACCATTGCTCTGATCTTCTTGTAACTTTTCTGCAGGATGCAAATCTTCTTGTTCTTCAGCTGGTTTTCCTCCATCTTCAGTTTCTTTAGACTTCTCAGTATCAGAGTTGTTAATAGCTGGCTTGTCATTTGGTTCACCTGCTTCTCCTGCTTCAGGTTTGTGTTGTTCACTGTGTTGTTTGGTCTCTTCTGAACCCTGCCCTGCTTCTGCACTATTTTGAGTTTCTCCTTCTCCTCCCATTGTTTCTACAGGTTTCTCTCCTGAAAAAAATTTACTGTGTTATTGCAACTTTTGCAGGCCACCCGCTGGTGCAAAAATCCAGCCATCATGAAATCGTGTTGGATCATATAGAAACCAAGCTTTATGTTGAGGTAAATTCAAAACAAAGGAAACTATCTAGAAAGTATCGCTTGTCAGCACTTTCATCGTGTTGAGTAATATATTAATATTTAACTATATTAATATTATTATATTTAACTTGAATAATATTATTATTTAACTTCATTGATAATAATAAATAAACAATAAACTACTTTTGGCGATGAAATATGCACGGATAATTGTCCTAGGATATTATCTGTTCCAAGAAGCTAACAGTTGCCCGAGAGCAAAGCTCGAGGGCAACTGTGAGCTTTGAGGAACAGATAATGTCCAAGGACAATTACCGTGCATATTTCCGAAGTCAAAAGTAGTTTATTGTCTTTATTATCCTTCTCTTCCAGTATTAGTACTAACTAGTTGGAAGTATATATTCTAAGTTCTAAGTTCAACTATTTCTTCTCGCAGCGCAAATAATGGCACAAGGACTGTGAAGCTCTTTCGTGCTTTCTGGAACTGCTTTTTCGACAAATGAATTGCTGTCCTCCTTGGTAGTCATCTCTAATGGTTTTTTGTGATTAATATATAAAACTGTGTTCAGATATTGTCAATAAACAGCGATAATTCACCAGGCAGGGGTTATTTGCTAGCGGACGTTATTCGGTCACGTGTCACAATTCCACCAATCATGCACGGGAGGAAATATTTGATGG
This sequence comes from Plumapathes pennacea, assembly GCA_964036295.1. Classification (NCBI taxonomy): domain Eukaryota; kingdom Metazoa; phylum Cnidaria; class Anthozoa; order Antipatharia; family Myriopathidae; genus Plumapathes; species Plumapathes pennacea. The sequence goes on along the minus strand of OZ038465.1, from coordinate 1,580,481 downwards.
GTCACAATAATTATTATTATCATTAATGATTATTATTATAAATCATAAATAATAATAATAATGATAATAACTTTATTTAAGTGTCAATGTATTTAGCTTTCTACAAACTAATTGGGGACACTGTAAAATAATTTGCTGGCAAAAGTGATCGTGGACTAAATTATTAGTTAGTAATGTACACAACATGCAACATATTCTACCTAAATTCTAACTAAACCAAGAGAGATTATAAAAGTATCTCGAAATATTACACAGCAAATCAATGTTACTCCGAGATTGTTATACACACAGTGAATTACCTAGTTTCCTTTACTTGCTAATGACACCACAACACAAAGGGACATGTGCATATAATTCAGGAAGTTTATTTTTTCTTGCAGACAAAAATAATTCCAATGTTCGCACAAATGCACGCGGTGGAGCCTTGCTGTTCGGCCAATATTCTCAACAGTTTCGACGCTAAGTAATGTTTTGTTTGATTTTTGTTTTTCGTTGCAATCTCTGCATCGCAAATCACTAGAGCAGTAGAGATTTCTTGACTCTGCTCACCCTCACTTATAATCGACAAGAACTCGGATGGATCTGAATAATCGTGGATAATGATATTGAAACCATGAAAGCCTAATAAAAGCCTAATAAAACTGTCGAGCCAAGCATATTCTGTACTTTACAAAACGAGCAATAAAATGATTGTTGGACGCTAAATTATCATTTAGGTGTACACTTGCACGGGACAAAAGAGTCAACACAATCATGCAGACCGCATCTAAACCCCATTACTTTTTGCTTTTGTGATACCGCAAGCACTCGAACTTGCTCTATACCCAGGAAAGAAAACATTTCAAACACTTGAAACTTTCAGTAGAAGAATCTGAGCATGGTAAAGCACACATATGACCGCATACCTGTTTCGCTCGGTCCTTGTGGTTGGTCGCCTGCTTGTTCATCGTCTTGTTGTTGATCAGTTGTCGCTTTGGGCAGCTCTTCTTGATCTGTCATCTTTTCCTGAATTACTGCCCGTCAGTTGTCAATTGTTAACCATCTGTAAAGACCAGATGACCACAGACGTCAAGAAACACCGGCACACTTTATCACTGTGAAAATCCAATTCAACCTTGCCGCTATGAAAATTCCCTTGATTGCGAAATAGAATAAGTTCCAACCAAGCAGCAGTTATAAACAACTACCAAAAGTCTTACTCCCACGTTAAGAACTTCGGGAAGATGCCACAGCACCGGAAAACTAAAAACCACCTCGCGAACCGGAGTAAAGGAAGTCAAGTGAAAAATGTCGGAATTTACACTCGATTAATCCGGTTGCCGTGGTTACTCATGTATTTACAAGTGTTATTTATATTTGGCGCACGCAGTGAAGCCGATTATGGTCTACGGTTCATTAGGCCAGTAAGCATGCCTCGGATATGTTTTTTTTTAGTTGTGAATAAGTGCAAACTCGAAAGTAGACTTCGATCGTCTTCCTTTAAAAGGGTTTTATTTAAAAGGCTGATAGTTGGCGCGGTGACATAAGTTACATATGCGGCATAGCTGACCAAACAAGTTCTTCCGACAAGACATAAGACGGCTGAGGCTGAACTTATAAGAAATTTGCTAATGAGGGCATGCCGAACTTTTTAAGGGACACTCGAAAATTGGTCTAAAGTTATAAATGAATATTCTAGTGCGCAGTGAAAATATGATAATATGGCAAATATTAATAAAACATACCACTTACAATAAATAAATTGCAAATAAAATATATAACCCTGTCGCGTTATTGTCATCCATTAAAAAGCTTATTATTATTATTATTATTATTATTATTATTATTATTATTATTATTATCATTATTGTTATTATTATTATTATTATTATTATTATTACTATTATTATTATTATTATTATTATTATTATTATTATTATTATTGTTATTATTATTATTATTAATATTATTCATCCCTGTATCATTGCTTGCTGAGCCTGGGGGAAATTTTGTTGAAATTATTTTTACGGCCTGTGTGATGATGCCATTTCCGTAGATCAAAAAGGACTACAATAGGAAGGCGAATGAACTGACTTGTTTTGTATTCGTAAATAATAGCCCACCCCTTGTGGCACGCCGCGCGCCGAGCTGCATGCTGGACATGCAGTCAACACAATCAAGACGTGCGAACCACTCGGTTGGTTTGCCGGATGAGCCGTGATGTTTTCTGTCAAAATGGTCGAGTAGACCCACATTAATATTTGATTGATCACAGTGTGGACCCGGTCTTGCAGCAATTAAATATTACAGAAGATGTTTAGCTAATAAAGGTGTGTTGTACCTAACGGATTCCTGTAAAACTATATAGTTAAAAAAAGAACCTTTGATCGCATCGCTTTATAAGCGATCGCCTGCCTCCTTAAAACACCTGCTTCGGCGGCACTTATTTGCTCAGATCTATATGATTTAAATAATTCAGAGTACAGGTTTCTACCCAACCTTTTGAAAATTCCGTCTCTCAGGCTTAATTTTTAGTCGCTTTGGAAAGAAGATTATGCCATTTTTATAACAAAAAATCCGCTTGCGCCGCCGGATTCGAATTTGACCCGGCCGAGCGTTTATGTATGTGATGTGTGAAGAAGGGGACATCAAACCAACGAAAACACGTGGTTGATTTTGTTTGATTTCTCTAACATCCTTTAATTACTGGCTTCATTCTTGTTTTTACTGTTTTTAGTAAGCAACTCCTCAGTTATTTTGGTCGCCGTTTGACGTCTCACATAAGAGACTTAACTGCGGGCAATGTTTGGTGATGTCATGTTGACTTTGTGTGTTTTCATGCTCATCCACAGCCTCTGCTTGTGCCGATACGGTTTTCAGTTGTCTTCATACATCATTTCGTGATTGCAAACAAGCTCTGTCCCTCCACAAAGACAATGTAAATTGATACCGAAATTATAAGGAGAAAAAGGGAAGCCAGAATCCATGGCTCGTATCTCATCAGAAAATCTTTCCTCCAATTGGGGTTTTCCGATTTACTTGGCAGGGACTTTCTTGGATTTACACGTCTTTCCAACTCCTCCGGCCGAGCATAAACTGATATTTTGCGTCTTGGAGCTCGCATAGTCCCATTGCCGGAGCTTGCTTCACTTTCCGAGCGCGAAATTTTTCGCACGAGCGCGTTGTTTTGTGATGTCTCGTAGAATGTTGGCGAACAGTACATGTTCGCCGACTCCTCGGGTCGAGAGGTTTTACGTCTGGACTCCTCGTCCTGCATGCTCTTGCTAGATATCTTTCGTCCTCGAGTTGTTTCTTCTTCTCTGGAAATTTTCCGCGCGTGTGCGCGTTGAGCGAGGCCGATTCTTCGCGCCGCGGTAGCCATGAGTGTCCTTCAGAACCAGAAAAAAATCTCCTCGCCTCGTTCAGCTTCGAAAACATTTAATATTCATCAGATTCAATCTATATTTTGGGGCTTAATTTTTTGTAGTAGTAAATAACCATTGTTTGCACTGCCAAGTGCGTGTTGTCAAGGTTGTTTGTCCGCCTGTCGCCCTATGTAATCACCCGGGCGCTCTGCAGTACCTATTCTACAATGGTGTCGAAGCTAAGTCAGACAACACGACCTCGGTTAAACGAGGACCATGCAGGATTTTCTATACAAAGAAGATTAAATCCTGAAATAATTATGGCGTGAAAAAATGTTACGAAACTAAGAAAATAGCCGCTGGCAGGTGTGACGCTCGGCTTGTGACGTCATATTTAAGAGAAACATCCTTCCTATAATTATTGATTTCTTTCTTTCTTCCTGTTTTGCTTCATGGCCTTCCTTGATTTCATTATTCTTCTTAGTTCAGCCTTAATCTCATTTCCACTGGCTTTCCTTCCTTGATCTCCTTTCTTCTAGTTGCGTCCTTCAGCTCAGACTTTTCCCTTTCAATTTCTTTCTTCCTGTCTTTCACAGCTTCCCTTCTTCTTTACATCTTTCTTTGCTCGAGTTCCCGTCTTCCCGTCTTGCTTTACGCCATTCTTTCTATTCTTTTTCTTCTTCATTTTCCTATCTGTTATTTGCACTTTCAGTGGCCTCTTCTTATCAATAGCTCCTCTTTCCTTTCTTTCAATTCATTTTTAGTCCCACTCTGCTTTTCCTTTTCCCATTTCCCTTTTTGTTCTTTCATTTTTTTTTCCTTTTTCCTTTTCCCTTTTCCCTTTTTTTTTTTTTTTTACTTCCATTCTCGATCTCTACTCACCGACTCTTTGAAACCCTAACTTGGTGACATTCATTCAGCATCTCTGGACAAAACTATGCATGATAGAATATTTTTTCCACCATGGTGCGGAACAATAGTTTATTCTCACCCCTCCCCTCATAAAAGTGAATGTACCGGTGCGAGGCGGTATCAGTTCCGGTCTGATGAACGCATCTGACAGCTCATTCCACATTTCACAAGAAATCTCTGCATGAATTGCCGAGTCGCGCTTGACTCAAACTAACAATGTGCTCAACTGCCTTAAAAGAAGAGTTTAAAGTGAAAAACTTCAGGCTCAGTCACCCAAACCCAGAGGCATTCACAACATCGCCGGTAAGTGAATCGATCCGCTGTTTAGTTCTCCTTTCGAACTCTAAAGGGCTGCATCATTTATTGGTCAGTGCTGTGTGAAATGCCTCTCAATATATAGATTACTCGTCTCACATGCACGACAAACAGCCTTGATGGCCGCAAACTACAATTCACTGAGAGACGTGGGGCAAAATATATTGGTTTATACTTTGCTTACTCGTTGAACCCCGTGCAACTACTAAGAAAGCGAAGTGGTCGGCCACCTTTGGGTGCATTTCTTGCTGAAAAATTATTTGAGCCGTAAATGAACGAAAACTAGAACGGCCCAAAGCGATTCCCCACCCCTCCCCTGAAAGTCATCCCAATTTGTGCAATCACGGGGAATTCACGTGATGCAATACCGGCTGCTTTGCCACGATTATGATTTGCTGTTGTGAACACACGTGGAAAGAAAACAAGACAGTTTTAGTAAGTGGAACAGTAATGTGAAGTGCTGGCCATCGTTTTGACAATACTGTAAATTTAAAATTTTCGTGAGGTATTTTATGAAGATGAGATGAACGGGCAATTTTCAAATATTGGTGTCACTTCACGTACCTTGATCTCATCCCGGGGGGGGGGGGGTACTCCCATATATTTCCTATATAGGGATGTTCCGCCCGATAGAGTATCATTTTCAGGGTCTTCTGTCTTAAACAGGGTATCAAATCAGTACATTTTTGTGTCTTAAACAGGGTTATTTTCTGAAGATTTTCTCCTCTTCCCCTCCCCCCCTCAACCACATTTTTGCTCTCGTCATTTTCGCGTGATTTCTTCATATGTTCCAGTGGAAACGCGTGCAACGCAGGTTAACTTATCTAAACTTAGTCTTGAACAGGGTATCAAAATTTCCATTTTTGTGTCTTGAATAGGGTTAGGGTTTTATAGAGTCAGCGGAACACCCCTACCCAAATTCCTATTGAGTACCCCCCCCCCCCCCCCGGGGGATCTCATGTTTGAAAGCTGCTTTATTTTTTTGTGGTTGAGCAATCTTCAGCGAGTATCGATACGCAGGAAACCAGTGCTATAAGATAAAGATGTGTTTCCAGTATTCTCGGCTTTCTCCGTGATTCTCTTCCTTTCTTGTCTCTTTCTATCTGCCTCTGTTTGTCTTTCCATTCATTCTTTTTTCTTTCCTCCATCCATTTTTTGTTCTATTTTAGTCTGTCTCTTTACCATTCGTTTTCTGTCTGTTTGTTTGTGAAGGTTTTGGACAAGTTTCCTGCAGTACTGTACTTTGAAGTTCATTGAATGGTTTGGCTGGAAATATTATAAACTAACTACTGATCTAAAAGTAGCAACCGTCGATTGACGACCAAAATGTTGACAATGAAGCTTGACTGAAACTCTGACTGTACCCCCTCCCCTCCCGTCGTTGTGTTCCGTCTGTCTCGGCTCGTTTGATTATGTTTTCTGTTCCCCAGTTCCTTCCTCCTCGGGTTTTCATCGCTTACCGCTTCTTGATGGCGGTATACACCGTCACGTGGTCAATACTTGGAGTGGTCGACAGGCACAACACCGGAACAAAATGGTTCATCTTTTTAACAAATTGGAGTTATACAATCCTAACTTTCCACTTCATCGTGGGGACCCTCGTTCCTGCCCTCTATTACCATTACGTCATCAGAGGGAAACCTCACGAGTGCACCCAATCTACTGAAAACTTGACGCCGCATTCAAAAAGTCCCCGGATGTTACTCTTGGCCTGCAAGGTATCCTGGGTACTGTTTACTGTTTCCTATAGTGTGGCGTTTGTGGTGACCGCGTTGTTTTGGAGCGTGGTGTACAAATCGTCCAATCCGGCCGACAATATCACCATAAACGCACACGCGGTAAATTCCGTACTTGCACTGACGGACACTTTGGTCAGCGGCATACCTGTGAGAATCCTGCACGTGGTCTACCCGATGTTGTACACGTGCACCTATGCGTTGTTCTCCGTTCTTTACTGGAGGTTAGGGGGAACAAACCCTCAGGGAGACCATTACATCTACGCGGCTTTGGATTACGGTAATCACCCGGTAAAAGCAGCCGTTTTGGCCTTGCTGTTTGCACTTGCTGCCATTCCCACGTCTCAACTGTTTCTTTTCGGTTTGTATCGCTTCCGCACGTGGCTGAAGATCAACTACTCTCTTAACGCCCACGACGGGGAGGACACCAGTGAGTCCAGTGCCTGAAGTGACAGGTTATCCGATTGCTAAGCTGTCACAGCCATGGATCACAAACAGAAATATACCAAATTCATGTGTGGAAAGGAAACTGGTTCAGGGAAAGGGAAGAGAGGAGGGGAGGGGATAGGTCAGAACGTGACGCAAACGTTACGAAATCGCGTATATTAAATATCAATAAATTTAATTTTTCTCTGCCGAAACATTTCGCCCTCATTAGTTTTATCAGTTTCTTTACCTTAACACTGTTGTACGGATCTTGGATTTACCATCTACATCTGTGCGCGTCCAGGATCCTCAATTTTTAAATTCTGTACGTTGGCAAAGTGAGACAAATTATGACGGCTTTCTTGTGGTTTTCTCGTGCCCTGTAGCTGACACTGGATCGACCACGGATTGGCCACAAGGAACAATAGTCACGCATTACGTTTAGGGCCCTGTCCCTTTATTGTTGTTTATTCCGCTGTCCATTGTGATGAGAACTAGTGAGAATGAAGACATAACATGATAGTATCGAGCACATTAATATTAACAGATATACAGTGCGCGTTTCGTTATGACCAAAGAATCACTTTAGTCATTCTGCCCGCCATGTTTTATAGTCGGGTGGACTCCAGCTTCTCGCACAGGAAGCAAGTGATACCTTGGCTGCCGCCCTGAGCCTACGGTAGTCCACAAATCTGCGGCAGAGCCGAAGGTCCGCATATTCAGTGACTAATCAGTACTACCCGATGCCCAATCGTTGCGGGTTGCTACCCTTTGATACCTCCACCTATTTTTGTCATCACATTCCATTTTTACTGTTTCTTGCAAAGAATCTTCTCATGCATGAAGGCAGGACTTTCGTGCGTTGCAGTTTACACTTTATGACGTTATATTGACAGAATTCCGGCATTAGCCCGAGTACACTGATCTGCTGATGTATTCCAAGATAACAACACCTTTCGGTTTTCGCGTCGTTGACCGCAGTGGGAGCCATGTTGCGAAACGAGTTCAAGCTGACGGCGTTCAGTGTATTTCATGCCCCAGTCAGTGATTTTGCGACGTCACCCGTAAGTACCTGTTATTTTCATTTTCATTTTCATTTTCACTTAACACTGTGAAAATATAAAGCCGTATAATATAAATATTATTATTAGCTCGATATAACCGTGATGAGCTATATGGATTTCCTAAGGCGAGAAATTCGCAACACTGCAACAACAGCAATTAATTCTTTATTTCTCCCGAGTTTTCCAATATTGCACTATCTTCGGTTTTAGCAATATCCTTTCAGAACTATCCTGGGGTGAATGTTTCCTTTTCTTTGGCTGCCATTTGATTCCTTTCCCACTGCTGCTTGCACCCCAAATTTATTATTTGATACACCGAGAAAGCGTCCTATATAATTTTTTTTTTCAGTGTACAATCGGATTAAATGACTCGTGAACGCACCGATATCAAGAAAAAAGACCCAGACCACACTAAGACTCATGGGTATTTCTGAAGCAAATTATTTTCTTTCACTCAACACATTTGCTTTGCAGTTATAGAACGCAAACAAGCTTCACCAAAATCGAGTCAAAAGAAAATTATATACTATTTTTGTGTTAGTAAACACGTCATATATGATATCACTTTGTGTCTTGCCAGTGGATGTCCATGGAGATAGTTTTGGTTTATCGTATCGTCGTGGCACTCTACTGCCTCGCGTGGCTGTTCTATTTCCTGTTGACAGGAGATGTTCTTAAAGCTCTCGTCTATCTCACCACCTGGACCTACTTTTCAATCACTGTTTACTTCATCTGCAGCGCGTTCGTGACAGTAATCGCCCTTCGGAAACGTCAATTGTACTTCACACTACTGGAGCAAAGTGGAGCAACTAGTTCTTTCCATAATTCCCCGCCTGCTTGGTACCACAAGGCACTGTGGGTAATTTTCAACATTGCAGCGAATACGTCCGTTCTTGTGACAGTCACCTACTGGTCATCAATTTACAAAGGATACAAAATTGACGGCCTGAACGTCAATGTTCACTTATTAAATTTTGTATTCATGTTGGCAGAGACGCTAGTCAGCGCAATTCCTGTTCGACTCCTTCACTTTGTATTTGCGTCTGGTTTTGGTTGCACGTACGCGATATTCACTGTTTTCTACTGGCTCTGCGGAGGTACTGGGCCCAAGGGAAATCACTTCATTTATCCAATTTTAGACTATGGAGAACATCCGGGACTTTCAGTCCTAGTCTTATTGGTCGAGGGAGTCTTGGTTCAGCCTCTTGTTCAAGTGCTTCTCTATGGACTATTTTGCCTTCGTTGTTTCCTGAGTGACAAATGTGGAAGATTTGAAAGTGATTCGGATTAACAAACTGAGTCGTTGGATTCAAAGAGCTTTCATATGGGGAACTAGGCAGCGGAATAAAACGCCTATTGTTCTTTCTTTCTTTCGTTCTTTCTTGTATTTTTTCTTCATGTCTATAAATTAATCTGGTGGAAACTTTAGAAGACCCTGTGCACTTTTCAGTGTTTCAAATGAATGTGTATTTACTAACACCTGCTGATAATTCATCGAGTGTAAGTTCAGTGCAGAAAAATTATTTGTTAATTTCCTTAGGTCGTTGATTGTTATTATATAGCCCGAAAAGGTTGTCCAGTCAAATATATAAATAGACAAATATATCTGTCACGTGACCACATACAACTATTGGTACGGGAGCGTATTACACACTTCAAATCCGTATTACACTGTAGAAAACCGGTTTGACCGGTTTAGACGCGCGCGCATCACAAATGAATCAAAGATTTTTCTGAGTGCAAGGTAAAACGGTGCAACGAAAGTCTATGACTTTTCAGATACAAGACTCTTCCATCGAAAGAAACTGTTACTGGATAATTTGTCAAGGAAGGGAAAGCACCGAAAAGTGGAAAGAAGCGCCGAGGTTAAGCTTGGTATTTAGAGGTTAAGGTTTTTTCTTACGTTATTAGACAAAGGAGTTCATTTTCTATCAGAATTCGGTTTGTAAAAATTTCAAACCGGTATGTTTAAAAAAATTTGATTCGTGCACTACAAACGTAAACAGTAAATTGACATTATTGGACGTCTTTGGAACAAGATATCTCGGCGTACCGACTTCCTACTGCCGCTTGTTGGAGCTTCCTTGCATACTACGAGCCTGGTGAGGTACCACAACACTGACAGAATCTTCTTTACGTCAGGAAGAACGAAACGACGAAAGAAACGTCCAGGGTACCGGCTTTATGACTGCCAGGCGAACAATCACGAAGGACACAAGCATCGCCTGGCTCCTGTGCCTGCTTTTACCACTCGAGGAGCTAGGTCCACCCCAATTAATGTTCTCTCATTCTGATCGCCTTTAAAGAGACTTGCATTAACCCTGGATGTACGGTTGAAGCGGGTTGAAGCGACACTCGAGTGAAATAAAAGCCGTCTGTTGAGCTCATTTTTAAACTGTTAAGATTTAGTTTTAGTGTGTCGAATAGAGGAGTTAATGTAGTATTAAACCTCACTCTGTAAAACCTTTTGCCGCGCTCGTCTAAAACGCACTGTCGTGCCTTTGTAGGACTTCTGGAACCATGTTTAGGACGCCATGTTTGATGACATCACCGACATGCGCAATGCGTTATCCAGCTCTATCGATAAATAAAATAAAAATAAATAAATCACTTTATTTAAGTCTCAATGTATTTAGCACTGCCGTGCTAATTGGGGAGACTTGAAACTAAATATCATAAAGTGAACGAAAATTCGTTAAGAATCCCAACTGGTCGGAGGCTACTGAACCAGTTGGCTATATTTACATAGTGTGGCCGAGGATTTATACTCAGGGCTACCGTGTTGCAAATTCAGCTAGTGGTCAGAGCGGGACTTGAACTCGGGACCTCCGGATTTTAAGTCCGGCGACCTAACCACTCGGCCACACTGCCTCCTTTTATTATATACATACTGAGACATACTCACGAAAAAGCCATATCGTAAAATTTCGTACGCAAATGAGTTCTAGCCAATGAGAGGCCGCGAACGACGCTTTTCACACGTGAAAAAAATCGTTCGTCCAATCACAAGCTGCGAACGACGATTTTTCACTACTTTTAAAGGGTTTCCCGGTCCCATCATAAATGTCTCAGTATGTATATAATAAACAGAAAACATCATGGAAAGTGCTTTGTACAGTTTTTATTCACTCGTTGTTTCGTATCATAAAACTCACTCGCTCGCAAAGCCTCGCTCGTTCGTTTTATGATACTTCACAACTCGTGAATAAAAACCGTACGCGCGCACTTTCCATGAAGTAATCTCTATTTAAATGGCACTATCAAACGTCGCGATGCACTTTATAAGCTTGACGCATGCGTGTATGCACAGGCATCATTATGCTCTCACCAAACTTGCCCAGTTTCAATTAGGTACTTTTGTCGATCGACTCCGGTTATAAATTTTGTTATTGTTTGACTGTCAATCCAAATCAAAGGGACAACAATTTGAATATATGGAGCAACAGCGTGACAGAAGAAACTGAAAGAAGATCAAACATACATCATCAGCAACAGGTTGATTTTGGTTTCTGAAAGCTCCGTTCTATTTCCTAACAACTTGTCCTTCTCTAAAGGTGGACCACAACATGCAACAGTTACCACCATTGTGGTATCTCGTTCTTGCCGCTGTCCTTTCTGCTTTAACAGTCACTGGGAATGGAACTGTCATCTGTCTTATCGTCACCAAACAACGACTTCACAATCCGACCAACTGGATTATTTTGTCACTCGCCCTTGCGGATGCTTTAGTCGGCACGGCCTATTTACTGACGCAGTGCCTGGTAAAACCTGACACTAATCTACGGTACAGCATACTTTCGTTTCTCGCCGCTGCATCGGCTACCAACCTCTGTGTTCTGACCCTCGACCGCTACGTTTTTATCACCAAACCTTTAAGGTACGTCACTTTGATGACAACGAAGAGAGTCGTCTTGTTCATATTCACTGCTTGGATAATTTCGTTTCTGCCGCACTTTGTGTTTTACCTGAAAGCCGACATACTGACTTCACCAGGGGATCCAAACGACTTTAAAAGATTCGCGACGTTTGATAGTGTCATTTTTGAGATTTTACCGACGGTCGCATTAGCCTTTGCTGCTTCTCGGATTTTCTGCGTTGTTCGACGACAATCGCGTCGACGGGATATTCAAATAACGCAACTGCGCCGCTTTAATCTGGGAACTGAGCACAGCAGAGACGTTTCAACGCAAAACCAAAGAGCTTCGTCTTCGATGAAGATGATTTGCGTTGCGGTCGCAGTATTTTTCCTTTGCTATTTTGTTGAGCTCATATTTACCTTCAACGATCAATTAGTGACGGACAAACCGAAACTTCAGGAGTACAGATTTATTGTAAGTCTGCTTTTCAATGTAAATTCTGGCATCAATCCAGTTGCGTACGCTTTTTTCAAGAGAGACATCAGGAAGAACTTGAGACAAGTGTTTCGCTTTAGAGGAAGAAAGGCTCAACGAAACACACTGACAAAAACAAACTCCGTGTGAGACATTTCTATAAATTGCGTTTGTATCTGACGGGTATATATATGACAATATAACTTCACCCCCAACAATACTTCACAACAATTTTCAGCTCCAAGCTAGGCCAGCTAGTCGCGTTTGTGAACAAAAGCTATTAGTACTCTCAAGGAGTTATGGTAATGTTTAATTGTCTACATCAAACTCTGTAAATAAATAAATAAAAGAAACCGGCGAGTCAAAGAAAAAGAGTCTATTTTTCATCTTTCACTCTCTCTGGAAAAGTTAAAAGGGGGAGAGACGAGATAAAAGTCAGAGATAATCCGATGGCTTGCACTTAGTATTTTATAGAGGAAGTCATTGGATCCGTCATCTGTTTTCCATAGAATATATTTTCATTGTGCCAATTCGATTGGATGCTATGCACTTTAATTTAAACAACTACGATTACTGCTTTACCAGCTCGGCCGTATTTACCATAATCGGCCAGCCCCTTGCGGTTTATTTTATGAGCATTTTCCCCGTCGGATGTAATAGAGCTTATCTTTCCCTCACGATTCCGGATGGAAGGGAATTATAACAGCCAAGAATCAGAATAACAAATTAGCACGTAAAACAGATCTTCCCGATAATTTTACTTTAGCAAGTGTAATAATAATAATAATAATAATAATAATAATAATAATAATAATAATAATAATAATAATAATAATGTCATTTATTTATACGCGGTGTTAGGCAACTGCAGCAATAAAGCTGATGTGGCCGTGTTGATAAAATCTATAAATTAAAAGTTAAAAACTGGACTTAAGCTAACTAGTTACATTGCCAGTTGGATATCTAAGTGTGCACGAAAGATCCTACAGACGCGTACCACAGTCCTTTGCGCGTCGGAAATTTTGGGAAGAAGATGAGGTATTAGCCTATTTAACCTATGAAAGTGCTAGTTACTTCTCTGACTTCCTTTGGCACATTATATTTTCAGACCGCCGGATTTTTTAGCTGACAAGCCTAATGCAGTTGTTTCCCTTACTAAGTGCTTTACTGACTGTTCCTCTACCAATTTTGCTGACCTGAAAAGTAAAAGCGGCATCTTTGAAATGTTTAGCGAAACAGGCTAGCTGCGATGCAACGTACCTGGGAACTAACGCGCGCGAAAATTGTTTCCAGCTTTTGGCGTGACACATCGGTCTTCCGAATGACGTCATCCAGCCTTTCCTAACTCCAGTGACGTTGGACAGTAAGCGTGTTTTGCATAACACTGTTTACTGTATATTGACCGCTCGACCGAGTTCGCCGCTATGTGTCGAGAAGAGTTTCGACTGCATCATTTGAAACTCAACCATCCCGATGCTAAAGATTTCGTAGAATCTCCGGTAAGTGTCAAATTCTCCTGCTCAAGTCTGATAATGCAGTTTGTCGTGTCTTGCCGTGTTTTAATCCGCAGTCAAACCAGAGGTCAAACAAGCACCGGGCTTGTAGTGACTGTCATGGTTAAGCCGCCTCTGTCTCGTTCTTTAGAGTCTTGTCCTGTGAATAGGTGATAGATTGAAGTTGTAATACACTATAGTTTACTGCTCCGGTGTCGTTCTAAGCGAGCTACATATAAATGCATGTAAACCCACAATAATGGCCGAAGAACCCGAATGTGGAACGGTGCTCTATACATACATTTCACGCATAAAATACTATAGCACTTTGCAATTTCCTATGCAGAACGATGAGATTTGGCCATGATGCCAGGGCTGATGTTTGCATAATTCCTTTCTTGCATTGACGTCCGCAGGGTAATTCCGGTGCAAATGTGCTGAGTCACGCCCCGTTGATCAATCTATATTCGCTTTTGCTTTATCGAAAGAGCGCTATCCTATGCATGTGTTGGACAAAGCAGAACTTGAGTGTCGATCAGTAGACAGCTGTGACGCGCGAGTGATCAAATAAAGACTCTCACCCGGGGGGGAGGGGGGGGATACTCAAAGGACTTTTGTACGGGGAGACTCCGCCCGGACTGTCAACCCCTTACCCTTTAAAATACCATCCTGGGGGCAAAATCGGGACCCTTTTATATACCTCCAGTACAAATGCACCCCTTTTTTATACCTTTGATCAGGAACGCGATATTCCACGGCGGGGTGCTTCCCACTTTTAACAAGGCGGAGTTTCCGGTCTTCCGCCGTTTTTTTTCCCCGGTTTTTCCTGGCGTTTTTCGTACCCCTTTAAAATACCAAAATTATTTCCTCACTCCACCCTTTTTATTGACCCTTTAAAATACCTAAAAAACGTCATTTTCCTATACCTTTTTTATACCTCGATCGTAAAAATACACCCCTTTCGGGCGGAGCCTCCCCGTATAGCCAATCAGAGGGAGTATCCCCCCCCCCCCCCCCCCCCGGACTCTCATCTATCAACCTAGTCACACACACCAGCTGCAGTCACACTATAGCCTGAATCTGTAGCTTTATTGATATTTTTACCTTGTAATTGTCAAAACTTCGGGGAATATTGGATTCGATTATCCAATATTGCTCGCTACCGTTTTCCATTACTCAATGAGCCACTTTTTTTCTTCTTCTTTTTTTTTTTTTTTTTTTTTTTTTCATTCTCTCCCGCTGCAGTGGTTTTCCAGGATAATCGTAGTCGTCTACCGTATAATCCTTGCTATTTATTGTTTCGCGTTCATCGTCTACAGTGGCATCGCTTACAAAGAGAACGAGGAGAAATGGTTACTGTATCTCACAAACTGGGGCTACTTCACCGTGACGGCCTACTTCGTCCTCGCAGCGGCAATCTCCTTGGTACATTTTGTGTACAGCTCCACGTTCGCTGCAGTTTATGGTCTGTTCACGGTCGTGTACTGGGCAGCAGGAGGCACGGATCCACGTGGTAGGCCGTTTATCTACAGCTACATAAACTACGAGGAAAATCCCGGAATGGCCGCTGGAATGGTTGTAGGCGCAGTGTTGGTCGTGTCTCCTTTATGTCACGCCATCTTGTTCGGGTTTTATAAGTTACGCGTCTTTTTAAGCAGCAGATATGGCAGAATGTAAACAGCCATCGTATATTTAGTCCTGTCCCGAACTCTAAAATGCATGAGGCCGTTTCTACGTTGTACTGAATTAAGAGTACATTCAGTCCCGAGTCAATTATAAAAAGACACTCAGCCCGTGTTCCTGCTGTAGACACTTATAAAATCCGTTGCCAGTTTGATAGGTGTAATATTAGACTATTAGTGCTTTTCGCTTGGCTTGTTTTACGGTATTAAATTCAGTTCTATTATTAGAAGCTGCGCTGGAGTCTGTTGCTTTTGCGCAATCTCAGAATGCATCCGGCAGTAACACAAGCATCCAGTTCGACTATCAAAAACAACTGTAAGTACGCAGGTCTGAACTCTTCCCCACTAACAATAATGACAATCCCAGCCACAATCATGACTTCTTCACAAATTTGTGGCATTTTACAACTATGTGCAGGTCATTTCCGAGAGTAGTTGGCCAAGAGTAAAACCTTTCTTACTTATAACTAATTAACTTAATTTGCTTCACGAATCCGTGTAATTGTTTACCGCGGTTTACTGATCTGTTTCTTTCTTCCACGTCAAGATTTACGTTTGCAATATGGCAAAACAGAGGGCCGAGGAGACGACTGACATTTCAGGCTACGTGGCTTACTTAAAATTTTCCTCGTGATCAAAAAGACTCGTGATATCTTAAGGCCAATTCACACTGGACGCGTTGCGACACGCCGTAACTGCACGCGTTGTCGCGTTGAAATTAGCCCCTTGTTCTATTTCTACGGCGTCGCTCTGAGTTGACGCGTTGTCGCTATGTCGCGCCGTGTCCGGTGTGAATCGGATTGAAGGAATGACCAGGGTCTAATTTTGTCGCGTTGTCACGTGCAGTTACGGCGTGTCTCGACGCGTCCAGTGTGAATTGGCCTTTAAACTAGCGGGATCCCGGAAACACACCGGTTTTACCCCCCGATAGAGTGGATTTTTTAAATACGCTGTGAATACGACTGAATACGGCGTCGTGTGGACGGTAGAATATGTATATTTTTTAATACGCTGATCATTGTGAATATTGTATTGTATTGAAAGCAACCAAGCAATCTCGCTCTGGCGGAATCCGATTTTTAGATGATCCTGATTGGTTATTTCAAATACAACTCAAAACAACCGGAACAGCACCAACGGCCGCGGAACTTTCACAGCGGTGATGAAGTTTGCGGGGACCCATTTATTACAGCGGTAATTTGTTTTCTGTGCAGCTGCTTTGTATTTGCGCGATACGTGCACGGATTATGTGTACGGCATTCTTCATATGTACATCGTGAGCATGTCAACCTGACCAGGCCAACAGAGTTACTGTATTTGCAGTATCGATAAAATCAGTCCATGGATCAATCGGTGGACTTGTCGTATAAAAAATCCGCTCGTCCAATGGAACATCCTTCTACGGTCTGAATCTTAAAACTTAATGTTTCCGTTCAAAAATATAGTTGTGTTTTATTCACTTCTAACCCCATACATAACAACAAAAGCTGCCAAAAACCCCAAATAAATCTGGCTTGCCATTTACCCACGGGCATGCGCAGAAAAACCGGAAGTCCGAGAATCGCGGACTTGCCGAAATGGATTCCGCCAGAGCCTTTGATTTCGTCGGGCATGCGCATAAGACATTGGAGGGTCTGGGTACGAGATTGGCAACCAAGCTTAACGGACAGAGCTGAATAACGCATTGTGCATGTCGGTGATGTCATCAAACATGGCGTCCTAAACAGTGTTCCTGAAGTCCTACAAAGGCACGACAGTGCGTTTTAGACAAGCGTGGCAGAATTTTTACAAATAAAATTTTAATCTTCATCAACTCCTCTATTCATCACACTAAAACTAAATTTTAGCGGTTGAAAAGTAAGCTCAACAGAGTGTCGCTTCAACCCGCTTCAACCGTATATATCCAGGGTAAATGCGCTTCTCTGCAAGACTCTTGAGAGGCGATCAGAATGAGAAAACATTGGGGTGGACCTCCTCAAGTGGTAAAAGCAGGCACAGGAGCCAGGCGATGCTTGTGCCCTTCGTAATTGTTCGCCTGGCAGTCACAAAGCCGGTCCCCCTGGACGTTTCATTAGTCGTTTCGTTCTTCCTGACGTACAGAAGATTCTTTCAGTGTTGCGGTACATCACCAGGCTCGTAGTATGCAAGGATGCTCCAACAAGCGGCAGTAGGAAGTCGGTACGCCGAGATACCTTGTTCCATAGTCGTCCACTAATGTCAATTTACTGTTTACGTTTTTAGTGCGCGAGTCGAATTTCCTTAAACCGGCCACCCGTTTGAAATTTTTACAAACCGAATTCCAATAGAAGATGAACTCCTTTGTCTAATAACGTAAGAAAAAACCTTAACCGTAAACTCAGTTGGACGTCCAAGATTTCTTTCAGTGCAATATTTCCCATCGCATGCAGGTTCTGGTTAGATTATTCACTGTTCAACGACTGAAAAACGGAGGAAAAACTCAAAGCCGCTGGAGCGGCTCGCTGTGACAATTCATGAATGAAATCGGCGGCTTTGTACAAACTCGCCTTGCATCAAATTAATTTGATAGCTGATTGCTGCCAGCTTTTTGACTTCCGTTTCCGCTTTGATATAGTTTTCCAAAGCGTTTAGCTAAGAAAAACTAGCTAATCGTACAAAACCTCAGATTGAATCATGCGCGTTTTTGGCGTAAGATACAGACACCGGAAAAAGAACTGCCCGCTCAGGAGAAATGCACGCGCAGGCATCGTGCACATGCGCAAATGCTGATCTTGTACACCCGAAATTTTTGCGGTTTTCCTTCGTGTTTTTTCGAATAAATCCGCTCCGAGTCGGTGAATTGTCTCTATTTTTTCCTCATTCATTTAACTGAAGCCCAGAAAAGCCGACGTCTTTTTTAAAGAATTTCTGTCAACAGAAAACCAAATGAGAGAAAAAATGGATTTCCTGCAAAACGTGTTGACAGAATTTTACCAAATGTATGTATTTTGTCGCTTTCCGTACACAAAACAATTGTGCAAAATTTCAAAAAAATTCACCAAAGGAATATGAATATAATTAACTTTTTCCCGCTTGTATATCACTCACAACAGGTGACGTTGTGTCGCCATGGTAACCGATATCTGCCCAAAATTTATGAGAACACACTCTTCTTAAGAACTCAATGCCATAAACAAAACCCTTTTGAGAAAGTAAACGCCGATTAAACTAAGCAGCAGGTCATTTCCTGGTCTATAAACTACCAGAAACTATTACGAGCCACGTTAACCTCGGCGTTTCTTTCCACTTTTTCCCACGTTCAATCCCGCTGACTTTGTGCGGTACGTGACTCGTTAAATATATTACCAGTTCTACATGGATATCATCAGACGTCTGTTTTACTGAGATTTGCATTTAGATGGCGACTTTCACCAGCTCTTCTGCGAATTATTCTAACACGCCGGATGGCAAGGACGTTTACAAAAACTTCTTCGAGGTCGACCAAGACACTTGTTTAATAATCCTGAGTTTGTTCATCGCGGGAATCAACATCCTTGCCTTGGTACTCTTCATCACTCGACGACATCTTCGAACCAAAATAAATACTCTCCTGGTCAGCCTGGCAGTCTCTGACCTGATAATAGGTTTGTTCGGGGTTCCAACGTCGATTGCATGCAACACGTTCGCATTCGACCCGTTCTTATCGCCGATCTTATGCTACAGCGCTGTCGTCATTTTCCGCTTCATTTCGATCTCGACTATTCTCCACATTTTCGCCATTACGATTGAGTACTACGTGTCTGACCTTGCCATCGTGAGCAGAAGACGCATTTTAGTGACAATCAGCGCTGTGTGGATTTTCTCCTTATTGGTCGCCGTTATCCAGCTCTCGTGGCAAGCGGACCTCGCTTCTTTCGCCGCGCCAGATGCCCAGCGGCTTCAGTTCGGGCTCATCTTCACCCTAACTTTGGTTCGTCTTGTGTTTTGCGCTTCCCTTATGTGTCATAGGAGTTGTCTACTACCGCCTATTCAAGGTAATCAGGCGCCAATCGAAGGAAATACGGAAACTCCACAGGATTGGTGAAGTCATCAACGACAACTCGACTCAACACGCAGCGGTAAGACTCTCGGTTCAAGCCACCTGATACGCGCGCCATTGTAATTTTCGCTCTGATGCTTGGAATTTTTGTTATTTGTTGCCTCACCTGGTACATCGGTGGGCTGCAAGAATATCAGATAGTGGATTCTGTTTCTTAGATGAGGTGTGGTTTCACTGTTTTTGACTTTTTCCGTTTCCTAACGTTGTTTCTTAACCCGTGCTTGTATACATTTCTCAAATTGGATTTTAGACAAGTGTTGATGCCGTAAACTAGCAAAGTTGTGCAAATAGACCGTTTGCAATTAGACCACACTGCCTCACGCGCTTGCAACTAAAACGCTTTACGACACTTGACTTCGTAAAGGAGCCCATAGTGACTCTGTGTCAACATATTATATTGCAGTATTATTTCTTGCGAGTCAAGGCGCCGCAGTATGGTATATATAGGAAAAGCCAGGGGCATAGTTTTTCAACTCTAGTGCTGTAAATTTCTTCGGCGGTATGTTAGTTATTTCCTGTGATCGAAACATGATGCAACTGGCTGGCCTATATAGTATGTAGGATATTTGGACTGAAACATCGCAAAGTGAGACATGATTGTCTGATAAGTGTTTTGCAATATTCCTATGTAGCGAACCTTAGGTCACGCATATTTACGATTGCGTTACTAATTTAGGTAATAGGTTATGCGTAAGCTTCGGGCACGCGCTGTTAGATACTTGTGTAGTTATCATGTTGGAATGTACACCTCGGGAGGGTCTGGTGGAAAACGTGGAGTGCGGAGTATTGCACAATTAGTGAAATTTAAAATAAAAACAAAGCTAACATAAACACACTCATTAAAATTCATGAAATGCACAAAGATTGTATTCTATCTTCTTCCACTCTTATGAATATAATGAAAGCTGGCCGCAGATAAAAGCAAGCATGTATGGAATTTATCGCCTTTTCACTCTCTATGCCTTTTGTTTAATACGCCTGTGCAACGACGTTGTGCCGGTGGAGTCACGAGTACTGATGATCTGCGAATAATCAGCCCGCCTACACCTAACTGCAATCTCTAGCGTGCAAAATTGTAGTAGGGTCTCTTCTATGAAAACCAGCACAACAAAGTGATCACGTTGATGGTTTCGTTTTGCGAAAGCTATTCAAATAAGCGGCTACGTAACTTCATTTCAGCTAATAGCAACGGCTGGGCCTTCTTTCAGAGTTAACTTGCGCTATTATATTTAAAACGTGTTATTAAAATCAAGTTGCTGTTGAAAAAATATGTAACCAGGATTGTTTATCAGCGAAGCTGTTTTCCAGAACTACAGACAATGGTAATATTAGCTCTGAAATCGAGCGGTTCAGTTAAACAGCGATCAAACCAGGAGTTCAAATCAAATCATCAAATCAGGAGTTCAGTTAAACAGCGATCAAACCAGGAGGCCTGCCAACCTCGTTCCCAGGCTCTTTCATCTCCCGGCCCCCGCCCCCGAAGAAAGACCCTGGTTCAGGCTGGTCACGTGCCTTGCTCACAAAGATAATCCGTTGGGAGGGGTCCCCCTGTCAAAGAAATTTGTCGTGCTGTGCGTTTGTCAAATCAAAACGAGGCTGGCACAACGACACAAATCAGCCACGCTTTTTTTTTCCTATAAAAGGGCGCTTCCCAGGGAAGCGCAGAGCCACTTGTCAATCAACAGCGACCGAGACAACAGCTCCTAATTAGTAAAAAGCCAAAAATGTCCAAATTTTGTTTTTCCTTGTACTTGAATACCACGCAAAACAAGATAATGTTGCCTCACCAATTTTGCCATCACATAAACATTCATTTTGAGTGCAATTTGAGTAAAATCCAAGAATAATCTTCAAAGTAAAAAATTAAATATGCTTGGTGAGCAGCCATGCGTCGCATTGCACCGCGAAATTCAAAATGTATTTTGGCAGCCAAGAGAAAAATTTTGTTTCAAACCCTTCCGTCCAAGACTCCACATTAAAGTTGCCCGTATGTGTTTAATTTTAGGTATACTTTTAGTTGCTGCAGAGAAATTTCATGGACAGAGCGACTTCTGAACGCTGTGGACGCACGTGCGATTCAACAAACATTATGCAAATTTGATGTCGAAAGAGGAGGCCAATGGCCTTTTATAGCGCACCTTCGTGTTTAAATGCATCTTTTCACCCTTCCGAAGGAGCCTTGACTCTCGAAATTACCTTTTTGAAAGCTCTGAAGTTGTCGAGGCGTCTTTCACATGGTCTGCAGATTAAATGCGGTAAACCTTCACTCTGTGGCAACGAGCTGCTGTAAAACTCTTTCGCTGTTTCGAGAAGTGCCTTCTTAGCTCAGTTTTCCGCATACGTTTTTGCAGTGGTCTCCCATAGAACTATAAGGCCTGCAACAACTTGACTTGTTGTTCAGACGCGGCGTAAACTACATGGGAGGTGTTAAATTTTTATATCCAAATTTTTCTTTCCCCAGTAGACAAAGTATAGTAAATTTCCGACTTAACGGCCCCTCCCTTGGTTTCCTTTTTTGCAACCGGCCAGAATCTGGCCGACACGTGACCAGCCTGAACCAGGGTCTTTCTTCGGGGGCGGGGCCCGGGAGATGAAAGAGCCTGGGAACGAGGTTGGAGGCCTGCTGCGAAGGTGAAAATGTGCACTTCTGGCTCGTGATGAACACAACTACATTTATGCGAGAATAAACCAAAACCTCGCAGCAATCACTATCTTTAGATATCCTAGTATTTTGCACACTGAAAAGCTCGCTCCTGTTAACTCTCGGTCTCGCGTTCGCGCTCGGACCAGACCCCCCTCCTCTCCTTTTTCCCCGGGAGAGCCGCTGCGCAGGCCATATAATTATGCAACATATTAATTTATTGTAGGCGTATTTTGCATACACAGTTTACTGTATCAGTGACTCACCGCCATGTGTCGAGAAGAGTTTTGACTGCATCATTTTAAACTCAAACATCCCGATGCTAAAGATTTCGTAGAATCTCCGGCAAGTGTCTAATTCTCCTGCTCAAGCCTGGTAATGGAGTTTGTCGTGTCTTACCGTGTTTTAATCTGCAGTCAAACCGGAGGTCAAACAAGCCTGGAACTTGAGTGTCAATCAGTAGACAGCTGTGTGACGCGCGAGTGATCAAATAAAGACACTCATCTATCAACCTAGTCACACACACCAGCTGCAGTCACACTACAGCCTGAATCTGTAGCTTTACTAATATTTTTACCTTGTAATAGTGTCAAAACTTCGGGGAACTTTGGATTTGATTATCCCAATATTGCTCGCTACCGTTTTCCATTACTCAATGAGCCACTTTTTTTCTTCTTTTTTTTTTTTTTTTTTTTCATTCTTTCCCGCTGCAGTGGTTTTCCAGGATAATCGTAGTCGTCTACCGTATAATCCTTGCTATTTATTGTTTCGCGTTCATCGTCTACAGTGGCATCCGCACAAAGAGCAAGGAGAAACGGTTACCGTTGCTCACAAACTGGGGCTACTTCACCGTGACGGCCTACTTTGTCCTCGCAGCGGCAATCTCCTTGGTACATGTTCTCAAAAAAAGAAAACACGGGAACGCCACTGACACTCAGGGCGCGAGCTACAAACGCGCGGATGGTGACGTGGAGGTCAGTTTTCCCGCCACTGGAGACGACGACAACGCGCAGGAGCCAATGACGTGGTATTACAAGGTCTTGTGGGTAATTCATGTCATAGCGGGAACTGGAGGCATCATGATTACTCTTCTTTACTGGTCTCTCATATTCGGTGGGGGGACTGGCATAGTCAGTATCAGCACTCACCTGTTCAACTCGCTCTTCATGATCGCCGATACAATGCTGAGCTCGACTCCAGTGCGCTACCTGCATTTTGTGTACAGCTCCACGTTCGCTGCAGTTTATGGTCTGTTCACGGTTTTGTATTGGGCAGCAGGAGGCACCAATCGACATGGTAGGCCATATATCTACAGCTACATAAACTACGAGGAAAATCCCGGAATGGCCGCTGGAATGTTTGTAGGCGCAGTGTTGGTCGTGTCTCCTTTATGTCACGCCATCTTGTTCGGGTTTTATAAGTTACGCGTCTTTTTAAGCAGCAGATATGGCAGAATGTAAACAGCCGATCCATTATATGTTCAGTCCTGTCCCGAACTCTGAAATGCATGTGGCCGTTTCTACGTTGTAAAGAGTTTAGTCAGTCACTCGTACACACTCGGCCCGTGTTCCGGCGGTGAACATCTGGTAATCCGTTGCAAGTTTGATCGTTGTAATATTAGACTATGATTTGTTTTTGCTTGGCTTGCGTGATGGTAATTAAAGTTTGCATCATTAGATACTGTATTAGTGTCTGTTGTTTTTAATTTCAGTGCCCGTAAGTCTTAAAAGCCGGGACCTTCCCTATGCATCTAGTGTGCAAACTTGCACTGCTAATTATGAGTTTAACATCGTTCCATGCAGCTTCTTTCGACAAACTTTACACGACACGACTTCTTGGGAACCAGGGACCGATTGTTCAAAGGACGATTAGGCGAATCCTGGATTAGCAGCAAACGTTTTGTAATTTTTAAAAATGAAAAAATACGGGAAGGTTTCGCATAACTTAGCGTGCTTAATAAGTTTTGAGCTAAAAAAGTTGCAGTTTGTTGGCCAAAAGGACAAAGGTAAAAAGTTGGTTAATCCTGGATTAGCTTAATCAGGCTTTGAACAACTAGGCCCGGGGGGGGGGGGGGGTAAATATAGAAATTTATATAAATACTTTAGAGTATATTATTAATATTTTTACCACAACACGCTAGTTTCTCGCTCTCTGATTGGTCGATTAACCGTGGTAGATAAGAGTCCAGACAACGATGTGACGCCAGCGTGTCACGCTTTGCAACAAAATACAACGAAACTTTCTTGTATATTCCTAAATATTGTGGTAAAATTATCAAATCGACAGAGATTTTAACTTTGTGCTAAAGCTTTTCTTAGAAGTCAGGCGGTAACGACACGAAAAAATGTCGAATGATGTCAAAGCATGTCAATAAAGGCGTCGTCAATCATGACGTCGTGGACGTGCTATGCGATCGATTAATCTTCCCCTGCAAGAATACTCGTCGCGTAAATGAATATTCTTTTGAAGTCGCCGTCGGGGAATGGTGACCAGATGGAACCGCTACGACTGTAGATCGCGGGCGCCTTTGGATTTGGTCAGAGCTCGGACTTCGTGGTTCTGTTTGAAGAAGTTGGGAAAGCAAATAAGAGAGAGCACTCGAGTCGAACTAAATCACAATGTAATTATTCCCATGTGCTACACAACACAAAAGATGATAAGTCACACAACAAGGAATAATTTACGTTTACCGCAATGCATTGTTAAACAAATGAGGGACCACTTCAGCTCACCGCATCACTAACAGACCGATGAAACGATACTGTCCGTTGAAGCACGAAGCCTAACATCGGTTTCTCAAGGACAATATCTGTAAAATGTGGCGTCGGGAAGTTCGCGAGGAGTTTCAACTGGTGAACTTTCGACTGTTGTATCTCAACTCAGGAGACTTCGCCGAATCTCCGGTAAGATTTAATGTTTCTGAATTCATCAACGTCGCGTGAATAGCTCACCATCATTGAAACCACGCCGTTCACCATAGAAAACGAAAAAATGAGTGCTTCCCAGCCGCCTGTTTTGACGGGCTCACATCTCTCTTCAAAGTCTTGTCAGTTTTGACGACAATTCGCTTGCCTTGGAAGTTGAACCAGATTAAAGAACTCTGAGTGAAAATAACACAAACCGTTTGCTTTGCCGTACACAAAACTATAAACCATTTGCTGGTATCGCTTGACCGCAAAACAGCTGAAGCGGGCTTTTTACGCCTCATAAAGAACCGCAAGAAGCAGGTTTGCCTTGCCATCGAAAGTGTAACTGAATGTACAATTATTGGCTTGAGAATTCACATTTTACAGTCGCGAGCATAAATTCGGCAATGTAATTGACTGCGCCTGAAGGCAGTTCATCCCGCGGTTTTCCCACGTGTTTAGTATGGTCAAGCAGTTTTCGTGTCGTAGCGCCTTTAACCCGATACACTGCGAATTGTCCGCGTTGCACTTTGAAAGGCGAAAATTGCCATCAGTCCGTCTGCATGACTGCGAATATGCATAAGCTCTCGCGGGCAGCTGCAAACTGAAATCCTACACCGAGAAAGACGATGAGCGGAACAAACAGTCGGACACAGAAAGAGCCTCTCATGATTCAAGAGTTATTTGTTGGCAGAGCACAACATGGTAGTATAAATATCACCGCGAGCGAAACTCACAACGAGAAAAGGAACCCAAGAAAATGGTGTCCGCGCAAAGCCATATGCTTCCCTACCTTTACACTTAGCGAGTGTCGCTGCAATATACGAAACTCACAGGAGGTCGGCCTGTCTTAAGACAATATTATTGACGATAAGGTGACGATGCTTCATTGATCGAGAGTGCAACGGTAAGGCGGTAAGCTGTTTCCTGCGTACTGCTTTTTTCAGCTTTTTTTTTTTTTATTTAATCTGTTGCTCACTGAATCATGTCCAGCAGGTGGAATTAATTTTTCTCACGGTTGTTTGTTTCACTAAGGTTAATTTGTCGCACCAAGAGGAAAACATGCATATTAAGAGACCAAAACAGTCTATTTTTATGACTCAGCGTTTTCAAGGCGTGTATTGCTTGCCTCAGGCCGCATAATTTTTATTGATGTCCGCATAACAAGATGATCGCGGTTACCCATCACCCTGAACTATTTGGGAAGCGCGAATGTACAGAAAGAACTGATACCCATAAGGACAAATAACAGCACATATAATAGATAACTCACAGCCTACAAAGGTGGTACATCATAATATATTCTTTAGGACTCTTAGATTCTCCCAACCAGTGAAGAAGGGAGAGTATGAGTGACATAGTGAGAATTGAGCTCAACCTATGACAAACCAAGTTCTCCATTTGTGTGGATCTCTGGTTGAGAATATTGTGCGGCTGCAGAAAATTAATGTTGTTAGTCCCAGGAGTGAAGGCGTATTTTTTAAAAAGTTTTTATTTCTCGGCAGTGGTTCCCAGTGACACTGACTGTCTTATATCGCTTTGTGATCGCCTTGTTCTTAACGGGTTGGCTGCTGTACAGTATTATCGTACCAGCAAACGGAGACGCTAAGTGGTTCATCTTCTTGTCCAACTGGTACTTCCTGGCACTGACCATATACTTCATCTGTGCCACCGTAATCAGCGCATGGCATTACAAGGAAGAGTGCAAGCAAGGCGAGTATGACGTCAGCACTCACGAACCAATTCAGTGGTCCAAACCATCGCCTCGCTCCAGAGAGAAAAATGGACGCGAGAACACACGTGATACCCCACGTGACGAGGAGCGAGCTGCGCAGGCGCAAATAAATCCTCTGGATATTCAGTTGGAAACGCCAATGAAATGGTATCACGAGGCAATGTGGGTACTGTACAACATTGCGGCTAACTCGTCACTGGTGTTGACCGTCTTATATTATTCGACCCTCAGGCCAGCCCAGCAAAGCGACGCCTTGGAAATCACAGTACACGCGCTGAACTCAGTCTTCGTTGTCATAGAAACCATGCTAGGCATGTTTCCGGTGCGAGTCGTGCACGTGGTTCATTCGATGCTCTTCAGCGTTGTGTACATCATTTTTACCTTCGTTTACTGGGCGTTTCATGGAACTAATCTTCAAGGGGAATCTTTCATTTACAAGCACTTGGACTACACGGAAAGCCCCGGTCGCGCCGTGGGATTCTTGTTTGGGTTGCTGTTTATTGGACACCCCCTCTCGCAGGTTGTTCTGTGTTTGCTGTATCGGCTGAGGTTCTGGTTGTGCACCAGATATTCTGATAAACTTGGACCTGTTTAACTCTTTCATGTCCAAGCTCTAAATGCAGATTATCGGCCACCATGCAAGAAGAAAACGTATTGTATGAGTGAAAGGCTACGTACCGACTGCACTGGTTGAACTGGCTCAGCCGACATGGAAAGGAATGCACTGCGGTGCTACAACTTCAACGCCAGGATGATTTTTAACGCTGGCTCCTTGTACCTACAAATTCAGACCTACAATGGCAGTTAGGGGAAAGAAGGACGCTTTTTTCTGGACCTTGTAAATGGTTGGGTGGGAGTTGAGAGTGGGGTGGGCTAGTTGCCCCAGAAGCTTAGCTAGGGCGTTACCGCTTGAGACTCTCAAACTCAAGCCTAAACATGGCGGCCAACAGCCAAACGTTTCAAGTCAAGGGTGCATGTTTGTTTGGAGGAACGGCTTCCGGAATAGGAATAGCCGTGCTAAAACACTTTGATTTGGAACTGATACGAATCTGACATGACTATATTTAAACTAATCTGCCAAATGAATTTTGTACCCAGAACAAGCAAAAATGGCTTTGGCTAGGGTCATTTCACGCGGCCTTTATTCCAATTCTAGCCGTAAAAGCCGACAAACACCAGCACACCCTTCGTATTTTATTTGCAATCCTGTTTATACGCCCCATATCAGTCAGCATTATACAGATTTTGTTGTTTATCTTGTGTTCGTAATGAACACTATCCAGTCCCGTTCAAGGACTTTTTCGACAAATATTGTGCATTTTAAGACCGGCAAGGCATATGAGCCATTGTATTTTTGTCTCGTGTTCGTGTAGTTTTCAGCCACGCTAGATTATAACGAAAATGTTTTCTTGTGTCATGCTTTCGTGTCTTTGGTTGTTATTACAGCACGAAGCCCCAGGCTCCAGGACTCTTTACAATATTGTTTGACACGCGGGATTTACACCTGACCTTGCTCGAGTCAGTATCACTTACTGTGAATCATTTATTGCAAAATAGAAATCATGATCGTGATACTAATGTCAGAGAGTCTTTATGTCATTGCATAGTAATAAAGCTAAATGTTAGTTGCTGTTCCGTTTCGTGTCACGCGCGTCCTAGAAAACATCCAACTTCTGAACTGCAAAAAGCCTGCTCAATCTTGATGGCCTTGTCTAAAGTTGCCAGATAAGTAGCTTGGCGTATTTCGGGCTACAAACAAATTTTACATGCCAGGGTGAGATGGGAACGGGAGGGCTGCGAGTGTGGGGTGACAGGGGTTTAGATCTGCATGTGATAGAGATGCGACTTGGTGAATATTCTGACCAGTGCTCAGGCAGTAGCGTGCACCCTTCCATTCCCCTCCCCTCCCTCTCCGCAGCTATTGCCCCGCCCCATTCCTACTACGGCAGCGCTACTGCCCACACTTGCACACGCAAACTGTTCCACAAATGTGGACTCCCTCCATCAATAGCTGAAGTCAACAGAAATAAACAAATGAACAAAAGAAACAAGCAATTAAACCACACAAAAGGAGATGTCAACATGCGATTGAATATGAATTAGCGCTGATAGAGGTTCAGCAAGGTTAACTGAGAATCTAGATATTAACATCTATGATACTGGATTATTCTTTTAAAATAAGTAATTGGATAATATTTGACCGAGATCGCTCGCTACGAATACTTGGAATGTTTGCATAACAAGCTTTGGCAAGGTACACAATCAGATAAAAGAAACAGTTGCCTGGGCTCTTTTGAGACTTCATAAGCAAGATAGTATTTTTTCCGCTTTTGTTCTGTCTGTCTGTATTTTTCTTTTCAGGCGAGCAGGCGTGTCACCAGGTACACAACTAATACGGTCTTAACGCTTCTCTTTATCATATTTTCACTTTAAAATAATCTAAAACGATTTTTTTAGAAATTTACATTTTGTTGTCACATACTCAACTGACCAATGCTGTTGCTTGTTTTTTTATTGCTTGCCTTGTGATGATGGGTAAGGCACAGGCTGTCCTCGAATTTGGAAGTAATTTCCGATTTCTGATTGACCGGAAAAAAAAAATACACAAACCTGACAAAAGCTGTCATCAACTTTAATAAGAAAAAACCTGTCGGTCCAATACAGTTGTATTACGACCACTAAAGCAGCACCAATCGTGACATCTCGAGTGTAGGTCGCTGTAGTGCACATGTTTCATTATTTACTATCGAACTGTTTCGATCAACTGAGCCAGGATATAGAGCTGGCTGCACGCAGATATGCAAATTCTGAGTTCGTGTAATTCTAATTGACAGCTCTAATAGGGCGTGAGTGCAAATATTAAGTCGGCACCAAATTAATTTTGAAATTGTTCACTAATGATTCCGGCGGCGTCGCTCTCGGGTCAAGTTTAGCAGCACGCCATGAGCTCTGGAAAGCTAAACCGCAGCGTCCAAAATCTAGTTCTGGAGTCGCCTCAAGTGAGCATGAAATCTCCGCGTTACTTTTTGTTATGGCGGAGTGTTGCAGTGATAGCGTTCGTTCTGGCTGTCGTGATGACTGCGTTGTTTATATGGCAAACAGTGAAGAGCGAGCAGCTCGAGAAAGATTTGGAAGCCCTACGAAGTATGGCATCGCACAAGCTAGCAGAAACTGGAGATTCTTACGGATTGCCGTGCGCCGAATTGCCTTCTCTGCTTCATCTTCCCAGTCCGTTACCGACCAAGGTGGCGGAAGCTTTGAAAAGCGTAGAAAAGCGTCTCGCTTCGTTTATCGACGATAGCGTCTCACTCCCAGCTATTTCCTCCAACGTCTTTTACAAAAATGCCACAATATGGCAACATCATTACGGTACCAAGGTGGTCTCAAAAAATCTACTACCGGATGGCGATACTCGTTATCGAATTGGAAGTATCACCAAGGTGTTCGCCGTTTTGTTGGTTTTTAAGCTATATGAAGATGGACGGATTGACTCACTTGATGACCCGTTGAACAAATACGCCCCCGAATTCCATATTCAGAACCCATTTACACGAGATAACATCACAATACGACAGATTGCTGGGCAAATGTCGGGCCTTCCACGCGAAGCCCCCTGTGTTTATCACTGCAACGGAAGCACTAATCAAGGCCAACTTCTTAAACTTCGCAACCGCAGCCTTGTAGTTCCACCAGGGACCGTGCCATCCTACAGCAACCTTGGCTATGCGCTTCTAGGGCGACTGCTTACTGAAAAGCTCCTGAACATCACGTTCGAAGAGTGGACCAAAAAATACATTCTCGACCCACTGCAGATGAAACATACGAGCTTCGAAATAACGGCGGAAGTGCGCAAGAACATAGCCTTACCGTACGCGAAGGGGGAGAAGCTTGTGTCGTTTATAGACCTTGGATGGCTGGCGCCAGCCGGGCAGATGTACTCCACACTCAATGATCTGACCAAGCTGGGCATGATGTTTTCACAGCCAGACAAACAGAGTCTCTTCAGGCCCTCCAGCCTTCGTGAAATGATGCAGCCAGTGGACGTGGCCCCCGACGGCCGAACGTTATGGGGGTCGCCATGGGAGATGGAGTTTCTTGATGGTTTCATGGTGCGAGGAAAGGGAGGCTCGGTCGATACCTACAGCGCATTTTTTACAGTAGTTCCCGAGATGGAACTCGGTATGACAGTTCTGATAAGTACTGTATATTATCTCCCCCCGGGCAAGGGCGCAACTGAAGTCACAAAGATGTCCCATGATATTTACAAAGATATCCTGCCAGCTCTGAACGAGACCTTGTATGATCTGCAGAAAAAAACCAATTTTCCCATAGATAAAAGTCCTTACGTCGGCATTTACAAGGTAAACGAGACAAACCTGGAAACGCTGGAGGTGGAGTTTTATGTGGTGCATGTAATGCAATACCAGAACCTTCTTGTCGCCCGGCGTAAGGCCCCGAAAATAGACGATATAGTCTTTACTATACGTTACATCGGGCGACGATTAATCTTCCAAGCAAAATACGGCGGGAAAATGTCCTGTCTGCATGAACGGCTTGGAAGTTACGCGGAGCTGCGCTTTGAGATTCCGGATAATAGCAATCGTTCGACAAGCTTTCGCATCCCTGGGTGGAAATTGGTTGCAGAACGAATACCCGACGGGTCTTAACTTTCATTAACAGGTAGGCTACGCTTGCCGCGAAGGAGGAACTGAACGTAAAAAACGTTAACGCTTATATATTCAGATGTATTAAACAGGTCCCAGAGAGTGATTTAATTTTTTGATCAAAAATTTATGTACTTAAAGCGTTTGTTTGTTTGCCTTGTCAATATGATTATGATCGGACAGCTAAAAAGAGAATAACAATCGCTTGCACGCGGACCTCTCATCGCTTAGAGAAAGGCTTTCAAAGTAAATCTACGTCCCGACTAACACGCTGTTTCAAGCCATCGTTTTATTATGGACGGAACGCAAAAACGCACGAAAAAAGACGCCAATTAAAGCGTATAGTGTGAAAAGTAACCTTTAGACATTATTCAACCTATTAATGTACTCAATCTGTAATTTCACGTCGGGCGTGGAGACCCAGCTGGTTCATAGAAAGTTTTTAAACGGAATCCCCGCATAATTACGTTTGTAATTGTTATAAAATATAGATATAAAACAACAAGTCAGGCTATAGATGCGCTTAAATATCGTCAGTAACACTTCCTGATCTGTCTTCGGTATAATTACATTTTGCATAAATTTACGTCATTTCTTTTAACCGATGTATGTGAAGATAAGAAGAAACAATTTTGACTAAGAACACTGGAACTGATATCAAACTCTCCGCTCCTTTTATGAACGTGCGCCAAACCAAACGCAAATGAGCAAAAACGAGTTTAAAATTTGCATTAGGTTTGGCGCACGTCCTGAGGCGCGCCGCAAACGATGAATTGGGGAGAACATATGAAATACTGATAGACTAAAACAAACAACAACAAACAACTATTAAAAATCGTATTTATGATAAAGATGAAAAATATACAAATCGGAAATGCAGCCTATGGTATTAACTGATCCTCTTTGCGGGACGGGACTACTGGAAAATGGGACTTATGGACTCTATGCTTATCAAGAACCTGATACTCAAGTTAGTTTTGATGGGAAAGGTAAATTAGCTAGGGAAGTTGGTATTTACAAAGAATGCGGATAGTACACTCTCGCTCGCTCGCAAAACGACATCGGGTTTCCAAGTATGACGTCACGTTTCTGGAACGCACGAAGACGAACAACTTCGTTTGTTCCTATTTTCAGAATATTTAGGCTTAGCTTATCTGTCCATAATTTGTTGTCTTTCCCACTAATAAAGTGCTCTATTCTTATCGTGCACGTGTGCACTCAGTTTTACTCTAGTCCGGTTGAGGTAACAGGTCAAATGCCTCCCCTGGTGATCATTAGATGTACTAACTTCTGAGAACAGCGGCGGGTTCACTGATTAAAAGTTATGATGTGGTAAATCATCGAGTGAGCCATTTGCGGACGCCCCTTTGCTTCGGGATCCTTATCCAAGAACTTTATATCCACTTGACGAAGATTACAACGATCACCAAACAGTTCCTTTATGTTTTCTTCAGTCATGTTTGGGGCATTCATCTCATTGTTGCTTTCGTCTTCGCCTTCGTCGTGGCGAATGGACTCCGCGAGGTAGCGGCCATCAGGAGCGAGCATGGCAAGCAGACCTTGTACGTAGCGTTCAGCACGGTCGCCTTCAGACAGGATCATCGCAATGAGGCTTCCTCTGTCCCAAATGCCGTCAAATTCATCCATGGGTTTGCTGTTGATAAACTGGAAGATATCGCAGACATAGATCGTGATGTCTTTGTCGGCTTTGTTTATGGAGCAATAAAACTTCAGAACTGGTTCTGTGGGCGAGGACGTCTGTTCATTTTTCACTTCATAGGCAAGGTTGTTTTCAGTAAAGAACTCTTGCACTGGTTTTTCCACCAGCTCTACTCCTATAACCGTGTGACCTCGATCTGCCAGCCATAGCAGATCAACGGACTTTCCACACAGAGGAACAAGAAGCCGCAAGGCCTTCCTGCCCGCAGTCCAATCGCTGTATTGCTTCACTAGTTCGGAGTGAACTTCTGGTTTGTGCCAAAACGGTGGAGTTTTTTCGTTCCACATCTTTTCCCAGACTTCAGCCTTGGCATATTCCTCAGCAGGTAATCTCTGCATTATGTTGGTTGCAGTAGAGACCTAGCCGCGTGCATGAATAAAGTTCCACAAGAATGCATGTCATCGCCAATGACGCGTTATTTGAGTCGTTGACGTGATCGATGGACTACCATTCGTGACCGTGAATAACTGAGACGAGTGTGGATTGGCTCGAATGTCATTTTAAGGTTACGCTACTCTGCTCATGCGAATGTTCCTCGTCCTTCTTGCCAGGGTCGCTAGGGCAGAAGCCTTTAATTGTGACCGCCGCAAGCTTATTGGCTACTGCAAATTACTTACGAATAACTAACCTTTTGCGCGTAAATGACCGTTTTTCACAAAAAGTATTCAATATTTTGACAAATTACATGTTCAGCAGCTAAACTAGCGAGATGTGCCTTACCGTCATACAGCCTGATTTTGGATCATTTGCCGGGGGGAAAACTAGCCCGATACTCGTGATACTCGCATTAATAAAGTGCTATGTGCTTATCGCGTACGTGTGGAGACAGTTTTGCTCCAGTCACTGAAGTAATAAATAATATCGCCCCTGGTGATCATTGGATGTAACTTCTAAGACCGGCAGGTTCACTGATTGAAAGTTATGATGTGGTAAGCCATCGAGTGAGCCATTTGTGGACGACCCTTTGCTTCGGGATCCTTATCCAAGGTCTTTATATCCACTTGACGAAGATTACAACGATCACCAAACAGTTCCTTCATGTCTTCTTTAGTCACGTTTGCCACAATTTTGGCCGCATGTTTGCTTTCGTGTTCGCCTACGTCGTGACGAACGGTCTCCGCGAAGTAGCGGCCATCACGAGCGAGCATGGCAAGCAGACCTTGTACGTAGCGTTCAGCACGGTCGCCTTTGGATAGGATCACCGCAACGAGGCTTCCTGCCCGCAGTCCAATCGCTGTAATGCTTCACTAGTTCGGAGTGAACTTCTGGTTTGTGCCAAAACGGTGGAGTTTTTTCGTTCCACATCTTTTCCCAGACTTCAGCCTTGGCATATTCCTCAGCAGGTAATCTCTGCATTATGTTGGTTGCAGTAGAGACCTAGCCGCGTGCATGAATAAAGTTCCACTGGAATGCTCAGTCATCGCCAATGACGCGTTATTTCAGTCTTTGACTTAATCGATGGACCACCATTCGTGACCGTGAATAACTGAGACGAGTGTGATTGGCTCGAATGTTATTTTAAGGTTACGCTACTCTGCTCATGCGAATGTTCCTCGAGGGCCTAGATTGGGTTTACTGTTAAGTGTTATGGGCCTGAATTTTTTACTGTTAAGTGTTATGATGCCAAAAAAATTAAGTTAAGTGTTATGTAAAAAATTACAGTTAAGTGTTACAAGACTAGATATTTAATAATACAAGCTGAGGAGGGCCTAAATGGGGTTTACTGTTAAGTGTTATGGGCCTAAAATTTTTACTGTTAAGTGTTATGCAAACTCCCCATCTAGGCCCTCTTCCTCGTTCTTCTTCTCCAAGGGGCTGGAGGGTCACTACTCCAGAAGCCTTCAATCGTGACGGCCGCAAGCTTATTGGCTATTGCAAAATACTTTGGAATAACTAAACTTTTGCGCGTAAATGACCGTTTTCACAAGAATTTTTCAATATTTTGACAAATTACATATTCAGGAGCTAAAATAGCGCGATATGCATCACAGTCATACAGGACTGAGTGGATCATTGAGCCTCGTTTTAGAGCAGAGTCTTGCCAGAGCTAGACCCAGGCTCTTCTTTTTGAGCACGAAAACTTGGTACCATATCGGTGCCATTTTGGATGCCCATTCGTTGCGTAGATGGACTTTTTGCTTGCTGAAATCGAACGAAAGAAGAAACAAATAGATCAAAATGAAGTTACGTCGGTGAGTTGTATTTTCTCAGATTCTGTGCATACATTTCTATGGGCCAAGCGATCTGCCTTGTGTATTTTCAATGATCTCGAAATTTGAAGAGTCACTTCTGGTATTAACACGATTATTAAAGCGTCGTTCTCTCTTTCCAAGAACAAAAAATATTTTAAGAGAGGTGACCTCGCAGCCAAACAGGCGCAGGATTACAGCAAGAGGCAAGAGGTGCGTTGAAACCATCGAGCTCCAGTTCTTAGGTCAATCGATGCCAATCGATAACGTCACCTTATTCATATCGATTTACATTGGCTACAGTAAGTGCTGACACAAAAGAAAGTTCCTCTAATCATCCATAATCGCTGGGGGAGGGGGAGGGGGGGGACAGAAATAAATGAAACGACCCATTTGTACAGCCATATTTATCAATGACAGTCCAGATTTGAGTAATTTAGTTATGCTTTACTGGGGATATTGCAGTCAACAAAACAAGGTTATACCTTAATACCATAATAGAACTACAGGACATTGTACTATATGTGCTAGCATGGATAACTAGTCTTTGTCTTACTTCATTTTTTGTTTGTTTTTTTTTTGTTTTTTTGTTTTTTTTTTTTTTGTTTTTTTTTTTCTCAGGAAAAACTGAAAGCAAAAGAGGTTAGTTTGAATTATTATTGCAATACATTGTTTAGCTTAGCTGTTAATGACTTGCAGATCATACATTTATGGCTAGATTTTTGTCCAGCATGCAACCACTGAAAATAACATTGACTGAAAAATTGCTTTTTTGCCCAAAAACAGGAAAAGTATGGCAAACGAGAGTCTGAGGAAGATCCCGTGACAGCTGCAATCAAAAAGAAGAAAGGAGACGATGGAAAGGCAGTGACAATCCCCAGAGAAGAGGTTAGTTTTGTGTTTATTGATCAGTTGAACAGCAGGCAATGAAATGTCAGCCAACACTCAGTATCAATAGGCCATTTCCAAGATGCCTGTTGCCTCTGTTTCAAAATGAGGCCTAGTGCGAAACCTTTCTTATGGAAACAAGTTTGATTTGAATAAAAATGAAAACTAAATTTCACAAGAAAGGTTTTGAACTAGTCCTCCCTTTTGAAACAGAGGCAACAGGCATCTTGGGAATGGCCTACTAACCAATTCCTTGGGCTGTTGTTAAATTAAGTGCCAGCATTAATGTTCTGTGAA
This sequence comes from Plumapathes pennacea, assembly GCA_964036295.1. Taxonomy (NCBI): domain Eukaryota; kingdom Metazoa; phylum Cnidaria; class Anthozoa; order Antipatharia; family Myriopathidae; genus Plumapathes; species Plumapathes pennacea. The sequence goes on along the minus strand of OZ038465.1, from coordinate 1,544,081 downwards.
ATATTGCAGTACATAGCTCTTTAATTACCAAGTTCATGGACCGTACAGTAAGTTAGTTATGGATTGAGTCTAGTTGTTTTACCTTCGAGCATGGGTCGTGACGAGGTGTATTGTATTATTTATCCTTTCTGCCGTCAAAAGCATGTGCCAGTCCATACTGTAAGTTATGGACTGATATATTGACCAATCAGAGCATATGTACTATCTGTGCCATACAGTAATAAATCAATGTGTTTTCATTTTGATCTGAGTTGGGAAAGTGGAACAATATTAGGCAGTGAAATTTCAGACTTCTGAACAGAAATATTTAAAACATTTGTATGGATATGGAAAAGCTGTGGTAAGAGTGATTTAAGCTGATGTTTCGAGTTTTAAAGTCTTTGTCATAGCAAGTAGTGATATAGGCTTTCAAGGTGCAATATTGATAAACTGAGCAAGGGTTTGGTATGAAAAAAAAGTGCATTGTGCATAATACAAATTAAATAAATGTTTGTCTTTGTCATAAAAGTATTTCATTTTACAAGTGAATCATTTTATGGCATGTTGCCATAACTATGTCAAATGTACTTCTTCAAGAGATCAAAGTGTGCAGAAGCTTTATGTCACTTCAATCAATACTTTCAAAACATATGTCACTGTGGGTGATTACCATTCCACCAAGGAAGGTACAACTACCTCACATTAACTGGCCAAGTACTTTAACCCTTTTACTCCCAAGCTCAAAATACAGATTCTCCTGACCTTTTAAAAAGGAACTGTATGAGCGATGTAGAGAGAATTGATAGTTTAATCAGTTTTCATCTGAACAAGCTATCAAAAGCCAAGTTCTCCTTTCTGTATGATATATTTCTGGTGAGACACTGAAGGAGAAAGTTGAAGTTGGTCACTCTTGGGAGTGAAAGGATTAAGAAGAAGTGAAAGCACCAGGGCTAGGCTCCTGGAATGGAAGTCAATAGCATCACCATTATAACAGCAAGAATTTCCCTGACTTTGGGAGATCGGGAACTCCAAGATGATGTGCATTTCAGTGTCAATAAAATGAAGCATAATGACTGCTCAAAATACCAGCCAAATTAATGTTAATTTCATGGTGATTTGTATAGAGCAAGACATGTTTTGTTTGCCACACCGACCCAGGACCAACAGCATCTCTTACAGAAACGGTCATCCTTTGTCACCATCAAGCAAAAGATAACACTCCCCCAAAATCTTATTGACAATAACTGCACAATTCCCATGGAAAGAGCCGCTAATACTTGCATGTGGTCATTCAGAAAATGACCAATATTGATGAAGTGAGTCTTGGAGCTGAAACATTGGTACAAAATTGTGTGCAGATACAGACAGGGATTGGTCAAAAAAGTTACTTTTGAAGGCTACACAGAAAATAAGAAAGGTAAATCTAGTTTTCTTATTTAGTTATGAAATATTCATACTGTACTGCCACATGTAATGTAACTTATACTGTAGCTTTTATCTTACCTATAGGATTAGTTTCAATGTTTATGCTATGGGGTTAGTTTTAATGGTTTTGAATGTAACTTTACAAGTTAAGATTACAATAAAATATTTTTCAAAACCACCAAGAGATGCTTCATTGCATTGCAAAGTGCGTCACATGCTTTTGCTTTGGATGTGAATCAAAAAGTGTCGTAAACAGGTTTTATATGTTATAATTATTGTTGATTAAGAGTTTCTATTCCCAGATACAATCAATGGATGAACCAACTCAGCTTTCTGACAGTTTGGAGTTCCTGGGTACTCCATCAGTTAGCCATCCCTTCACTCAGGAGCAATGTTCAAGTGACTCCTTCCCAGCCTGCAATTTTGTCAATGAAAACTTCACAGATACTGCTTCAAGTCTTGAAAGAGAAAGAGATCAACAAATACTGGGCGATCCAATAGTAGAACATCATGAAGTGGTCTCTAACAGTGATATAAACTTGTCAGTTGCGAGGGCTTTTGAAAAACTGGTAAGTTGACAATAGTTACCAGTGATAGAATTATTGTTAAACCTGTATGACTGAAAGCTCTGTGTTGTAGTTTCTCTTGCCAGATATATCTGTATTTTTTGTCTTTTAAAATGTACTATTATCATTTTTGTTATAGGAAAAGATGATCATGTATTTATCAGGGAAGATAGATTATAGGATCAATGAATTAAATGAAAAAGTCGACCGACTGTACTTACTGATGACATCAAAGCAAACCTCCTCTGGCAGGTCATCAGGTTCACCTCATACAGCTTCTACGAAACCACAACATCAATGTCAGCAGCATTCTTGTGGGTCTCTGCCAGCTCGGACTTCTCTTGAACTACAACAAAAACACCAACAGCTTCGTCCAACACCTCAACCTTCTCTTGCACTACAACCAAAACACCACTGCTTTGATGGGGCCCTGTCTTCTCTTGAACAAGAAAACCACCAACAGGCATGCTCTAATGGGTCTATGTTGAGTCAATCTTCACTTGAAGATCACCAGCAGGAGCTCTCAGTTGGGCCCCTGTCCAGGAAGCCTTCACTTGAACAACAAAACCACCAACAGTTCTTAGATAGATCCCTGTTAACTGAGTCTTCAGAGCATGAACAGCAGCTGCTCAACTCACTTGATGAGCAGTCCAGTGAAGCTCCTGTGACTAATTCCCATGAACTACAGCAAAGAGATCAACTTCATAACTTACATGAATCCCAGTTAATTCCCAAGGCAACAGCTGAAGAATGTGAGGCACCAAGCTTGCACGTTGAGGTCCTGTTGACTCAACAGACTTCCAAAGGACATTGTGCGACCATACAAAATACAGCTGCATCCAGCAGAGGGCATGTAGATGCTGTCAAGCCAGAGAGTGGTGAGTAACAGTTTAACATGTTAACAAATACATTTAACAAATCTTGTACAGTTTGCAGTTGTCTGCATTCTTATTGATTACAGATGATGATGTCATGATGTTCAAAACTGTGGGTAACAGTAAGTTGTTTTACTGTTTTATCTGTGAATGTGATTTGATTGTGCAGCAAAATAATATTGGCAATCTGTGCTTAAAATTGTATACAATCTACATTTACAAGTAGCATAAACGGCAATATTTAAATAAAATAAAATAATGTTCAACACAAACTCTGTATTTTAATGGCCTACCTACACTTTTATCTCTGTCTGTCTGAGTTTAGTTGTTATTGGTGGTGTCCCTGGGGTTGTGATGAGCATGTGTGATTATGAAGAAGCCACCAAGACCAGGCATGCGAACAGGTGTGCTATCGCCCTCGCTCAGAAGTTGTTTGGTGTCAACACAATGCGAGAGTCGACAGTTACTGGATTCTGCAAGAAATCTAAACTTGATGAAATAGTCTTAGGAGCGATAAAAGGTAGGATAAAAGGTATTTCCAGCTTCTGCCAAACAAAAGTACACTTCTTTGTCTTGTCTTCCATGCATGTACATGTATGCCCCCCCCCCCTTTTTTTGCTTTGCCAAAGCTTGTTCGCTCTCTTAGCACCTCTAAAATAAAACTGTTAGATAGTAATTATATTATCACCTCTTTCTCAAGCAGCCATATTTTAGTTGGAGGTTGTCCGCGTTTCTGGTGCCCACAGTCTTCAAAATACAACACCACCCCTCCCTCCCATAAAGAAATGATCCCTCTGCCCCTCCCCAGGAAAATATAACAGTAGAACCAGTTGGCTGAATTGCATTTACAAGTTGTATGTTATCACAGTTATCATTATTGTTTTTTTACAGTGGAAGTCCTGGGAAAATATGCAAGCTCCAAACCTTTGGAAGAACAGGAAAAACTGTGGAAGACTTGTTTAACAAGCATTGCTAACAAGTGTAAAGATCTGCGCTACCAAAGAGACAAAAAGAGCAAAATCGAACTTCAGTAAAATAATGACAAAACTTCAAAGTCTCAAGAGTGCGTTGTTGTTCATTTTATTAATTTGTGTTTTTTGTTAATTACTTTTCCATTGAAGGATCTGAGATACAATATACTTATCCATAGTCTGTCTTTCACTTATTACTTCAGAAGCCCTAAACAAACCATTAACCATTCACTCCCAAGTTCAAAATACAGACTTTCCCAACCTTCCAAGAAGGAAATATACAAGTGATGTACAGTAATGAGAAAATAATACTTCAATCAGCTTTTGTGTGATCAACCTAATAAAAATCAAGTTGTCTATATTGTATGATATATCTCTGGTTAAATACTAAAGGAAAAAGTTGAAGTTGATTACCCTTAGGCAATGGTGTCTGAGAGTTGCCTGTATATAATTACGTATATAACCTGTTGAATTTAGTTGTAAATTATATTTTTTACCACAACACACTAGTTTCTCGCTCTCTGATTGGTCGATTTACCTTGGTAAATAAGAGTCCAGACAACAATGCTGAGGCCAGCATGTCACGTTTTGCAGCGAAATACAACGAAAGTTTCCTGTATATTTTTAAATGTTGTGGTAAAAAACAAATTTCCACTGGTTTGCCGTGGTGTGGACTCTTATTTACCATGATTTACGTCATCACATGGTCAAAATTAGTTGCGGACTCACTCGGCGAAGCGCCTCGTGAGTCCACAACATTTTGACTATGTGATGACGTAAATCGTGGTAAATAAGAGTCCACACCACGGCAAACCAGTGGAAATTTATTACATGGTTAAGTTGTATGAACATGTAGTTGTGCACCAAATACTTTACTCATATATGTACATTGTTCTTTAGGCCATCTCAATACCAGTGGTTTAAGATGTTCTTCATTTGAGTAGATAAATATAATTGTACAGGTTTCCCATGATTATATTCATATTTTATTTTATTTTATTTTAGATTAATATTATTAATCCCTCAGTAAAGTAGATCAATACTATTGTATTTTAATGTTATATTTTTGGGCCCATGATGAGCATTTTTATGCTGTAATACCATTGGTTTTGAACACACAATGACAGGTTGTCAGACGACTGCGTGAAAGGGGAGAACCAATCAGACTGTTTGGAGAAACAGATGAAGAAGCTTGTCAGAGATCAAGGTTAGTGCTCCCAAAAATATTACACCCATTTATTTTACCACTGTCTTGTTTAGAAGTTATAGGTGACATTACTTTGTAGTATTGATCTTTTGTTGTGTTGTTTTTAACAGGCGTATTGAGATGCTTGCTCCAGAGATAAACAAGGTAATGTGATACACTATGCAGGTTGACTGCTGTAGAAGAACTGTATTGCTTGAAAGTCTGACCTTTTTTTTTTACCATTCAAACATGCATGCTGTAGTAAATTATAATCACCTACTGTCCCCACAAATGTCCTGTTTATATTGTTTACAGGGACTCAGAAATGACTTCAAGGCTGCTATGGAAAAGATTGACCAAGAATACCTAGCAGAACTTATCAAACAACAGGTACAATAAATTTGAATCATGATTTGGACTAGAGTGGCCCAAGATGTACAGTACAGCATGCCACTTTTCCACTTCTCTTCATACTGACCAGCTTAATTATGTATGTGTGCACTGGCAGCCTGTGTAGCAGCCCTCCCGGGGAGGGGAGGGGGTCCGGTCTGAGCACAACCCTCCCCCTCCCTGAGAGAGCTGCTACACAAGCTAGTACACTGGAAAAAGGAATCCTCTTTGATCATATGACATCTCTCTTTTACCATCATCACTTTTGCAAAGGTCTTTTGATAGGATATGTAAGGCATTGTTGAATCACTGTCATTTGGGCCTACATGTTTCTTGACTAGAATATTTTTTATCCAGTGTACAGGATTCAACCAACCTCCCCTTCTCAGCCTCGTTCTTCCCCAGGAATGCAGGCTGAGTTTGTTGAGTGAGTTACGATTCTTTGTATAAACCTGAATAATAAGGTTGTCTCTATGCATAGGGCGGCGAAGGGAGTTCAGCGGTTGTTGACAACTCTCAAGTGAAGGATGATGGTACTACTCTGGAAGATATCAAGGTGCTGAGACAAGTTATGCTGTTGTTATATATTTTTCATGTTTTTGTTGACTTTTATTTCTCATTTTGTTTTGTAACCCATTTGTTACCGTTTCAGAGCATGGCAAAGGAAGCAGGAAAAGGTGATGGAAATCTGGATCAAGCATTAATTTTGACATTCTTGGAGGTAATTGAACAATTTGCATAATTTTTAGGAAATAATTTTAATTAAGAATATTTGACTGTATGATCAATAATATTACTGGGTGTGCATTGATTATATGATAGATTGCATTGCTGTTTTTATTGCAGTTCTTGCTTCAGTTGTGGGCTAAAGAACTCGACACCAGACCAGAAGAGGCTAGGCGAACAATGGAGGTAAACTGTGTTTACATCAGCTTCAATGTGCTCCTTTAGAAGAATCTGTGTCTCTCATGGTGTTTGTCATAACTTTACAGGGAAAACTTGCAAGTGCCTTGCAAAGTCAAACTGGGTCCTATCTCAAGCCACTCTTCAGACAACTCAGACACAAGGTACCGTAAGCATCCCCTCCTCTTTCTAAAAAGAGAAATTAAAAGTAACTTTTGAGAATTACTCCTTTTGGCTTGGCATGAGCTGAGGTTAGCACATAAATATTATGGTTAATAATATCATATTTTAGTTCTAGAATGTTTTAATTTCAGAAATGCCCACCTGACATTCGAGAATCCCTGACAAGTATTGTGATGAGTTTACTGGAAAGAGAGTATGTGAAGGTAAAATGTATGAAACTGTTTAGCTGCCAAGTGATGCCTTTCTATGTAGAAATAATGGTGACATACTGGCAGGTCACTCAACTGTATTAGCATTAATTTGTTTCAGGCCAATGATTCATACCTGCAGATGGCCATAGGGAATGCTCCATGGCCAATTGGAGTCACCATGGTTGGTATTCATGCTCGTACAGGAAGAGAGAAGATCTTTGCTCAGAATGTGGCCCGTATCCTTTATAACTGGATGCCTGATGCCTGGAGCATCTGGGGCAAAGTTGGAAACTCATTTTACCAGATGGTAAAAGCCAACTCGGTTGCTATTAAAATCAGCAATTTGGTATACAGGAATAGCCTGAGAAACAGACATCCCATCTTGTGTGCAGTAAGAGATGTCTGTTTTCTTAGGCTAATATGGGAGCTGCAAACACAAGATTTCTTCCTTAACTTTTTTTCAGATGTGTTGAATGATGAAACACAGAGGAAGTACATTCAGGTCTGTACTGCATGAAGCATTGTGGACAGCATGATTGTATATAATTACATCTCAAGGGAAAGACCTGATTAAAATAATATTTGTGTTTGGTTTTACTTTGAAGAAGAAACTGATTGGCAGATCAGATCTTGACTGACCAAGAATGTAGCCAGACTTGTTTGGAACAAGTGTACCAAATGCAAAACCATCTTACTTTTGAGAGGGATGCAATGATTCCTAAAAACTTTTATAAGAGAAAGATGTCTGAAGAAACACTTAGAACCATTTCACATTTCTTGCAGGGTTTGAAACGGCTCATGACTTTCTGCCAAAAAAAGTTCATTGCAGCCCCGTCCAAGTCTGTGGAATACCAAGCAGTCACTATGTCATGAATCAGTAAAAGAATATTGGATAATGTACAGACTCTGACCTTTTCACTCCTGAGAGTGATCAATGTTGTAATATTATCTTTTGATCTCCCACCTGGGATTAACTTTACTGATGTCAGACCTGGTTTGTCTGGGGGCAGGGAATTTGCACAGTAACCATATTACAACTTATGAGAGAAAGATTGCAACTGGCAGCTTTTCCTGGCCCAGGGTAGGGATTTGTAGTCATGATGAAAAGTCCCTGTCAACTTATTTTTCAAAGAAGTGGCACTTTTGAAAATAATTTATCAAAAATCCCAACCATGCAAAATATGGGAGAGCAAACCCACTTTGCTTCTCTGGTACTATAACAGTTTTGTATTTAAAGTTCAGGAGATGGTCAAAATAGGTTAGTTTAGAAACTTTTTATTAAACTTACTACCCTATCTGTAGGTCAACTTTAGTTTTGTAATGATCATTAAGTGGTCTGAAGGAAACATTTCCTCTGGTATTCTGTCCTGCACTGTCTTCAAAGAATCGCTAAATGAAGAGATTGTGATTAGATAAACAGAGAAAGTCAGAAAAAACATAAAAAGCAACAAAGCCTTGTTGGGACAAAGGAAAATAAAGCGAGGTGGATTTCTTCTCCCACGGGACAGACATCGCCTCAAAAGAACTTTTACGAAAACATAAACCACAAACAGAACAAGTGTAGAGTACAGCATCATCAAAAGAAGGAAACTGTTGTAATGGGCCGCATCACATTCATAACAGAAAGGCAACTCACAAATGTTTTTGTTGCCTCCCTTGACGCAAACACCACAACGGCATGATCCGTGGGGTCCGCAGTCTTGGTAACACGAGTAGCTATAGTTTGAGCCTCCTGCAGTTTCTTTAGCCATTTTGATCACAGTTTTAAGTCGCTGCCATTTGTTCCAGAAGCTGTATTTTTCCTTGTATGTTTTGCCATCACCCAGTAATTCTGTGTTAATGACCTCAAGCCCAGCTTGGGAGACAAGTATCCTGTCTGGACGACTAACCAAACCTGGATCAGGCTGGAAAAAAAAGACCAGACAAAAGAAAATCAGGATGTATGCAAATATTTTATTACTAGTAACCATGCAACCTACAAAATACACAGAACACTTGAAAATGCAAGGACTCCATCATTTTTTGTAAGAAATGATCAGGTAATGTACATGTGAAATATAAATCAACTAATACGAATACCTATTTACCATCTGAAACCAACAGGCCCTAAGAACATTTTATTATCATATAGCAGGTGCAAAAAGTTAAATTGTCCTCACTTTTCTCCAGGAATCCAATCAAACAAACTGTACAGTGACTTACCATATTACTGAATGTGAATCCTGTCGCATGTTCATGAGCTTTCACCCAGGCATCCACGAAACCATAACCAGAATTTGAATCTTGAGGTTGAAATCTTCTTGATGCACACTTGCTATCTCTATCAAAGGAACCCTTCATCACTGCATTGACTGGCCAGGAAAAGTCCTCGTAGACATTAAAGTCTCCTAACACCACCGACCGTTCGCTTCCAATGGATGCAATATAGTCTACAGTGTCCATTCCATTCTCACACTGCTGCATCTTATCGTACGAGAAGTGAACCACTGTGATGTCAAATTCATTGCCATGTACATTGAGTTGTGCATGGAGTAGTATTCTGTTATTTTTGTCTAGGCTTTTCTTGCCAACAGTTAAGTTTACAATATGACTAAGAATGAATGGATGTTTGCTTAAAATGCCAAGTCCTTCGAGCTCCCATCCTGGTGGTTTTGGCAGGCCAAGGGGAGGTAAAACCTTTGCCACTGGGTGATAAATTAAATGCTTGTATTCAGGAACTAACACCTGGATTTCATGGAGCTGGTTGTGAGTTCCTGATTCATCTGCGCGCACTTCTTGGAAAGCAATAACATCGGGGGATGATTTTCTAATCTGCACAGAAAGATATAACAACAACAAAGAATAGTTTGCAATATTACCCACTGCAATATTGCAGTCAAATGAACTTTTAAGAAACATGGTTTGACTCCAGCATTGCTGGAATGCTATAAACGGCAGTGTGAACAAGGAGATTCCATGACAAAAGTTGGAAAAAGAAGACAGGTGACAAAAGGCCCCACCCCTGTCCCCTTGTACAGCTTTTGTCACAGTCTAACTTATTACAAGGAGAACAAAAAAAATTAACAAGGTGAAGTAATATTATCTGCGTGAATTTCTTCATTCGTGACACATGATTGTTGTGCTTTAGTAATCTTGAATCACCTGGCACTATTCACACTGAATGAACTACATGTAGCTCACTTTGATTTGAGAGAAGTTTGCCTTGGATCACTCTTTGAAGGGTGCTAAAAAGGCAACAACCAATTCAATTTTTATGTTAACAACCATTTTCATTACGAGAAATTTAAATTTCGTATTCCTTCCACGGCATAAATAAATAATAATGTCACATGCAATTAACTGAACTATAATAAATGACTTGAAAAGTCGAAAACGATATCTTACTTGAGCGCAAAAGGTCGCAGAGACCTCGTAAAAAAACACCATGTTGGTCATTTTTATATTTTCGTCATACAGTCAAACCTCTATTAAGCGGCCCTCTCTTAAGCGGTCACCCTCTCTTAAGCGGTCACTAATCAAAGTCCCGGAATTTGCTTCACTGAATTACTGTAAACTTGACCTCTATTTAACGGTCACCTCTATTAAGCGGACGCGGTCACCGTTTAGATTCCCTAATTGGCTAATTTTATTGTATTTCACCTCTATTAAACGGTCACCTAGTTAGATTACAATGTGATATCACATGACGATAGCCAGGCATATCCAGTTTACATTTTAACACCTCATCAAACACAACATGTAGTCAGTATGAAAGTGTCATTATTTTTCAGGCTCGTGTGGGTCCACCGCAGTGCAGGTCATATTTCTCGGATCTAAATTCCTCTTTTACCAGCTTCCGTTCTAGCCAGCCACAAGAAAAACTGTCACCTTCAAATATGTACTCGCCAGGAACCTCGAGACCAAAGCCACCACCTCTGTTAACTCGTTATCCCTTGATTATGACTTTTCCGCAGTTCGTAGGCCTTTTCAAAAACTTGCTAACCATATAGCCATTAGTTTTGGAGCATGACCAATAACTTCGAAGTTATCAGTCAGGTTATTCGGGTGAACGTCAAAAGTTGTTTGCAGTGTTTCCACGTCACCAGATTTTTCTCTTACGACCGCCACAGCATTTGAGTCCGTTATATTGAGTGCGTTACCGTGTTGTTGGTAGCACTGGTAACATTTTAGTTCAAATTTTCACGTATTACATGCTAAATTTTAGAAAACCTCTCTTAAGCGGTCAACCTCTATTAAGCGGTCAGTTGGCTCAGTCCCAAGGATGACCGCTTAATAGAGGTTTGACTGTATATGTGTACAAATATCACTCGCCAAGGAATTTACTGGAAGCCAAGCTACATGTAAACACAATATCTCCAACACTCGTTGAAAGCATATCGTTCAGCTAAGAGATCACGAAGAAGACTTACATGTGCCGAGTGGTCCAAGTTCAAAAAGTTTATATTTAATTCCGCGGGTAAAGTTGTTTATATATTTATAGTGCGAACAGCGGAAGCTGTTTAACTAACCTATCGTACATTTTCAACCCACAGATACAACTCAAGCTTCTAAATCCAAAGTAGGAAACTCCAAAAGGCGAGAGAGTATTTGCTTGTCCGATGTTGATAAATTATTGAGAACGTGTACTAAAGACTTTAAACCTTACCATATCTGCGATGCGGTGCTTTCTTACGTCCCACTGAAACATGACATTCCACAGGTTATACGTAGCCACAGTGATGGTCGTGTATCCATTGGTCGATGAGCTTGAGGTTAAAAAGAAGATACACATTGATAGGACCTGGAGTGTTGACATCTTCGCTGCAAAGACAGGAAGGCACTATTTAACACCCACCAAAACCATGTGAGCCGAAATTGAAAATTTGCTGTCAGCGGTCATGACGTCAAGTCTAATCAACATGGCGGCCGAGGCGAGCTCGTCACGATCTGCGGTACTTTGCGGTGAATGATACTCTTATAGTGTTAACGTGAGTAAAGTCAATCTTAAGACAATTTTCACGCTGTTGTCATTACTTAGAGTATATTTTTATCGGATTGTTCTCCGTTCCTGTACAACCATGAACATGGTTCTGAAGGTCGTTATATATTTACGTAACTACAGTAAAAAGTAAATAACATCCGCCAAAACCATGTGAGCTGAAAATTAAAAAAAAAAAAGATGGCCTTTTGTTAATCTATGGAAGCACAAACTGAATTTTACCGACTCACCTTTTGGCTGGAAATTGGCATCATGACTACAACTAGTTTATTTCCAGCGTATTTCTACTGTACGTGGTTTCGGTGGATGTTATTTACTCTTTACTCTGGTGAATGGTGTAAATAACATCCGCCAAAACCATGTAGCGTGCGCTAAAAATAAGTTGTTGTAATCATAATGCCGATTACTGGTCCATGAAGACTGGCAGTAAATAGTAATACATATGGGGTGTTTTAGCAACTGGCCATCAAACTTCATCATTGTTGCTGCAAAATTTTAAACTTAAAGTCACTTTGCACTTTCTGTCACTGCCATTGACCGACAAAAATACGCATCTTGACCACCTATTCGAAGCAAAAAGAACAGATTTTATAAATGGCATTGAGAACATTAATATCACAGATTTTGATGGCCATGTACTACATCATGACAAAACCTTCTATATGAATTATATAATTCCCAGTTCCAATTCTGTTTCAATCAGATAAGAAATCAATATAGTTCTGACTAAGTTAACTATTCTAAACAGAAATGTTAATGTGTGTGCTCTGCTCACACATGAATGCATGTTTGATCCCCTTACTGATGAGTTTCATGATGATGTTTGCTCAATGGATTGGGCTGTCATGCCGGTTCCAATGCTGAATAGAGAGGGGGGGGGCTGACAGACCTGCACAACTCCAGTTGTGAGTATATTTTTGGTGCCTTCATATTTTTGCTCTGATGAGCATGTCTTTAAGGGATTTGCCTCTCTTAAAAGATATTATAGGGGGTTCCATGAATATCGTTTTCAATAAAGGTTGGTTTTGTATTAGATGCCAGTTTTTCATTAAAATTTCTTTTAAGTTGTGAAGTAAACGAGCCTCCTCGATGATGATAGTTTAATCAATCTCAACGATGAACGAGTCCCAATTGTACAAATGACACCAAAATACAATAAGATACTAATGCCAAATAGACAAATACAAAGTAAAGAAATCAACTTACGTAATAACGCGATGATCAAGGGAGTGAATTACATATAATCGCGAAAGTATTATCGCAGTGTTCGTAACCTAAAACAACGTGTCCGACAGTTCTATTCCTTGAGCCTTCCGGTCAGCGGTGACTCTGTACCGTACGGTCAGCGGTAGTTCTGCATCCCCCCCAGTTCGAGGAGCTATTGTGTTCTATAGGGAAGCGAACTCAGTGTTCTATCCACCTTCCAGTTTCCGGTTCTAAGCGTTTTGGTGGTCGCCGGGTGCGGCTTGGACGCATTGGCTTGTCCACCAGGGGTGTTGTCTGCGCTGCTGATGGAGGGGGACTGGAAGTGGGTGTCTCAGTTGCCGAGGGAGTGCCCGTGCTTGGATGGCATGTGAGTTCTTGCTCCTGTGTTTCTTTTGCCATTACTGTTGGGGGTGGGGGATCCTCTTGTGTAGGCGCTCCTGCTGTTGTAGGGTTTTCCAATGCCTGTCGGGGTGTCACACCTGATAATGGATTGGGTTTCGATTGTGGGTGATCAATGGTGCTGGTGGGTCGGGGTGCTGCACAGGGCTGCTGAGGTACAGAAGGGGTGGCTGGCGTATAAGCATGCAGGAAGCGTCGGTTGCGCAGGGTTAGGCGTCCAGACCCGTCAACTTTTACCCTGTATTGGTCATGGCCGGGTGACTCTACCACGGTGCCTGATCGATCCCATTTGTTTGGATGGTTGCCTCGCTGATTCTGGAGGAACACCCGTTCACCCATACATAACGGGCGGAGTGGTCTGGAGTGTGCCTGTGGAGATTCCGTCGTTCGAGCCATTTGCGTCCGGAGGGCCTCTTCCTTGGCTGCCCAGGCGTGGTGCCATAGCGGGCGGATGTGTGGGTTGGAGAATTTCTCTAGTTTGTTCACAAACGTCAGCGCGTCTCGCAGGGGGCGGCCAAAGATGATCTGTGCAGGTGAGATGTTGCAGTCTGGATCGGGTGTGTTTCTTAACTGCAATATTGCACGCAGGAAGCGGTCGTGATCGAGGTTGCCTGTGGGCCCGGTGTTAGACATGAGCAGGCGTTTCGCCGTCTTCACTGCGACTTCTGCTCTGCCATTTGATTGTGGGAAGCCGGCGGACGAGAGGCGGTGACGTACACCCCAGGAACGAAGGAACTTTACTGTGTTTCCTGCAATAAATTCTGGGCCGCCGTCACTGGATATTTCCTCTGGAACACCAAATGTGGCAAAGAATGAGCGCAGGTGGCAAACCAAGCCTGAGGAGCCTCCAAGATCGGTACCGTTTGACGAGCTTAGTATCTCCACCCAACCCGAGAGTTGATCTCCTATTACAAGGTAATGACTGCCACCATGGTCAAAGAAGTCTGCGAAGACTGCTTCGAAAGGGGTGGAGGGCGGTGGGGATGGGATTGGAGGCGTGGCTGCTTGCGATGGGGCGTTTCTGTTGCAGTCTGTGCATCCCTCTCGCGTGTCGCGAATGTCCTGTGACATTCCTGGCCAGTACGCGATTGCGCGTGCGCGTTGTTCCATCATGGAGGTGCCTTGGTGAGCAGCATGAAGGTGCTGTAGTACTTGGGTGCGGAGGGAGGTTGGGACCACTACTCGATCTTGGAATAGTAGTACGCCTTTGTGGACATAGAATGACTCGCAGGCGGGCCAGTAGCTGGCCAGTGGGGTGTCAGTTCTGTCGAAGCTTGTGTTTCCTTGCTCAATCAGTTTGAGGATGTAGCTTAAGGATGGGTCGGCTTCCGTTTCCCGAGCGAGGATTGGCCATGAGATCGTGCCTAACTCTTGCGCTTCGCTGCGGATGGAGGCCAATAGTGCTGACTCTGTCGCGTCAGGCGTAGTGCGTGAATCCTGAAAGCTGCAATCCACTGAGCTTGAGGGCGAAGGGTGTCTCGAGGTTGCGTCAGCGGCGAGATTGGTCTTGCCTGGTCGGTGCACGATTTCGAACCGCCATGAAAGAGTGCGCTGCTTTAGACGGAACAGGCGAGAGTTTGAGATTTCGTCTAGGGTGCGGTCACCAAAGATCTTGGTTAGTGGCTTGTGATCGGTTACGATGATTAAGTTGTCGCATCCTTGCGTGAAGTACCGCGTCTGTTCGAGACCCCAGGCGACTGCAAGTGCTTCTCCCTCGATTGCTGCGTAGCGTTGCTCCGCTGAGGATAGGAAGCGGGAGCCTGCCAAGGTGATTCTCCATCCCCCAGGGCAACAGTCTGGGATGCCCGAGGGGCAGTCGCAGTGCTGTTGGAGCAGGAAGTAGCCGATGCCACGTTGAGACCAATCGGGACGGAGGCAGGTGCGTTGCTGCATGTCGAAAATTTCGACTCCTTTGCGAATGGCTTCAACTATGGCTGATTTGGAAGACTGGAACGCTGCCTCGAGCTCGGGTGGCCACGAGAATTGGGTGCGAGCGCTTAGGAACGGCTTGAAGGGCGCCATGATGTCTCGCAGCTGGGCGTAGTTGGCGACTTGATTCACGAGCCCGAACCAGCTCCTGATGTCAGTGGTGGAGGTTGGCGTGGGAAACTCTCGGATGGCGTTGAGGTATTTCGGTAGTGGCTCGATTGAATCGTCGGATACCCTGAACCCAGCAAAGTCGACTATCCTCTCAGCGAATTGGAACTTGTCTGAGTTCAGTACAATTCCTGCTCGCCCGACGCGTGTAAGGAATTCGATGGTTCTCCACCAGTGCTGCTCCAGGTCTGTGTCGTGGTGGATTGTGTCGTCCACGCAGCGTTCCTTGCGTTCGAAGGTGGATAGTACAGCGTCAAAGCGGCGGTTGTACCCGTCCCCGGATGACAGGAAGCCTTGAGGTGCTCTCGTATATCGCCAACGGCCAAAGGGAGTGATGAACGTTGTCAGGTGGCGGTCGGGTTCGCGGAGGGGGACGCTGTGGTACCCGTTCCACGCGTCGGTCACCGTCTTCCAGGTATTCTTGGGTATGCAACGCGCCAGCTGAAACGGGGACTCTGAGGCGAATGTCTCTCGTTTGCAAAACTTGTTTAGGGGCGAGAGATCAACTGTGCGTCGTGGAGACCCATCATGTTTCCGTGTGACCACCATACGATGGCACCACGTCACAGGTTCGCCATAGGGTACGCGCTCGATTACGCCCAGTGCTTCGTCGCGAAGCAGGTCTTCGTACACGCGCTGCTGCCAATGCAGGGGTACACTGGCCGGGGTATAACATGCCTTTGGCTTGGCGTCAGGCTCCACGTGTATCTCAATCGGCGGACCATCCATGCAGGGTAGCGGTCTGTGGGGACAGGTGTTGAACGTCGAAGACGCGTAGCGTTCGAGGAGCCACACTTTCATTCGCTCGTTGTTTTCCGGTGTGCATGGGAATGGGAGCTCGGATGGGCGTGGTGGTGGACTGCTGCGCTGTGGACAGGAGCACGTGGTGCTGCCTGGTGTGGTGGGTGTGTTGCAGCCGTCGTGGATTCATCGCGTTATTACGACTCGTTCATGAAGTAAACGAGCCTCCTCGATGATGATAGTTTAATCAATCTCAACGATGAACGAGTCCTAATTGTACAAATGACACCAAAATACAATAAGATACTAATGCCAAATAGACAAATACAAAGTAAAGAAATCAACTTACGTAATAACGCGATGATCAAGGGAGTGAATTACATATAATCGCGAAAGTATTATCGCAGTGTTCGTAACCTAAAACAACATGTCCGACAGTTCTATTCCTTGAGCCTTCCGGTCAGCGGTGACTCTGTACCGTACGGTCAGCGGTAGTTCTGCAAGTTGTACACTGACGGCTGGTATTGTGTTACAAACAGCAAGATCCTGTTGGTCGCTCTTGACTTAAGTTGAAGTGCAGACTGCCTTTCTGTAAAAGCCACGTCAGAGATTCTTCTCTCTACTAGGTGGTTGGGGTTATGTTAGGTTTTTATGTATATCTTTGCTGGGCAATCATACTTCTTGGTGTCTTGCACCTGAAGAAGGCATGGTCACTTTGTTCATTTACCTATTAGGCAAAATGTTAATGTTATACATCTCAATCCAGTTATAGTTATTTCTAAATATGAAGATACCAGACTTCAGCAGTTCTAGACAATATGTGCTATGCAAGTTGTGTAGACATAAGGCATTTTGCTTTATGATTTTGACTACTTTTTACTCTGTTTATAGAATACTGTATTAATATTTGTTTTGATACTTTGTAAGGAATAAACACTGATGGTATGAAAGATAAGTGATTTTGCCTTAAAAAGATTGTCTAGTATAAAATCATATATGATTTTATTTTCTGCAACAATTTACCTCTCTCTTTTGCCATCTTTGCTTTTAAGATATTGTTCCTATTTGGACCATGGTGGCACTCCAGAACTTTCTTCCCAATGATCATGAATGGGATCCCATCAAACTCTATACCAGGGCCATCTGTACATCTGTACTGACTTCCTTCCATAGAATTTTGTGTTTTTTGCCACCTTAATGATTATACTTAATGATAATAAATATTGTTACAGTCAGAGACCGGATCCTTATTTATGAAGGAAAGAGGGGAGGTAGGGGTTGGTCATGTGCATATTTTTAGTCAATATTATGCTGAGTAGTTAGTTATTGTTAAATTACAGAGAGTGCAACTGTTATTGAAAATCAATAAACATAGTGTGTGTGTGTGCGTGTGTGTGTGTGTGTGTGGGGGGGGGGGGGGGGGGGGTCATTGCTTTTTAATATGGACTTTGAGAGGAAGGGGGGACTTAGTGAATTTTGTCCTTTAATATTAATTTTTCCACACCCGGCCTATTTCACAAATAAGGAATGGTCCTTTGCAATGTATATAATAAACTATTCCCCTGGCCTTATCTATGTGACAAAGAAACCTTTGAGCTGGCTATTTTAAAATGTCAATAAACAAATTCTTGTTAGATAAAGCCAAACAGAGTTTAGGGGTTTATTTCAGCACATCTCTGGTCATCTTGTATTTATACTTACACTTACTGTACATGCATATTTCCCATTTATTTCTAGATGAAGCTTTTATATTGTAACGTACCCAGGGTCCACAAACACAGGAAACAGAGCTTCAACAACGTCCAACTGTATTAACCTCTCAACAGTACGTCGACTCATACAAAATGACGTGTACGAAACTCTCGTACAAACTCCCGTACAAAAACTCGTACAACCCTCGTACAAAACTCGTACCACAACGGCTTGTGATCCCTTTTATACTAGACACACGCTAACCGATTCGCTATCAGTCGCCACTTTAACGGACTTTACTACATACGCTAACACTTAACGGACAACAAACGGACTAAACTTACACACGTGAACACCTAATGCTCGCGCATTACATTCGATTAACGAACTCAACTCAATACTTGCTAGTACCTAATGCTCGCGCATTACATTTGCCCCTTCCCTAAGGACCTGATGCGTCCTCGCATCAACAAAAGTGAAAAAACAGGACTATAACACCGAACTTCTTAAATCTTAAATCTAACAATCCCTTAACTGAAACTTTCCTGCTTCCCCCCCTTCAAAACCTGATGCATCCTTGCATCAAAGGGTGCAGTTAAGGCCATTGCTTCAACCCAAGACAGTTCAACAGGTAAAATAAAATGTCACTAGCAAAATTGCTCAAAGTGTACTGGTCGCCTCCGTCCTCTTGTACTCCTCCGTGGTCCCTCTCCCAGGCACCTGCTCTCATCACGGTCACGTCCTCGTCGGCTCCTCCGGTTCCCATCATCATTATGTCCTTGTTGGCTCCTCCAACTCTCATCATCATCATCATCATGACTTTGTCCTTTGTAGGGCTGTAACTTATCATGGTGGACCACCTTACACTTCGAAGATGGACTCCGCCGAATTCTGTACACCACATCGTTGATCTTTTTTACAATAGTGTATGGACCCTCCCATGGACGCTGTAATTTTGGACTGTATCCCTTTCTGCGCCTTGGATTGAAGAACCAAACTGGATCTCCTTGCTTGAACTTGGAAACATTCAATTTGTGATCATACAGTCGTTTGTGTCTCTGGGTTTCTAATCGCAGATGCTCTCGAGCTCTTTCAAAAGGAGCTCCTACAGAATAGCTCTGCATTGGTGCCCGAGGGGTCCTCCGTGGCCCTCGTCTTGATGCACATAGGTCACACTTCTGGCACCACTCTCTGACATCACGGCTGCTCCCACACCAGTAGAATCTCTCCTTCACCCGTGCTATGGTCTTCTTCACTCCAAGATGCCCTGCCGTTTGTGAATCATGTAAATACACCATCACTTCCCGTCGCATATTTCCAGGCAAGACCAACTTAAATGTCACACGATCACCATCCTCTGACTCCCAGCGACGATATACGACCCCATCTCGAAGACACAAGTTCTCCCACTGTGCCCAGTACGCTTTGATGGAAGGACTTAATGGTGCAATTTCCGCCCATGCTGGTCGTCCATTCCTCTCCTGAAGCCACTTTAAGATTGGTGCGATCATCGGGTCATCAGCCTGAGCCCGGTGGAGTTCTTCTGTTGACCACTGTTGTACCCACCGCTCCATGCAAGAGGGAGTTTCATTTGTGCCATGTGCCATTTGTGCCACTTTACAGCATCTCGGTGGAACAACTTCATCAGAGTGTGCTTCAATAACCTCTTTCTCTTTGCGAACAGGAAAAATTAGCTCCAGCTGCCCATCTCTCGGTACGATGCCACAGCCATGTCGCCTTAAGAAGTCCATCCCAAGTATACCCTCCAGATCAATACTTGCGACCCAAATTTCCTGCTCCAGCGATCTCCCGTCAATGGTAAGTTTAAAGATGCTTCGCCCCAAAAATGGCACGCTACTCCCATCTGCAAGGACCATTCTCGTCTTTACTTCTTCCAA
The DNA here is from genome assembly GCA_964036295.1 of Plumapathes pennacea. NCBI lineage: Eukaryota > Metazoa > Cnidaria > Anthozoa > Antipatharia > Myriopathidae > Plumapathes > Plumapathes pennacea. Next base: position 1,524,401 of record OZ038465.1, on the reverse strand, counting down.
AGACGGCCTGCAACTCTCTGGGATTTCATAATACACAGTCGGATTTATGATTGTTACATTGGCTCCCGTGTCTAGCAGAAAACGCACAGAAGTTCCCTCAATGTTCCCTGCGACGAACATCACAGACTGTCCTTCGGTGTTAACTGCGCCAATCTTGACTTCAGAAGTTATGGGTCCTACTGTTGCTGGTATTCCGACCGAGTTTCGACCCCCAAACTCGGCCTCTCGCCGTTTCCCTGCCAATTCTGCGGCTCGCCGTTTCCCTGCCGATTCCGTGTCTCGCCGTTTCCCTGCCGATTCTGCGGCTCACCGTTTCCCTGCCGATTTCGTGTCTCGCCGTTTCTGGAAGCAGTGTCGTGAAACATGTCAGTGCGCCGATCTACATTTCTTTCCCGCTCAACTGGACAATCCCTCCTGAAATGCCCTCTTTCGTTACAGGTCCAGCATGTTCGGCCCGTACTCGGCATTGAAGAGGTGGCCCGAGGTTTACTAATTCGTTTCCCTCCATCATTTTTGTCCGCCAACTGCTTAAACAGGGAATGTTGGCCCGCCACGATTTCCTTAAGTAGCTCATGCAATCCTCCTTGCTCTTCTCCACTGGTCACACTCGTTGCCACCCTGGTGTAGCTGCGTCCTCTCTGCCGTTCAGCGGTCTGAAAGGCTTCGAGTTCGACAGCTGTGGTGACTGCATCTTGCAGAGACTTTGGTCTGCCCTGGGTCACTCTCCAGCGCATGTCACCATCCAGAAGAGCATCGATGAAGTGATCTCTCCCGAGTGAGTCCCTCAAAGTGATAGGCGCCTCAGGGTAGGCCTTCTTTACCAATCGCTTCACTGCCTGAGCGAGTTCTGGGAGACTTTCATCCCTCTTTCGGGTGCGACTTTTCAACTGGGCTCGGAAGATTTCAGTTTGCCTTTCAAACCCGAACCGCCAGTTCAGCGCCTTTACTAAATCCCCATAATCCCGGCGTTGATTGTCGTCCAAGTCTCCAAGTACTGCCAAAGCGGACCCCTGCAGATTCGCCGCGAGGTAGGAGGCTTTTGTGTGATCGTCCCAGCCGTTCAAGTCTGAGACCAGCTCAAATTGTACCCGGTAATCTTCCCACGGCATCTTTCCATCGAAGGCTGTTGGCCGTACTAATGGCTTTCGATGATTAATGGACTCACGCTCACGGTATTCTTCTGGTGTCCTGGAATATACTGGACTACGCTCACGAGACCCACGATCACGATATTCTTCCGGTTCCCTGGGATAAACTGGACTGCGCTCCCGGTATTCTTCCGATTCCCTCTGATTAACTGGACTACGTTCGCGGTATTCGTCCGGCTCTCCGCGGTAAACTTGCCCACGTCTGCGATATGCTTCCGGTTCTCTTGGATATATGGCTTCCGGTTCTCGCGCGGAATCGCGCCCAGTCCTCGCGCGGCTCTCAGGCATTTGAAAGGTCCGCCATATTTGTTGTATTTGTTGACCCATGTCGTCCATTCGACGAACCAGCCCTTGTAATACGGACGAAATGGCATCGTTAGGAGGTGCTGTAACGGGGGTTTCCAACGAATCTCTTGACTGCGATAGCGACGGGCTTGGAGGTTCGCCGTCCCGATATTCCGGGTCCATATCAAACTCGGAGTCAACCCGATCATTTGCCATATCCACTGGCGGAAGAAAGTCCCGACGACTACAATTGCTTCTGATGAACGGCTATTCAGTTCCAACGAGTCGACTACTTCAACCGTTTCTGGTCCAACGGCTACTCGACGACTTCTCCCGCGAAGGTCGCAAAACGACAAATTAAACTTAAAAACTATACTCACGATCCTTGTGCTTGATTGCCCACACCGCTGCCACCAATTGTAACGTACCCAGGGTCCACAAACACAGGAAACAGAGCTTCAACAACGTCCAACTGTATTAACCTCTCAACAGTACGTCGACTCATACAAAATGACGTGTACGAAACTCTCGTACAAACTCCCGTACAAAAACTCGTACAACCCTCGTACAAAACTCGTACCACAACGGCTTGTGATCCCTTTTATACTAGACACACGCTAACCGATTCGCTATCAGTCGCCACTTTAACGGACTTTACTACATACGCTAACACTTAACGGACAACAAACGGACTAAACTTACACACGTGAACACCTAATGCTCGCGCATTACATTCGATTAACGAACTCAACTCAATACTTGCTAGTACCTAATGCTCGCGCATTACAATATGTTCAGGCCACTTACCAGACATTCCGAAGTCTGCTTGCAGCATAACGAGAAGTAGTCGCTATCTCATACACTCTAATGAGTTCCAGTGCTTTCTAGAGCGTTGAAGTGTATAAACCATTGAAAGAATCGAAGGATACATCGAATTTTTCTACCCACGGCTCCAGAATAGTAGCGCAGTCTTCCGAAGCGTTCGCTATACTTAATATTTTTTAAAGAAGCACGTGCAATAGCTTGAAAACCCGGGAAAGTAAGCAGTTCAAATTACATACAGATGTACGGCAATTCGACAATCGATTTTGACAGAACAAGATTTCCTTTCTCTTATTTACTTTAATCTGCATCCTATTTAGGTCTGTTATTTTTAACTCGCTGTTCTCAGATCAGTTGGATATGTCTCCTATTTTCTGGTGAAGTAGCAGAGATCGTTAAACGAAATCCACTCATTTTAGGGATGTAAAGTCATTTCCAAGTCAAAAGGTGAAACGGCAAAATCCAGTTTGTGCTCCATGAATTTACAGAAGGCCATTGTTTTAACATTTTCAGCTTACATGGTTTTGGCGGATGTTATTTACTTTTTACTGTGTTACGTAAATAGATAACGACCTTCAGAACCATGTTCATGGTTGTGCAGGAACGGAGAACAACCCGATAAAAATATACTCTAGGTAATGAAAATTGTCTTAAGACTCACTTTATTTACCTACACTACAAGAGTATCATTCACTGCAAAGCGCTGCAAGCAAGTTCGTGACATTGCTCGCCTTTGCCGCCATGTTGCTTAGACTTGACGTCATGACCGCTGACAGTAAATTATTTAATTTCGGCTCACATGGTTTTGGTGGGTGTTAAATAGTGCCTTCCGCAAAGACAGAGCTGACAAACGCACTGTGCATGCGCGGCCGCGCAGCCAAACTTTTTCCCGCGGAAACTGGCGCGGGTGTGCGTTCCATTGATTCCCTTGTATTTTATGTATTTTTGAATTATGTACGAAACACAACTTCCGGCGAGCTTTTTAAAAAAAGTTAAGACGCAGAAGCAAAAGTTAAGCTACAAATTTTTAGAATTTGCAGTTCAATAATTTTTCTCTTCCTAAGCTTTTGCACCTACCACTTTCCTCCTTGCACCCGTGGTGAAAATTGCAAAAGAAATTTGTCCTTGTCGGAGTGTATTCATCGCCATAGTGGCCGTGGTACTGCTGCGTTCCGTGAAAGTCATACAAGGTATAAAAGGACAATATACTCAAGGCAAAAGGACCGGTCAACCAAAGCAATGAAAAGGAAAGTTCTACTCCTTGTCAGAAGGACTGGCCAAAGGTTCTGGGCTCCGAGAAAATGATCCAGTTTGCCGTAACCACTGGGACGAATTACGACGGAGGGATACTCGTTGCTTTGTCCCAGAGAAGAACTCACCAGTTGAGCCAAGTTCTCAGGCTTTATTGCAAAAATTTAAACTTCTGAAGGCTACTTTAGATTAAAATATTCACCTCTGTGACTCTGAACAAAATAAACAAGCGGACGGACTGACCAACATATGCAATGCGTTTGTCAGCTCTGTCCGCTGCAGGCACGGTTTGGATGGAAGGTGTGGAGTGCGGAGTGCGGAGTTGTGGAAAATGCGGAGTGTGGAAAATGCGGAGTCTAACGTAATTTTTATGGAAAAAGCTGGGTCTGATAGATCTCATTTCGCGAGTGCATTACCCGGCCAGAATATGAATCTTGGATGGTTTTCCTTTGAAATCATCGGGTAACACGATGTCATTCTTTGAGGTTAACTGCAACAAAGCCATATTCAGCGCTCTTTCCGCCATTTTAGAACCAAAACACCCTTGTTCCTCCCCTAACGGGCATTGTTTTGTGTTGATTCCGGTAAACTTCCGCTCCGATCTTACTGAATAGTAATTTGACATGCGGTACGTTCATTGAATATCCACCTTCATAACATAGATGCAAAAATCAGATTGATTGTACAGATTTAAATTGATTTTGCACAGTTCGTAGCCATGACAATCACGGCAAGCTCAACTTTTGCATCGAGAAAAATAGTGGCCAAGAGCGAGAGATTCCCAAAATATAAACAAAGCAGGGTGTCTAGAAAACTAAGACCTCAGACCTCAGACCTCAGACCTAGAAAACTCAGACCCCCCAAAATACGCTAAACGATTCAACCATTCCTTCTCGTAATTACTTTAACCGGAAGCTGCTCGAGCGATACATCAAACAATGCGGTATTTTTTGCCATTTCGCAAACATTCGGCAGAGTCTGAGTTTTCCAGATCTGGAAAACTCAGACCCCCCAAAATACGCTAAACGATTCGATCATTCCTTGTCGTAATTACTTTAACCGGAAGCTGCTGGAGCGAGATATCAAACAATGCGGTATTTTTAGCCATTTCGCAAACATTCGGCAGGGTCTGAGTTTTCCAGATCTGTTTTCTAGACACCCAAACAAAGCAGCCATAAAAGTTTAAACTGGGAAATTCAAACGAACGAAATCGACTCTTAAACATGGACGAAATGCCTGTAAGAAATTCGGGGAGGAGCTGGCAGAATTATGTGGAAAGTGGAAATCTACGAGCCCGAAGTCAAGTTATGTTTGGAGATTAGCAAAGTGCAAAGCCATCCGCAGCGGGAATAGTCTGAAACTTCAAGAGATCATTGAATGGTCGTGATCAGTAAACTTCGTAAGTTGAGTCTCTAGTTTCGATCCAGTTTCTTCTGCTGAAAAGTTTGTTTGTGAAGGTTTAGCCGCTCAATGTTCGCGAGTGTGTCGATCGGCTCACAGGCGGCCCAATCGTGTGGGTCGTTATAAGGGATTAGTATGGAGAACATCATTCGATCGCTAAACTACGATTTTATCAGGAATAATACAGCTTTATTACCCTCACCTTGTTCATTTGTGTAATTTATTGCTTCTTGTGGTGTTATTCTGGCGCTAGAGCGTCTCTAGACGGAATTTCGTCGTTTTCTTCCCCTCCGGTAATAATAATGGAGGGGAAGAAAGCGACGAAATTCCGTCTAGAGACGCTCAAGCACCAAAATAACACCACAAGAAGCAATAAATTACACATATGAACAAGGTGAGTGTAATAAAGCTGTATTAGTCCTGATAAAATCGCAGTTTAGCGATCGAGTGATATTCCCCATACTAATTGACAATTATTCGCCGAAGTGGAGGTGAATAGCGATGGTATTTACCGAGCCGTTTTGGCGAGGTAAATATGCACCGCTATGCACCTCCACTTCGGCGAATAATTGTTTTAGTATATATCACACAAGTTTAATAGCCAACTCTCAAATAGCTATTTTATTTCCGACGAAAGTGGGCAAAAATTGGGTTCACGCGCCATTTTGTTTTACCGGAAGCCGCCGGGAGGTGAATAGTACTTGATATTCCGAGATTGAGGAGCCAATCAGAGCGCGCGAAAAGCACTATTCACTTGTGTGGTATATACTAATCCCTTATAACGACCCACACGATTGGGCCGCCTGTGATTGGCTCTGCAGAACTTTATGACTGAAGCTTGAAGCCTGCACGATACGATAGCAATTTTTTCACTGAACAGCAGCTTCAACGGCTTCAGCAACTTAATCTTCGCTAAGTAAATATAACTATATAGACTTGCCGTAAATTCAGGTTTCTCTTCCTTTCTGAAATTGTCGGCAGCCAGTTATGCCGTTTTAGCTGTTTCTGTTGTTCGGTGACTTTCATCCATAACGAGCTCCACAGCAAAGCTCAGGGTAAACTCAGTCTTTCATTCAAGGCTATTCAAGACAGTGATCCTCGTTGACTTGAGTTTTGCATTACGCAAATTTCCACAGTGTGAATTTTCAGCGTCCACTAAAAAGTCGCGCGTTTGACATTGATTGACTGTTGGTTTTGCTTTGGAATGGCTTCCTTCACCTTGCCTATTTTTGCATCTATATGTGACCGGGTCGAGGTTCGTGTTGTTATGGAAACAACGGCAAAATAATCCAGTCCAAAATAGGAATTTAATAAAACACTCGATACAAAGAAAAAAAGGGTGAAAGCAACTAAATAAAACATAAATTACAAAGACAAAGATTAACTAACTAATCTAGCAAAAACAAGTAAGTGAAGCTTGACAAACTAAACTACTTTGCAATGTAAACAAATACAAAACGTGATAACTAAGTAATCTCAAGAGAGCAATATTAACCATTAACTAATGACATAAGCAATTATCGAATTACAGAATTGCTCAATGTGGCTAGCAAACTGTGACAAAGTCTGGTGCGGTAAAAACAACGAAGAATGCTACTAAACGAACTAAGATTAACAGGAAAAGACTAAAATGGAAACATTAACTATAAAGAGGTAAGCAAAACGAATTGGAAAGCTAAGTTGACTAAAAAGAAATAAGAAACAATAACAGACTAACAGCAGGTCACTAAAGGTCAGACAAAATGTAACTACATGAGAATCGTACCTTTGAAATATAGCTAGAGATAGACTTGATCTTGACTTGACTTGTACAACGTAATAAAGCTTCACTCAACTCACGATTACTGAGTGAACTAGAGCTACTTTTATAACAACAGGAAATGATAAACGTGCTCCTAGGGTATTGATGTAATATCCTGTGACTAAACAATTTAACAACAACGCCAAGATACCGTAGCAAATGAGTCACTGCAAAGAGGAAGGAAGTAAATCCTACTCTGTACAAATATGGGCTTTGAACTGATTAAACGTGATTGAAACAACTAAGGTGTGGAGAATGACTAAGTGTGACACAGCATGAGTAAAATCGTGACTAAGATAATTATAGAAATTGTGCACTTGGTCACATATATTATTAACTAGTAATCATTGGTGTACTCATTCAATGAACGATTAACGATTAACAGCGTTTCCTAGTTTTATAACACCACCGGATATATCGTTTTTGTAACACCTTTCCCAAGCTGCCAATCATCAGTTAAGGCGCATCACTTTGCCACTTGAATGCGAGAGTTTTGAAATGTGAAAAACATGGCCTTCAAACTCCCCGTTCTGTCTAGCCTCAAGGATACCAGATACCAGTAATTTACCAGAGTTTCAATGGTCGGAGTTGTCGGAAAAAGACGAGATTGGAAGAGGGGCTTATGGTTCTGTCTGTTACTGGTAAACTTAAGGGAGTCATTGTTATGATTGTCACGTGATTATAAATAGGTTTACAGTTTCAGTTTGTTTCTTGGCACGCAACCAAGCTCAGATTCATTTTGTATTGCATAATCAATCTGATTAGTGTAAAGATTCTATTCTCCTTTGTTTTAGTTGGAGACACTAAGGAAATGCCTATGATACTTTATGGGTTCTGTAATCAATAGATCATTATTTTGTCTTCCGATATCTGTACGTACCGTTGATCATAAGTTAGTTGTAGTCCGGACTCTGTAGTAAGCAGATCGTTTTATTAACAAGTTATCCTTGCTCAGAGGTTTTACTGCGTGGGTTAGATATGTAAGTACCCTTGCTTGTTTTTCTTACCGTTTTTATTGTAGTTTGGTAATCAGCGCCTTTTAAGTGATTTAGCTATTGTTTTTGTTACCCTTTTTGTATGGCTAGCACACCGAGTCACGAACTTTGTTATTAGTTACTCAAGTACTTTCTTTACTTGGAATTTAGTATCGCTTTTGCCTTATATTGTTATTATTTCTTTAGTATTGCTATTTAGCCCTCTTTTACATGCTAATTATGCTCAGTTTATCCTTTGTTACTTCATTGCGTGATACCACATGTTATTACACGACTTCACATTTTCGAGTGCAAATATGGACCAAAACGAGTGCAAAGATGGGAGCGTATTGCACTCGTCAGGAACCAGGTCAACTGGTTTATTAGCTTACTTGATCAATTTTCGCAAGCAAAGTTTACAAACGCGTCATTTTTTGTTCCATTTTGCGCGCGGCGAGAACGTTTGCCCTGTTTCGTTTGTCGTATAATAAACAATTTATTACACGAAAAGTCGTGCAATACGGCTGTATTTTTACTCGTCAGTTTTATTTTTTCTCGCCTGAAGCAGGCTCGAAAAAATAAAACCGACTCGTAAAAATACTCCGCCGTATTGCACTCCTTTCCGTGTAATAACCGCTTTAGATCGTTCGCAATTTTACCATTTGAAATTGAATTTGAAATTGTTACAGTTACGTATTCGTATCAACAATAAGTACATTTTGAAAACCCTGTCAAGTCTGTGAGATTAGACTTGCATGCCTCTCTTCTCTGTGGGCGGCGACTCTGACCGTCTTCTCGTGTTATAAACATGCGGTTTAGCGTCTGATCGCGAAGGAGACGTTGAATTAGCATGTATTTTTTCGTTTTATATCACTGCAGCATCGACGAAAATGCCTGATTGAAGTTTTGGTAAACGATTCGACCAGTTCAGACTTTCGCCAACCAACACGGAAAATCATCGATCGATATTAATTTTACGCGCTGAATGTGTGAGTGTCTCATAAGGCCTTCGACCGGCTGTCGAGTTCTTTGCTCCGACGAACAGCCAGTGCTCAAACGTCAGCTTCAAATTCCTTTATGGATCAGTGGCAATTTCCGGCAATTCCACTTTTTTGTTGAAACTCAAATTTGGAATCACGAAAATAAAGGAAAAACCAATTCTTAGCGCTATTCTTTCTTGGGAAAGTTGAAATACCTCAATTATTTTCTACGTCGTTGTATTCGGTCTGCAACGTAAATATTCTCGACCTTTCAATCAGTGGCAATTTCCGGCAATTCTACTTTTTTGTTGAAACTTGAATTTGGAATCACGAAAATAAAGGAGAAAGAAGCGTGATTTAAAGCGTGAATCACACTCTATTAAAATTTAAAAGCGTGATTACACGTGTGATCACACTTTTTTGGCATGGGGAGCTATTGGGCCATTCAGTCTCGCGGCCCAAAAAGAAAAAGAGTATCTTTATTTATACACGGTAAGTAATTCAGCTGGTGAGGCCATGCTCAGACAAGATTCGAGCCGAAATGTCTCTCCAGAGTATTCTAGTCAGTGTGAGTCTTCGTCTGATCGCTTGTCAGTATACTGACGCTGCGGTAATATGAATGGAAGTTATGGACGAGTATGGAAATGTAAGCTCAAAGGAGCTTAAAATATTACTGCAGAAACGAAAAGTATCGAAAAAAGTCATTTCTGGTAAGTTCCGCAGGCACCGGTAGTTCCGCGGCGGGAAACCACTCGACCGCCTTTACATGTTATACATTTCATAAATACTGACGACGACTGGAATGACCAAATTTAGCAATTTATGACACCGATTATCACCGAAACGAGCCCAGTGACGATAGAGGTCATGTTCCGTTACCAGCTCACGTCGATCGGCCTACTTTGTCGGCCTTCGTTGAAATGTCCACCTTTTCTCGCCCCCTTCCCGCAACACGAAAATGTATAAATATTTGATCTGCTCGAGCTATTGGGTCATTCAGTCTAGCGGCCCAAAAAGAAAAAAGTATCTTTATTTCTACACGGTAAGTAATTCAGCTGGTGAGGCCATGCTCAGGCCCCGTCCACACTAATCCGGATAAATTTGAAAACGGATATTTATGTATCCGTTTTGGCCTCCCGTCCACACTAAGACGCGTTTTCGGTAACCGAAAACGGATATTTTCGAAAACGCTCTCCAGAGTGGATATTTTCGAAAACTCCGGTTTCATGGTGTAGTGTGGACGGCGAAAACGGAGCTTTTCGAAAACGCATGACGTTATGATGTCAGTGATCTCTGTGTGCATGCTCAATTCGGGCATTTAGCGTTTTTGGTCAGTCCAGCGTATTAGTGTGGACAGCGAAAACGATTCGAAAACGATAGTGTGGACGGAAAACTTTCGATGCGTTTTTCGTATGAAAACTCCGTTTTCAAATTTATCCGGATTAGTGTGGACGGGGCCTCAGTCATGCAATCATTCTTCAAGTCAGTAGGTACCTTTATAACTGGCTACCTGTATAATACTTCATATAAATGTATTGGTGGCGAGTTTCTGTCCAGAATTGGAAATGTAATTTTTCCAGCCTGGTGATTCCTTTGTGGCTAAGAAAAGCAAAACAGGGGCCAATTCTATAAAGCATTTACAAGTGTATTTTACAAGTTAGACCAATTTCCCCACACGTTAAAACACACTTTGATTTAACCATGGCCAAATCAGTTCCAGTTATACAATTGAGATCTGTATCTACTTTGCAAACGTTTTTCCGATTGGAGTCTGTTTAGTGGTGTTTGAATAATGGTCCAACTTGTAAAATACACGTGTAAATGTTTACTGTATTGGCCCCAGTATATAGTTTCCGTTCACTGAGAAGTTCTGTATCGGCTCCACTCTATCACTTCTTCTCGAACGGCTGTCACATTTCCAGGTTTTTCCCACTTCTGAAAGTTTGATACCTTCTTGTTCCGTTGCAGTTTACAATAAAAAACTCGTGATGTCTCGTGTTCACTTGGCTGTGCTTCTGTTTGCTGTGTTCCTGTTACATTCTACTCTGTACGTGGAGTGTCGCAATGTGAGGTGTTACTATGGTGATAGCCGGTATTCCAAAGTCTTCGGCTACTGCATGAAAAGTTGCACGGCTGGTTTCACAAGGAAGGAAAAATACGAACACAGGTGTCCAAGAACGAGGAGTCAATGCTGTTTGAAAGGACTTTCGGGATAACGAGAATTACAATATATGAAGCAGCCCTCCTAGAATGACTAAGCAACCTACAGAATGTTCTACAACCACTACAACTAATGATTTGAACTCACTGGAAAATGAGATGTTGTTATATTAGGGCTTAAGTCACAGTGCACATGCTCAATACTACAGTACTTCATGAATTTTTGACAGTAGCTACCTCCTGTAAAACACTTTTAGTGGCGGCCTTTCTTTAGAGGAGGCTGACCTGGCAAAACTGAGAATGTTACCTTGGAAATTTGTGCATGCAAGTCCCCAAGTAAAACATGTGCATCTTCTCTTTGGATGCCTTGGTGCTTTAGAGTGATAGGAAACTCTCTTGTTCCAGGTTAGCTTTGCTTTGAATCCAAGATGGCGGCACCATGCAAAGAACCCATTTGATTTTGTTCACTTGTATTCTGAATTTAAATAACATTTAGCTCTTACAATATAGTCTACAATGTAATGTCACATAATTAAACCTTTGCCATATAAGTTAATATAGTTTAAGTTAAAAGTTTATACCTATTGTTTATTATATTACACTATGAAAATCAAAATTAAGATTTGAAACAGCAACTCAGCAGACAAGGTTAAACCCATGGCCAGTGTCATAGACAGCCGGTGGAAACCACTTCATTTTGAGTCTGCGGCAACCACTTGTGAGCCAGTCGCATATGCACAGCAAATTTGTATTGCAAGGCAGATGAGTGAACACCTTAGTGATTGGTTTGATGAGCCTTGGGAAATGCTGCTCCACATGCTGTGTGATATCCTCTACAGTTGGTTCATGAAACCTAAACAAACACCAATCTCTGGACACTCCATAAACTGGTTTCACTTTTGTGCCTTTCTTCTTCCACTGGTTTTCTGGCTTTGGATCAGTGGAATTAAAATTTTCCCACAACTTTGTCAGTTCTCCCAGAGGAAAATAATTCCCCATCTCTGGGTCATAAGTTACAGTCATGTTTCCAGTTTGGATGGCTACATAGTCCCCTTTGATTTGCCAGATGGTTTTAAGCCACTCAGATGAGCAAGGTGTATCTAAAAACATAATGAGTCTTGCACCAGTGTCTGCATTTATCTCATGCCACCACTTCAATATCATCTCAAATGTCAGACTCTTTTCTTCCATGAGGGCCCAGTCGCCATTCTTGAGAACAGGGCCACTGTAGTAAAGTATGTAGGTGTCATAATGTAGTCCTGGATGAACACGTTGTTCAAAGAAAGATTTCACTTTACCCTCAATGTACTCCAAAGAAATACCACTAGTTGAGAAGTCTGTGCCAAAGTTATGAATCATGTGGCTGGCGAAAAACCTAGACACAATGTTGACAAGTTCCATTGCTCTTGCATTAACCAGTTGGAATGCATTTTCTGGTAAAAGAATGACATTTCCAGTTGTGCTGTGATGATGTGTAGGACTAACCAATGCATAACCGGTGGCTGTTCCCCCAATAGACTTCCCTAGCTTTGCTAAAATGTCATATATCAAAAATTCTATTGGCAATACCATCAATAAAAAATTGAAAAACATGGGGTTCTCTTCTTGCCAACCAGCAGCAGCAAGCAAGGCAGTTGATATGAATGTGTACATGGTGACAATTTGCGAAACCAGACAGAAGTGTCTTATTCCTTTGGATGCCATGACTTCAGACATGTTATCATCTGTGATGTCTCCTCTTACAGCAAGCACAGCAGCACACTCTTCAAGCTTTGACATGAAGCCCCAGCAGGTGATGACAAAAGTGATATGAAATCCGATCCAAACTATGGCACCGAGAACAAGCAAAGGAATTCTAAACACCAGTAAATCTGGTATTGTGGACACTTGCATGCAGAATGCCAAGAAGGCGCACTCTCCTACCACCATGACGAGGATTTGCAGCCGATGAACACATTTTCCTTGCATTATAAAGTCCCTCAGCAACTCCAGAAACGAAAGTTTGGAAAAATAGATATCAATGATGGCAGCAAAAGAAAGACGAAGTGCAAAAGCAAATAAACAAAATGGGTTGTAGTTCACATTAACAGCTGGGAAGAAGTAAAGTCCTGCTAGGACACACAGAGTCGCAGCGCTAAGCAAATTCAGGCTTGATTTTACGTGGAACGCGACCAGATGAAGTGTTACAGCAATTAAGAGGGCGCCAATATCAAGGAAGTGTACAGTTGCAACGCTTCCGCTCAGAAATCCCGTCAGGAGAAGGAATTCATCAGTTGTGAGAAACGTTGGCTGTTGTTCGTCGGTGTTGCAGGTTCTGTCTACAACGGTCTTGAAACAATGTAAACAAACGCTTGTCAAGACGAGAATGTCTGTTGTACCCAGGTCGTGCCAGGAGACGAATAGATGGTCGTACGCGATGGCAGTGAAGGAGAGAACACTAAAACACAGTCCCATCCAAAAGTGGGCAAAAGCCCGAGCGAATTCTCTGTAACCATAAATGTATGAAGCCAGAGAGATTAACACAGCAACTGATAGGACGACCGCTAACGTAAGAACGCCGTTGTCTGAAGTGTGATGAAGCCATCGTTGGTATACGCCTGTTCCAGCGCCAACAAAGAAGGATATAAAGGACAAAGCTGAAGAATATCTGCCAACAGCGCCCGTAAACTTCTGGAACGACATTTACCTGACATATATAGAAACCAAACCCAACGATGCTGGTATCAATTCAGTCGCAACAAATCTACACCACTCCAACAAAGACACTGTCTTATAATCCCTATAAAACCCTCTTCAAAAGAAAGTTGCTAAGGGAACGGCAGGCACCCAACAAAAATGTTAGATTGGTTTTCTCAACGTCGAGCGGCCATTTCAGTTAGTAATGGTGTTGGGATGCATTGTGGTTCAGGCGCGGATAGTCCTGGGAACTAGGCTGCAAAGCCGCTGTACGCTGAAGTTGGGGCTCATTGGGCTTTTAGATGGCGGACGAGGAGCAGATACGGCTTGCAAACATCGTGAAAGGTGTACATGGACGATTAAGAAAAGAGCTGCGACAAGGTGAGAAACTCCACATTAATTTTATATCTGGACTGTGCGGCCAGTGGCGGGGAATTTGCATGGCATCCATAAAAAGTAAAGCTAGCTAGGAGAAAAACTAGTCTGGACGGCCTATAGATAACTGTGGACAGTATAAAACAACACATGTCTGTATTATATGAGTCAATATTTCAACTGTGATCATCTCACTTGGATTTGACTAGTACATGTAGGACTATCTCATTAGATAGTTTTATCTAGTTTATATATTTTTTAAATTTTAGAAAAATTTAAAAAGCTTCTTATTTCTAAGGTTCTTACGTTATTTATAGCAGCATCTATATATAGACACTGTAAACAACATAGTGCCCTAGATTATTCCACAATTACACAGCATAGAACATTGTACAGCACTGTACTTAGAATACATTGGGTATATCTTTTTTGTAGGAGATGGCAATTATGAAGCACTATGGACAAAGCACTGTTCTGATGAAGTTAGCTTGTCCAAGTATGCCCAGGCAATGCACATGTTAGCTGCAAAGCACTGGACAAAGAACAGTCCAAGTGGCCGAGTTGAGTGGTGCTACAACACAGCTGTGGAGTTCTTTAGACAAGGAGGGCTCCAAAACTGCATAGAGAAACAGATGAAAAGGATTCAGTTTGCTGGTGCAGCAAGATGCTGCTGCTGTTGTATCAACACAGATAAGAACTCTGCAAGATGCACAAAAGTCATGTAAGTTCTTGAACTTGCTTTTATTATATGCTGTGATTATTTTATAGAGATTGATAATATATCAGTCCCAGTGTCCCAGGAATTTCACCCCCTCTCTCCTCACCCCCTGTAGGGATTTGTCCCTCCTCCCCCCCCCCCCCCCCCCCCCCCAGCCCAAGTCAGAGGGGAGGGTGGACAAAATCCCTATGGGAGGGACAAGATTCCTAAGGATCTTGCTCAGAGGCGGGAGTGGCAAAATCTCTATGACAATGAATCATGAGTCACCCCTGGTCATACCTATTTGTTTATTTATTTATTTGCAAATAGATACCCCTCTACAAAAGAAAAGCTTTTGCTGCTGGATGTTGGCAGCTGTTTTGATCCATTCTCAATTTATGAAGATGTAACAGCTGTGGCAATTGACCTTCAACCTGCAGTCAAGGTGGGCATGAGGATGTAAAGATCTGTTAGTTTATGTAGGTTGTCATCAGAAATTTTGCAAGTTAAAATCTTGCAGAGTTTATGTTGTGATTGCCAGGTAACAGGCCAGATTGTCTTGCTTCTTGAGAGTTTACTACATACAAAGCAATTAAGGATCCTAAAAACTTCTTGGGCAAGGAGATATCTGCAAAAGTCATTCATTTACTTAGTAGAGGGTAGTATTTTGCCATAGATAGCGTTTTTATTATTACTGTCATAATAACATCATACAATAATTTCTGCATTCTGATTGGCTGAGTGCACGTCAATATTTATACCAAACAGTGCAAAAATGTCAGGTAATTAACAGTGCAGAAATGTGAAATTAAGAGTGCAGAAATTTGAAATTAAAAATTGCCGACAGCTGGCACACGTATTTGCAAAGCCAAATAAAACAGAAGGCATGTTTTTATCATTCCTTAGGACGATTCCGATCCTGTTTACGAGAAAACAAAGTTTTTGAGACACTTGTCATTGCAACGAAATTGAAAAAATATTTTGCGACATAAATTATTGTATGCATGTTATTAACAAGTAATCACATGATTTCTCGTGCAATTTTGGAATAAATGAGCACTCATAAATTTTTCAAAGACCACAAATTGCACTTGCGCGGCGCTCATGCAATTTTGTGGTCTTTGAAAAATTTACTTGTGCTAATTTATTCCAAATTGCACTCGAAATCATGCGATTACCTATACATATTGTTGGAATGTCCTAAAAAGACTTTACTGAAAGTTATTATTTCTAGATTACAAGACAAATCACTGTTACTATTTCCTACATTTCAACTCTGCAGTCAGTCTACAAGTGTGATTTTCTGCGGCTAAGCATTGAAGATCCAGACAATGCATCATCTGGGAAACCTCCTAACCACCACTCATGTTTCACAAAGGGAGTTAATGACAGTCATTGCCTCCAAGAGATCCAAACAGGCACTGCTGCCACTCAAAACACTTGTAAACAAAGATCAATGACCAGTGAAGACATCAGTGCTCATGAAGTATCTGCTAAGTATGGAGAATTATCAATGACTGACTCTTCAGCAAAAATATCACCACCATGTGATCAAGATAGTTTTCTGAACTCTGCAGTGATCAGCTATTCCTTCCTTCAGCCTTACCTTGGTAAAGCGAAAGTGACAAAACTCCCCTCAGGCAGCTTCCACATTGTGACATTCTCGCTGCTTCTGTCATACTTTCCATCTCCACAGCAACGATGGGAATGTTGTATAAAGGCACATCAACTTCTTGCAGTGAATGGGCTGCTTCTTATGATTACACCGGACTCAAGTCATCAGAATCGTAATGCACCCATGATGAAGTCATGGAAATGTGCACTTGAGTCCATGGGATTTGTAAGGTGGTGTTATGTAAAGGAGACCCATCTGCACTGCATGGCATTCCGTAAAGTAGCACCATGCCACTTGATGTGTAACCATGGTGATAATGTAACTCCTGAAATGTTATATATTCCCCAGGATTACCAGGAAGATGAGAAAGAGAGTGTTTTTGTCAGTGTACCTCGAACTGAAGAAGAAGATTTGGAAATGTGTGAGTTTTTTAGTGAACTTCCTAATACTGATGACTAAGCAAGGTTAATCCACTTTTGTGAATGTTGAAAGTTGCATGGCACTTGTTCAGAGTCTGTGCAATCAATAATTAATTAATTCTTTTACAGTGCTGTTGTAAATACCACGTAGGTCTTTGCTTGATTTTATCTAGTTACGCTTCTACAGCTACACTGCGTTCTACTTCCACCAATAATCTGTCAAAGATCAATCACACATCAGCTTTTAATACTTTCCTTTTAAATGAACTCAGTCCAAAATAAAATATGTAATACATTGTTCGCTTTCTGTCAAACATCTCAGAACTTACAAATGCTCAAAATGCTTTGAATTAACTAGTGCTGCACAGGTTTAGTACCTCTGTAATCACAAGTCACATAAAGCTTAAAAACTACTGTTAAAAGTACAATATGTACAGAGCAAGTTGAACATGATATAGTAACATTAAATTTTATGCTTCTTACTTTGAACATTGAACTCAACAACAATTGCAGATAAAAAGGCTGTTGTAGTTAGTCCTGTATTTCTCTGTATGTTTAACAAATTAAAGTAACAGTTCATTAAAACAGAGGTACAAACTCATGAGGCTGAACAAAATGAGCTTTCCAAAGCTGCAGCTGCTGTGAGTCATCTGCAGAGCCATTGCTGCGGAAGTGATGTTGCCGGGTGTGGAAAAAACTGGCTCATGTTCATGGTGCACTGATCGTTTCACCCTTCTCTTTGGAGCTCCGTCGTTTACAACGATACTTTTTCCACTCTCATATAACTCCACTAGCACTGCAGATGCAAGCAAGGCCTGGTATGGATCCAATCTGTTTGTTTTAGAACAGACCTTCTTGACTGTGTTCCTGGCTGCATCTGTGCAAGACTTCAAATCGTATGGGTTCTTGGGAACAAAAGTGGACACTACGTCATTTGTGTCTGCCAGGTCTACAGTTATACTGCATTTATCCAGTGTATTAGCGTCTTGGAGATTGGCAATAGCAGTGTAGACTGCATCAAGGCTGTTTAGGTCTTGTGCAGGTCTGACTACTTTCAAGTCTGTCATGTCTTGCACTGCTGTGTCCAGACGAATGCTTAGAGCAGCACCTTTGAGAAAATAAATTATTGTATTCAATAGCTTATACCGATGGCAACTTACAATATCTTGGGAAGAAATGTTGGCACAACTTCCATATGGCAGTCACACTATCCTCCCTCCCCCCACCTCTACCTCCCCCGTTGGACCCTATTTTGTGTGCAAGGGGATTCATAAGTATGGAATCTATGCACAAGACTTACTTGAGAGAAAGGTAAATTTTTCATGGTTTGCAGCTTCAGGAATGTTCTACAGTACATACCACATACAGGGCAACACGTTCCTTGGGGTGTCACCACTTCCTGACAGGTCAGATCCGGACACCGTGCTCCTTTATCCAGCCTGCTGCACCTGCGGTTAACATACAGGTCTGGTCCCTCTTCTTGGACAATCACATCAGGCTTGGCAGCATATGACTCACACGATCCTTTGTAATCAATGTACTGGTTATACAGATTGGCTTGACAAGGGCTCTCAAATGTCATTGCATCTACGCCACATACCTGGAGCAAGTTGGTGAATAAAAATATAATAAAATATTACAGTTTATGACCCATCAAATATTTCCTCCCACGCGTGATTGGTAGAATCATGACACGTGACCGAATAACGTTCGCTCGTGAGCGAACGTTATCAGTGAATAACCCCCGCCTGGCGAACTAACGCTGTTTATTGACAATATCTGAACACAGTTTTATACATTTAATCACAAAAATCATTTTATACAAGACGACTACTGAGGAGGACATCAATTTATTGGTCAAAAAAGCAGTTCCAGAAAGCACTAAAAAGCTTCACAGTTTCTGCACCGTTATTTGCGCTGCGAGAGGAAATATTTGAAGGATAATAAAGACAAACTACTTTTGGCTTTGGAAAAATATGCACAAATAAAATTGTCCTTGGACATTATCTGTTCCTCGAAGTTCACAATTCGAGCTTCGCTCTCGGGCAACTGTTCGCTTCTCGGAACAGATAATATCCTCAGACAATTATCCGTGCATATTTCCTCGCCAAAAGTAGTTTATTGTTTTTTTTATATATTTAGTATTTATATATTACATTATTTTTAAACATTTCTAGTGTATGTCTATGATCAATCTTTATCACTACTACCACATTAGAGTCATGGGCTAACTATGGGGCTAACATTTAAAAACTGTATTTTTTGCAAGGTTCTGAACATTTCTTGTGTCAACCCTTAGATGTTTATCACCTGAAGAAAACTATAGCAGAGTATAGCCACATATCACCTGATAATCTCCATCAATGCATGCCTTGCGGCATGATCCCCTGTATGCTAAAAGGACTGAGTTGGACACCAAATGACATTCAGTTGGGTATGTCTGTCCATCAATGCCACACACCACCTGATCTGGCTCACTTTGAAGAGGGCATGATTCCTTTATGGCCACTGGAAATTTGGTATGACATAATTGGATAAATTATAGCATGCTAAAAATATCTGATGTTCGAGGTGCCAAACAGAAACATAGTGGATCTCAGGAACTTGTGTTTTGGTCAGATAAAGAATGCAAAATAGGCTTACCACATTTATACCGTGGGCAGTTCAGTTTCTTTCCAGCGCTGGTCTTCACTGTTAGACAGGGGGTTTGTTGGTTAGCCATGCATATCTGGTTCTTCCTTTTGCAGTCATGATTCTGGCATGGATCCTGCAAACATATTGAAACAGAATATCATGATGGATGTGTCGTCGGTGTTTCGGTCCACAGGTGCATGTTGATAACACAGATCTCACCAAGTCTTCACAGGCTCCCAGATCCAGGTCTTCTAAGCCCAGCCCAGCACATAGGAAAGCATGGCACAAAGAGCGGTATGTTTTCCCATTTGAGCCACAAACAGCTGAAATAGGCTCATAGTCACACTCTAAGCATGGGTCTCTGCCACGATCAAGCTTGCCATTATCTGGAGATCTTGCATAATTAGTGTAGTTGTACCCAGAACTTTTGCACCTCAGTCGTGTACACAGCAATGCACCTGGTAAAAAGCGATTATTATTGGTTAATCATTCTTGTGGGCCTGTGCAGCAACTTGTGTGGTATATACTAAAACAATTATTCGCCTCAGTGTTGGTGAATAGCATTAGATATTTACCTCGCCGAAATGGCTCGGTAAATATCCACCGCTATTCACCTCCACTTTGGCAAATAATTGTTAAATATTTAACAATTATTCGCCGAAGTGGAGGTGAATAGCGGTGGATATTTACCGAGCCGTTTCGGCGAGGTAAATATCCACCGCTATTCACTGACACTGAGGCAAATAATTGTTTTAGTATATACCACACAAGTTTAATAGCCAACTCCCAAATAGCTATTTTATTTCCGACAAAAGTGGACAAAAACTGAGTTCACGCGCCATTTTGTTTTACCGGAAGCCACTGGGAGGTGAATAGTACTTGATATTCCGAGATTGAGGAGCCAATCAGAGCGCACGAAAAGCACTATTTACTTGTGTGGTATATACTAAACCGTAATAATATGACCTTTCAGTGTGCTATCCAGATTTTTAACTGTTGACACCTTGTCAGTATGACACTGACCTGCTGTTTATTTTATGCAAAGTTCAAATATATAAAATATCTTAAACAGATCAGAGTTACCATGACTTCTATTTTACAAACCTTACCATTTTGGCACAAGCATCTGTTACATCCATCAAAGTGAATATCTCCATCTTTCAGCAGACCTCCTCTCTCCAACATGCAAGACAGAGCTTTGTGATTTGTGCAACTGGCTGACATCGCTTCACAAAGTAATGTGCCAGTTATACACTGGCAGAGACGGCACTCTGCCCTAACGTACACCACTGTCCCATTTGTTATAGTCCTGTCATCGTGGGAGCATGACACTAGAAAACAACAGCATTCTATGAGGGTTTTATGTTGCCATGGCTACCAGCAAATCTACCAATAACAAGCTTTTCTTATAGGTTCATTTTTTTCTGCATTTTGTATAAACATCTAAACATCTAAAATTTTGCTCATTCATGTAAAACTTGTCATCAGCTGAAGATCATTCAACACCCTCTTTTAATCTGATAAATCAAAGACTATTTTGTGAAAAATGCCAGGTCTAAACCAAATTTTCTGGGAAACTGGCCAATTTGCACTGCCAGTGATTTTTTCAAGAGTTCTCAGCCGTGTTGGTCATCAGGACTTGTTTTAGAGATTGGTCACCATAAATATTATTGTCTATAAAAAAATCAATTGAAAATATTCAGCGAACAATTCTGTGGAAAAGGTCTTCTACTCAGTTCACAAAAGTTCCTCTGTTTTTTTACCTTTTTGCTGGTTTGCTTGTACAATCTCGACTTGATGCTCTTCTGCTTCATCTCCAGCCTTTTTATTTTCGTCAATGTAAATGTCTGAGTCTGGTCCCTCTGGATTTGCATTTCCCACTGGCTCTGTGGGTTTCGTAGGACCTTCAGTCACTGACCCAGCACTTGGGATTGCTGTGCTCTTTTGCACAATACCCTGGTGCTGGTGATGAACATGCACATGGTGGTGTTTAGCAGCATCCAGTCTATGTGGGTTGACTGCTTTGTGTTTTACTTTATGAACCTGTTGCTGCTCAAATCCATGTTTTCCCATCTCCTCTTCATGGTCTTCATCATCACCAGATGCACCCTCTGCACTGTGACCAGAGCTTTCTTCTCCATGATGGGCTGCATCCTCCCCTTTCTCATGGCTTGTGTGTGACTTGACATGGTTGCTCAAACTTCCATCATGATTACCCGAGTGTTCGCTATCGCTTTCATTATCAGAGGTCTCATCTTCATGTTGGTGCACATGTTTGCTGTTTTTGTGTACATCTTTACCATGGTGTCTGTAAACACGGTGGTGTTTGTGCGTGGTCTCTTTATGTCTACTTTGTGGATCTTCCCCTTCAGCGGAGTGGGAACCCTCAGACTCTTTATCTCCTGATTCATCATCACCAGATGAATCATCGTGATGAGAGGCGTGGAAGTGTTGCCATTCAGACTTTGCCCCCTGATTGTCACTTGCATGATGTGACTCAATATGCTGTGGCTCGTCATGATGGATGTGCATTTCTTCAACCACAAAGTCATGCCCACTCCCATCATTAGCACCAGAGTGGTTGTTTTCATCATTGTCATATTCTTCTTCATCCACAGAGTGATGATGATGATGAGAATCACCTCCCTGTTCACCATCCTGTGTCTCTCCAACAACTTCCTGGTGTGCCATTTTTCTGTGGAACTGATAATAAACACCATTTTCCTCCCCACTGGGTTCTTCTTCTCCTTCATTTCCTGTTCCCTCCATGTCTATGCCTTCTTCCTCACCAGATTCCCCAGACTTTTGGTTTTCTACCTCTTCATTCAGTTCATTCAAATCTGGGTTCCTTTTCTTCATCATTTTGCCACCAACATCACCATTGGGAGGCAAATGGTTCTCATTTTGCCCACTATGTTGTTCATGTCTATGGTGATGTTGGGAGCGTCTGAATGCAGCAACAATATCATCATGAGGATCTTGGACAGACTTGTCTTTCAAGCTACTTTTTCTGTGTGGTGTTAACTTGACATTGTTCTTGTCATCATAAACTCCATCACCTAAACAGGGAAGTCATTGGTTACTGTATCTCATATGAGAGGTGTTTTGTGACCTAGTGATTGTCAAAATGTTTTGTTTTTTTTTTTTTTTTTTTTTTTTTGCTGTAAATATCTAGTCAAGTAGATAGTAGAAATGTAGGAAGTGTAAATGTTAAGGGTTAAAATATATTTACGAATTTCCTATATTGAGAATACTTTTAGATTACAGAATCAGTCAATACATAACATCATAAACAACACAAATTTTTAAGACTTTATGACATTTTGACCATTTTGGAAAATTTTGTAGTAAACTTACAGAGATTATATAGCTGTCGGAAAGCATTGTTATCGTGACAACTGAGACGGTTCACTTTCATTTTTATCACAAACTGACATTTAGCTGGCTGCGTTGAGGGCTTCATAAAAAAATCTGGGGCGAAGTGTATCTTAGCGATTTATTACAAGCGGAATTTTGTCGTCTCTAACTTGTATACGGTATTCAAGTCTGTGCTGAAATATACCATAGATAAATCATACAGGCTTATAAGTCAGCAAGCTAAATACATTGGGTATTAAAAAAAAACGACTTGACAAAGTTTTTGCTTATCTTTTCTAGTACCGTGTACTTACCTCTAGCGTTGCCAAACTCTGCAAGAGCGATTAAAAGCAGTAAAACCAGCAGGATAATTTTTATCCAATATTGGCTCTGAATATTACTGTATTTCCCCTTCATACTTGGACAGAGCAAGACCAAAGGTAGCCGGAATTATTTGGCAGTGCAGAGTGAAACAGAGAGACGAGCCGCGTGGTTTACATCAAAATGTCGTCAGTTGCCGTTAGCAGTGTCCAGGTCCCACAGGCCACTGACCGATTGCAGTTGGGAAAATAGACCTTTGCTATTTTGTCACGGTATAAGAAGCTTGACTAAGCAGAAACAAGACACTACTGGAAAGAGCATAACAAACTTAGTTAATACACGAATTGTCAGACTGTTATAGGCCAAAAATGACGCGAATTTTGAAAATACCAGCGCTTAGCGACGTTTTGGGTTATGAAAATTCGCCAAGCTTTTTTTGACATAAGTTGTCGATGTCATGCCCGTGAAAAAGGTCTTAGCCCTTTGTTCAGGCTGGTCACATGACCAAAATCCACCACGTGAAGGAAAATTCATCACCTCGAGCTTTTTAAGTGAAATGGAATCTAGGCGCGTTTTCGGGATAGATCAAAGGTTGCTTGAATTTCTTTGCAGTAAAGACCAATTTCTCTTCAGCCCCCTCCCCGCAAGTTTTTGTGAACGGTCCCTTAAGCCTGGTCCTCACTAGCGCATAAGCATAAGCATAAGAATAAGAGAGCGACCACAGGCAGCCCACAAGGTGTTACTAAGTCACGCCTGATCGGTCAAGGTCTGATGACGTCACGGCCGATCGGTTAATAAGGATTTGTATGGGGAGATTTTCAAATCACATTTTACGCGTGAAAATAAAATAATCCCCGAACGAAGTGTGGGAAATAATCACGACGCTAATGCATTAATTTGAAGACTCCAAGCGTGTCGCCATCTTGAAATTTAATGTTTGTGTGTGGGTGTGTGTGTGCGATGCGATCTTTTTAGGCCAGGTGCCTAAGACAATGTCCTAATAAGGCAATTACGTAATCATTGTCGATTATCGATTACCGTCTCCGCCAGTGTTTTTAAGAAAGATTTGAACGAAGCAACAATTGTACGTAACTGCATTCACGAAAATGAATTTGAAAACTAGAAAACTTGAAACAGAACGGTCTCGCAAAGCTCGTCTTCAAAAGAGAAGGGAAAAAGCACGGGCAAGGCGAAATCGTGAAACGATCGAACAGCGCCAAATTCGTTTAGAGAAAGGACGACAATCACGTGCCGACGAAAAGACTCCACAAAGAGATCAGCGCTTGGAACAAGCAAAACGGGAGCTTCAGAAGCAAAAGCGGGCCGAAGAAAAGACTCCACAAAGAGAACAACGCCTGAAAGCAAAACGGGAGCTTCAGAAGCAAAAGCGGGCCGAAGTAAAGACTCCGCAAAGAGAACAACGCTTGAAAGCAAAACGGGAGCTTCAGAAGCAAAAGCGGGCCGAAGAAAAAGACTCCACAAAGAGAACAACGCTTGAAAGCAAAACAGGAGCTTCAGACGCCGTTTGTGTTAAACTCAGATACTTATTCAGAAAGGACAAGCAACAAAGGTTAGTTACTTCAAATTATACACGGGCTTCAGATCTAGTCATACTTCTAAGGGTTTGTGCACGATTCTCGCTGCAATCACCGCATGTCAGATTACAGCATTTGTTACAGTTTTAGTCTTGAAAGAAAAAATAAGACCTCTGACTAAATCATTCAAGACTCCAAGTTCCAATTGCTCTGAGCGAATACGGTAGCCGAAACTGGCGACAGAAGCGTATTAAAACAATACTTCGAGGGAAAATGATCAGCATACAGATTCTAATACATTCTTGAAGTAATCGAGTTACAAGATACGGGTAGAATATATTTGTCACGGTGATTGTTCGATTTCCACTGACTAACCTTTGTTGCTTGTCCTTTCTGAATAATTATCTGAGTTTAACACAAAACGGCGTCTGAAGCTCCCGATTTTCTTTCAAGCGCTGTTCCCTTTGCGGAGCCATTTCTTCGGCGCGCTTCCGTTCATGATGCTGTCGGTTATAACATGTTTGTCGTCTTTTCTCTAGACGTATTTGGCGCTGTTCGATTGTTTCACGATTTCGCCTTTCCCGTGCCTGTTCCCTTCTCTTTTGAAGACGAGCTTTGCGAAACCGTTCTGTTTCAAGTTTTCCAGTTTTCAAAATTATTTTCGTGAAACCAGTTACGTACAATTATTGCTTCGTTCAAATCTTTTAAAAACACTGGCGGAGACGCTAATCGATGATTATTACGTCATTGCCTTAGGAACCTGGCCTAAAAAGTCGTACCACACACACACACACACACACACACACACACACACACACGAACATTAAATTTCGAGATGGCAACACGCTTGGAGTCTTGAAATGAGGCGACTATGCTGCATTAGCGTCGTAAATATTACCCTCGCTTCGCTCGGGGATGACGTAAGTCGTATTTTTGTTCGTACGCAAGTTTGGTGAATACGGCCCCCGATTCGTTTTCATTTTTTTTTTTTTTTAACAAAAAGGTTTTAATTTGTATTCTAAATTTGTTACAGAGAGGTTCAGATTTCTTTGCTTACACTTACCATTAATACTTCACTTACAATGTCACTTGCATATAAATACATAATACATGTGTAATTTAAATACGGGGTTTACGTAAATTATACATACAAGTGTCCATACCTCACACTCGTGTACGCGCAGCCCTCCGCGTGATCTCAAGAAGAGAAAAGATAAAGAGTCACGATGCCTAAAGCTACAATCATGGTCAAAAGTCGTTGGGACGCTCCTCTTACGCACATCCGGAGCACAATGTAAATCCGTACCACCTATGGGGGTCTCATATTTCTTGTTTTCAAGTCCCTCCCCCTCCCCTCCATTCAATGTTGGCCCGTGGTGCAGCTATAAGCCGAACCATGCTCAACTACCCAACATTGAATGGGGGGGAGGGGGTAAACTTGAAATCGTCCCAACAATTTTGGCCATGATTGTACATGCTTCAGTTACCCACATGTCTTACTGAACACCTAGATTCGATGTTGCTTCCGTTTCGAGGCTGCTATAACATGTCAAAAAGTTAAGGAAGTTCTCTATTTTTGGGATCAGGTTTCGTGTTCTACTGCACCATATGTAATACCTGGCCACCAGAAAACAAAAGTTTAGTTCCTTCTTATGCTGTGCTTAAAGAGATATCGTATGCTGTTGGTATAAGTTCTTGGCTTACTAAATGGTTTTTTAAGTTTTTCCAAAAATTCGAACTCACACTACAAGACCAGAAGAGTTGAAGAAGGTTCTCTTTCTCAGTTTGACAGAAGCTATAGAGATCATTATCTTTTATTCCTATTTGCTTTAGGAAATCGTTAGTTGCCAATCATCTATGTAGTAGCTTAAATTGGAACGTGATAAATAATGTTGATTTTGTGCATTAGAAAGATAGCTGGTATGTCGTCTTCCAGTTTATAGATTTACTAGTTTCTGGTCCGCAGTCTGCAAGCCATTTTTCTTGGTTTTTGGTGGGGGACTTTTGCTTGAGGCTGACGATTGTTTTGTAAGCATGTCTACTTGGTGTTTTTGCATTTAAGAATTTTTCCTGAGGGGTTTCGTATTTTATATTTTCATGATTGTTTATGTTGTCTCTATTATTGCTTCTTAGGGCTTTTAGAGCAGATAGCAAACTGTAGAAAGCAAGATAGCTTGTTTCAATGTTGTAACGCTCTTTGAATTCGGAGAAGGATAAGAATTTATCTTTGTCTTTCATCAGATGTGTGACCCTTTGAATCCCTTTCAGGAGCCATACTTCATGAAATACGGGTCTGTTATCAATTCTTATAAGGGAGTTGTGCCAAAGGCTCAGTGAAAGAAAATGATCTGCAGACCTTATGTTGTTTTCAAAGGTGACTTCTGACCAGATATTTAAAATTTCCAGAATAAAGGGGTTCGATAACTTTACATATTTTTTCAAGTCACTTTTATTAAGGTTGCCGCTAAAAATAGACGCACCGCCGAGGTTTCGAAGTTCTAAGTCGAAAAAGAGCTTCCATTTCCTACGATTGTTTGGGTCGAGATATTTTTTAACCCATGCAGGTAGTTTTGAGTCCCTTGTTAAAGACTCAATACCATTCATATTTAAACCACCGTTTTTGTAGTCGTTGATCATTACATCTCGCTTTATTTTGTCGCCTTTGCCATTCCATAAAAAGTTGTAAAACAAGCTGTCAATTTCTCTAAGGCGCTGTTACACTGTGCAATTTTCTCAGCAACTTGTTTCGCAACGGTTGAAAAAGTATCGTTGCAGTTGCGGAGGTAGGGTGTTACACTGTGCAACGCGATCTCAGCAACTTGCAAGGTTTGATGTCGAGGAAAGTTTGGAAAAAATTGTGATTGGCGCGCTGCAAATTCCAGACGTCAACACGGTGGAATTTGAATAATTATAAAGAAGGCGCACATGCGCTCTTGATCGCGCCAAGGCAAAAATTGCGAGAAAAGTTGCTGGAGGGGTGTTATACACTGTGCAATGGCGTTGCAAGTTGCTGCAACGCGTTGCGAAAAGTAGAACTGAGTTCTACTTCGTGCAACATTGCGCGCAACAAAAAAAATTGCGACACAAGTCCTGGTTACTTGCGAGACAAGTTGCTGAGAAAATTGCACGGTGTAATGAGCGCGATAGTTTGTTGGTAGAGGAGACAGGATATACACAATTTGAGATGCAATTAGACTCTTTAACACTGTAATTTTGCCAAAAAGGGTTAACCGCCGATTCTCCCAACAGCTTAGTAAGCTGCTTTTGATTTTTTCTAGTTTTTCTCTATAGTTCAATTCTGTTGTTATTCTAGGATTATTTGATAGCCATATTCCAAGGGTTTTGACCTTCTCTTTTACCCATTTTAAGTCTCTTTCCGGACATAATTTTTCTTCTTTTCCAGCGCTAGTACCAATCCAAAGTGCTTCTGTTTTCTTGTTATTTAATTTGAGGCCCGATATTAATTTAAAGTTATCCAACAGCTTGAGGGCGGATGATAATGATTTTATTCTTAATCATACTCGTGATTACGAAATCGGACTCCACTCAGTCCTATTACCATTATTAATTTTGACCCCGAAAACGCGCCATAAGGATCGAGCACCCATTCGGAGCTGTTCCGCAAAATACGTGTGTTCCACACAGCATCCTGTACTAGCAGCCGTTTTGTTTTTTCTTTACCGCTGGCTGAAAAAAAAAAGAAGCACTCATTTCGGGCCACTGGCAAAATCGAGTCTTGAATAGCCTGAGAAAATAGACAGATTTTCCGCCTGTCGCTTTGTGCCGCAGAATACTATGTATTCTAAAGCCTTCAAAGCAGTAATTTATTATTTCTGGCTAGAAAAAAATTTTGATCAGTTGGAGGGAGATTTTTCCGGGACGGGCTCTGCTGGGAAATGGACATTCAGAAATTGCCTTCCTGGGAATGTGAAAATACCTCTGTACTTGCTAGCAAACGAAAAAAAGTCGGACAGAAGTATTTTTTGGGAAACTACCCATTGTATTTGCACAAGGAAACGTATTTTGAGAAATATCCTAGTTGGGTGCTCTCGAAATTCAGCGGCTCACAGAATTTATTTGGTCGAATTTGGCAGCACTATATTGAAGTTCAGGAATATTTAAAAGATAAGCCGTGCGATTGGTGGCCGTGTAACGCAGCCTCGTGAGCAGGGAACCGGACAATTGTCGCTGAAAATATTGAGGCTGACCCCGTCCACACGTATATGTTTACGTTCGTAAACGCTTACTTTTCTGTGCGTTTACGCCTTCCGTTCACACGTAAACGTCGAAAAGGGTCATTGTAAACGCATACTTTCGTAAACGCTCTCCAAAGTGGATACTTTCGTAAACGCATCTTTCCGTAAACGCTGTGTTTACGTATGGACGGATACTTTCGCAAACGCTGACGTCACAGCTGTCTTACGGCGCATGCTCAAGTTATCTAACGCATGCTCAATGCAGGTTTTAGCGTTTTCGAATCGTTTTAGCGTTTGCGTGTGGACGGGTGTTAACGATTCGTAAACGCTCGCCGTATTCGTGTGGAGTCATTTGATCGGATCAGACTGAACAGATGGCGGAGTGATCAATGTATGGTGCGCACCTCTTCATCTCATAACTACATTGAAGCTGATGATCTAGTTGCTTTTA
The DNA here is from genome assembly GCA_964036295.1 of Plumapathes pennacea. Lineage (NCBI taxonomy): Eukaryota > Metazoa > Cnidaria > Anthozoa > Antipatharia > Myriopathidae > Plumapathes > Plumapathes pennacea. Next base: position 1,495,303 of record OZ038465.1, on the reverse strand, counting down.
AAGAAAACAGCAATAGAATCCCATATAGTTGTCGCCGCTTCCGGCTTTCCGAAATCAGCATTTTTGTGGCAAGTAACATGTTTGGCTTGAGTTCAGTTCAACCACGAAAGATTAAACTTGTATCAGTTGTTGGTCGTCAAATTTATATATGAAAGGAACAACACGTTCATCAAGAGAAGGCACGCTATTGTCAGGAGGTCGAGCACTTTATGAACAGAATACCCGATGCCACTTGCTGACTTTTGCTCAACCCCTTGTTGTTTTAGGCATCGCAAAGTCGTCCTACAATAGGTAGGCCTTCCGTGATGCAAAGAGCTTCAGTGAAAGAGATTACAAACAAAACCCTCTTTTAAAAAATAAGCCCATCAATTAGTTATTATCCGGTCACGGATTTTCATGAGTGACTTGGCAGGCGTTCCTTTTCGAGTGCACTAAAGGTCGAGGAGGACTTGGGTCGAGGATGCCCGTCGTCGAAATATTGAGGGACCTTGGGTCGAGGTGTCGTTCGTTAATTTTGGCCGGGAATGTGCAGCCCGTGTTTGAAAACCCTTACCCTATTTCAGACCAAAAATATATGATTTTCGACTCAATTTTAGACCAAAATAAGCAATTGTCGACTCAATTTTAGACCAAAATAAGCAATTGTCGACTCTATTTCAGACCTGTTCCAGACCTAAGACTCAAACTCAATACCTTATGATTAAAATGCCCGGGAAGGGCGGGGGTGGTACTCCCATAATGAAAGGACGGGGATGCTCGTCGTACCGCTTAGGGTGCTCAACATCAAACTCTGACATTTTTATGTGAAGTGGTACTGTTTAGGGGTCAGGTGTCAGTCGAATGAATTCTTTTTGTTTGAAGATAGCAAGGGATAAAGTGCTTAATGATATCCTCTTTATAGCAATTAAAGGCATCGAAACTTTATACTCTTGGTAGTAACCTTTTAGGGGTCAAAGTAAGCTCAAGCCACGCCCGTTTTAGTACCTCTTAGGGGTCAAAACGAAAATTCCCGACGAGCATCCCCGTCATTTTTATGTGGGAGTCCCCCCCCGTTAAAATGCTGAAAAGGGGGCCGCAACTGACGGGCGCAGACCTGCGCTTTTTGTCGGGAACTGTTACTCGTGAAGCCGCGTGGACTGTACAGTGTGCGGTAAACTCAGGACTCGGCACCACAAGGCAATATAACTCGCGCAGGTACCGCTTCTGACAAGTTTGAAAAGCTAAATTTAGCCCGTATACCGGCATATCAGAAAGTCAGCCCTACCGCGGGTGCAGTATAAGGTCAGGCAAGCACGTGAAATTATTCAAGTGTACTGGATTCTTTCTTGTACGGCCAGCAACTACTGTGTCAGCCAGAGCTCAGAGCGAGCTAGGCTATAGTCACAACTATTAATTAACACTGAAAGCTGACTGAAATGTCAGGTTTCAAATTTCAGTTTCAGTTTCGGTTTGATTCACGGTGTTCAGAGTTTCTGTACTGTTAATATTGGTCTGCCGGAATGACCCACTAAAATATTTAAAAGATACCTCCTAGTATAGTGCAATACTGTTTTTAGGAGTAATTCATAATAAAGCATTTTAATGAGGCATTCTGAAAATGTCTGCGGTCACGTTACCTACTTTAGTCCGCATCTGCGTTGTCGATATTGAGAGGGCGAAGCGGTTCAGACGTGACTGTTGCATCCTCAGCCAGTGTTTTGGAATTTACTACTGTGATGATTGCGGTGAATTGCAGTGGTAATATGTGTGAGAAACTGATCATTTGTCTAGTAGATCACTCAAAACCGCGCGCCATAAAATGGTCTGTCCGGAGTGATAGTCACGCAAAACCTCCCGCGAATTTATTATCGGAAAAACTTTGAAAAAAATGAACGGTACATGTGAAATCCGTTTTCAGATTGGAAGAAACGTTATGAGCAATAGATTGTTCGTTTTTTATTTTTGATTTTTACCTTGATTCTCAGTTTCCGACTATTCCATTCTTGGTGGTGCAGATGGCCCCACGGCTTACTTAATTACCCCGACTAGAGGAAGTAGTTGTACGTCTCACTTTGCGCTTAGACATCCTGTCATTACCAAGAGAACTATCAACATAATCCGCACTACAAATGATTGCCAAGAAATCGACTGGTGTGTTGCGAATGCCTTATATCACTGTTGACTCGAAGAGGTTATATTATAAAGGATAGGATAAAGTGATTTAATGATTACAACACTCCTATTCATCGCACAAGGCTTACAATGTTCACTGTTGACGCCTGTGTCTGAGTTGCTCAGTGTCTCCCTCAGGCAGTTTCTGCCCATCTATCTGTCTATGTCTCCCAACTGTGCCTTCCTTGATGTATCAATTTTAATCTGTCTGGGCTTTATCCGACCGGTATGCTATCAATTCAGTTTTCCCGCTCTGTTTCTCAGTGATGCATCCCATCTCTTTTCTGTCTTTACAGTCGTGTACTACATGAGCGTGTCTCTCTTCCTGCCGTTGTTTTCACCGTGTTTGCTCTGCATGTCAGTAATTTCCGTCAGCTGGCTCAGCCATGTCTTTTAGCCATATGCCCATACTTGCCATGTAGGGGAGAGGCGTGTACTGAGCAGACAGTCAGATCCAGTAGTATCCTTCAGATACTTGTCTAGACTGCAAGCCGGTCCCTATTTATCCTCCATACCGCCTCTTTATCCTCTATATTTGTCAGGAGAACCCATCTCAAAAAAGAGATTATGTACAGACTAATTCAGTGCTTCACATGAAAAACTGTTCAGACAAAATACAAAACCAGCATTATTCCGTTCTTGCTCCGACGAAAACGTTCGCTCCAGGTTCACAAATCGCCTAGTCGTCGATCTTAAGTTGATTCATCATACAGCTTCATCTTCGCGCTGCTTCCGCGAAAAAAAAAAACAAAAACAATCGCGGTTTATACAACCGACAGTGTAAGGAGTCTAGAATTTATTACTCAAGTAGTGGCAAAGGTCTATTTACTTTTGGCACATCTCGCATTTGGGTGGCCTTGTTTCATTTAAAATAATATATGCGGTGTTCACTTGGCATAATCTAAATTTGGCTTTTTTTATGATAAAATAAAGCTGGACCACTGTTTTGCCATGTATATATTATATTATATTATTTATTTGTTTTCCTTTTATGACTATTTCTTCGTTCAGTAATGTCTTAATATGGCAAAGCGCTCACGTCATGAAACATTACATCATGTTCGGTTTGAGGACCCAAATTTAGCCTTGTTTTGTCGGTCACGTGGTCTGAAAGGTCTATTTTCGTGTCTTTACTGCATCCGGTCTTCGATCCGAAAACCAACAACACTGAACAATAAAGCGTGAGATACTGCATGGTGGTCGTCCTCATGGGATGATGAAGTGACCATCTGTCATAATTTGTATGAATTGAACAAGAAATTTGACTGCACACAAAATCAACAAGCCAAGCCTTAGAACATCCTGTGTTTCTGAAAACTCAGGAAAGTGAAAGATGAGAATTTAAATTTTTATCTTCATTGAAGATTTAAATTTTATTATTTGATATCAGAGGTACATTACCTCAAATTCATAGCCTGGCACCTTATACCGATCTCCCAGTTCAATGACAAAGGTCGGTTCAACGTAACAGGACGGATGAGCTGCACACCTTTGCTAAATCCGTCGATGGATTTTTTTTACACAGCCCAACATCGCGTCTCAAAAAGATTTAATAGTCGGGCCAGTTGGATGCATTGCGCAGCTTTGATCTCCCCGCAGGCTAATTGTTTAAAACTGTTACAACCAGAACAATCCAATAATAAACATACGTACCAGATGTTGTTAGTGATCACAATTTTAAATACAGTACGATTTGACTTGACCACAAATGGACATGAATGGCTGTTCTCTCGATGGAAACTTGAAAACACGTCATTCTATTTACTATGTCAGAGTAACGCGACTGACTTAGGTGTGTTGTAGCGCGTGATATCGAATTCTCTAGACTTTCTGCTCTGGGCTTCCGCCCAGCCGAGGCGAAGGCTTTTACTTGACTATTATTAACGCGAGCGTACAATCAAATCAGTTGTAACAAACAAAATAAAAGTGGTAGTTGGTGCAATTTATATTTCTTTTATGCCAGAAACAATCCTCATCAAATTGACGCAGTACACTTTCTAAATAAAAACTCTTTGCTTGATTTAATTACTTCAGCACCGGAAGTTAATTTTTTCCAACCACACTCTACAGACGTCACTTCCCGTCAGAAATGCTGTCAGTTCTTTTGTGATGGCAGCCCGATGTTGTCTCTCGCCCCCAACAATACGCCATCAGGAAGTATTCGTCAAACGTTGTTACGTCTAAATAGCACTTTGATACTCACTTAGCGAAATTGTATTCTTCGTTTGTCAATTTACTTCGACCGCAAAGTAATTATTTGTGCAATTCGCATTTGGGGGCCAATCAGAGTGTGTTGCTCAAGAAGGCGCACGGTCAGCGGTGAAGTTGCACGTTTCTTGTCGTTCAACTTTTATTGCGGAAGGTTTCATCGGAAAGTGACACCAAGGTATTTCAGCAAGACGATCGCAGTTTTTCCAAGTAGTGAAAGACAAATATCAGCGGAATGTGAAGCCTGGTGGCCCGCAGAAGTCACAAATGGTTTTGAGATCTTATCTCCTAATTAGTCGCTGAAGCCGCGATTGAGGGATTATTCAAAGGAAAACAGCGACGTGACTTGACAGCGATGTAGAGCATGATTCATCAACCACGTTGCGAAATTTGAGCTGTGAAATCCAACCCACTGGAATGAGAATCACGAGAATCTTCTGTTGTGTGTAACTGTGAAGTGTTTTCAGCCGCTCCTTTGCCTTGTTTGTATGATTTTTGCCCCTTGGTAGCGGTGCCGAACATATTGTCAGCTTGGATATTCGTCGAAGGTGTGAAACTATTGCGACGCTGTTGAATCACCGGCCATTTCAATCACATATGGTCTCATTGGAATTGTGAAACGTTAGAAGCATCTTTTACGCCGCATACGGCAGGCGGCCACCTTTTCACTGTTCAGGAATGGCGTCTCCGATCAAGCGGATTATGAGCCTGAAGGAGGACAAAAGCGGTTCTCCGTTGTTGCGTTCTGGCACGAAGAAAATTCTGAAGATCTTAAGAAGACCCTCGTTCAACGGCCACACTAGAAAGCAGAGCGAATGCAATGAAACCGACCCCGAAAGTCCTGCGGTACCGGTAGAGCAAACTAAAAAACCTTACATCCGCGACTTGGAAGATTTACGCGCTTATCACAAGGAACTTCAGAGTGCGATTTTGTATTTCAAACTATTGATCGAGAAAAGTGCGATCGAAATCATTATGGCTAAAATCCCGGACAACACATCTCTAGTTTTGGAATCGATAATTAACATCGACAACATGTTGGATACGTGTTTACGATTGCATGGAAAGAATCTGGTGCCGTACAGACGGGCTATGCACAAGTGTGCGGCCGCTTTGGTCAGATGGACCGATCAATTGCTTGTACGGGGCAACGTGAAAGGAAACCTCGACGAAGGAATCGAAATAGCAAAGAGCGTCGAAGGTGGCGTGCGAGAATTAATCGAAGTGGCAACGCCGCGGCTACAGAAACGCGAAGTAAATGACGAAATTAGAAACTCTATTTTTCTCATCCAAGGAAGCAAAGAGAATATCTTAGACGAGGGATATTCACCCTGGGTGAGCCGTCGAGATTCTGGGATCAGCGAGGAAAGCATCGCTAACGACTTGCCACCCCCAAAGCCTCCGCTGCCGAAGACGCTGCGAGATTCTGGTAGGGGCTCATACAACAACATTGGAGATACTACTACTTTATCGGCAGAATCAAGTCCACAACATTCATGCGAGGGGCTTTTGCTGCAACCCAGTATGAGCAGGAGAAACGATTCCAGATACTGCAGGTCAAACTCTCAGCCAAATTCAAAATGGTCCTTAAGTCAGGCAAGTGATAACTTGAGCTTTAGATCTCCTGAAGGTTCCCAAGAAGGTTTTGACAGATCAGCATACTTCTCTGCCAGAAGCTCAATGGCTGATGGGTTTTACTCCTGTGATGAGGGAGACAATGAATCCATTTGTGATGTGCCAGAAGAGGAGAGTACGGTGATTCAAGCTTCTTTTGTTGGTGCTTTTGAGAATCATGAACCTCCTCCACCACCAAGAAAGAAAACATTTCAAGTCTACATTGAGCTGCTCGGTGGCTACACACAGCCATCAGAAGAAATCCTGAAGCGACCAACCTCAGCTTATGATGGTTACCAGGAAAATTTCAGAAGGAGCATTGTCCCAGGATCACCCAGATCACCTGTGCTCAATGGTTTCCCATTCAGAGGAGTTGGGGATCAGGATCGATCACAGTCCTACCCTGTTCTGGAGAAAGAAAGGTCTCCAGCATATCAGCATTCCACTTACTGCAACAGGAATGCCAAGCAATCCGAAAGCCCACAGAGGAAGCTACATTCCCTGGAGGAGGGAGAAAGACGTCGCAAACAAAGTACTTTTAGTACAAGTTCCAGCAGTCTCAGCAGTACAGATGAAGATGACATGACCCCAGCTTTGGACAGTGTTGATGTTTCAAGATTCTTGGTGTACAGGCAGGAAGCAGAGGGACCAATGTTGATTGGTGGGGCAATCGATGCACTCATTGTGGAGGCCGCAAGTGCTTCAAAGAAAAACCTGGTGTTTCATGAAGCTTTCTTGACCACATATAGAACATTTATTACACCAAAGGACTTGATCAACAAGCTCCTGTACAGAGAGAGAAGGTTCAGAGAAAGAGGCCACAACAAAGCCAGTAAGAATGCTTTTTTCATGCTTCTGCGAGTGGTAGATGAACTGACTGGGAAAGTTGAGCGAAGCATTCTTGAGCAGCTGATGAAGAAAGTGCATCAGCTTCTGGTCGAAGGTGATCTTCATTTTGCCAAAATCCTGAGAGACAAGATGCTACCAAAGTGTGAACACTACTACAGAAGCCGCACAGCATCAGGCAACTCTCCTCCACCAGCACCTGTGGCATCTTCCAAGTTCAACATCCTTGAATTCCATGCAGAAGACCTTGCAAAGCAACTTGCACTGATGGATGCCAAGAACTTCCAAGCTGTGGAAATGCCTGAGATTTTATCGTGGGGGAAGGATCAGAAAGATGAAGCAACTGCAAACCTCATTGCATTCACTGATCACTTCAACAGGCTGTCCTACTGGTCTCGCTCATACCTGCTGTCCTTTGAGAAGCAGCAGGACAGAGAGAAGGTGTACCTGAAATTCCTGAAGATCATGAAGCACCTGCGGAGATTCAATGATTTCAATGCCTTCCTTGCAATTCTGTCAGCGCTGGATTGCAGTGCAGTGCGCAGGTTAGAGTGGCCTAAACAGTACTTGGACAATCTAGCTGAGAATGCTGACTTGATTGACAGTTCATCATCATTTCGGGCTTACAGAGCAGCACTGGCGACAGCACAGACCCCATGCATCCCGTACTTGGGCCTTATTTTACAGGATGTCACTTTTGTGTACCATGGCAACCGAGATGAACTCCCTGATGGCAAAGTTAATTTTGTCAAGAGATGGCAGTTGTTCAACATTTTGGACTCTGTGCGCAGGTTTAAGCTCTGTGGCTATGACTTTGTGTGGAATGATAGGATTGCTCAGTTCTTTGGAGGTTTTGACTACCTGTCAGAGGAGGATCTCTATGATAGATCCCTGCAATTGAAACCAAGATCTTAAATGGCTACACATGATAGATCCCTTCAACATTGAAGCCAAGGTCTTAAATGGCTATCACGATTGATCCCTTCATTTGAGCCAAGGTCACTATGAGGATTTTTCTGACTGCAATTGGAGCATTCCATAGTGGAACCCATATTTCCAGCAGAAAGGCTATAATGTAGGTGTGTTTTATGAGTATATTTTAAGAGAGCACAAGGTATTTTATTTTGGAATCCCTGTAAATGTTTGAGGATGGCTTGAGACATTTTTATTTACCATAAAGTGGATTATATAGTAGGTGAGGGAAAGTCATGTTTAATTTTAAGCAGATTTCTGGACCTCAGCTTGACATCTGCTGTTAAAATTGAATTGTTGTTGTGCTTGAAATATTTTTGTTCTTCCCATCTTGTTCACTGTGATTTGATGAAGAGTATGCATGCAGGGCAGCATGTCTACCCCAGGAGGGTGTTGTTTTCATGAAATTCAATTTACAATACTGGGAGGTAAATTGCTTAATCCCATTTGGGGAAAACACTAATGAAAATTTTAAGCTTGCTTGCATAGAGTGTTGTGAAGTTTTTTTTTTAGACATGACTTTCCCTGGGCAGATAAATCTTTTACTAACTTTGGGTTTAGGGAAATTATGAATGTCTTTGTTTTTGCTTGTCATCTGTCTTCAGGCTCAGTATTGGAACATTTAACCAAAGCAGCTGATCTCACTTAAGCAGTGTAATGAGAGAACACCACTCATTAAGATACATTCAATGCATTGTAGACTAATTTCTTTTTACTTCTATGCTTAAGAACTATTTTTTTAGCTTTTGCCTTTTAAATCTGGAGTTTGAGGAAGTATTGGCTTTCGTTTGAAAATAGTAAGAGTTTTAATTATTCAAAAGCATAGCTTGCTGTGTGTACAGCCCAGAGACAACTGTTATCTAAATTTAATTTTCCTCTGCTATCTTTAGCATCGCTTTAAATTTTCAAGAACTTACAAGAGCCCTTTCAGAGTAGCATCTGAATGATATTTAGGTATACTGGCAGTTACTTTATTGAAGACAGGACAGTTTGCAGCAGGTTAAAATTGAAATAAGGATGGCTTTGTGACAGACTTGGTACCAGTCTTCTAAATTAACGCTTTATTTTTGTTTTCATAGAATATACATATTTTAATAGTTACCATTGAGATTATGAATGGTCTGTACTTATGTTTCAGGAAATGCATTCGACATTTGCATGTAAACACTTTTAAAAAACAGAATACTAGTTGCTTTTGACATTCAAACAAGGTTGGATTCTAAGAGTATTCCTGTTATAAGTTTTAACAGACGACAAACAGTAGGTTCACCAAATATTGTAATTTTGTACCATTAGGATTTTTCCACGCGAAAGCAGTGTTTGTCCATGATTAATGAGTGTCCTCCGAAACAAAAGCACGCAAAGATTTACACGCAATAAAACAAAGAGCTGTGGCTTCCTGTGTGTAATTTTATCGTTAACCGAGAACAAGAAAGACTGTCTTTCAACTGAAGAGTCGAATGATTTATCGTGGGAAAAAAAAGCACGTAATAATTAATTGGGCCTGGAAGAGGTGTACTTGAGCGCCGATGTGGGGCTAATACGTACATAGATAATGTGGGAAGACTCAGAGAAAAATTAGAACGAGAGAACAATAAACCCACACAAGTTGTGTTCTGCAAATGGATAGAATATTTCTCTTGGCGGGTGACATGTTTCCTGGGGGTCATTGTATGATATTTCACTGTCCTTTCATTTCCGCTTAAAGACCAGTACTGAGTGGAAAGTGGATATCAAAACGCGGATCTCATAAAGTCAAGCGACTAAATTTTCGGTTCTGGTGTGATGGAAAGCCTGTGGACTAATCAGGTTTTATACCTTGAAAGCTTTACTTCCTTCCTGATAAACGGATAAGTCGTCATTAGGGTTATTTTATCACAAGACACCGATAAAAGTCGAGCAAATCAGATTGGCCTTTATGAGTGGGTTTAATAATACTTCGATACCGGCTTCAACGGCTTCTTTTTTTGTGTCGATTTTTTAATTTGATTTTTCCCGAATTTGAAAGTTAGTGTCAAAACAAACCATTTAGTGAAACCTTTCCGTTTGTAATTAATTACAGGGATTTGTCATGCAGAGTTCTGCAAAGACTGCCAGCCGAGCTAGAAAGTTGATTGAAAAAACTCTATGACGAGAGGTAAAATTCATACACCTCCACAACATCTTTAACAATGTTTATTGTATTTTATTGTCGTATATTAATCTGTGATCGAATCAGACAGGAGTTAAAACTGGTGGAGGGGTTCCTTTGGCTCCGCTGAACCTGCAAATAATTTCCCTCCAATCGGCTCAAAATATGAATTGATAACGACTTGAAACAAACCCCGGGCCAAAAATAGATTTGTTGTTACGGGCTTGAAAATAACAGTTTAGGCCAGTTGGCAAGCAGGCGTCTATAAACCGTAATTGATTATAAAGCGCACCTTCTGGGCGTTCTTTTGACTCGGCCGGGAGGACGACAAAAATGTTTGACTGAACATTGCCAAACAGAAGGCAGTTCTGTGGTTTACTTCGTAAACATGCAAAGAGCTTTTGGGCATTTCGGGCGTCAATTGATTTTGTGTCAAGACCTCAATTATCCAAACAATGAGGGTAAATAATTTAGAAAGTAATAACGCGGAACAGTGTCCGTGGAATGTTAGGAATTCACTAAGCGTCTCGTCTGCGCCAGCAGTTGTGAAATCAGCGGTGGCTGATTAGACAGGGAGGCCTGGTTACCTATTTTGAAAACGAACAAGTGACAGAAAATGACCAGTTTGGATGATAAAATTCTTGGCTGTAAGAGCCAAAACTACGTTTCAAGCTCTGAAAGCGACGGAGAGAATGAAAGTGACAGCGAGGATGGCGAAGAAGGAGCAAAAGCGGCCGAAGTCGACGTTCGGTCGTCGACGTTTCGATCGTCAGTACCCAAGGTTGATTGTTTGTATGTTTTACTATTTAATTCTATGCATCAGATCGTGAACACAGGACACTCATGGTTTGATCGAGTTCACTTATAAATGGGTCATGTTTTTTAAAGTGAAGTAAAGTTTATTTGACTCGAAGTAGCTATAACTAGTTGATTAAAGTGATCTTATAAAATATACTCTATACATCATTTCTGTAATATATTAAATAATGAATATATGATAATTAAAATAAATTATGACAACAATATTCAAAAGAACAAAAGTTACAATTTAGTACGAGGCATTCTAGTAGTAGCATTGTTAAATCAAGAGGACGTCCCATTTTAATTCTTTTTATTTGAATGAATGATTTGTCTCTGTTATGATTATTATTTGCCTTTGTCTTTTTATTGATTTCTTTTTTCTATTGTGAAAACAGACGGGTCCAAAGGGAGTTATTCAGGACTTCCGGCGCTATAAACAATTAGAAACAGAACAGAGGAAAGAACAACAGGAAGAGCTCAAAATGCTCACTCAAAAACTGGCCATGTCTTGCCAAAGCAGTGTGAGTACAGTTCGACTTTTTCAGAGGGATTGGCCATTAATGAGAAGTGATTAGAGGGCACTTTGAGAGTTGGTCATGCTTGTATGTGAAATAGTTCTGAGAGGTGGCCACTTTTTTGACAAGCGATTGCTGGGTGGATTGTCTAATACAGCCCATCTGAGTCTGATTTATAGACAAGAGCTGGAAGTCTTATGGTGTCCGATAGACAGATGGAGGAAATGCTAGACATATAGCCTGACATCCATCAGACATGGCTTATGGGTCCAATAGTGACTCGGATAGACCAGTGGAGATATAATTCATTTAGTGAGTGGAAATATTCAAAGTGTTGTGCCATCAGGCTTTCAAAGTCTAAGCCTGGGTGTGTGTGTGTGTGTGTGGGGGGGGGGGGGGGGGGGGATACTCCTCAAAATTTTGGGTGGGAGTGTACCACCCAGGACTGAAACCCCTTACCCTATTTCAGACCAAAGTTTTTTGACCCTTTTCCAGACCAAAAGTTGCAATTTTTGACCATTTTTTAAAACCAAAATTTGCAATTTTGGACCTATTTTAGACCAAAATGTTTGATTTTCGACCTTATTTCAGACCAAATATCAAAATCTCTGACCATATTCCAGACCAAAGGCTCAAACTCAATACCCTATTTCAGACTAAAGTGCTGAAAATGATACCCACTGGGGTGGCACATACCTATATGGCTCACATATGGGAGTACCCTCCCCTCACCCTTGTCTGGAGTCTAAGTTCTCTTGTGATAGGTGATCAATTACCATCAGAGGATGTTACAAAATTTAAGATACTTTCAGGTAATCACCCACCACATATTGTTTTAAAATATAACTCAACTGCATTTATGGAAACTGTGTCCATTACAGAATAAGTCTGATTTAGATGGCTGGGGTTTCTGGGGCTGCATTATTATGTTAAAATTTGACTTTGAAGTTGTTTTTGTCTCCAGCTTGATGAAGAAAAAGAGAAACAGATGATGAAGGAGCTGGAAATAGAAGATGATGATTTTTTACAGCAGTACCATATGAAAAGGCTGATGGAGATGAAAAAAGAACATGAGAAAAGGATAGCCATGAGCAGGTGCACAACAGGACTACATCCTACACTTAGTTACAAAAGTTTAATCCAATTGAAGGGTTGAGTGTTAAAATGTAGATGAAGTGACTTTTGATTTTGCTTTCTCCAAATTCTGTGTTTCGCACATAACCTTGCGCCTTCTGTATTTCCTCCAAAAACACTTGCAAAATGGGTAAATAACACAAGGTTATAATTAACGACTCCAATGTGGCTTGAATTTTCTTTTTATTCTGAATCTCCAGGGATTGATTGAAACCATCACGATATTTTAACTTATGCAACCATTTCATGTTGGGTCAGCTTCTGAGGTACTCAACACGATGGGCTGTATTTGCAGGTTTTAAGATATTAATAGGGTCTACATATTTGGGACTTATTGCTGTTTGTGGATATACACATCAGTCACAGTCCTAAACCTAGCTTGTTTTGCAGGCCCAGGTTTGGTCAAGTGATTATGCTATCAGATGGCAAGCAGTTCCTCGATGCTATTGACAAAGAGAAACCTGGAGTAGTAGTCGTCATACACATCTACAATGTGGTTGGTAGCTTTGACTGAACACAAGCTGTGAAAATAGGCCACTTTTGAGGTGCCTGTTGCCTCTGTTTCAATGGGAGGTCTAGTGTGAAACCTTTCTTATAAAAACGAGTTTTACTTGGGTATGTCTATTTTGATATAAATAAGTTCATTTTCATAAGAAGGCTTTTGCACAGGAAACGGACATCTCAGAAATGGCATATTAATGGCCCAAAGGGATACTTGCCAAGCCCTGTGAGGGTTATTACATCATCTTACTTTGTAATGTTTCTCACAAGGCAAATTATTTTAAGTATATCCAGAGCTACAATCATGGCCAAAATTGTTGGGATGATTTCAAGTTTACCCCCTCCCCCCCCCCATTCAATGTTGGGTAGTTGAGCATGGTTCGGCTTATAGCTGCACCACGGGCCAACACTTTATGGAGGGGAGGGGGAGGGACTTGAAAACAAGAAATATGAGACCCCCATAGGTTGTATGGATTTACATTGTGCTCCGGATGTGTGTAAGAGGAGCGTCCCAACAACTTTTGACTATGATTGTAGCACTGAGGGCTAGAGATTTGTTTTCTCGCTGCCTTTTCTTACTGCCCCTTGGGACCTCTATTTTATGTGGTTATCTGAGCCACTGGTAGTCAACCAGGTTTTGACACCTTGAGACTGATCTTTATTGCCTTGGGTTGGGCTTGAAGCCACGCCCTCGGCGTGAAAGGTGTCCATGCTAATCACTTGACTATTGCGGTTCTCTGGTGAATGGTGAACTGTCTTTCCACAGGTACTCAAAAGCTGTGAGGCAATGGATGGATGTCTACAATGTCTTGCTGTACAATACCCAATGGTAAGTGGTCAGTACTAATATGAACAATGTACTGCTTGCAAGTTGACCATTATAGTGGCTCAGGTTTGACTGTAGATTGGTGTGAAGTGGTTAATCACATCATCTTCTCCTTTGCAGGTTAAATTCTGCAGAATCCTAGCAACAAATGCTGGCATAAGCAAACAGTTTGTAAGTATGGGCTACTTTGATCAGTGATATCATGGGGTATTTTATCCATCAAAACTCACTGTTACACTGTATTTCCGCTGTATATGAGTGCACTCAGAAAAGGGGAATTTTTTTTGATCCTGAAGTTTATGAAAGTTTACCAGAAAGAAACAATATTATAGACAAAACAGTTAAATCTGTATTAAGCAGACACCAGGTGTGAAGTGTCCGCTTAATACTGGTCCGCTAAGAATTAATTTTGGATGCGGACGAATTTACATTTTACTGAAGTAATAGCTAGCTACAATAACACATTAAAAATAAATTGCAGTTTATTTGAAAAAGTTTCCTTTTTTCATTTTGTTTTGAACGAGAGAAATGTAAAGGGTTACCTAGGGAGACTGGAAGTAAGTCCACGCCCACTTATGAACTGGGAGTTTACAGTACTCTGTCTATTACTGGGTAAGCTTCCAGGACTTTGACAACTGGGCCCGGGTTTTCAAAGCACGATTAGGCTAATCCTGGATTAGGTCTAAACCTTCATGTCATTCATATGCCTGAAAATGTGAAGGTTTCGTTCACAACAACTTTCTTTATGCGTTTTTAAGCTGGAACGAGCTTTTTAGTCCATCTTCGAACAAAACTCTGCGGTTTATTGGCAGAGGGGTCGAGAGAAAGAATTTCGTTAATCCTGGATTAGCTTAGTCGGCTTTCGAAAAACCGGGCCCTGTACGCTAAGTCAAAGTTGTCTGATTTATACAGGCCCGCAAACATTGATTACGCCACATTTGATTCGCTGTGTAACCATGTAGGTTTCAATGTTTGATGAAACACGCGTTACTAGAGAATACTTGTGTGATAATAACTATTACTTCAGATGCAGAAAGGTCTACCAGCATTGCTGGTCTACAAAAATGGACAACTTGTTGGCAATTTTGTTGGGTTAGAAGAGACGTTTGGAGATGACTTCTTTGCTGCGGATGTGGAGAGTTTCTTAATTGAGTAAGTTTCCACTGTCCGGATTCTTCCCTTTGTAAAATTTGTCTCTGGATAACGTTTCTAACCCTGACAGTAAACTATTTCGCCTTTCGTGAGTACAGACTTGCGACTATAGCTCCCTTGTGCAACGCGATGTTAGAGTTTAGTAATTTACCTTACTCCTTACTCAACTAACATTACATAAACTTGCTCCGACGAAGGGCTAGTTCTCGAAACGTCAGCTTGAAATTATTTTACGGCGTCTACCTTTCACACAGCGATCCTTAGTCTATTCATTATACACTTTATTCTCTACGCTGACTCTGTCAAAATCTAGTTCTCTTTAGTGTTAGTTTTCCATTGCAACATTATACACTCCATGGAGGAGTATCTCTCTGTGTTCCATCTTTATCCATCAGCGACCTTTTTTGTAATCAATGTTTCTAATTTTTCTACAGAAATAACGTTTTAACAGATGAAAGTGAAAACTTACCATCAAGTGTCAGAGCAAAAGCGGAAGACAGCGATACCGACAGTGACTTGGATCTTGACTGAGAACTTAATGAATAAATTAAGCAATACCGACTTGACTATAAGAAAACTCACTGAATCAACCTTGGAATAGTTGACTCCGCTTGGTAGAGCTTTGATAAAGATGGCTGGAAACCGCAACAAGCATGTCACGGATGAAACTTGTATTTATGCTCTTTTACTCCTAACTCCTAAAAAATTGTACACGAGTCATTTAGGGAGGAATAATTGTTCAAATCAGGTCTAATTTATAAGTTAAGCTATCAAATGGAACTTCTCCATTTACTTTAGGATTTAAACTCCCAGTTATATCAACATATTGTTACTTCAGAATGAATATAGTTTTATTAAGTAATTTTTTTATAAAAGAAATTGGCAGCCTCGTGGTATAAATATGGTATCCTGCCATGCAAGCCGTGTTGGCCCGCGAAAATGTCGGGCCGTGTAATCGCGGAGTTGATTTTTGGTGTGCTTCAACTCCCCATACTGGGATTTCGGCAAACCGGGTCAGCCAGGCTCCGACGCAATGGGCTCTTTGCACGGAAACTGGCACAAGCTTCAAAACGAGGCTGTCCTGACAAAACTGAGAATGTCACCTTGGAAATTTGTACATGCAGCTCCTCTGAGGACGCCTTGGTGCTTTAGAGCGAATTTCATGTCTGGTGAATTTCGTGCCAGGTTAGCCTCGCTTTGAGTCCAAGATGGCGGCACCGTGCAAAGAGCTCATCAAGCCCTAAGATTATAAAAGGAAAGGTTAGGAGAAAAGAAACCGTAAATTCTACTCATAATGTGATGTGATGTTGAGCACGTGCGCAGATGCCAACGCCCTTGAGCGAGGTGAGTACTAGGCTTCTGAAACGAGGGGCCGTACTACTGAGTAGGGAGGGGACCCTCCCTGCCTAAGACACAAGATGTGTACATTTTACCACCCTCCTCTGTTCAAGACTGGAAAACTATTCCCCTCGTTTCATGGTTATAACAGGGGCAGTTTTCTTTTTTACTCGTTTTTAATTGCCAGAGGCAGTCTATTCTGTTACAGACATTCTGTGAAATACTTCCTAAAACTCGCGTGACTACCGGAAATACGCCATGATCACATGACTCCGTTATTTCAGGTATTTTCTGCCCAATCGCCGCGCACATAAACAAAATGGCGGGCGACACGCCAAACGCCAATGACTTGAACGTTTTTTAATGACTTCGAGGAGCGTGTTTTGAGTCAAGCTCGTGAAAATGAGTTCTGGGCAAGCAACAAAAGAGGCTTTGACAATAGTCGACACCTTGAAGCTTTGTATTCTAAAGCAGGACAAAGTGATACGGGCTCAAAACGAGGAGATTCAGGCGTTAAAATCGCGAGTCGAAGAGCTGGAAAGAGAAAAAGAAAGATTTCGTTATGTACAAAGTGGTTCAGAGGTCCCAATAACAAGTGAAAGTGGACAGCGAAGTGAAACAGCAAGCTCAGATCCAAGGTAAGACCAGTTATATTTGTATTGACAATTTAATAATATATACGTTGCTCAGTTGCTGACAACGTCGAGATGAAATCGAAACTTGGCAGGTCCTAAAGGAAACGCCATGTAGTGTGACATTTATGTATTAAGCGAGAGCAGGGTATTGGACTGAATGTGAAATAAAATGGACGATCTCTTCCTCATTGGTGGCGATGTAATTTTGCGATAATTGTCGGTCTGTGCGGATCGTTGTTTTCGTCAATTCATGCCCCCCGTGTGCTCTGACTGTGAAGGAGCGCGTTGTATAAGAAAAGGCGAGTGTTTCTTACATTCTCGTCTCACTCTCGGACTTTTGCTTCGTTGGGTGTCGTGAATTTTATTCAACCGCATGTATTGGACGCTGAGTTTGTCTGCTCATGTATATACCTGGATAAACAGCGCACATTTCCGTTGTGAAAATATTTGTAATTTGATTTGTTGGTGATGCGGGGTAATATATATTCGGTTTTATCGTGAAATTTGATCTCTTGCATGTTTGATATTTCTAATCAATTTTATTATTCAGTAAACATGATTTATAATTCATAAAAAGATCATACTTACATAGTTATTGTTTTGTCCAGCTTCAAAGTACCAAAATTTGGTTGAAATCGTCTGTGATCAAGAAAAGTTTAGTTTCAGTTTTTAGTAAACAAAAGTGACAACTAGTTTGAAGACATTGTTATGCCATTATTACTTTTTGTAGCCTGCGAAACAGGCCCTAGGGTTTGTTTTTCACGAGCAGTTAGATCATTTTATGGCCATGTCGGAGTCTAGGATGAGGATTTGTGGCTGCGTCGGAGCCTGGGACGAGCCGAGCAAAGCGAGGCTAGCGCCTGCCGTCATCCTTGTGTTATTTCAGCTCAACCCCCATTTTCCGCTTCACTGATTTGTAAACATAACAACCAATCAGAGCGCAACGGAAGTGGCCTTTAGCGTCACCCGCTGTCAAAAATCAAAACATTTGCACATGTTTCCAAATTGTCAAATGTGCTTGTTATGGGCGATGCGAGTGGTTGTTTTACAGCTCCAGAAACTCCCAAGAAAACATGCACTCTTGTACCGATGAATACTGCAGAATTTGCAAGTGCACTTTGAGAACAAAATTTGGATCTCTGGGGACATTTGTGAATGTTCAAACCCTGCAACAGAGAAGGCTTGAAAAATGTGGTGCTTGCCTTGTCGTGTGTTCACGCTGGTATTCCGCTCGACGAGAACAGCTTGCTGACTTCAGCCAGGTTATTACTTGTGCCAAATTATTTGTTTCCTGAAGTGAAGTAAGAAGTGAAGTTGAAATATTATTAAGTGGAATACACATTTTATAAATTCTACTCATACAGGGTTCAGCTTTAAGAAAACATTTTTACAGGAGCTTTTCTAATTGCTCAAAGTGCAACTGAATCATCAAACACCTGAATTTTCACAGTTTGCGTGGAACATTCCAATCGGCCAAAAGTTGTTACTTTTTGGGTAAAAAACGTTTGGCCATTACCTTTATTTAGATTCTTCATTTAAATGTAATAAAACTGTGTCTTACCTCTCGCCTGTCAAAGTCTCAATAGTGTGAGACTCGTCCACGACCACCAAATGAATGGCTTGTGTTTTCTTCAGTGAGTCTCGAAATTCTCTGGTGCCCACGGCTTCGGCCGATGCAAACACCAAGTCAGGAGTCTCGGGCATTTTCTCAAGCATGTCCGGGCTTTTGAGGGAGACTGCTTTCAGTCCAATTGATTGAGCCTCTGCCAACTGGTCTTCTATGATGCTTTGGAGAGGGCAAACGACAAGGACACAACCAGGCGGTGAAGTGCAATCGAACGATTTTACCATCGCAAATACCTGGAACACTAAGCTTTTACCGAAGCCTGTTGGAAGTACTGCCAGCACGTCTCTGCTAGCAAGAAGGCTCTTGATGGCTCTCTCCTGTTCTTCCTTCAAACACAAAGGCTTCGAAGATGAAACTTCAGAAATTGCTTTGCTCAAGAGAGAATCGTCTTTCGCAGTTGCCATGTTTATTTCAAGAGTACAAGTCTGTTTTCTATTGGGGTGAATTTTGATTGATATGTTGATTGACATGTTGGATTCAGCGAATCAGTATTTTACGTTCAGAATCTGAACGTGAATACTCAAATCATAGAGAGGCGGTTGCAGGCCCTAGTATACACCTTGCCCCAGACTCTGACGTGGCCACAAATCCTCGCCCTAGACTCCGACGCGGCCATAAAACAATTCAACGTTCTAACTGCTTGTGAAAAACAAACCCTGGGGCCTGTTTCGCAGGCTATACTTTTTGTGTTCAAAACTACAAGGTTTTGATGCACAAGAAATTAAAAAAAATAATTTGAAGATTTTATTGTCCCATTCATGCTTGGAGATATTGTGCTAATTAATATAAGACATTTTATAACAAACTGTTCCACTGTGACTGACTGCTTGTTTACCAAACTTGGGCCTTATTTATCTGGAGAAAAGTTGCCCCATGGACCAGAGACACCTTTCTCCCCGAGTCACCCTGGGCAAATGCCAACTATTGCAACATGCATACATAATGTTTTTGAAGCGAGCTGTTTACATGACAAAGCACAACTTGTATTTGGGGGCAAGGAGATGCTGGGATAGAGGCACTTGATGGAAATGGTTTTTTTGACTTGATTATAAATAAATGTATAAATAGTTAGAGTGTTCAGTGACTCAGGTCCCCAGGACAACTACTATTCTCCATGTAAACCAGGCTTTAGTTGTGGCAAGAAAGTTTAGCAGCATACTGATTGTTCTAAACCCTTGGTTTCTTGCAGCTCCAAGATGTCCGTTGAACGCAATGGTGGTATAGTGGCCTCTTCCCAAACCGCAACACCAGAGGAGGTCCCTGCTCCAACAAAAGAAGCTGTGCATGTAGCGGGTATTACAGAAGAATCACCGCCTTCTCCAACAATCATAATTACACAGGAAGGTGGTCAAAGCTGTGAACCAACAACGCCAAAGCTCTTAAGGCGAGAAACTTTGAACAAAGTAAAGCGCGGTGACAGTATAACAAGAACAAAGTCATTCTCTAAGAGATATGAGCTCTCACCAGAACTCCAAGACAGAAGTGTGCGTTTTCTGGAGAGGCAATATGGAGGCAAAGTGAAAGCCAATGCAGCAGCATCCGTCATCCAGATGCACTACAGAAAATATGCCATGAACAAACGCTTCCAGCGAATGAGGACTTACTCCAGCCCTGGAATTGAGTTCAAGGCTCGGAAAAAGGCCATGAGTGACCCCAACAAGCTACGTAAAAGTGAGGTGGTACAGACAACTCCAGTCATCAAAATCAGAAAACGGCAGGTTGCTAGTCAGGAGAATCAGAGGGTTCGTTCAATTCTCATCATTGACAACATTAATAGTCCAAGTGGTAATTTTTACTCTGAAGCCATAGTGCCAACTGAACTGTCCAGTGTTAGGACATATCTTGAGAAGAGACTTATTGGTTCAGGGCAGGAAACTGCTAAAGGAGAATTGGACATTGTAGAGGACATTCATAAAGAGGCTGCTGGTAAGGACAGAGGGCAACAAGGCAGTATCACAAGCGAAACAGAACATTATGTGAAAGTTGAAGTCATCGAGGAACTTGAAACTCTGCCACATGAAGACACTAATAAAGAGAGTCTTGATTTGGCTGCCAGACTACCTAATGGGGATGTCACCAGAACAAGGAGGCTAACAACAGGAGAAGATAGTGAATTTGATTCAGGTATTTCATCTGTTCTGTAGCTTGAAACCCAGAAATGACACAAAGAAAAACCTTAATCCACCTTAAATGTGTTAAACTTAGTCACTCCAGGTAAATATATATTTTACAGGGCCCTGCTTCTATGTATGAAGTCCCCTTCCAGCTGTTGTCGTGTCTCTGCCTCCTCACTCTGCATTGCCCAAAAAACTGTTCACCAAGTACAAATAGATTTTGATTCTCTTGATCAAATAGGTTAATTATGTACTTGCATTGCAAAATAATACAGGTTATCAGATTTCCTCATGATTTAGCATTTTGCACTTAGCCGGATTGATCTCCAGTTCACTCACTAATCTAGCACAGTTTTATAGCAAGTCAGTTGTCTGTGGCCTTGGCAGTTGAGAGCCAATTGTTAGTAAAATAATGGTTGTGAGCAAAACATGTTTTGTACAATCATAATATTACTAATTTTCATTATTTTTGGTCTCTCCTTGTGCTTGCCTCACTAGGTGATGATATCAGTTTGAAGCAGGGTTTTACCTCTAGTGTAGACAGTATTGATGCTGTGTCGGTAACTCATTTAGTGTCTGAGTTTGATGAAGACTCCTTCAGTCTGTCCTCTGAGTATGAGCCTATGCACTCATCAAGGAGCAAGCCCCAGAGAATAGAGATGAGGATTGGTATCAATCACTTCAATAGGTCAGTTGGAGTTTGATTTTTTCAAGTGGTGATCCCAGTAGCTTCACGTAATTACAGTCGAACTCCACTATTTTGAAGTTGCATGGGACATGAAAAAAAGTTTGAAATAGTGGGGTTTCGAAATAGCCGATAGTAAATGACTGAAAAAATATCCAAGGGGATTTGGCTTGACTTCGAAATAACGGGGACTTCAAATTAACCGAGTTCGAAATAGCAAGGTTTGACTGTATAATATGTATCTTTAATTAAGATTCAACATGAGGACAGTTTCTTAAGGAATGCCCCTCTCTCTGTTCATTAAGATATGCTGCCTTCCATTTTGACTTCTCCCTCCCAGTATCCCACTGCACATGTATGATAATATTAAGGAAATATACACTTTATGCAAATTATAAAATTGCCATGGAAACACTCTTGGCAGGTGTTCTGTCAAGCTGGTAATAGTGTCAATAAATAATTCTCCTAACACATTCATAAATTTTGTTTAGGGCAGGTTGGGAGAATTGGATCTTGGTACTTAGAGGATGGATCAAGCTTAGTTTTAGACAACTTGAGGATCAACATGACAATTTAATTTTTGCTTTCATAGAAAACCAGAGAAAGGCATTGACTACCTGTTGACCCACCAAGTATTGGAGGACAACTCTGAAGTTGTGGCAAAGTTTCTGCTGTCAGAACCAGGAATCAGTAAGCAGAAACTGGGGGAGTACCTTGGCAATCTGCAAAATGATTTTAATATGGAAGTCTTGAAGTGAGTCCAGAAGTCATGCAACTTGTGTTATAATATGGTGGCATAAACTTATGCCCATACTGTATCATCTTGGATTCTCATAATATTTTTTTGGGATTGTTGTAAATTTAAGTGAACTTGCAGATGTACAAGACTGGGATCTATAATCTTCCCTCAGGTTTCACAAGCATATAGATAATAAAAGTAATCTTTATTCAGCTTTATTAGGCTGGCTGGCTGTGTACATACATGTATAAGCTTGCAGTGGGTGACCAAAAAATGAGCAGCTTGTGTCAACTTGCATGCAGATTTGAGCTATACAGGGATGTAGCTAGGGAAAAAAAGCATGCAGGTTTAGAATATTGAACTCAGCTGGCTATAGTATGAAGGCACTCTGTTCTATGCCCCTTATCAGGCAATTGCAGGCCATGGCGATATGGTGTTCCTGAGCTGGCTAAATTTGCAAGCAACATCCCTGGCTATATGAAAGCCATTTTGCAAGTCCACAAAAGAGGGTGGTCAAACAAAATGCAAGTCAAACACTGAGTTTTCTGTGAGTTTTGACTACATTTAGGCCTGAACCAAGCTCTTCAGTTGATTTTTGGTGGCCAAAATTAAACCCTTGGTTAATGATGTGTTGAGAGTGTTACTGTGACATATGATTAATTTTTGTTGTCTCACAGGGCTCAAAGATATTTAGATGTGTCTGGTGTTGTTTTACAGATGTTTTGTTGAGAATCTTGACTTCACTGGCATGGAAGTTGATGAAGCCTTGAGGTTATTTCAGACTGAGTTCAGACTACCTGTAAGTTGATCAGTCATTTTACCCATTCTGCTTGTATTACTGTCCATATATATCTTCAGTCTGATGTCCGTACTTTACTTTTTGTGGAGGTTTGGGTTTTTACATAATTACTGGAGAAATTAAATATTGAATGGAGCAATATTATTCTAACCCTATCTAAGTATGCAGTATGTTTGCTATATTATGTGTGTAATATGTAATGTAAGTGACTGATTTCTATTCAATATCAATGTCTTATCAGGGTGAAGCTCAGAAAATTGAAAGGATCATGGAGGTAGGGAATGAGAGAGTACAATTACATTAAAAGTATTATTTTCCTCTCTATGTCATCTGCCTGTTCACCTATTTGGGCATTGTGTCTATTGAAAGCTTTATGCTAATCTTTGGGCCAATTCCAACAGGCTTTTGCAGAGCAGTACATATCTTGCCACCCAACAAATGAACCAGGAGCACAAGATGCCATCCTTGTCTTGGCTTTTGCTATAGTGATGCTGAATGTGGATCTTCACAGCCCCAATGTCAAGAACAGAATGACAGAGAAAGATTTCATTCGAAACTTGAAAGGTAAGGGAGCTATGTTCACTGTATATTATCAAATTAATGTCAGACCTGTGATCTACATTATTTTGTGGTAGTTTGAGGTTACACCAACGTTGGAGGTTGTGTATGAGTTGTTTGTAGTTTTTCACATTTTTTTGTTTATTACAATCTAAACCTTAGGAACCAACAATGGAGGTGATTTTCCCACACAGAGTTTGCTTGAGATATATGGCCGCATCAAGAAGGTTTGTATGGGATCCAGAAGACAAGATTATCACAGCCTAGTAACCTTATTATGCTTCTGCCATCAACCACATCTTGAATAAAAAACACATTGCCATACAAAACCACCTAGGGTAAATTACAAAAATTCCATCATGATACAAAAGTGGTCCTCTTACTAGACTGAGAGAGTTTGTGAGTATAATAGTGTGGTTGTAAGATACTCCACATTCTAACCAATACCTTTCTTGTTTGAACAGAAATCTTTCAACCCTGGCAAGGATCACATGGGTGATATTGAGAAACTAGGAAAGAAGATTGTTGGAAAATGCCCTTGGACAGTAAGAGTATACGAGTCTAAGTTGGGGTGGGGGGACATTGGTATAAGATTTTTACTTCACCAAAGGATTATTTGGGAAAGACAATAAACTTATGATGCATGACAAAGAGGCAGGCGAGGGGCTTACTATTCCATGCTTTCAGTCTTATCTTTTTGCACACCCTTTGTCCAGATTTTAGGAGTTTACTTTGAGTTTTTTTAGTGTTGTACCTTGGACACACAGCCTTTGTCCAGATTTTAGGATTTTGCTTTGACTTGATTACTGTTGTACCTATTGCCTGACTTGTGATTCCTTCTTATACTTGTCTAGACATTGGTGGCTTTTCACAGACAACTCAGAATGCTGACTCCAATATATGAAGTGAGAGACCCCAATAAAAAAGAAAAGCCTCACCCAAGGATTGTGTTGCTCTTCAATGACATGTTTGTGGTGTGTATGTGGTTTCAATAACAATATTAAGTGAATTGGAATTGACTTTTATGACACTGTAGTCACAGAGGCCCCCCCAAAAAACAAACAAACAAACAAAACAATAAACAACAACAACAACAAAACAAAACTCTTTTAACCAACCAGAAACCAAAAGTGGTTAAATGCC
Source organism: Plumapathes pennacea (assembly GCA_964036295.1). NCBI lineage: Eukaryota > Metazoa > Cnidaria > Anthozoa > Antipatharia > Myriopathidae > Plumapathes > Plumapathes pennacea. The sequence continues at coordinate 1,470,814 of OZ038465.1, read as the reverse complement.
AAGTTTCACTTTCAACAAGAGAGGTGAATCAGTATTTATTTGAACACATGACCATCTGGCTAAAAACTTTACAAGTGGGGTTGATTTTACTGATTTTAGCTTGCATTTCTACAATATTAAACAAAATAAAATTAAGAAATATTTTTCAATATTTTTTCAGATGTTCTCATCCAATCATTCATTGATTATTATTTTTGTGTTATCTTCAGAAATTGAAATGTTAAACTGTAGGCTTGTTGGTTTATTTGTTTGCAATATTTTCTTCAGATCACAAAAGAGCGAGGAAAGGCAGGGCAAAGACAGAGCCTTCACTACTACGCCTTCAAGGCATCATTCTCTCTCTGTGGTGTGAAAGTTTCAACCTACAGTAATGACTGTAAGTCTGTCATGAAATAGTTCATTTTAGTTTGATTTTAATTGTATGTGATAACCACCTAATTTAGGAGTTCCAAATTAAACATACTTATTGGCAGCAATGATACTGATAATATTCTACACATTTTAACTAAACAAACACCCCTGAGAAACATGGTACATGCATTTGTATCTTTGTTGCTTTCTTTCCTCATACAGGGCATTTCTTCTTTTATTCCTTTTAGATTACTGCTATGGTATTCAGTTGTATTCTAAGTTGGACAGCAAGGTACTGCCAAGTGTGTTCTGGTGCTATAATCTTTCTCATATTATTATTATTATATACCAACACCTTGTCTTTTTTGATAGATAGACTGCATCAATGAAAGGTTTGATTAGTTGACATTTAAGGAACCTTATTTGTATACCTTTCTCAGAGGCAATATTATTAAGGGTTGATGTTCAATTTGTAGACCTGCATTCAACATGCCATGCTTGAATGTTTTCAGCATATTTACAGATATCCCCTCCTCTTGTTGTTATAGTCTACAATATTATTTGAACACTAGCTGTTACGTCAAACAAAGCAGGTCAACACCAGCTCAAGTGGTTGTATTTTATATGATAGGTTCTGGTGAACCTCAATTGCAAAGATGAAGATACTAGGAAGGTGTTTGTGGATGAGCTATTAGAGTGTATTGAAGAGGTAAAAAGGTTTGAATAACTAATGGAAATACAACTTGATCTTCTGACCTCACACTATAACATGCAGGTAGAGTTTATAGAAGTTATAATCCTCAATAGTTAAATAATAGAGTTTATTATATAGACACGAGTGTTTTACTGGAAAATATACCATGTGAAAAATCCATACGAAACTACATCCGGGACCCGAGTGGCGTATTTTCCATATCCTCACTAGTAAGAATATCGTTTGTGTCATTTTCCTCTTTTGCACGGTTGTTTGTGCAATTTCTCGTAAAACACTTTTGTCTAATATAGTAAAAAGAATTTTTTTTATTATTATTATTTAAACAATATTTGAGCGTTACATTTGCTCCAGGAGCTAAAGCTCATCGAGGGAGCTTATGTGAAAAAGAAAATTACACGGCGGTTTGAAGATATGGATTTTATTTTCTCGTGGTAAAAACAATATTTTACTCACTCGCTCAAAATATTGTTTGTACCACTCGAAAATAAAATTCATATCTTCGCGCCACCGTGTAATATCCTCTATATATTTGACCACTCTTATGGTTACCATGGCAACTGTTTTCACATTATGGGGCTCATGAATTATTGGTGTTACTACAAAGCTGCATTACCATATTTGGTGAAAACTGCTGACTTCTTTTTTCCAGACAAATGCAATGGAAAGTGACAGGATAAGTAAGTAAAATTCATTTTTTTATGAAGGATCTTTGCCAAGATTAGGCTGTCACAAGATTAAACCACTGAATACATGAATAATATTATGTTTTAACAGCTACAGAGAAACGGAGGCAGCTTGGAACCCACTTTGCTCGAGCTGGATCAGATAGAGTATCCCTCACTCTACCCAAGAAAGAGAAACAATTCTTGCCATCACTGGACACCATCAGCTTGATTGACACTTCTGGCTCTATTGATTCACTGGAATGTAGCAGCGAACTGATGACATCCAAGCATCTCTCCAACTCAATGCTGGACATCTCTGGAGGAGGTGGGTGGTGGGATAGAGCTCTCCACAAAATATGTCCTTCAACACAGAAAGTCAGCAAACACAAAACCACCAAACTGTGTACATTCCTTGTTTCTCAGATGGCCTCCTCTACCCCCCAGAAGGACTTGGGAAGCGAAGTAGCAGTGTCACATCTCTGGACAGTGTCTTTGTTGATGCTGTAAGTATCAAGAGTATTTGGAACTGTCCAGCAGAATTCAGCTGCTATAAAACAATAGTAATATTATTTTTACATATTCATACATTTTATTATTGTTATGTGATCATGTGTAAAATTACCCACACTAACCTAATACCAGGTGTGTATACATAGTGGTGAAGGGATTTACCATAATTATCTAACCAAAAGTCTAACCAAACTAATCATTTAACACAAAAGTTAGACATAGCGAACCCAGGAGGAAAAGCAAAAAAGAAGAAAAAAGACAAAGACACAGGGAAAAAGATGTTAAGGGGCTACAGGTCACTGTTCAGCCTGCACGCCAAACCAATGTGAGTATGAAGAAGTAACATCATTGCACAGAGCACCAAGAAGGGATAGAGCACCTGCACAAGCTGTGAACTATCTAGAGTGAGATATGTTATACAGGTGATGTGATGTTTGTTATTACCTACAAGAGGCAAGTTAGAGTGTAACATGTTTTGTCGGAGGTCAGTGTACCTTGACCTATAATACTTTGACCTAACCCATAATACCTTATTTATTCTGATGAAGGGCTCATACTGCAGACTACTAGCACATTAATTTTGGCATTCAGCACATCCATATGAGTCACTTTGAACATTGTTCACTTTCTACAGGTACTTTCTACCACGTGGCCACATTAGTTTGTTGAGAGCTAAGCAAGCTTACCATGTATTAATAATTATGATTTATTCTATTTTGTTTTAACCTTTTCTTGAATCATTTAGGCTGTCATAAACATCCAATCATACATTACTGTTGATAATGTGACCTATTCCTGGTCATGAATCACAAATAATTCTAAGTGATATGATGTTATGTTGCACACTAATATTGTACAGAGCACCAAGAAGAGAATAGAGCACCTGCACAAGCTGTAAATTATCTAGAGTGAGATTTGTTATACATGTGATATGATGCTAGTTATAAATTATTTATGAATTTTCTGAAAATTATGGTGAGTTTTATTTGATTGTTTGAAAAAATCTATCTGACAAGGCTTTCAAAAATTTCTTCCTACTGAACTCTTATTGGCTCTATGTCAATAGGATGTGTCTGGAGCTTCAAATTTCTCTAACTTTCAGTTTAGCCACCAGTGACTTGAAATTTTGCACACACTGTCACATCTTGCAACACAGTTTTTGAATTGCTTTCTTGATTTTCAGAACGGTAACAAAGGAAGTTCATCTGACATAATGCAATCCATGCCAAATCTGCACAAGAAGAGTCTATTTGGCAAGTGGAGACGCCGTGACACCAGTCGCAGCATGGGAAAACCATCACCAAACCCAAGCCCTCTTCTCTGACATTGCCCACACAGATCTCATGGTCAGGGGATTAATTTGCCAATCTGTTAAACAACTTGTGGAACTACAAACGTCAAACTTCACATGAGTTGATACTCAAATACAATGTAAATTAGCTCAAACAGTGGCTTTAGCTCATTTATGTATTCAACTCATGTGAAGTTTGATGTTTGAAACAGATCTAACAAGGAAGGACCAGATTAGACAAACAGTATTACAGTTGTATTTTTTGGGGGTTATAAGGGTTAAAAGCATTCTTTTTCTGGTTTTTGTAGTATTTTAGAGTTGACCAAGAAGTTCATCCTTTGTTTAGTTCCTGGTCATTCTATTTTCAGTGTTAATATAATTATGGATCAGTGGACCAGTCCTCCACAAACCAATTTCCTCTCAATTTACATAAGTACCAAACCCTGCACAATTTTCATATTATTGAGCATCAATGTGCTGATCATGTTCTGAAATTTTATTTTGACTTAATATTGTTTACTTGAATAACATGGAAATGTTGTGGACTGGGCTGACCAACAAAGTATTTATTTTCCAGTAATTATAGGAATGATTACAATGTTTGATATAACAGAAGTATAAGTTTAATCTTAGAACGTCCAGGAAATTCAGAGGGGAAACTTGCCAGGAATTTACAAATATTACTTGCCATTAGGGTTTACTATGTTGCGTAGAGCAATACTGTTGATATATTTTTTGTGTACCAATCCAGGACTGCCCAGCCAGACAACACCAGAAGTATTACAAAAATTTCAGGCAAGAGATGAGCCTCCTGTTTCTTTTTTCAAAAAGTTCATTCTGTCATTCACCAGTGAATCAGGTGGAGTCAACATGTTTGCATTGCCAGTGGCCCTGTCAATAGAACTATCTTGTCATTATTAGTCTTTGCGTGAGAGGAGTGAGAGTAAAACTGGCTGTGTAAAAAGATACTTCATGAACAACGTGAATGTTTCAAAGGAGATTTAGATTTTCCAAGGTTTGGTCCCAGGCATTGCACGGGCCAGAGATAATGTAATTTGCCATTTCTGAAATGCCTGGGCCAATTCAATAAACATCCACATATGTATTTTACAAGTTGGACCATTATTCTAACACCACGAAATGGACTCTAATCTAACAAAGGCTGTAGAGTATTACAGATAAAGCTCCCCAGTGCACAACCACATCATTATTTGGCCATTGTATTGGATTAAAGTGTGTTTTAATGTGTGGAGAAATTGGTCTGACTTGTAAAATACTTGTAAATGCTTTATTGAATTGGCCCCTGGTGTGAAACCCTGCTTACAAAAGTTACTGTAGTAGTTTCACTTGTATGTTCATTTTGAAACTAATTTTTTGTAAGAAAGGTTTCACTCTGGGCCTTACTTTACAAAGGAGACAACCTGGCTCTCACAAATACAGGCCTTTTAAATGTAGATTTTGAAACACTGACCTTGGAACAGGGTATGGGCAATCCATTCACTCCCTTCATCCATTTAATGGTTGTCCAGATGAAAGCTGACAAAGCATCTAATTCCCACCAGAGTGTACATCACTTATAAATTTTCCTTCGGTCAGTAGAGATAACATTATACAGTATTATAGTTGCTTCAGGTAAAATTCATCAGCATACATTAAATTGATTATTCATTAATATGTAAGACAGCATTAATGTCTTGCTGTTCACAAAAGGGCAGAATTATATCACTGGAATATGCTTGCATGGCAAGTGATAGTTTTAAATAAGGGGATTATAGGCAAAGTTAAATAACAATATTTTTGGTTAGACATAGACTTCTACTTAGATTTTGGTACTTTTTATGCAGAATATTGATCACAGCTTAACTGTGTTTCAAGTTATCAAGGCTTTTGCAAACCTGCTGCGAGATCAATATTTAGTTTTTATTAACTGAACAAAACAATACATAAAAACTTTGCAATCATGGTTAAATTAAAAGGTGCTAAAACTTATTTTTGTTTACTATAAAAATTATTATTGAACAGGCTGGTTGGGTACTAATCCTTTCACTTCAGTCTGGGAGAGAACTTGAGTATTGAAATTGGACAATGCCTTACAACACATTAAGTAGTGCCACTGGAAACCAGTAACTGATGCAGTATAGTATCAGAATCTATGTTACACTGTATGTACAAGCATGCAAAGTTATTTCAAGGTGCCCATTTTCAGCCCATGTGTCTAACATCATTCTCCAAGGCATAGATCTTTGCCTTGAGGCTGTGGAGTTCTCCAACAAGTTTCTTAGATCTTCCAGCTGTTCTTCTGACATTGTGAAGGACTTCTTCGTCATAATCATCACCAATGTTAACTGTAACCTGTGCGATGAAGGTACTTTAGTTTTGTTTGAGCAATCACATTTTCTGCTGCAGTTATTTTGTAGCCTGCGAAAACAGACAGATTTTCCACCTGTTGTTTTGCGAGACTGAAAAATATGCTAAATTTTCAGAGTTTTTACTAGAAGAGTTATTTTTCAGCCCTTGCAAAGCAATACACAGAAAATCATTTTTTTTCCTCAGGCTAGCAGTTATGCCCCTCAACTACATGCCCTGGGCCTTGTCTTGTGTATGAGCCCCACTTAATTCTTACCTTATACAGCTGTTTCTCAACTGTCTTCAGCTTTTCCCTCAGCATCTTGACATCTGTTTTAAAGCCCTCAACTTCTAAAGCCCTGCGTTTTTCCAAACTTTCATATCTAGCATTCATAAGACTAAGCCGCTTGGTCAGTTTCTCTGTACGCTCTTTGAAGATCTCTTTACTGACATCAGTTTGCTCTCTGATTTGTGACAACTCATCCTCCAAACCAATGCATTGTTCCCTGTACATTTCAGCCAATTTGCTGGACTGGTCAGCTTGATTCTTTAACGATTGCACCACATGTACTTGGGCCTGTCGTGGTTCCAGATTTTCACCTGATAATTCCAGTGTGCTTATGCCGGAAACATCAACTTGTTCGTGCAAACGATCTATTTCTTGGATCAGTCGGTCCTGCTCCACCATCCAGTGTCTTTCACGAGCGCGCAGATCATACTTCAGTTCTAGGAAATCCTTAGTGCTATCATACAAGAGATCATGTGTTTTATGTAGTTTTTCCTGCAGGGTTTTTATTTTCTCTTCATCCCGCTCCCTCTGGGCATGTTGTTCCTCCAGGCGGACTCTGCGATCTTCCAGGAGAGCCTCAATTTGCTGCTTTGATAGCTTAGTTTGTTCTTCCAATTGAGCTTGGAGTGATTCGATCTGCAACAACAGTGTTTGACTGTCTTGAGTTCTAGCTGGACTGTTACCTGGACGGATATTTCCAGATGTATCCACTGCAACCAGTGAAAGAAAATAATAGAAATCACTTCATTGTCAATTTCCCATATATCATCTGAAACAAACAAATTAAATTAACATGTACCACATAATTACCAATGAAAACACATGTTACACATACACTGTACAATCCCATCTGTAAGCATTTTAGCCTGAAATACAGGTCTGAATTAGGGTTGAAAAATCGTTTTTGTTGGTCTGGAATAGGGTACTAAAGAAGGTTTTTAGAAACCCTGACAGCACATTTCCACCCAAAATAAGGAGTACCAATGTGCCAGCCAGTGAGAGTACTATTAAAACTAAACTCACTCTAGGGAAAGTACCTCTTTTATGACCTCCTGGTCCTCGACCCGCTATATTAGCTTTTCGCTTCTCCCCAACTCCGGGAGAACTGATTCGATTCGACTTGTATTGTGTGACCACGGCTCTGGCAGGGGGCTGCCGGTGGAAGTACGTAATCTCAGACTCCGTTGCAGCAGAGAGACTCAGCAAATGTTGGATCTTCTTGCGATCCTCGAGCTCGCGGATTTTTAACCTGTCGTTTTCCGCATAGAGCCGCAAAACATGTTCTCTTTCTTGGAAAAGGTAGACTTGCATGTCACTCAAAGCTTTCTGTAATTCGGCGATCTCTTCTTCCCTCTGTCTTAACTCCCACTGACTCTTGTGCTGTCAAAGAAATGAAATCAAAATTACCCAAATATATGGAAAGCGCTCAAATCAGCGTGGTTTTATACTCACTTGTTCTTCGTAAGTGCATTTGTACTGCTCGAGTTTCTTGACCATTTCCTCGTGTTCGCCATCATATTCGGCAATTTTCCTTCTGTAGTACTCCAAAAGTTCTTTAGAAGGTCTCAAGTGTCCTAGTCTTTCGTTTACGGTAGGTAGGGGAGACGAATCTCTAAGAGGTGGACTATTAGCCCCTGAAGCCATTTTCAAACAGTCCCAGTGAAACGAACTTTCTATCAAGTACTTTATGTAATACAGCATATAACGAATCAGAAACCGGCGAATCGATGACCGCGGCGGGCGCACCATTCACAAGCGTTGTCAGCAGATTTAATAAACTCCGGCCTATGTATTCCGCAGGGTCGGATCTAGGATTTTGAAAGAGGGGGTGGCTGGGGGCTGAGTATTGGTGTTCGAGCGCCAGAGGCGCGAGCCACTGGGGGGGGGGGGGGGGGGGTGGTCATGCTCCCCCCCGGGAAATTTTGAAATCAAGATTCTCTGAAATGGCACTTCCCGCGTTTTGAGACCACTTTCGAGCACAGTTAAGAGTCCGAACACAAGAAAGCGATCTCTCCGCCTCCGTGCTCCCCATACCAGAATTGACCGACTCACGTAAGAGAAAATCAAATAGTATATTTTTATCACTGGTTTAACTAGAAAACAAAATTACATATATTAAGACACATGTCCAGATTGATTATTTTTTTATTTTATTTTATTTCAAAATATCCAAAATTCTCCCCCCCCCCCCCCCCCCACTCTTTTTTTGCCACTTCAGAGGGGGGTGGCTAGCCACCCAATCAGCCCCTGACTCCGGCATTTCGCTATTAGAGATATTGAGTGGAGCATTTGTACCTTTGGGTTTGGCAACCCCATTCTAAGCAGCCCGGACAATCAATCCATGTTTTACTCTCTCATACCAAAATTTCTGTCAACCTGTACTTTGACCAGCTTTTCCTGGCTGCCTTTTATAGTCAGTTCTAATAATCACGTCATCATCGCTCTCGGTAACCTTAGTCTCAGTTTTATTAAGCGGCTGATATAGTATATATATCACTAATCGTTGTTAATTGTCGGAAACAGCGGCCAAAGTTTAAAAGTCTTCTTGGGGAGGGACGTAGATTTTCGCCCACCCGATTTAAAAGTCGTTCGCTTCCGCATGCAGCGTCAGTGATTCGGCCAGACCTATTTGCATAATGAGTTTGGGAACTTGTAGCAACCACACCCCCCTCCCCTTTAGTGTGTAGGTTTGCGTGTGTCTCTGCATGAGAGAGTCCCAGGGAATGATAGTATGACTTCCTCGAACTAGAGAAGATATTTCCTGACGAAGGTCACGCAAACAAGCGGGTTCCGCCTCCATGTGAACGTCACATTCACACGAACTCTCATCGACCAATCCGGTTGGAGGAAATACTCACGTGACCGATAGCATAAATAGTCGGTGAATCGATTGATAGCTGAGATGATTAGTCCATTTTAAAAATGGCGTTGGTCGGGAAATGTGAATCTTTTGTTTTGTAATGCGTTGTGGCGTCCAGAGCCCACTCCAGCAATGGCGGACGACGAACAGGAGTTTGTCTTCATTCCTCCCCCAGAAGCTCCCGTGTTTGAACCAACGGAAGAGGAATTCCAGGATCCTTTGGCTTATATTGCTAAGATAAGACCGTACGCAGAGAAAGTCGGCCTCTGCAAGATTCGACCTCCTCCGGTTAGCATCAGCTTCAGAACGCCTGTCTGTTTTGAGTTCTTGATGGCATCATTTTTAATTGCCACTGTTTTGCTTTAGGAATGGCAGCCACCGTTTTCAGTGGACGTAGAGAATTTCAAATTCACGCCAAGAGTACAGCGTCTCAATGAACTCGAGGTGAAGACACGATATTCGTCCCCATTTTTTCGGACAACTGTTTTCTGTTAGTGTAGAAAGAAATCTTTCTCTCAGCTCACGTGCAAAAGGTAGATGTTAGTTGTTCCCTTTAACTACTGTATTTTCGGTTGAGAAAGTCAAACTTCAGACTACTTTTTCGGGACTTCACTTTTTTGTTGGTGAAAAGCAGAGACTGAGGGAAAATGAAGCACACCACCAGTGTCCCTCCCAATTTTTTTCTCCTTGGTGTCGAAATTCCTAATTTTCCCCACTTCCCTTTTTTTCAGGCAAGAACAAGAGTGAAGTTGAATTTCTTAGACAACCTTGCCAAGTTTTGGGAGCTTCAGGTAAACTAAAATGTGACAACTTTTCTTCTTTTCCACTGGTTTTGAAATCCATTGGCAGCCATATTTGCTTATTTGGAATTCTTAATATATTTCATCGTACTTAACTGGTCTTCTCATTAACTCATTCATTTAACAGGGCACGTCCTTCAAGATCCCTATTGTAGAAAGGAAGAGTTTGGATCTTTTTCGATTGTACAAGGTATGAAATCTCGTTTCTTGTCGATGTTCGGTCATACCAAGTCAACGGATAGCAACAAACACTTTTCTTCCCAGGGTTTTCTCGCCAGATTCAGTTTATAGTGCAATAGAATCTGGCCTGAAAGGCTAAAAGTTCTTCAACTGTTGCTAATTTAGCGGACCAGACAAGCTGCAAAATGAACCATTTCCACATCGTGTGGTTTCGACGTCTCTTGGTTTCAAGTCATTGTTTAATATTTTGAAAGAAAAACTCTTTGTGTCAGCCATGTGGATTGTCAATTTAAATGGCACATTTGGGCCCTATATAGCAACAGCAGATGTTGTTTAGTATCCCTTGGGCATGCAAGTATTCACTCGCGTTGGTTTTCCGATTATCTAATCAGAAAGTGAGACTTTACTCCGAAAGTCCTCGTATTTTATACTAATTTTATGACTCGAAGTATGTCTCAACACAGCAAAGAACTGAAAGACATTTTGCATGTAAAGTGGTTTTGCCACTTTGGTTTCATGGGCAAAGGTTTCTTGGTGAAAAAGTTCTGTTTATCAGTGATCAAGCATAATTATTATTTTTAGTGTATGAGATCCTAAAAACAACTAGCATTCACAGGGGGCACTGTTCTTAAATAATGGGAAGATATAAAGTAAGGGATGGCAGATGGTACCTAGAATATCGTAGGTCTCAGAAAGTTTTGGTCTGATCTCAGAACCTCTGCAGCTTTTTTGTTGAGTCTCGGAGTCTTGTTGTTGTTGTTGTTGTTTTTTTTTTTGTTTCTTCCTCTGTCGGAGTGGTTAAAGTCTCGTTCTCAGATTTTTAAACAAGAGTCTTGGTGAGTCTTGGATTTTACCATTCTCCACTCCTAAAGTAACCACAAGAATGGAAAAAATCTGGTTTAGAGTTACAGCACAGTGCACATAAATTTCAACATGATCACATACAGTTCATGCTTTGCTGCAATGGCCTGAGTTGATACAGATTTAGCCAGAATAAATCCATTTGCATGCAGCAGTATGACCTGCAGATGGGAGAAAAATCCTGACTTATCCAGACATATTTGGCCATTTGTCAGCCTTCTGTAATATAGACACTGCATCTGCTGGTTTGACCTGTCATCAGGTTTATGACTGGCAACCTGGAAATTTTCATTTCAGACACATTGTATGATGTGTGTCTGAAAATACTGGCACATGTATTTCTGTTTTATATTGGTTTCTAATTTTTTTCTTTACTTCATTCAAAGTGAATTATTGTAGGTTTCATGATCTCTGCTCCCACTAATAGTGACTACAGCTTGTGCTGAGAGGGCTGGTTTTAATGAGACAGTGTAGTCTTTGTGGCAAAATCTGCTAGTCAGCATCAATAATATTCACAGCACAAGTCAATGAAATACAGACATATATATATATATATATATATATTATGATATATATATATATATATATAAAAATTATGACCCTGACTGTAACCCTATTCCTAAGCCTAACCATAAACTATTAGCCAAACACTGTTATCCAGCTGCAATATTGGTGGTTAATTATCATTCAAGGTCACAAATTTGCACGTTGGGGCCACATATTTGCTCATGCAGGCTAGGTATTTGCTTGTCTGGTTGTTCCTTGTATGGAATATGTAGTTAAATTTTGTCTTGTCTTGGAAAATTTCTGAAGCATTACCTCACATTTTGTTCAACAAGAGATTAACTGATTCTTTTATTTATTAACTTGGATCTTCTCTATCAGTCTGTTGCTACAGACGTATTGTACAGTACCAAGAACAGCTGACAAAACTTTGAATTCTTACTATTTCACTAAATTACACTTTCCTCTTTGATATTTTAAAGAGTTTGATGATTAGGGTGAAGGGGTCATAAGGCTTACAACCCTATTGTTTGACTAAAACTTGAATCAGCTTCTTTCAGGCTGATAGCAGCCTTCTGCTTAACCAACATGACATAGCAAACTATTCCACTGGCCCAGCATATTTCTAGCCCTAAATTGCTGGTGAGCTGTGTAAAACTTTCTGTTTCCTGACTGAATTTTTAATGAGATATTAAGGAAATTCTGGTATTTCTGGAATTTCAGTTTTTAGTCATTAGTGGGTTTTCACTGTACTAGAACAAAAACAAAAACACAAAGTGCATTGTTGTGTGACTTTCAAATCAATCAAATCAGAGTTTAGTTGGGTATCAGTATAATACCCTGGTGCATGGCTTCCTACAATGGAGAAAGTTATTAATAAGAAGTGACACTTTATTTTAGGTACTAGTTTAAATCCAAAGAAAACACTTTGTTGCCTGAGTGTGCTTTGGCTTCCACAGTTGATGTGACACAGTTTAAGTTATGATACAAATGTATCATGTATGTTAATTGTCCATATTTCTTGTTCATTTATTTTTTTGTTTGCTGTTTCAGACTGTTCATGGAGAAGGCGGTTTTGAGTACGTAACAAGGAAAAAGAAATGGTCCAATGTGGCAAGAAAAGTAGGAAAAGTTTCTTGGTGTCATTTGAAATGTTTTTCTAAGAGACCGTGTATTCAGTCAGAGAATAAATCTCTACTCTGTGACAAGTTAGATCTACAGTAATTCAAACTTTGAACATCTATGCATGTTCAATTTAACACTTGGAAGTAAACAAGTTGTTGTTTGATGTGGAATATATCATCGTACGTTTGATGTAGATATTCCGAATCCTGTCAAAATGTGTTGGTCGACATTGTGTTTGTGCTGACAGCAAACACTTGAAATTGTTTGATAGACATATTCATGGTTTAGACTAGGCTTTGTTTGAACTGACTTTTAAGCAACAAATAGTATAGTAAATGAGCATTGATGTGTTAGTTACATGTAATGTTAGGATTTATCAGTTATTGAATAGTGCTTGATGTTTCTTTCAGATGGGGTATATTTTGGGAAAGTCTGCTCCAAGTCTGTTACGAATGAACTATGAAAAGTATCTATACCCATATGACATCTTCCAGGCTGGTGCTTTTACAGGAGAACCTCCTCCGGTATGTGATGTTATGTGTATTGTGTTGTACCTAGTCCAATTTCCACAGTCAAATAAGTCAATTTTAGATCAAAGTTCTGCAACAATTTGGTTGGGATGTTTTTCTCCTGAGCATTTATTTTGAACACCTGAAATAGAAAGAGTGTAACAAATAATATTAGGAAGGCCAAGTTTGTGTAGCATTGAAATATAACTTTTTGTGGCATGCACTTTTCTGTGTTTCCTCTGTTAGCCGGCTGAAGAAAAGAAGCAGGAGAAAGATAAAGACTACACACCAAATGGTGCAAGCACTAACACTACCTACCAGGTGTCCAGGAAATCAAAGAGGGCACGGCTGGAGGAGGTACATTACGTAAGCAAATTTACACATTACTATTACTTATATACATATGATAATAATATCAACTCATTTACATTTTTTGTAGCCAGAAATAAGGCTTTGATTCATGGTTTGTTTTATGATTACCCATTTTACTTCAGCCTGAAACTATTGACTACAACACAAACCCTGAACTAAGGAAGCTTAAGTTCCTGGCTCCAGGGCCCAAGATGGTTGGTCTGCAGGTGGTGTCTCCAGATGCTGTCGTCAAAGAAGGTAATCTGAAGTTTCAAAAAGTTTTCGGAGTAAGGCCCGGTTCAGACGCCGCTCCTGACATGCGCCAAACCTAATGCTTGAATTAAGTACGGCAGAAGAGCGGTGTCTGAATCAATTAGGTTCGGCATATTTGAATTAGGTACGGCAGCGGTATTAGGTTCGACTGACGCTGTCGCATAATCCGACCTGGGAGCGACGTTGATTCAGACGCCGCTCTTCACATGTGCCGTACCTATTGCATGAACTATTTTAAATTTTTTGAATTAAAAACATGTATCCTTAAACATAAGCACTATTGTGTATTTGGTGCAGCAGGAAAAGTTTGCCGTTTGAATCAACAGTTGCTCCTATGTCAAACCAGGCTCGAATCTATTACTATTAGGTTCGGCGCATGTCAGGAGCGGTGTCTGAACCGGGCCTAACTTTTTGACTTGAGTTTTAGTAGGATTGGTAAAAGATGGGTCAAATACATTTTGAACAACCTTTCCACTTTTAATTAAAGCTGAGATTATTTTCAGAACCAAAATATGAGGGCACTGGAGACACCAGCTCTCCATTTGTGAGTGTTGCTACTCCGAAAGTGGAGTCCACCTCTCCCAAGAAGGTGGAAGTGGAAGCTACTGTGTCTCCAGCAAAGCAGTCCAGGATGTCTGGTATGGTAAAACAATCAACTGCATCCCCAAGCAAGAGAAGTTCTAAGCAAAAAGATAATGGGAAACTGAAGATGGAGAATATTCAGATGGACAAAGAACCTGAACTTACCAGGAGGAGGCCTGTGAGACAGTCAAGTCGGTCAAAGTACTATGAAGAGGCTCAGGTACGGTGGGGCTGCTCATCAAAATGTTTACACTGCGTGGACTGACAGTTACGTTAACTTTGTTTGGATAGGCCAATGCTTTGATACAGTACAATGGATCAATTTTGCTGTGTATTAAAACTTTGACCGGGGCCCCAAAGTTCCTAAGGACCCTAAAGTCCCTTGGCACATTTTTTAGTCTAATTAACTTGCAAATTTACAAAGACATGAACTCCACTCGACAATGTGAGCAGTGCTACCAGAATGTACTCACTGAGAAACAGCTTCCTTTCAAGTGCTTTCATCCAACTGTTTAGGAGTTCTAATTTTTAGGTTGAGTTTTTTGGGTTATGCTTCACTTTTAATAGCTCCAATGCCACATTGCTGTTGCTGGAAGTGCATGAGAGTATTGTGATAACTTTCCTGATAAGTGCTGATGTTTGTGTCTTCACAGCAAGATGAATATGTATGCCAGGTGTGCAGTAAGGGCCACTCTGAAGAGTGCATGTTGTTGTGCGATGGCTGTGACGACAGTTACCACACGTATTGCCTTATTCCACCGCTGTCCTCGGTTCCCAAGGGAGACTGGAGATGCCCTCGCTGTGTCGCAGAGGTTTGTTACATTTTGCTTCTTCATTCCATGTGACTTCAAATAAAGTTTGTTTGATTGTCTTTCTCATATCTTCCTGTTCACAAGAATAAGTCCTAAATTACAATAAATTACCATATTATGAGTGCCAGTACACCGCTTTTCTACTTTGGTCTGTGTTTGTGACCCTTGTTGGCCTGCATTGTGTCCACTTGTTAACTTTAGTGTCTTGTCTCTTTTATTGCATTTAGGAATGTAACAAGCCTCAAGAAGCATTTGGTTTTGAACAAGCCAAGAGGGAGTATTCACTGCAATCATTTGGAGAAAAAGCTGACAGTTTCAAGAAGAACTACTTTAAAATGCCTCCAGAGGTAACATGGACCAGTAAATGGACCAGTAAAGTTTAGCAAACAGTAGCTGTTTGGCTTTGCTACCTGAACACTCAAGTTTAGTAGCAAGAACAGCCAAACTTAAAAAAAAATGTACCGCTGCTTTAGTTCACAGCTTCAAGCTACATGTAATAGGGTCCTTGGGTAGTCTGCATGATAATGCGTCCATATGTATACTTTCATCAGTAACAAATTCTTCCTGGCAAGCTTTCCACATACAGGCTAAAAGAGCTTTCCAACAGCAAATGTTCTTTGTTTTGATATGTGTAGGAAGTTCCAACAGAGGTTGCAGAGAAAGAGTTCTGGAGGCTTGTTTCTTCTTTGGAGGAAGAGGTCAGTATTAACGGTTTGGAATACTCTCAGCTCTCGTTATAAAAAGATGTGCCCTGCTGATAGACAGATATTTTGAGGAGAAAGGAAAATAAGAGAACTAATGTGTTTAACAAGCTAGCATGATGATAAGCAATTTTTGGTGTGCTGAACTTCTTAGCGATGCACTTATGCTAAGACACCTGAAGAATGTGATTACTCTGTCTTTCTGTTCTGTAACTCTTCAAAACTCTCATCAGTTCCTGTGGGTATTTAAGTTTCACTTTGTTTTGTGTTACAGGTCACTGTGGAGTATGGTGCTGATCTTCACACAGTGAACCATGGAAGTGGTTTTCCTCGGAAATGTAATGCAGTAACAAGTGAAGAGGAGGTGAGAAGACAAAGCAATGCAAAAGAAAAGATTGTAAATGGCCCGGGAGCCTTGATATGTTGAAATTTTAAACAAACAAAAATATTATCTGCACTTCAGTGAATTCCATACTTGAAGTTGGCATTAAATACAAATTTTGTATTTAATTTTGTTTTTGTTTTTGTTTTTTTGTTTTTTTTTTTCCATTTTGGGCATTGTGGTTATAAGTTTTGGGTCAGGACCAACGTTGTTTTCCAAGCACTAATTTTGACAGTGACTAACAGTGACATTTTGTTCCTGACTTTTGGGAATATGAGAATCAGACCATTGTTTCAAATGTACTTTCTAGTAAAATGCTTGGTGAGCAGTGTGCTTACAAAAGTACGGTGTGGCTACTTTTTACAGCGATATGTGAATTCTCCATGGAATCTCAATAATCTTGCCAACTTGGAGAGGTCTGTGTTGTCACACATCAGTGCTGATATCTCTGGAATGAAGGTTTGTGTATTTACTGTTGTGACTTCTAATGTACAATGTGCAGCAAATCTTTCTAGTGTTTGAGAATATTGATAAGAAATCTTAGAATAATCTTTGAGAATAATGTTTTGAAAATAATATTGTTGAGAATGATGTCTATGGCTGCAACAATCAGATGGTGTGTGTAAAACATTCTTTTTCTAAGTGTGACCCACTTGGATGCAGAGAGAATTTTCTCTGATACTTTTTTGTACAGTACAGTATTTCCATGGTTTCACTTCATTATATTTTGTCACTCTTCATTGAGTTAACGTGTCAACATGTTAATTTGAAGGTTCCATGGATCTATGTTGGAATGTGTTTTGCAAGTTTCTGCTGGCACAATGAGGACCACTGGAGTTATTCCATAAATTACATGCACTGGTATGTAAAGCTTTTAAAATCTATTAGTTAATTTTGAGGCTGCAATTGTTTGGTTCTTTTTTGGAAGAATTTCAGCCTTGATCTTGTTAAAGGGTTCATTACTGGTTTCTTTCAGGGGTGAGCCCAAGACTTGGTACGGTGTCCCGGGAGGATCAGCAGAAAACTTTGAGAGAGTCATGAAGGACGCAGCACCGGAGCTGTTTGAAGTTCAGCCAGACTTGCTGCACCAACTGGTCACACTCATCAGTCCCAACGCCTTGACTGCCAAAGGAGTTCCTGTCGTCAGGACCAACCAGTATGCTGGTGAATTTGTCATCACCTTCCCCAGGGCTTACCATGCCGGGTTTAACCATGGCTACAATCTTGCAGAGGCAGTTAATTTTGCTACAGCAGATTGGGTAAGTTATTTTCAATCCCAGCAATGCTCATGTATGTGCTTACATTGTGTAAGACATGGGTTACAATATGGAGACCTGAGCTTCCATTTTTTAGGTCGGCATCTCACGAAAGTGAGAAGCACGACCTTATTGCGGCTACGACACCCTCAGTCCGTCAGTCAGTCAGTCCGTCCATCATGCTGTGTCAACAATAGACTTCCAAATTAGGAAGTTTATTCCAAATTTGGGTACGATCATGCACGATGAAATACATTTCAAGAGATTGATTAACTTTAAAGGCATGGAATTTTACGACCTTTGAATCACGACTTTTGGTGAAAGTATGAATGCGGAAGACGCTCCAAAGGTTTATACTTGCTCTTGGCCGATACCTCGAGTGTTTCAAGCATCGCCCGATTTTCCTGATAAACACTGTGTGAAAACAACATTTCATACTGGCGTAACGGTACGGACTTTATATCGATCATTCAGTTATCATTTTGTGTCAATGTTTCAGTCGGTTGACCGTACACAGGAACCCGGTGTTCATCTCTATCGACACTCATTGTGCAGTGGACGCGTGCGATTTAGTTGTTTACATTCCTCAGTTTAAATTTGCCTGGATAACTTACCACAAGACTTGAAGTATATTGTGTATGCCGAAGCCCTTGAACGAAAGGTTACTTTGTTGTTCTTCGTTGATAATGAGTTACAATTATTAAGAGTTTGCTCGAACGAACTATGCAAGAAAACAACACATTCTTGTACATATGTACATATTCAGTCACCCGGTTAATATTTATCTGTTTCATTGGATTACCGAGACTGTAAAAATGTGAACTTTCTATGACAGGTCATTCATGTGACTATAATAAACTTCACCCTTGAGAAAGCACTTTGTATTCGTCGTCATTTGAAATTCGAGTTATTGATTACCGTGAATATGTATACCACTTGGAAGGAAGTTACGCCGCTCAAAATGATTTGAACGCCGGTAAAGCGGGCAAGGTTTGTGCACTTTAGAATATATCCTGTCCATGTTCGCTTTGAGTTGAGAGGATTAGGCCACTTTGAGGTTTAAGAGAAGTTATTTGACTCTGTGAGCTGAGGAGCCGATTGCCTCATTAAATATGCATGTTACGGTTGATTGAGTGCAAGCGTGTTGCTCTGCACTGTGGTGGTAAAGTGTGACGTCTTATTTTGCAAAATTTTCCATTCGAATCTCTAAACATACACAGCTGCTGCACAAACGTGTGCAAAGTTTCAAATCGCTAGCCCTACTGACAGCAACCAGCCTCCATACTGAACTCTCTTATTTAGCATCAGTTCTAAATCAAAGGAACCATTAACACCAAATAGGAGCATTTAGTATTGAGAAATTTAAACTTCAATAGCCCACATCTCAGCTGTTCAATGCACTAAAGAGCTAATTTTTTGTGTGACCTTTTTTAGACAGGGTATTCCACAAAATTGTCTGAAATCCATATTTGGATATTTTTTGTGACATCACTTTACCACTATATTCACTCAAGGCAATCCCTACTTTAGAGCAGTTAAGACACAAGCCTGTTGTATGAACTAGACCACAACCAAAGTCTGCCAATCAAAAAGATAGCCGACCTTACAGTGGCATCGCTGCTTTGATTATGCAAGTGCTGATTTTGTAGACTTGGGTCAACTAGCGAGTCCATTTTAGTCAGGGCGTTGAGTAGTTACCAGTAATTCAAGCATGTTTTTTCTCTCTCTCTTTCAGCTTCCCATTGGTCGGCTGTGTATTGATCACTATCGTCTGTTGTCTCGCTGCCCTGTGTTTTCCCATGAAGAACTAGTGTGCAAGATGGCTGCTGACCCTGATGGTTTGGACCTGGACCTGGCCAAGGCTGTATATGATGAGCTGTCCGCAATTGTCCAGAAAGAAACTGAGAGACGAATGCAGTTACTTGAAGCGGTAAAAAGTCACCCTTTTATTCCAATATTTCAAGGGCGGGAGAATAGCTAGTCTGACTTTGCTCAATCCAAGCTGTCAGCTGCATATTTAGGTATAGTGAAATAGAATGTCTTTTTCTTGACTCCTGGTCACTAGGAGTGTTCACAGTGGTCGGGTGGGGAATTTGTGCTCCCATACTGAGTGAGAACAAATTGGAAGATGAAATAAAATGCATTGATGTTGTACAGTATGTTTGTATGATGCTGATGTTGTTCTTGTTCTTGTTCTTGTTCTTGTTCTTGTTCTTGTTCTCCCTGTTGTTGTTCTTCAGGGAGCTTCAGAATCTGAACGAGGTGAAGCTTTTGAACTTCTGCCTGATGATGAGCGCAAGTGTGATATCTGCAACACAACCTGTTTCTTGTCTGCTGCCCAGTGCTCCTGTTATCCAGGTACAGAGTACAATGTTGCACCACCTACTATAGGGCAGTTGGACCGATAGGTTACACTTTATGGTTAAAGCAGTACATGGTGGTGTCAAATTTAAGTAAAAATTAAACTCTGTCAACTCTCAGGTCAGGTTTAGACCCAAAGCTTTTCATGAGCCCAACTCAAAATAGTGGGTTTTGTTTGGCACTTCAACATAGTCTGAGCTGGTGTTTTGAGCATTAGCTCAATAGGACAGAGCAAGGGGCCAAGATTCATCTTTTGCAGCAATTAGCCTAGCTGCATCAACTTACAGTTAAACAATCCAATGTTTACCTATTGTACTGTATGATGCTGATGTGAAGCACATCACTGGTTAATGCAGAGACTACCCTTTTATGTTAAATTCTGGTCATTTTCTCTTCACAGGGAGACTCTCTTGTATTAATTGTGTAGCTGAGCTGTGTTCTTGTAAACTGTCACATAGAAGTCTGAAGTAAGTGCTCAGTAGCTGCTTAGTTTTATTATTATTATTCATTATGTTATTTATTTTATTTGTCTTGTTGAATGTTACGAATACCCTGATGGCTCAGTTAACCTCTCACCCCACACCCATGTCCACCGAGTCTGTTTTTATTAATTCTCCCAAACATTCAAGAAGAAAACATAAGAGTGATTTACTGACAATTGACTGCAAAAGTCGATCAGTGAATGCATCAGGATTTTATATTACAGATTGGGATAATGTTTGTCGCACAGTACTTTAGTTTTCTTAGTATTTGCTTTGTTAACTCGGTGATCAGGTATCGCTACACTCTCCAAGAACTGCCGTCCATGCTGTACAGACTGAAACTCAGGGCTGATTCATTTGATAACTGGGCACGTGAAGTGAAGAGTGCCCTGGATCCCTCAGAGCACAAAGCTGGTGAGTTGTGAGAATCGATAATGCACTCAGCTATCTTCTAGGCAAGGTATCAAATACGCAGTTTTTCATACGTAACACTGATGAAATTTGGTTTCTCAACTGATGTTTGTTTTGCTTGCTTCACTAAAGATGTTGCGGAGCTGAAGGAGCTGGTAACAACAGCAGAACAGAGTCAGTTCCCAGACTGTGATTTCCTACAACAACTTAAAGCTGCAGTGACCGAGGCGGAGCGCTGTGCAAACGTGGCCATCCAGCTGGTCAACAGAAAACATCGCACGAGGTACGGGTGTATCGAAAACTAAGACCCCGAAAACGAAGACCTAAGACCCAGAAAACGAAGACCCCAAAATAAATTAACATAAATTTGCGGGGTCTTCGTTTTCTGGGTCTTCGTTTTCGGTTTTCGGTGGTGGGTGTATCGAAAACGAAGACAACAACATGGCAGAAAAGCTGACAGCACGATAAGCGCTACAAAACACCGTAGACAGATCACTTCAAGAGAAACCACGCGCAAAATACAGGAAAGTGGACGATTCCCTTTGGGGTCTTCGTTTTCGGGGTCTTCGTTTTCGATACACCCACCACCGAAAACCGAAAACGAAGACCCAGAAAACGAAGACCCCGCAAATTTATGTTAATTTATTTTGGGGTCTTCGTTTTCTGGGTCTTAGGTCTTCGTTTTCGGGGTCTTCGTTTTCGATACACCCCACGAGGTACACACTACCTTCCTACATGTGACCACAAAGGCCCGTGCGCTTCTTATTCGTAACTCAGAAAATCGATCTTCATCACATACATGTTATCTGTTCAAACTCAGCGAGTCCCCCTCAAAACATTTCAGTCGGCCACATAATCGTGAGCATGATTGCTCTCAGGCTCGAGTCTTGGTTTAGACGAACTCGTCGACTCTCTAAACGCCACCCTTCAATGCATGGTGCAGGGCAATGTTGCATAAAACGCTAACGCCCAGGACGTGTTATTAGCGCCTAATCCCGGGCATCGGCGCTTTATGGAACCGGGTCCAGATGCGATATATGCATCTCGACTTTTGTTTTTCTTTGTTCTGTTTCTCACTACAGACACGCCATCAGTACTTGTGTGTCTTCAGCGCAGCCGGCTCGGTTGAGTCTGGATGAGTTGCAGGCCTTCATGCAACAGTTGGAGAACTTGCCGTGTGTCGTACGAGAGGCTGAACTTGTACAGGTGCAAATTATTGTAGTGCGTGCTGATAAAAAGTAGATGTGGGTCCTTTTGCCACTTGTATTGATGCCCTTAACGACGTTCGAGTGCAACGCTTTTGTTCTTGGGATCATAAGCCAAACAATCATCTATGTTTTACAGTAAGAATTTTCATAGTGCATGTAAGCTTTCACCTGGCAAGTTATCGGTTGAGTACTTCTCCATTCCGTGTGAATTGCTGTTAAGACACTGAAAGAGAAAATTGAAGTTGATCATTCGAAATGAAAGCAAATAAAACAACGTCTGCATTGGCTTGACCGCAAGTAATATAGCAACCTTGATATTCCTTCAAATATCAACAATGTCGTATATTATTGAAGATCCGGATTTCTGATGTTTGTTTGTTTGTTTGTTTGTTTGTTTTTTTTTTTTGGTCAGGATCTAATGTCGCACGTGGAGAGTTTCCAGAGTGAAGCGCAAAAGGTGCTGCAGGAGCCCACAGCAGACGTGGCGCGGCTGGAACAACTTCTGGACACGGGCATCACTCTCGACGTCGACTTACCAGAACTTCCCAAACTCAAGCAGGTGAGACGAAAACTCAGTCCTGGTTTGCACGTGTACAATGTTTGTGTACAACGTTTTAATACTCCATGGCGGGCTCTCGCCTTCGCCCGTGAGTCTCAAATTGACTCTCTGTGATTGTCACTTAACGTCACACACACAAGCAATGATATTGTAGATGCCAAAAAAGCCGTTGTTGTCACGATGTGATCACATTCACACTACAGAGGTCAACGCGCGGGAATGCGCACCGGTTCTTTTGAAGTTTTGCCTCGCTTGAAAGTATAAAGCATGTAATGTGACCACGGCCTATAAATTCGTGAAACTCTAGAAACTTGTCTGGGCCCGCTCCACTTGCATATAATATTAAACGCCTTGGACAAGCCGTTTTAACAATAGAAATTAAAATAAAGTCGACGGTCTCTGGGCGAACACTCGTATAAAGTGGACAGCTCTTCATACGGACACCTTCAAATACGAAGCCCTGTTTAAACTCTAGCTCAGTCAAACTATATTTACACATTCTCGCAAGCGGACAGTTCCAGTTAAGGACACTGTTTCTGCTTCCCATGGGTGTCCGCGTATGGGAGCTTCAAGTGTATTTCTATTGTTGTTTACGTCTAGTCCGGGGCATTAAGGGTTGTCAAGCTTCGTACATGTATAGCGTGACAGACTTTTCGACGAGCGCGTTCAGTATCCTTGCATGACGTCGAGTGTTGTTCTGCTTCAGGAACTGCGCCAGGCGAGATGGTTGGACCAAGTCAACGCCACTCTGATCGACACCGAAGCTGTCTCTTTTGATGTTTTACGCGATCTTTTGGACAATGGAATAACGCTTCTCCAGAAACCAGGTTTGTGTCGTCACTCGTTCGTTCAGTTGAGCGTGTCGCTTTGATTTAATATGCGCGGTCAAAAGGTGAAGTACGACAGCTGCGCAGCGCAGATAGTTTGGGGATCAGTTTTCATTTTACTGGCGGGTCGCCGTTCTTGGTTGCTTCGATCTTGGCGAAATTATTGTCGTGTGGGTATCCAGAGATCTGAGGGGCTATACGAAAGTCAAAGGCGTGAGAGCTCAATTGAAAGCTTTGTTCCACTAGAACATTGTTGTATTGGCATTGAAATAGTTAATACGTTTCAAGGCTTGGCCCGATCTGTCATCGAAACAGGTTTCACAATTGTTTGGTTTCTATTCTTGTTCTACAGCGGTTGAGAAATCTGTCGGTGAGCTTCGTGAGCTTGTGAATCTCGGTGAGCGCTGGGAAGAGAAAGCGAAACTGTGTCTGCAAGCAAGGTAAGATGAACGAGTCGTGTTCACAAACTTGGCTACATGTCGCTCGTTCTTAGTGATGTCGTATAACTGCATCGATTAGCAAGAGAAAGTTTTCGGTATACCGAAAAAGATGTATACTGAGCCAACGTTTTTCAGTGGTTGGCCGCTGGTTTTTGAATAATCCGTACTCCTTCAGTGATGCCGATCGGTTGTTTTCTGTTCACCGCACCTATCTATCTTTTCGCTGGCACGACTGTCGAATATTAGGCTCGAAATTTGATCGCTTTCTTCATCAGACCGTAAGAATTTGGAACGTGCCAAGTTGTAGTCACGCAATATCTCTTCCTGTTGTTGTCACAGGCCACGTCACGTGATGGCGACGGTGGAGGCGATTGTACAGGAGGCGTCTCACGTGCCTGTGTACTTACCCAATGTAAGCGCACTGAAAGAGTCGCTCAGGAAAGCTCGTGAGTGGTCCGATAAAGTGGACCAGGTGCAGGTGAGAACCAGGTTTTGTTTGTTTGTTTTGTTTTATTTTTATTCGGTTTTTTAAGTGATCGTTCGGGCGAGCGTGGTCTTCGGAAAGTCTTTCGTAGATGACCGACGTTTCGACCACTTGATCGTTGGTCATCTTCGGGATAAAGGTTTTTATTGAAAAAAAAAAAAAAAAAAAAAAAAAACCTAAAACATGCAACTCGATGCAAACGTCGTGTGGATTTTGAGAATACTGATGAGTGTATTAAACTCGTTCGATTTTTGTAACACAATGTTAGCGCAGATTTCTAGGGTCCCCAGAACTGTTGTAGATTTGTCCCACCAAAGCACTACTGACTTGAGGCTATTAGGTATTGTAAACCTTTTCCTAGACTGGCTCTTTTTATTTTCACTTGTACAAATCTCGTCAGTGTTGGCGTAGCGATAGAACATAAGTGTATTAACGAAAGGACGGCGTGAACCAACCAATGAGAATAAACACTAATCTCTCGTTCCCTGCGCAGAATGACGATCACTACCCGTACCTGGAGGTCCTTGAGGCCTTGGTCATGCGAGGGAGGCCCATTCCTGTGCGTCTAGAGCAGCTCCCTCAGATGGAGTCCCAAGTGGCTGCGGCCCGCGCGTGGAGGGACCGAGCAGCAAGGACCTTCCTCAGGAAGAACTCCAGCGCAACCTTATTAGAGGTAAAAACAAAGGGAGCACAGAGTAAAGAACAAATTGCAGGGGGATTCTGTATCGGACTACGGATAAAATATGAACATTGATTGTGATATATAGGCTACGATAAAGGTGCAAGTCCTCGGGCCATGAGATGGTGGCCATAATCTAATCTACAACTTCAATGTCATAGAGTTCTCTGTACTTGATGCAGAGCACTGAAATGAGTGTTTTGTTTCAGGTCCTTTCCCCTCGCAAAGATTTCGGTGTTTACAAGCTATGCACCAAGCCTCGTAAGAAACGCGACAAGGAGAAGGAAAGAGAGAAAGAGGAGAAAGAAGTATTGATTGATCTGGCGGCTTTGGACGAGTTCATCGGCCGAGATCCGGTGAAACAGATCGCCAAATTTAGAGAGGGAGAGAGGAAAGAGCTTGACATGTTACGCAAATTACGATCCACAAACGTAGCGCGTCAGAGAGAAGAAGACACGAAACGCAAGAGCGGAGAGAACGTCGCGGAAGGACAGTACTGCGTTTGTCGGCGCGGCCCGGAAGGTTTCATGCTGCAATGCGAGCTGTGCAAGGAATGGTTCCACGGCTCATGCGTGCCTCTACCACGCTCACAAGGCGGCAAGTCTCTGGGCAAGAGTTCTGCAGCAATGGAGGCAGCGAAGGAATTGAAATACATGTGCCCTCTGTGCCAAAGATCCAGGCGCCCGCGACTGGAGACCATTCTGTCGCTGCTGGTGTCGCTACAGAAGCTGCCCGTGCGGCTGCCAGAAGGCGAAGCGCTGCAGTTCTTGACGGAAAGAGCCATGAGCTGGCAAGACCGTTGTAGACAGTTTTTAGCCGACGAAGAAGTGTCTGATCTGCTGACATTCATCAATAACGCGGCGTGTGGTGTCGGGGATGGCGGAAACGTGCCACGTGGAGTAAGCACGGAGAGTTTGTCTGCGTCTGCTGCGCTGCTCCGTCTTGCGCACAGCGGCACCCCGCCAGGCGGCTCGTCTCCTAGCAACAGCCCCACTGAAGGATCCATTCACGTGGATGTTGTGAGCAACGATGCGCCACAGAGCAGCTGCAGGCGATGTCCGCTCCTGTCGGAGGAGAAGCGGGAGCAGGCCGAGGTGTTGATGATGGAAGGGGACATCTTGGAGGTGACGCTGGATGAAACGGAGCAGTTCTGGAAGATCCTGTTGAGTCAGAAAACACAGGAGGAGCAAGAAATGCAGGTTTGTGGTTGAGGGCACGTGAAAAAAAAAAAAAAAAAAAATCACTCAGTTAGTCTTCCCAAGGTGCAAAGAAATTGTGTTCCACGAGGCGTGCACGTGTGTACACGCATTCACTTCGAACACCAAAACAAAAACACGTGGCCCCTTTTTCTGCCCTCCTTTTTGGTCCCTTTATCACCAGAAGGTGCTTTTTTGAGGTCCTGCAAATGCCGTGCTTTCAAACGTTTACAGTGCGCTCAAGTTGTTCTTGCCCCTTTCAGGTGTTTGAAGTAAAATCCGATAAAGAAAAGCCGAAACGAAAGAGGAAGAAGAAGCCCGAAGAAGGCGAGGACAAAACCAAGCAGGCAAAGTTTGCATACGCGTCCACAGTGAAAAACGGTACAGAAACAACCGCGACTGTTACGAAGCGACGAAAGGAGAAGAAGGAACATGATAAACAGAAGCACGTGGTAAAACAAGAAGAGCTCATCGACGTTGAAGACGACGACGATGACGAGGACGATGAGGACGAGAACTGCGCAGCAAAGAACTGCAGGCGACCCACAGGAGACGAGGTGGGTTGGGTCCAGTGCGACGAATGTGAGCTGTGGTTTCATCTGGCCTGTGTTGGCTTGAGCTCGGAGAAAGCAGAATCAATGGACTCCTATCACTGTCGTCTCTGTTTGAAAGCCCCGCCTGAGACCAGTTCGGTCGTCATTACACCGCAAGCAGACTCGCCAACGGAGTCTGTTCATATTGACGTCGATACCAACACGCCGACCGGCTCGAACCCAGGCTCGCCCGTATTGGCCTGCGCGCCAACGTCCCCATGTACTGGGGCCAAGACATCTCCGCGTGACGCCACGGATGACGTAACACCGCCGGTTGATACAACCGAACCGTCGCAAGCGACCAGTGAAGAACCGGTAAAAGCCCAAGAAGAGAATACTGTCTCCACCATGGATACTTCTTGAGATTTATCATACACTATTTGAGGACTTTTTGATTTGGAGGTATGGTTATCGAAAGGTGTAACTTGATTTTCCTACATTCTCATTATTTTCGCGCCTTGCCTGAAAGTCTGAACTTTTCGTTCCAAATCTTCGATCCTAGCTTATTAGCCCTGCCTTCCTTCTCGTTCTCACAAGAATGCATTTACCGATGAGCTCTCCTCAACGCTTTGCTTGTTACAGTTTGGGTAGTTGATTGAGTAGTTTTCACAGGGGATACCCGAGAAGCGGTATGACGTTATGTTAGGGTCCTCTTTGCGGGTTTGTAAGTAAGCCATGTTGTTCGGCGCGTTGTCTCCTGATCATTTATGGCTAGGAGGACCGTATTTTTTCTGGAGGAATTCTCTGGAGATACAAATGACAAAAAAAGTGCACACGAGGACGACTCGTGACAGTTCTCGCTGTGCCACTCACGTGACGATAAAAATACAGTTATTTATAGACATCATCGCATTGTACATAGAGCTCCAGATCAGTTATGAACTTTATTTGTTTTCGTGTTATACTTAATCCGCTAGCTTGTCCCGATTTTTTTTTTCTTGTTTACTGCTTGTTTTGTTTTTCGTTTGTCTGTTTATGGTGTGTTGGTTTTTGGTATATTTGTTTTGTTTTTTTTTTGGTTTGTTTTGCTACTCACTGTTCGTCTTGAGCGAATAGCCTGCAACCCACCCCCTTGATGATCAATTCAAAACAGCGTAATTTACGGTATACTGGTTGAATGTCTTGTAAAGAAAACGATGAAATAAATGAAGCGCATATCTAATGTCGCTGTTCAGAAAGAGTGTTCAATGTGTTGGTCTTCTGAAGCTAGACAAGAACGTTGTCTTCGTGGTAAAGTTTGGGGATGCACAGCTCTGCTCTCTTTTGCCACTGTTCACCAGAGTGCGCGCTCACGGAACGGACAGAAGAGCATAGCTCAGGATCTGTACCTGCGCTTCCCTGGGGAGGGGGACTCCCCAGACTCTTCACCGATCTCTAACTCCTCCTGAAGCTGAAGCGACTAAACTGCTTCCGCATCCGGTTTCCTCTTGACCAGACTTCTTCAGTGCAGTGAAAGGACAGGGAAAATTAGGGGGCACTGTACCACGTGACCTCCGTTGCGATCACGAGCTCAGAATATCAATCGTTCATGAATAATGATTTGGTGCATCTTATTTGGGGTGCGTTGTTGGAGAACACGATTGCCGGTTGTCACCTGATAATGATTCTGTCTCAGTACAGGAGAGGCTGAACAGAATAACTTGCATGACGTGTTTTGCACTTTATATAAGACACTTAATTCATTACGCATGCGTGTTTTAGTACCATCCCAAAAGTAAAAGGCGTTAAGATTAGACCAAGTAGTACAGCGTACAGCCGCTGGATTAAAATGGTACGGGGCGAAGATCGGCATACGTGTAGATCTACAGGGAGCTAAAGCCTTGTGTTTCTCGTGGTCACGCAGAGAACTCGCCCTTAATTTCTGGCCAGGGGACCAGCCATCGCCTGTGGTGTCCTCGCAAACTGAAATGAAATAATTGAGTCGGGGGAAAAAAAAAGTTGCAATCTTCACGGATCCCCGAGGTTAACAGAGGACTGCAGATCGCGGCGATCGTAGATTTACCCAAAGAAAAGTGGACCTCACTCGAAACCTCTCGCGCAAAATCGATTTTTTTGGGGGTGGGGTGCGTTTGGCACCAGCTGTGAATTTGGCCTTTTTTGAGCCATTCTTTCGGGAGACGAATATCCCATTGGGTGGGCTTCTTGTGATGAGGTCTAATCATACCCATTATTTCTTTTCCATCCCCTCTTTAAAACTTGGGGGGTGGGGAAAGGAGCCTGGGATACTTGGGGGGTGGGGTGGGGAGTACCTGACCAAAAAAAGAAATCAGATGCAAAGATTGTGCCAAGTCTGTATTTCACAAAAATCAATTCAGAAAAAAAGTGATGAGAGGATTATTGAACTGTGAATGTTGACATTTTTTCACTGTATATGTACAAGGTACAGTTCTAGTTCTTCAGGTTGTGTCCATAGATGCAGCTTCAGTGTCCACCACAGAGCTTGTAGAGTCTGATTTATCTTCTGCAAAAAAAGAAAAAAAAAGTAGTCCCTCTAATATTAGATCACAGTATTCATTTTGTGCAGTTTGTATTCAATAAGTAGAGCAACTTTCATAAAATCAACTATCAGAGTTGACTGCTATCAGAATGTACTCATGAGAGGTGGTCACATGGATGAACACCATGAATTGAAAATACCAGGTCAATTCAGTTAGCATAACATGTTGTATTCAAATTTCCAAGTGTAATAGTTTGTACATGCAAATCCAATTTCCATGACCAACAAACTGCAAGGTTTTGTTTGCTTGCAAAAAATATATATAGAGGATATTACACGGCGGCGCGAAGATATGAATTTTATTTTCAAGTGGTAAAAACAATATTTTACGAACGAGCGCTTCGCGAGTATTGTTTCGAGCAAAATGTTGGTCAATTGCTGCCTCCTCTACAGACTCTTCTCCAACACGAGAGAGCTGGGTACGAGTGCAACGCGCGCTCTCGCACCATCTTTCCTCCCGTGCTCTGCAAGCAAGAAGGAGTGACTGGGGACGAGGCAGGAGCACCTTGATGCCTGGAGATTCCCTCACAGCTGCTGGTGAATTGTTCTGAAATCTGCTACTTTTATACTTAAATTTAAAACTTTATTTACTCTGCATTAGGCCGGTAGAATTATGAATTAGAATTACTTTATTTACTCTGCATTACGCACAGTATATTTTCCAGTAAAACACTTGTGTCTATATAATAAATATCTATATGTTGCAAAAAAAACCTTCCCCTTTTTACCGGTAGCCTACAGTGTAATTTGACAAAATGGACCCAAATCTCAAGTGGTTCATACTCACCATTCAGCATCTGTTGTAGTTCATGTATAGTGTTGATGAGAAGATAGAACTGTTTCTTCCTCAACTCAAGCTACAATCAAAGAGAAAGATACTGTTAACACTTTCAACAGTCTGTAATGTCATCTGGAAATTTACAAATTCTAGTTAAAAAAAAACAGACTTTGGGAACTAAGATAGCTCTGAAAGGAATTCAAGGCTTCAATCAGATTTGAACCCACGATATATGTCTCCAACACTGAGCTGTGAAGTTTTTATTAAGGAAATCACATGTGAGCCTGTAAGACATACATTAAGGCAACCTATATATGACTGTAGTATTCATCTTAACAACCTTTGTTGCAAGGCTTTCCTTGGTCTCTGTGAGGCCATTTAATTCCTTTTCAAGAGCTTCAATCTGTCTGTTGAAGAAAAATGCAAGATAATAATCATTTAATGTGTACATTGTGTAGCTGATGAATACCCAATGCAAAATGTATATGAAAGGCCTAGAAAAGAAAGATGAACAGTTTACGTGAGTGTTTCTTGTCTTTCTGGCTGCTCAGCAATTACTTTGGCAAGTGCATCATATTCTACACAGGAAAAATAGAATGCTAGGTAAATAATAAAGCATATTGACCAGTAATTCACAAAGCAGATCAGATATCAAAAATCACATCAAACATCAAAAATCTTCCTGTTATATGTGACACTTATTTTTACCTTGTCGATTTTTTCTAATCCTTTTTGCCATTTGCAACTCATTCTTACACGACGTTATTTCCTCATAAGCATGAGATATACTTTGTTCTGGAATCAAACAATAATGTGTTATACTATAATGTAAACTTTATGTACAAGGATCCCACCTTATGAATGGTCTCTCTATAGAAATCCCACCTAACTCTACACACATACAAAAACTACATGTATATATATACTCCCACTCCTTCACCTTCCATAAATTAAAACTATTGCCACAGCAAAATTCCCTAAACCACAACATTGTCGACCTACTGCAGCACGCTGCTTCTTATCAATATGATTGAGGTGCATATAATGTATTCTTCCCCTCCCCTCCCTGGAAAGGCAGATCACCAACAGGGACTATTTACTGGGTACCAACCTGGAGGAGGATTTTCCCTCTGCTAAAATATTACTTCTACGATCTTATGTAGTTACCAATCTCATTGTATGTCTTCTCATAGTTTTCCTTTTCTAACTCATTCATGTCGTAAACCATCTGGGTCTTTCCAATTGCAAACTCGCATTGTGCCAACTGTGCCATCATTTTCTGGAATGTCGCATCACTGCAGATGGAAAGATTCATTTCATCAGCTCATTTGGCACAGCACAAAATCCTTTTAGAGCTTATCTTGTTTTCATCTTCAAAACTGTAAACTAAGATTCCTTTGCACATACTATATAATTATATAAATCGTATCATAAAATCTAAAATGCAATCCAGGTGGAAAACAAATGCTATGGAAAACCGGTAGCAGGGGAATGAACAGACAAGCAGACCGAAAATCGGCCAGGGTGAGGTTGAGGTGGAATGAACTGGTAGCTGTGATTAATATTGTTAAAAGGAAGCAGCATGATGGTCGTGTTTGTTTCAGCTTTGCCAAGCCCTATTGGTCGTCTGCCAGCCTATTTATGAAACTCGAGTGACTATCAAACTCACGATCTTTCGTCTTGGGCTCTTCAAATAATCAGACTTCGTACCTTTCTTCCTCCGGAACAGTGGAGCTTGACCATTTGAGAAACGTCTTCAAAAGGGTCGTGATTCTGCGGTCATCCCCCACACCCTCACCATCGATCAGTAATCTCTTTCGAATGATGTCATCTGCAAGACAGTTCGTTGAAAAAATGGGGTAACAATGTTGGACAGAAGCTGTGAAAACTAAAGCGAATATGCTCACGTACCATCAGCCGCCATTATGAAACAATTTGCCCAATTGAGATAACCGCTGGTCAAAAGCGGCGGCTCAGCTGGTGAGCGGGGCCTGGGACATCCGCGTAAAAATTATGGCCCTGGGGACGAATTTTGGTTAAGAGGAAAAAAAATGAGTCACGCTGAATATAGTCTTTCTGCTTTCTTACGAACTATCTTTTTGGAAGAAGAAAAACAGGGAGAACTACTTGAAAAAGAAAGCTGTGCTGCCCTGTTGCAAGAAGGTGTAGAGTTGAACAGTGCTGATGTCGCCACGGAACGAACAAACCGATATCCCAGGCACCCCTTGTATATTCAACTGTCCGAAAAGCTGTCGCGGTGGATTGACAGTGGTCAGCCTCCTCATTTAGAATTTTCAAGATTTCACTTACTCGATGAAAGCATCGTTCAAAATTCACGACATGAAATTGCGCAGGAAGTGACGTTTTTGTTGTCATCACTGAAGGAAACATGGCACACTTCAACGGAAGACGATAAGTTTGGTCGAGTTAGGAATGTCATACGTTGTCTTGGTAAGAGAGGTCTGTTAGATCTACTGGGTGTCCGTCAAACAGTCGGAAGTGTCGATATGTTTCCTCCCCCACTGAGTATGTTGGTGAAGGCTTTCAACGAGAGACACAAACCGAACGCGAAACTAACTGTGGGAGCGCGAGCATTGTCAAAACATTGCCACCGAGACAACAGTACAAAATGGTGGGGAGTATGCTCGGGAACAGAACAGGAGAAAAACGAGCATGCATACAGAGTATTGATAAAACTGTTGAGTGATGTTTCGTGGATCAACATGCATGCTCTGCCTCACGATGTCCAGGTTGTGGAGATCAGGTGTACTGAGGGGTATGGAGCTCGTTGGAGCTGTGATGGTGCAAAGTTCAGAGGATTCCTCGAACCTCAGATGTCTGATGGGCATGCTGTTGTCTGGCGGCATTAAGTGCTCCACCATGTTCTAGCTCTTCCCAAACTCTGAGCATGGATAAACTGAAAAGACAAAAAGAACAAACCCACTTCAGTCAGTGGACCATTCAGATTCAAAGCTAGACACAAAATCTTTGCAAGAGTTTTAACCCTTTCACTCCAAGAGTGATCCACTTCAATTTTCCCCTTCAGTTTCTCACCAGAGATGTATCATACAGTATGGAGAACTTGGCTTTTGATAGTTTTCTCAGATAGCAGCTGATATCAGCTCTTGTCACATTATTGCACATTGTTAATTATATTTTCTTCTTAAGAGCTTGAGAAAATCTGCATTTGATAGCTTGCTTCAATGTGTGGATATCATTATATCATAGTTGCACTGCTATTAATACTCAACTTCTGTGATCGCTAAGCATTGTCCCAGGATAAACAAAGAGTTGGTGCTACCCAGTCAGAAATATTACAGAGAACCCTGCTATCTCAAACTCGGTTATCTCAAACACCCTGCCATCTCAAACAGAATTTGATTTCCCTAGGAAATGAACTTGATAGAAATTTCCTTTAGTAGTAGCACCCCTGGCTATCTCAATCCCCCACTCTCTCGAACTATCTCTTGCTTCCCTTGAGAGTTTGAGATACCAGGGTTCTACTGTTATTGCAACAAACCCCTGTTTTTATTCACCATTTTCAGTGGGACCATTTTGATGCTGATCATGATTCTCTCCAGACAAGTTAGCTGCCAAGTCATTTCTTTGCTGCATTGTACTACAAGTATCCAATCCGGTGACTTGATTGGGACTTCTCTGGATTCTTGAGGAGGACCTGACAACAGCAGAGCATCAAGTCATGATTACCTTGGATGTCATCTGCTTTGTCAACAACTTTAGTGGCCCAGCATCCAGGACCTCGGGTATGTACTGCAGCACTGATCAGGTGCTCAACATTTAAGTTTTAGGTTGGTTGCCCTTAGGACTGTAGATTGACTTCAAGCAATAGAAAGTTTCATAATTTCTGGTTGCCAAGCCCTGAGTTTACCTGCCCGACCAAAATAATTTTTGGTTGCCCCAGGCATACTGTAGTGGGAAACCATTAATATCAAGCACTGATCACTGATACTATTCCAAGCCCGGCACTGTGACATCCAAATCAGTAACACTGAGTAAAATCAGCTGACTCAGTCATGTTAATAGTTTATGTATTAAAGTGTTAGTTATTGTAGTTATTGTATATTGACACTTACTGCACAACACCACTTCATTAATAGACGTGGAAATGTCTCCAAATCTCTTATTCGACACTGAGTCCGGAATATAGGAATGTTTGGAATGATTACTCCGCACGTATAACATAACAGTTCGATCGATGTCAATGTTTATATTTCCTGATGTCGTGTGACTCCAGTCGAGTATACTAACAGCTGGTTTCCTTGTATATAAAAGCGGTGTTTCAGCACCTCACCACCTATAGCCGGAAAGAACTCACTACACAGCAAGGTTAAAGCAACAAGCCGCAAGAAAAGCCGTGGTAACTATTCGACTGACATCGACTGGCCATGTCTCTCTTTGGCGAATACCCGTGCGCGAATATGACAATACCTCCAAGCTACCTTTCCTTCACGACAGGGTCTCTTTGTATTCCCTTGTGCCTCGTTACAGTGATTGGGAACATTCTCGTAGTACTGGCCATCTATGTAGATCCCAACAAAGACTTGCGATCTCCTTTCAACTACTTCATCGCAAACCTCGCTGCGGCGGACCTGATCGTGGGGTTAATCGTGGAACCTCTCTCCGTGTTGTATTCTTATAGCGAGGGGATTTCAAGCGCTTATCCGGCCTCGTTAGACTACGTTTTCATTCCGTACTTTATCTCTAGCACAGCGTCTGTTTTCAGCCTTGCAGCTCTGACGATGGACAGATATGTTGCAATTACGTCGCCACTGAAGTACAGACTAAAGCTTAACCCTAAACGAGCCGGGTTTGTAGCTGCTGGTATTTGGGTCTTCTCCTTGAGTTTCCCGTTAATTTATCTGAAAACGGGTTACTTGACGTATGCGTTTGTGTTCGCACATACTGCGATTGTGTTGACGTTTTTCGTCATGATTTACACACATACAAAGATTTTTCGTGTGTTTCGAAACCAAGTGAGAGAATGGGACAACCCTGCTGAGACCGGAGAAATAAATTTCGCTCGAAGGCAAGCGGTCAGATGGGAACAGAAGGTCACCAAGACATTCGTTATCCTGTTGGCATTTTTCCTTGCCTGTTATCTTCCTTCGTGTGTCTGTATTTACATCACCAACTTATGCAACACTTGCAGCTGTGAATTCATTCACTGGGCTCGCGACATCCACTTTGTGCTGGTCATGGCCAATTCTTCCGTGAATCCGTTTGTTTATGCCTGGCGTTTTGATAACTTTAGGAAAGCCTGCGTGAAGATCTTAACACGGTGTTGTGCAGCAGTGAGACAAAAGTCGTATAAAATCAAAAGTCGAAATTCAGAGGTTTCAGGCACAGGAAGTATTCCTGGTAGCCCCTCTTCTGAGGAAACGGGTTTGTAACCCGAGATGAACCTTAGATGAACCAAGAGTGTGCATGAACTTGAACACATCCGACGAAGGCTTGGTATGCAAGTTAAATGTTTGTGTCTCTTTGTTTTTATTTACCGGTACATTTGGTTTTACTGTGTCTAACCCTCAAGGTGCAGGAGTCTCGGCCTGTGATTCATCTTGGTGTCAAAACAAAATAATGCTTTGAGAAAAAGTTTTATAGCGTTAGTCCTAATATCCAATTTATAAAATCAACAATCCGAGACTGGAGCACAGTGTATTATATATTTTAAAATATAGAAAATGTCCCCAGGGCTACAAACGAGGTTTCAGCCGTTTCAGTCTGGAATATAAAATAAGATTTTGCATAATCGGTCCGGAATATTATAATTTTGACAGATGAGGCCACAGATGTTCATATTCAGTCCAGCCTCTGATTTTGAAATTGACATCGAAAAACTGGCAATTGAGAAAGAAAGCCACTCCCAGGTAACAACGCCATGGCCAGCGCCAGTTGCGAAGAAGAGCTCAGTAGTTAGAAATCATGGAGCGTGCAGCACACGCCCACCCAATAGTCTAAGGATTGGAGTAACAACCACCCCCCCCCCCCCTCCCCCCTCCCCCCCTCCCCCAATCGGGGTCATATTGACCAGGGTTATGCTCTTACGGCTCGTAGTATAATGTCACTCGTTTTATTTCTCACTATATTATAGAACAATTACTAAATTGTACAATAAGTTCGGCATGCTTTACGTACAACCAAGTGAAAATATCATATCTCTGTACGCCTTATTTGTTTAGGCTTTTATGTTTACACAATACTGATTACAATAAAAACACTCCCAACAAAACTATCAAAATCTTGTTTTCATTTTGTCCTCGCAAATGCGACTTTTCTCGTGTTTTACAAAGTCATATGTCAGTGTTTAATCTTTCCGGCGAGTTCCAACCGTGCAGTTCCGTTCTAATGCTGTATTAGTCGACCTTGCTTTTTCCTGGTAGAACGGCAACAGCATAGAATTTGCCAGAAGGCCTTTCTGAAGGTCTCCAATCGCCAGGCGTACACAAACGGATTCATACACGAGTTTGTCAGAGCAAGAAGGAAATGCAAATCTCTAGCCCAGTTAATAAACACACAACTACAGCTACCACACAAATTCATAAGATAAATAAATACACACGATGGGAGAAAACAGCCAATGAACAGTGCCAACATAATTAGGAAAGTCTTCGTAACTTTTCTCTCCCAGGCGATTGCCCTTTTCTTGTCACGATTGTGCTCTGTGCTCTCGTGAAGTTCGTCCCAATTTTTTACTTGAGCATGGAACTTTCGGAAGATGCGCTGGTAAGTCAACATCAACACCACAAACGTTGCCGGTACCGCAGTGTTGGCGAACACAAAGGCATAAGCCAGGTAGCCGACTTCAAAATAAATAAACGGGAAGCTGAGAGAGAATGCCCAAATACACGCAGAAGCGATGCCGGCTCTGTTTGAGCTAAGTTTCACTCTGTATTGAATAGGATATGAAATGGCCATGTAGCGATCGATTGCTAAGGCGGCTAAGCTGAGCAGGCTGGCTGTGCAGGAAATGAAGTAACACATGTGAAACGCCATGTGTACACTCGAGGGAAAACCCAAACCGAGTCCTTCGCGAATGTGAAACACGACTGAAGTTGGCTCTACCACGACGCCCACAATTAAGTCTGCCACTGCAAGGTTGGCGACGAAGTAGTTAAACGGACATTTGAGGTCCTTATTTGGATCGAGAATCACGGCCAAGACGACCAAGGAATTTCCAGTAGTAGTAACAAGGGCGAGGGTGAGTGAGACGGACGCCGTAAAGAAGGAAAGGGCGACTGGTGGAGTCACGTTGTTGCACAGATCCTCACCAATTAGAGCCATGACTGTGAGCGCACGCAACTGTAGTCTCTATTTCCGGCTTTTATCACCTTGCTCCCAGGCTCTTTTGGGGCGGGGTGGAGAGAAAGGAGCCTGGGAAACGTGACTTTGTCGTCATTCAATCCGAATATCCTTCGGTACCAGGCGACAAGGCGCTGCGAGGAAATTCTGACAGCGACACTGATTATAATTAAACCGACAGCAAATTTCGTGTTTGGTACAAATTTCGACAGCGAAATCAGTTCTGTGAACCAGTGTGCATGACGGAGCTCTTCATTCTTTTGTCAATTCACGTATCCATTGACACAGCTGCCGACTGACCACGTGTGTGCGCTTGTCTCTGGATGTCGTTTCCCTTTTATCAGCTAACAGCAGATTTACAGCAGACTCTACTCTTGTCAACTCTAACAAACGCTGCTTCGGGAGAACGGCAAAATTTTGCCGGAGACTGAAAATTTTGCCGGGAATCGGGAGACATGAAATATTCGGAACATCTGACACATTTTTTTAATTTGGGACGTCTTTCCTTCTGGCTGAATGTGGTTGTAAAAGAAATACCATTTCATGCAACATAAAAAGTTTAGACATAAACTTTAGACATAAACTAAAGTTTCCGGAGTTTCCGCTCTTTCTCCTTATTCTCGTGTATATTTACGAAACATCCGGTGTAAAGAGCATTTTAATCCTTAGGAAGTTTTATTGAAAGTCATTTTTCATTATTTAGAAGGCGGGAAATGGCATTTTAGAGAGCCAAAGTTCAAAAATCTTCCGATCCCTATAGGCAGCTTGCTCCTTCGGCGCTCACAAATTTTTCTATCCCATTTTTCCGTGGATTTTCATGCAGTACTACACGCTTTCACTGAGCAGCACCCTCGGAGAATGATGATCAATGTCGTTTTTGAGTTTTACCCCTGAACTGGCAACAGTGTATTAGTGCATTTCGCAAAAAGTGCGGTTTTGAAAGTGTTGGTTTTTGAGCGTTTACATTTGTTTAAAATAGTCCTCAAAATGCAAGAAATGGTGTTTCAGCGAATCTAGATTTCAAAATTTTCCGGGGGAGTGTGCCCCCGAACCCCCCTAGTGTGTCACGCCTTCGGCGCTCAACCTTCTCTCACGAAATGTTAGATCCTCCCCAACTGTAATTGATTGGATTGCTTATAAACACAGAGAGTGTGATGAACCTTTACTTTCAGGCTTGAATATTTTGGGGAGCTTCATACCAAACGTCGGAAGGATGTTTTAGATTTTCGCGTGAATGACGTCACTGATCGAAATTCCGACGAACGACTCACGGACGTTTTGAAATTGCGACATACCTCATTTTGAAATTCAGACGGGGAACATGAATACCCCCCTCCCCCAAATCGGCCAGGGTGAGGTTGAGGTGGAATGAACTGGTAGCTGTGATTAAGCAGCATGATGGCCGTGTTTGTTTCAGCTTTTCCAAGCCCGATTGGTCGCTAGAATATTTATGAAACTCGAGTAACTATCAAACTCACGATCTTTCGTCTTGGGTTCTTCAAATAATCAGACTTCGTACCTCTCTTCCTCCGGAACAGTGGAGCTTGACCATTTGAGAAACGTCTTCAAAAGGGTCGTGATTCTGCGGTCATCCCCCACACCCTCATTAGCAATCTCTTTCGAATGATGTCATCTGCAAGACAGTTCGTTGAAAAAATGAGGTAACAATGCTGGACAGAAGCTGTGAAAACTAAAACGAATATGCTCACCTAACAAATTTGGCCAGTTGAGATAACCGCTGGTCAAAAGCGGCGGCTCAACTGGTGAGCGGGGCCTGGGGACATCCGCGTAAGAATTATGGCCCTGGGACGAATTTTTGTAAGAGGAAAAAATGAGTCACGCTGAATATAGTCTTCTGCTTCCTTACGCACTATCTTTTTGGAAGGAGAAAAACAGGGAGGACTACTTGAATAAGAAAGCGCGTTTGTTGTTATCACTGAAGGAAACATGGCACACTTCAACCGAAGACGATAAGTTAGTCGAGTTAGGAATGTCATACGCTGTCTTGGTATAAAGCGAGGTCTGTTAGATCTACTGGGTGTCCGTCAAACAGTCGGAAGTGTCAATATGTTTCCTCCCCCGCTCAGTGCGTTTTTGAAGGCTTTCAACGAGAGACACAAACCAAAGGCAAAATTAACTGTGGGAGCGCGAGCATTGTCAAAACATATCCACCGAGACAGCAGTACAAAATGGTGGGGAATGTGCTCGGGAACAGAACAGGAGAAAAACGAGCATGCATACAGAGTATTGATAAAACTGTTGAGTGATGTTTCGTGGATCAACATGCATGCTCTGCCTCACGATGTCCAGGTTGTGGAGATCAGGTGTACTGAGGGGTATGGAGCTCGTTGGAGCTGTGATGGTGCAAAGTTCAGAGGATTCCTCGAACCTCAGATGTCTGATGGGCATGCTGTTGTCTGGCGGCACTAAGTGCTCCACCATGTTCTAGCTCTTCCAAATTCTGAGCATGGATAAACTGAAAAGACAAAAAGAACAAACATTTCAGTAAGTGGACCATTCAGATTCATAGCTAGACACAAAAATTTTGCAAGAGTTTTAACCCTTTCACTCTGAGGAGTGATTACTGTAATTTCAATTCCCCTCTGTGGTTTCTCACCAGATATATATCATACAGTATGGAGAACTTGGCATTTTGGTAGCTTGCTCAGATAGCAGCTGATTATCAGCTCTTGCTACAACATTGTTATATTTTCTTTTGAAGAGCTTGAGAGAAGCTGCATTTTGAGCTTGAAAGTTGGTCCACTATGGAGCAGTTGGCATTTGATAGCTTACTTCAATGTGTGGACCACCAGAGAAGATAGAGATCATCATCATAGTTACAATGCTATTATTCAACGTCTATAATGCAGGGGCAGATCTAGGATATTGAAAGGGGGGTGACTGGCAGCCGATTATTGGTGTTTGAGTGCTGGAGGCGCAAGCCGCTAGAGGGATATGGGGGCATTCTCCCCCGAGAAATTTTGAAATGTAGAGTCTCTGAAATGGCATTTCCTGCGTTTTGAGACCACTTTGGAGCACAGTTAAGAGTTTAATTTTCAAATGTGATATACTCTATTTTATGCATGGTAAACACAATTTGATTACTGCAATATAAATTGTCGGTACCTAGTATGTAGTAAGTTAAAATAGATTATACAATCACTCTTGAGACACATGTCCAGATTGATTATTTTTTATTCTATTTCAAAATAACCATACAATATATCCTTTTTTATTTTTTTGCCACTTCAGAAGGGGATGGCTAGCCACCCAATCCACCCCCCTACCCCCCCCCCCCCCCCCCACCTCATCCCAGGATAAACAAAGAGTCAATGCTACCTGACCAGAACAATATTTTTTGCAACAAACCCCTGTTTTATTCACCATTTTTGACGCTGATCATGATTCTTTCCAAACAAGTTAACTGCCAAGTCGTTCCTTTGCTGCATTGTACTGCAAGTGTCTAATCTGGTGACTTAATTGGGACTTCTCTGGATTCTTGAGGTGGATCTAACAACAGCAGAGCATCAAGTCATGATTACCTTGGATGTTATCTGCTTTGTCAACAACTTCAGTGGCCCGGAGTCCAGGACCTCAGGTACGTACTGCAGCACTGATCAGGTGCTCAACATTTAAGTTTTAGGTTGGCTGCCCTTAGGACTGTAGATTCACTTCATGCAATAGAAAGTTTCATAATTTCTGGTTGCCCAGCCCTCAATTTACCTGCCTGACCAAACTTTTTGGTTGCCCCGGGCATACTGTAGTGGGAAACCATTAATGTTGAGCACTGCTGATACTTTTCCAGGCCTGGCACTGTGACACCCAATTCATGTATGCATTCAGTAACACTGAGTAAAATCAGCTGACTTAGTCATGTTAATAGTTAATGTATTTAAGTATTAGTTATAATAACTGTAGTTGATGAAGAGAACTTGCTAATATTTATACTTACTACGCAACATATCACGTCATTAATAAATGTAGAAATGTCTCCAAATCTCCTATTTGACACTGAGTCCGGAATATAGGAATGTTTGGAACTTTCGGAATGCTCACTCGGTACGTATAACAATAACAGTTCGGTCGATGTCAATCATTAGTAAGTCAAGTTTATATTTCATGATGTCGTGTGACTCCAGTCGGGTATACTAAGAACTTCGGGTTCCCTTGTATATAAAAACGGTGTTTCAGCACCTCAGCACCTAAGGCCGGAAAGAACTCGCTACACAGCAAGGTTAAAGCAAGAAGCCACAAGAAAAGCCGTGGTAACTATTCGACCGACATCGACTGGCCATGTCTCTCTTTGGCGAATACCCGTGCGCGAATATGACAATACCTCCAAGCTACCTTTCCTTCACGACAGGGTCTCTTTGTATTCCCTTGTGCCTCGTTACAGTGATTGGGAACATTCTCGTAGTACTGGCCATCTATGTAGATCCCAACAAAGACTTGCGATCTCCTTTCAACTACTTCATCGCAAACCTCGCTGCGGCGGACCTGATCGTGGGGTTAATCGTGGAACCTCTCTCCGTGTTGTATCTTTATAGTGAGGGGATTTCAAGCGCTTATCCGGCCTCGTTAGACTACGTTTTCATTCCGTACTTTATCTCTAGCACAGCGTCTGTTTTGAGCCTCGCAGCTCTGACGATGGACAGATATGTTGCAATTACGTCGCCACTGAAGTACAGACTAAAGCTTAACCCTAAACGAGCCGGGTTTGTAGCTGCTGGTATTTGGGTCTTCTCCTTGAGTTTCCCGTTAATTTATCTGAAAACGGGTTACTTGACGTATGCGTTTGTGTTCGCACATACTGCGATTGTGTTGACGTTTTTCGTCATGATTTACACACATACAAAGATTTTTCGTGTGTTTCGAAACCAAGTGAGAGAATGGGACAACCCTTCCGAGACCGGAGAGATAAATTTCGCTCGAAGGCAAGCGGTCAGATGGGAACAGAAGGTCACCAAGACATTCGTTATCCTGTTGGCATTTTTCCTTGCCTGTTATCTTCCCTCGTGTGTCTGTATTTACATCACCAACTTATGCAACACTTGCAGCTGTGAATTCATTCACTGGGCTCGCGATATCCACTTTGTGCTGGTCATGGCCAATTCTTCCGTGAATCCGTTTGTTTATGCCTGGCGTTTTGATAACTTTAGGAGAGCCTGCGTGAAGATCTTAAAACGGTGTTGTCCAGCAGTGAGACAAAAGTCGTATAAAATCAAAAGTCGAAATTCAGAGGTTTCAGGTACACTAAGTATTCCTGCTAGCCCCTCTTCTGAGGAAACGGGTTTGTAACCTGAAATGAACCTTAATGAACCAAGAGTGTGCATGAACTTGAACACATCCGACGAAGGCTTGGTATGCAAGTTAAATGTTTGTGTCTTTGTTTTTCTTTGCCGGTCGTTTTTTATTACTATGTCTTTAGCCTTCAAGATGCAGGAGTTTCGGCTTGTGATTCATCTTCGTGTCAAAACAAAATAATGTTTTGAAAAAAACGTTTCAAAGCGTTAGTCCTTACATCCAATTTATAAAATCAACAATCCGAGACTGGAGCACAGTGTGTCATATATTTTAAAATGTAAAAAATAACCCCAGGGCTACGGATGTGATTTGAGCCGTTTCAGTCTGGAATATAAGATTTTGCATAATCGGTCTGTGTTATAATTTGACAACTCAATATATCTTGTTTCCCTTGGGAGTTCGAGTTAGTTTCTACTGCATGTTATATCACAACTTACACTTTTTCCTTTTATAAACATTTATCTACCTTTTTTGGACTTCAAACTTGGTACCAGTTCTAAGTGAGCATTGTTAGAAAGGGCTTTTGGGGATACTAAAATCACCCGACCATAGAAACAATATGTATTACTTCAAATGAAGTGTGTGTGTCTTATATGTGTGTATTATCTTAAAGCCTGCTTGTAATTATGTAAAGCTTGTCTGTGCAAAGAAAAAATTGAAATGAATATTGGCTAAATTACAAAAAAAAAAGAAAAGAAAGCGCAAAATACTCCCAGCTTTTTCTTCTTTATTATATATTTCATTTTAACTTTGCTTAGAGCTAGCCTGCGTGCCCTCTTTTTGCGCCTGTCACGCAGGCTAATCATTATCAGCTATTCTGACCTAAGCTA
This sequence comes from Plumapathes pennacea, assembly GCA_964036295.1. Lineage (NCBI taxonomy): Eukaryota > Metazoa > Cnidaria > Anthozoa > Antipatharia > Myriopathidae > Plumapathes > Plumapathes pennacea. Next base: position 1,427,482 of record OZ038465.1, on the reverse strand, counting down.
GTTTACTCGATAGATCATATTTTAACGGTGGGAAAACTTGCATGTATTTATTCTAGCTAAAACAATTTCAGTTTTAGTGGGTATTCTTCTTCTACATTCCGATACCTCTAGAGTGATAGCCATGCATATATGTCTAAAAAGTTCAGCAGTTCAGCAGTTACAAAATACTAGAATTTCCCAACTTTAAACAAAATTAAAAGGACATGCGCACAAAACTTCTGTTACGAAGTTACAAAATATTACAAAAACTGCTGGGAGAGGTAGAGTGAGGCCTGGGCGGAGGTAGTGCTCTATACGGAGTGGGTGCTCTTCCCGGCAGCCCTCGCGCCATCCTTTGCAGACGATCTTGGTATGATCTGATAGGTGAAAAGTAGTTGTTTTCCATCCATGATCTCTTAAAGAACATGATTTGAGCAACTTTCTTCCTTTCTCCCCCAATGATAATGTTGTCTGTAACGGCCAGCATGTGCGACACTGAACTTAGCTCAAAGAATTGGTTGGAACTTCCCCCGCAGTCTTCACTGTGAAAAAATACTTTCCCTATCAGCTCATCTGGGCTGAGGAGTATGACAAATGCCAACAGAGCGTCGGTTTCTTCATCTCTCAGTGAATAGTAATTCTGGTAGTTCCTTAACCGGCTCAAAACAGGATCGTTTAGCTGAATAACCGAGGCCACACAGTTAAGGTAGTACATCAATTTGGCTTTCGGATTCTGTGGTACCGAAACGTCTGTTGAAATATCTCTTATGCCAACCCTTCCTCCGACAAATGCTGCCATTTTGCAATGCGCTTTGATCAGTTGTAGTCTGAAAAGTAAAGATAATTTGTTCTTCAGTTTTAGTCAGCCTTGCGTGGTGGTTTGTTTGACACTCGTCACTTCGGTACAACCTCGAAGGAAATCGAGAAGTCGAGTTATGCATTTTCTTGGAAAGGGGGCCGGGAGTGGCGTGAAGTGTTTGCCTAGAGACTTTTTCCTGGTTACTCTTTTTCATCAAAACTTAATGGACAACGGACGCTTTCCGTCGACACGTAAATGGAAGCCTTCATCCGGTCCGAGGGGAAGTGTTTTGGGAAAATGGATTCAACATCCGGACGTCCGAAACTTTCCCTTTCCGTTTTAGAAGTTCTCGTTCCCAGTCCCGCTTTATTAGGAGGTAAACTACAGTTTGGGTCGGCTGCGGAACAGTTACAGCAAAGAGAAACGTTTATTTGAGAGAAATTTGTATATTATATGTTCACACTCATCAACTATTTATATATCTTTTCTTATGTTTTAATACCATGCATGGTTAATGAAATATCACAAAATTTAACTTTCAAAATAATAATAATAATAATAATAATAATAATAATAATAATAATAATAATAATAATAATAATAATAATAATAACAATAATAATAATGCACTAGTCAATTGAAACCCCACCCCCATGGTATCTCGCTTCTGTAATTACTGCGCATTTGTTTTACTTTTGCGAGTCGCGTTGCGCTTATTATCCCTTAACATAAGGAGCTTTACTCGACTCAGGATTTCGCGGTTGGACGTCTTTGACGTATGTGTTTATTGCTCGCGGCTGCGGCGAGCTTAAAAATGGAGTTTTTTTCTTTTTCTTTTTCTTTTACTGGGTCGAGAATCAGCACACGGTGATTGGTTCATATTATCACGTGATATGCGATGACGTAATTGACTTTGCTAAACAACTCGAGATGTGGCCAGTGAATTGCTCGTTACTTGTGTGTAAAAGTTAACTGCATCCCATCCAAACTCAACACCATTTGGCTCTGCGTAACATGCACGGATAAACTGGATTTTAGGGAACGATCTTGGCTTGCGTTCTTGTTCACCGCGGAAGCTTTGAGAATAGCCGTAAACAAATGTTTGATGGATACCGCTGGGGGATTGCAAATATCTCTGTCGCCCCTAAATATTTGGTCCCGACGAAACTTTCTGTGGCGACACGAAATACTTCTGGAAAGATAACAGGCCGAAAACGGAAACCAAAGCTAAGATGAGCTTTAGCCGTAAAACAATGGCGGTTTATGCTTTACTCTGTAAATGACATCTGTTGCCTCATAAAATTCTTTTGCTTATCGTACATTGCCTGTTAAAATGTTTCTTTCATTCGATCATGTAGCCTTCGTTTCGCAATGGTCATTGTATACCAGAAATGAAAAATACACCGAAACAGTCCTGAGCATTGAGTTTGCAGTCACAAATGGACTGAACACACTGTGAACAAAAGCGCAATAATATTGTAAACATGTCTCGTGTTACATTCCTCGCTTTCAATTTTATATTTGTTACAGAGCACGAATAATCGAAAGCCTGATAGAAGAAACGTATTCAGTTAATAAAAGAAAACACATAAGTATTGAAGCGAAGGCTGGGTTAATCGTGGCCTCTGATTACAGTCAAACTGTCAAATCATTGTGCATAAAAAGATATGCCACGCATTCTCAAAATGCAGGATTGCTCAACCTTTAATGATAATTTATAATTTAATCAGGTTTCATTTGAGCAAGCTGTTAAAAGCCAAGTTCTCTATACCTGTGTGATATTTTTCTGGTGAGAAACTGGAAGTCTCTCTTGGGTCTCGACGCAACTCACGCCGCGAGCTCACTGGCAACGCCAGTCTAGTTTAAATTATAGAATAATCATCTGACTACCTGTTAGGCAACAAATGTGTTGTAAAGGTGTTGTTCATACTGCGTCGAGTCTCACAAAGCAAGAACGTATGGCATTCATCAAAATGTACAAACCACGAAGACCTTCGGCGTTTATAAACCAAATCGAAATCATTGAATTGCGCGCTCGCTGGAGACGCCGCGGGGAGCGAAGCATATCATGAATGCAAACAACTCTGGTCTTCACTGGACGGATCGATGTGATAAGCTGTTAACTCGGAATTGACTGCCGGTCAAATTCATTAACTTATGAGGCAAGAGGCGCTTGATGACAGCCGGGGGTCCCTGGGCGAGGCGACAGAAACTAAAACAACACCAACTCTCTTGAAACCTTAAGCTTGTTATGACCCCAGGAATTGGAGGTATCTGCGCGCGTTATTTCTCCAGGAGTGAATGGGTTAAGACTAAAGAACTAATAACATTTTTATCGGTAAGAAATGTATACATACCGTCAAGAACGCAAGATGTGAAAGAAAATCCAAAACGCGTACTACACCAGAGTTAGCCAGCAAGATAGTAAACACGGAAGTGTTAACGAAAGTCGGATTACCAAAGCGAAAGAGAAATTAGGGAACCTGAAGTCGAGGTTAAAGCTCTGACATTCCTGAGTCACGTATCTCGCCAAGTTTCTTGCCACTGCAAGGTTGGCGACGAAGTAGTTAAACGGACACTTGAGGTCCTTATTTGGATCGAGAACCACGGCAGAGACGACCAAGAAATTTCCAGTAGTTTGTAACAAGGGCGAGGGTGAGTGAGACGGATGCCGTAAAGAAGGAAAGGGCGACTGGTGAAGTCACGTTGTTGCACAGATCCTCACCAATTAGAGCCTTGACTGTGAGCGCACGCAACTGTAATCTCTATTTCCGGCTTTTATCACCTTGCTCCCAGGCTCTTTTTCGCCTGGGGGCGGGATGGAGAGAAAGGAGCCTGGGAAACGTGACTTTGTCGTCATTCCATCCGAATATCCTCCGGTATCAGGCATCGCGCGGCTATCGCATGATCTTGATGAGCTCATTGATGAATACTCCTATCCCCTGGCGGTCATGCCGTATAGCTGCTCTGTCAAGGAAGTAAACTGATAACTGACAGACTACACGAATGGAACTGAATTTCCAGATCGTACACCAACGTACCGTGAAGTGGTATTAATTTGAAAACCGTAAAATTGTATGGCAGACGAGCTGAACCAAAAAGCTTTGTCCGTTCATCACTTGAATAAATCAAAACCGTAGTCTAAAACAAGCTTTTGTGGCATGAATCTAAGAATTTGACCGCTTCCTAACTTTTAGTTTTGTGTTTGACGTATATATTGCTCGAAGCCATATGTTTCATTTAATTGTGTTGGTCGCTTCCCGTAATCAATTTTTCAATATGAAACAGTGTCCTAAAATCTAAATAAAAAAGTAACATTTGCAGAGTTGGGTAACAACGTACGTGTAATTAAACTGGTGCTGTGACAAGGTAGAACCGCCGGGCTTTATATCATCAATCCGGAAAATAAATCAAATTTATAGCACGCAAGTTTCATGTGAATATGAACAAAAATCTCCGTATGCAACTAAGCCACGGACTTGTATGCCGGTGTATAGTTTTCGGTATTCTCAGCGGGGAATTGTTAGAAATTATAAATATTCTAATGGTCACATGCCTCCTGATGTGTTTGTATACACTACCCTTGTGCGCATGCGTGTACTTTCAATGTTTTAAAATTGTCTTCATTGCCAAAACAAGCCAAAGCTCGTGTTAGCTGGTTCACGTTACACCGCTCAAAGAGGTTTTTTTTACAAGTCGGCGCTTAAGCCCTAGGAGCTGCATCGTACACCAGTTGCGTGGAAAGGTATTTTAAACCATTTGAAAAGGAATCAGTGTGGACAGTCATAAATTCTCGTTATACTACTGGACCCGGTTTTTCAAAGCGCGATTAGGCTAATCCTGGATTAGGTCTAAACTTTCTTGTCATTTATAAGCCTCAAAATGTGAAGGTTTCGTCCTGCAACGACTTCCTTGATACTGACGCCTGATGACACGACCAACGCCTGACCAGCTGTCTGAGTGAGGTGCCCTAATTTTTGTTTAAGTTAAAAATATTATGTTGTTGTTGTAAAATTTTGGGATGGTCGATATTTAGTAGTAACCCATTTTAAGATCAGTCCTGAGAGTAGCAAATGTTGCTCATGAAAAGTGCACTTTTTCATTACACTACAGGAAGTCAAAACACAAAGTGTGAATTATTCAAATATAGGCTTTTAACGATAATATGATTGCGGCAAGCTTTTTTTAATACCTTATTTTACAAAGAAACTATTCAAAAGCACGAAATCGTCGCGTTGGTGCAGTTCACGCATTTATACTAATATGGAGTCCGGTCAGTTATAAACAGCGATGCTCACAATTATCCTGTATTAGTATTACCACGCAAGTGAATAGTGCTTTTCGCGCGCTCTGATTGGCTCCTCAATCTCGGAATATCAAGTACTATTCACCTCCACTTCAGCGAATAATTGTTAACTATACGTGGTTCTACAAAGTAAAGCTTACCCGAGTTGAATGTTGCTAATGACTCTCACTAGTTTAGTTTTAATTTCTTGGGTTTTTTAAACTTGGCTGTTCTACTTCAAGGTCGGGGATACTTATGCCTGGGCAATTTCTAAATTGTTATTACACAAACCGGCTGACTTTAGCTCTCCTCGAAGACACAAATTTACAGCAATTCTGCTTTCTAATTATGCCAAGTCATTAATGATTTAGTCACTGACTTCTAACGAGACACGTAGACTTCTTCGTTAGCTAGCCTTGTTGTATACACTTGTAGCTTTATGCTCAATAACCGTATTATATACTGTGCTTCATAATGGGAAACAAAAATCGAAAATGTCGGTAAAAATAGCACAGCACAATCATTTTGGACCCGAAAAGTCCGGCATTACAACTTGAAACCGTATCGGCGTGAGGGTCTTAACTTGTGGCACTGAACAGCAAAAGCTTATTAAACATTTATGATTTATGAATATAAAAACTTCTAATTTACTGAATATTTTTTTGTTAATACCTTGTCGATGAAAAACGCTCTGGTTTCCAATTTTTGCCAAGTTGTTTTATTTGACCTACTCTGCAATATCTAATATTTGGTTTTGTCTCTCATTCGAACACAAAACATTTTCAACGTAGTGTTTTCATCTACTAGATGAAAACACTATTGTTGGACGTTATTTGTTAGCCAGTTGCATAAGACTGCACGTCATTGGTTGGAGAGAACTGATCGCCCCTTTGTGTAACTGACAAGGCAGTACGGAGCGAGCCTGATGTGCGGGATGAACTTAATCCAACACTGAAGTAAGAGTATTAACTGAATCCCAGGAAAGGAATCCGCTAATTTAAGGGTTAGTTTGCCGCACTTCCATAGTAACGGGGTCTTAGGTTTCTTCTCTATGAAGTAGGATATACCGCTGCCAACAGTTCCTAAAGTCCAGAGTTACACTAAAACGAACGCTGTTCAACACTCGATATTAGATTTATGTGACAATCAGACGTCATCAAAATCTTATCATTGTGAGACATTGATGTCTAGGTCATCTTGTCAATGACTTGACTTCACTATTCTACGTGTTCTCTTTGGAGACACTGAGTCGACAGTAAAACACATATATCGGCTATACATAGTTCATACAACTGTACACAATGTTGTTTACTGTCACAACGTTTAACCTAATGAAGTGTTGCACTAATAGAATGGTTCTTTTTCTTTCTTTCTTTCTTTTTTCTTTTTTTTTGTTTTTTTTTTTTTTTTGTTTTTGTTTTTGTATTTGTTTTTGTTTTTTTTTCTTCCTAAAATGAGAGCAATGCGCGCCCGATGGATTTTTGTGTGATATACTGTTGATTCTTTGTTTAGTTTTTTACCCTTTTCCATTCCGTCTTTTTCGGAACGGAGGGAAAATACAATTTGAGATCCGCTTAAATTATTGAAGGACAGGTGCAAGTGAAGAATTAGATAATTAGGTGTATGTTAAGTTTAAAATCTCTATCCTTATTTATGGAATCAAATATGACAACACAAATATTCCAGAACCCTTTATAGAACTAATTCCATCCGCTTCTGAAATCCACAACTACAACACTAGATATGCCTCAAACAGCAATCTATACAGACCAGCTTCCAGGACAAACTATGGCTTATCCAGATTCAAGTCTCTTGCCTCAAGGATATGGGAAAAAATCCCTCTTGAAATTAAAACCTCATCTAAAGGAACCTTCAAAAAAGATTATAAGTTATTCCTTCTTGACAGCCAGTAATACTTAAATGAGTATATGTATTGATTCATTGTATCATATATTACCTGATATATCCACATAGCTCGTTCCTGTAGAATATATAGAAACTAGTTCCTATTTCCTATTGTTAATACCTGTCTATTAGCATTTTTCTCATTCCCTTATCTACTTTCTATAAAAATTCCTTTTATTACTATATATGTATATAGAACCTGTAGAATATATAGAAATTAGCTCCTACTTCCTATTGTTAATACATTTCTATTAGAATTTTTCCTATTCCTTTATCTAGTTTCTGAAATGTTTTTCCTATTACTACTATTTAGATTTCCTAATTTCCCTTGACAATTTTACTTACCTATGGTAGTGGTCAACTCGAAAGCTGCATAGCTACTTTGACCACTACGCACATCCATCTCAACATATCTAATAATAGTATATACTCTCTTTTTTTTTCTGTAACATGTTCCTATTTAATTGTAAAAGAAAAAAAGAAAAAATAGTGCAAAATAAAAATGAATGAATGAATGTTACTGCGCACAACTCGGCCACTGGCTTAGTTTAACCGATCAACAGATGAGAAGCACAAGACAAGAATGCCGGTAACTTTAGTAATTTATTTTTCTGGAGTCATTGATACCTGCGTCTCAGTTAATATCTTGAAGCCACTGGTCATTCTATGTGCAAAACAATGAAACACAGCGTGTTTAAATTTTCATAAGATACTTCATGGCTTTAGCCTTGATGGTAATCCTGGACTAACGTGCCCCTTTCGGATTTCAAATTTTTAAAGGGCGCCAAGTTTTATATTTGTGCGCTGAGTCGCGTTGGCGATATAAACTGCGTACTGCTCCTTTCTTGTTTTCCTGTCTGACACCATGGAAATTTTTATTTCAGGATGGCTAAATCTCGGTTTTATGGACCGCGCTACTTCAGGGTCGATTGTGTTGTTTGGTAATGTTAACATCCTGCCTTTCTTCATCTTCTTAGACATGAACGTCCTTTTTGCCTTCTCGTCCATCTTGTTCATGGTTTCTTCAGCCAGTGCTGATATTGTTCGGAATAATCAACTCAGTTATGGCAACTTCGCAAAGATGAAAGGGTTCGTTTTGCGAGGCAATCCAATGGCCACAATAACACAACCCGGTACAAATGGCGCCGCCTGCGCAACTGCGTGCATTGAAACTCCCGGATGTGAGTCGTATAACTACGGTCCAAAGTCCGAAACATGCTCTCTCATGGCCACAGACCACTACAAGAACGCTTCAAGTCTGGAGGCACTCAGCAACCACGACTATTACCACAGAGCGGTAAGTTGAATCATGGCTCAGAATGTAACAGTACATACGTATTTATATATGTATATGTACGAATCAGAATGCATGCATGTAACTATGTACTATATGTTTTTGTATGTACATGTGTGTGTATTAGTACGTATGTACTGTGTACTATAAGTTTATGCATGTACATGTGTGTATGTAAACTATGTGTGTATGAGTAACTATGTAGTGTATTATTAGTAATATGTATGCACGTTTATTCGTAATTTTGCGTGTGTTTTGTTTGCAGTCGGCCTGTGATTCATCTCCGTGTCAAAACAACGGAACTTGTGTTCCTCTTTTCTCTCAGAAGGGCATGAAGTGTTTGTGCCCGAAGGATTTCGTTGGAAATTCCTGTGGTAATTACTATTATAGTGACTAAAATTGCTTTTTCTGTCATAACTACTACTGATACACTGCTGCAACATCAAGTTCCGTTATTGTTTCTACGAAATACAGCTACAGACACTACAGTACGAGTATATGGTGCCACTCGAATATTATTATTATTATTATTGTTGTTGTTGTTGTTATTTAGCTTGCTAAGCACTAGTTTCTCTTTCAGAGGCTCCATGCTATCGAGGCGCTCTGGGAATGGAAAATGGGAAAATCACTGACGACCAACTTTCCCAGTCATCGTACGATGAAAATAAACCAATTTACGGGCCAGGGCGCGGTCGGCTGAACACACCCGATTGGCCAAATGGGGCGGTGTTTCTCAAAGGTGATTCCAACCAGTGGTTTCAGGTCGATCTGTTGCAGGAAAAGTACGTCACCGGACTGGCTACTCAGGGATATGGCTACCCTAACGCAGATGCTTGGGTGAGCACTTACCAGATCTCCTGGTCAAATGATGGCACCACGTGGTCACTGTACCAAGATGATCAACAGAATCCAAAGGTAATTTAAAAAACCTCCGTTGAACTGTGGGACTAGAGAGACAGACAGACACAGATACAGACAGAAGTATGCGTATTTTGTTCAACTTAGGATCTACATTGTACACACAAGTCCTACCCCTTCTCTTTCTTCTTCTCACCTCCGGTTTCCTCCTGCCTCCCCTTTGAGGGTTTGAGGTCCAAATAGTCAGAGACTTGTCATCACCTGAGGTTTTTGGTTTAGGTTTTTGCCAGGTCTTGATACATCTTGATAAATATTTTTTTATGAGTAACAGATATGAGATCAAATCATCAGAACGTTTTCCGTTCTGTTTAGACATTCAACGGAAACACTGATAACCAGGGCATTGTGAAGAATGAGTTCGAACCGCCCATCAAGGCTCGCTGGATCAAGATTGTAACGAAGACGTGTCAAGCCAACCACTGTGCTATAAGGATTGAGCTCTATGGGTGTTCCATTTAATGGACCAGGGGCGCTCCCAGAGCGGCGCAGTTCGAAAGCACCTTTTTGTAGACAAGTGATGCACCTTCTCGCGCAGAAACATTTAGCGTTGTGATTTGGTTTCTGTTCCTACCGTTACCAAAACTATTAGTATAAAAACGTAAATGGACCGTCAAAAACAAAGTTCCTCCACTTATACAAAGTTAATGTAAATTCTCACTCTAATCAAAACGCATTGGTGAAATTGTTTACCCTTCGTTAGGCGCCTGGATTAGTCCATTATGTATAAAGCGGTTTTTTGATGCCTGTCGAACGTAATTTGTTAATTGTTGCATTGCTGTATCTATACGCTTTTGGATTGGTTTAAACACGTTTGACAGCATTCATGGCCGCCAATCTTGAAAAACCGCAAAACGCTCCATTGCGAGCTGTGACGTAAGCATGAAGTGGCAGATGGAGTTTTCTCTCACCGCTGATTGATTTCTTTAAAGTCAAAACTAATCGTAAATTACTTTGACTTTTGTTTTGCTTTAATTTTTTTTTCTTATGTACAGCTTTTGTAATTTCTTTGGTCGTGTTTTCGAATCATAGCCTGCAGGGCTTTAGAGGTCACGTATTTTAACTAATATAGTCAGGAGCACTGTCATTTTCAAGGAGTTGCTTTAACTCCTTTATGGCTAGCCAATTAATTCTTTTCTTTTCCGTTGATGAAAAATTATGCCCAGGCAATTTCAGGTTGTTATTACACAAACTTCACCAAGACATTTGGCAAACTTGGCGGTATATTAATTACTTAGCAGTATAATTTGTTTTCTAATTTTGGCAAGTCATCAGGCTCCTGACAAGACAAGAGCACGTATTCGTTATCTAGTCATGAAGCTGGGACCTTGTTGTGCAGTTTACACCTACAAGTTATTACGCACCATACAACATGAAACCGCGAGGCAAATCTTGATCAACCATGAGGCTCCTGTAACTCATAGTAACAGCAAGCCAACTTATTAAACATGTATGAGTAAAATCATTCGGCGATATCTTTGAAAGTTGCACGACAGTGAGGGTATAGTACGGAGCGAATCTGTTGTGCGGAGTGGATACGACACTGACGAAGTAAGTTTATAAACTAAGCCTAGGACTAAAAAGGAATGACTAATTTAGGTCTGGCAGGCTGTTATGTCGCACTTCCATAGTAATGATGATAGTAGAGCCAGGGTTTCTTCTAACTCCTGTGTGAAGTAGAAAGCTAAATGATATGGTCAACTATTCCTAACGTCCGATGCAACAAACGAACGGCGTTCAACATTTGATAGTGAGTCGATAGTAAAATACAATGGAGTCACCTATAGATAATTGCTACAGCTACAAAAACTCAAAGTACTTTACATAACGTATATTATGATAAAGTGTTGGCCAAGGAGGATTTTTTCTTTTTAATAATGAGAGCAACGTGTTTTTCATGTGACTATACAATTGATCCGTTGTTTTCCTTTTTCCCTTGTTCATTCCGTCTTCATCGAAACGGAGGGAAATACTGTTTGAGAGCCGCTCAAATAGCCCGCAGATTTAGAATTAGGTAAACAATTTTAAACGTTTTATACTGCGAACATGCAGCTTGACCTGGCAATAAGCAGTTTATTAACCGGTCAACTACATTTGCACAACTTTTTTCCAATTTTTTATACTAAAGACAAGACTGTCTGGTGTTATCTTGTCTTGTAACTTTTATAACTGCTTTATCTGGAGTTCTAGTACGGTCTTCACATACAGCTACTAAACCAAACTGCCTCTGCCAGCGATTGTCGAGGGAAACTCCAAATGTATCAACCACGAACGAACGAACCACGAACCACGAACCACGAACGTGATTCGTTAGATTTAGATTTTCGCTGAAGGAAATTCGGTTCGTGTAATAAACACTGAGAAACATAAAAATAAATAAATAAATAACTAGCGGCCCAGTGAGGGAAGGCAGCAGATGTCAAAGGCTCCATCAAATAATGTTATAAAGAATCTCCCAATAGTGGTCGTGTTTAAGTCCTTGTCAATTTTCGGTTCTCGTGTCAAATGCCAAAATAAATACCACAATAAAAAACAAATGAAACATGTGGTCAAACTCCATCCCACATGCGTCGCCTGGTTCGACATGCCCAGGTTAGAAATAAAACGGTAATAATCAAAGCCAAAAATTCAACTTCACAGTACGCGGTGAACCTGAAAAGCGTTCATGCTCAAGGGGTGGTGAAGGAAATTGTGTCCGTTTAATTACTATATAGTGTGATAAACACTCCCCAAACATGCTAACTTGATGGCCACCATTATCACTTGCTTGATGTTGTAAATGCCGCTGAGATACGCGTGTTTTACACGAATAAAAAGAGTTTTGGCAATTCAGTCTCAAATCCTACCGTTGAATAAATAAATAATTAAATAAAACAATTGCTAGCCCAGTGCAGATGTCCTAAAAAAAAACTCCGCCAAAAGATATTATGTGCAGTAAGGCCGGGATGGAAATTAAATCTTCCGATAGTCGTCCTGTTAAAGTCAGTCCTTGGCGATTTTTCGATTCCATCTTCACTGAATCCTTCGCCGTGGCGGAACCATGCCAAGGAGCGAGGAAGCCGTGCAGTAAATAGTTAAATGAAGGGAGCGTGTTATGCTCTGAATTGCTTGGTTTTGACAGGCAGCTTGATAAAACGGTAAGCCAAGTAAACACGTTTGACATTTTAAACACGCTCGAATTTGGTGCTCTAAAGGGATTCAGTACAAATTTTATCACAATATATAGTGCGGAAATTTTTTCTTTAAATACAGTCGAACCTATCGTAAGCGACCAACCTCGGGAATTCGAAAAAGAGTTGTAAACTAGAGCTGGTCGCTTACGAGAATGGGCTCTCGTAACTGTCTCTTAAGCGACCACGCGCTTTTAAATGCTATGTTTTATATTGTCAGTGTGATCAAGTAGTGTTTACTTTTAAACAGTGCGTTGAGTAATACGTATCAGACTCTTTGATTGTTGGCTTACGAAAACTTAAAAACAAAGGAAAATACTAGTTGGTAATTCGCAAAAGTGGTCCTGGTCGTGCTTACGAGAGTTTTTAACTATAGAGTCTGAGTGACTTTCATAACGGTGGTCGTAACTAGAGCCGTCTAAACTGGGTGCTGTTCCTTACTAGTTAGTTTTCATGGTACAAAGGGGAGAACAGTTACTGGGGGGGGGGGGGGGGGGAGGGGGTGGAAGGGATTTATTGCAATTAGTCAGTTTCAGGATGGCTTAATCTCGGTTTTATGGACCGCGCTACTTCAGGGTCGATTGTGTTGTTTGGTAATGTTAACATCCTGCCTTTCTTCATCTTCTTAGATATGAACGTCCTCGTTGCCTTCTTGTCCATTGTGTTCGTGGTTTCTTCAACCAGCGCTGATATTGTTCGGAATAATCAATTCAGTTATGGCAACTTCGTTAAGATGAACGGGTTCGTTTTGCGAGGCAAACCAATGGCCACATTAACACAACCTGGTACAAGTGACGCCACCTGCGCCATTGCGTGCATCAAAACTCCCGGATGTGAGTCGTATAACTACGGTCCAAAGTCCGAAACATGCTCTCTCATGGCCACAGACCACTACAAGAACAATTCTAGTCTGGAGGCACTCAGCAACCACGACTATTACCACAGAGCGGTAAGTTGAATCATGGCTCAGAATGTAACAGTACATACGTATTTATATATGTATATGTACGAATCAGAATACATGCATGTAACTATGTACTATATGTTTTTGTATGTACATGTGTGTGTATTAGTACGTATGTACTGTGTACTATAAGTTTATGCATGTACATGTGTGTATGTAAACTATGTGTGTATGAGTAACTATGTAGTGTATTATTAGTAATATGTATGCACGTTTATTCGTAATTTTGCGTGTGTTTTGTTTGCAGTCGGCCTGTGATTCATCTCCGTGTCAAAACAACGGAACTTGTGTTCCTCTTTTCTCTCAGAAGGGCATGAAGTGTTTGTGCCCGAAGGATTTCGTTGGAAATTCCTGTGGTAATTACTATTATAGTGACTAAAATTGCTTTTTCTGTCATAACTACTACTGATACACTGCTGCAACATCAAGTTCCGTTATTGTTTCTACGAAATACAACTACAGACACTACAGTACGAGTATATGGTGCCACTCGAATATTATTATTATTATTATTGTTGTTGTTGTTGTTATTTAGCTTGCTAAGCATTAGTTTCTCTTTCAGAGGCTCCATGCTATCGAGGCGCTCTGGGAATGGAAAATGGGAAAATCACTGACGACCAACTTTCCCAGTCATCGTACGATGAAAATAAACCAATTTACGGGCCAGGGCGCGGTCGGCTGAACACACCCGATTGGCCAAATGGGGCGGTGTTTCTCAAAGGTGATTCCAACCAGTGGTTTCAGGTCGATCTGTTGCAGGAAAAGTACGTCACCGGACTGGCTACTCAGGGATATGGCTACCCTAACGCAGATGCTTGGGTGAGCACTTACCAGATCTCCTGGTCAAATGATGGCACCACGTGGTCACTGTACCAAGATGATCAACAGAATCCAAAGGTAATTTAAAAAACCTCCGTTGAACTGTGGGACTAGAGAGACAGACAGACACAGATACAGACAGAAGTATGCGTATTTTGTTCAACTTAGGATCTACATTGTACACACAAGTCCTACCCCTTCTCTTTCTTCTTCTCACCTCCGGTTTCCTCCTGCCTCCCCTTTGAGGGTTTGAGGTCCAAATAGTCAGAGACTTGTCATCACCTGAGGTTTTTGGTTTAGGTTTTTGCCAGGTCTTGATACATCTTGATAAATATTTTTTTATGAGTAACAGATATGAGATCAAATCATCAGAACGTTTTCCGTTCTGTTTAGACATTCAACGGAAACACTGATAACCAGGGCATTGTGAAGAATGAGTTCGAACCGCCCATCAAGGCTCGCTGGATCAAGATTGTAACGAAGACGTGTCAAGCCAACCACTGTGCTATAAGGATTGAGCTCTATGGGTGTTCCATTTAATGGACCAGGGGCGCTCCCAGAGCGGCGCAGTTCGAAAGCACCTTTTTGTAGACAAGTGATGCACCTTCTCGCGCAGAAACATTTAGCGTTGTGATTTGGTTTCTGTTCCTACCGTTACCAAAACTATTAGTATAAAGAGGTTATTACACGGGAAGGAATGCAATACGGCGGAGTATTTTTACGAGTCGGTTTTATTTTTTCGAGCCTGCTTCAGACGAGAAAAAATAAAACTGACGAGTAAAAATACAGCCGTATTGCACGAATTTTCGTGTAATAAATTGTTTATTACACGACAAACGAAGCAGGGCAAACATTCTCGCCGCACGCAAAATGGAACAAAAAATGACGCGTTCGTAAACTTTGCTTGCGAAAACTGATCACGTAAGCTAATAAACCAGTTGGTCTGGTTCCTGACGAGTGCAATACGCTCCCATCTTTGCACTCGTTTTGGCCCGTATTTGCACTCGAAAATGTGAAGTCGTGTAATAAAAAAACGTAAATGGACCGTCAAAAACAAAGTTCCTCCACTTGTACTAAGTTAATGTAAATTCTCACTCTAATCAAAACGCATTGGTGAAATTGTTTACTCTTCGTTAGGCGCCTGGATTAGTCCATTATGTATAAAGCGGTTTTTTGATGCCTGTCGAACGTAATTTGTTAATTGTTGCATTGCTGTATCTATACGCTTTTGGATTGGTTTAAACACGTTTGACAGCATTCATGGCCGCCAATCTTGAAAAACCGCAAAACGCTCCATTGCGAGCTGTGACGTAAGCATGAAGTGGCAGATGGAGTTTTCTCTCACCGCTGATTGATTTCTTTAAAGTCAAAACTAATCGTAAATTACTTTGACCTTTGTTTTGCTTTAATTTTTTTTTCTTATGTACAGCTTTTGTAATTTCTTTGGTCGTGTTTTCGAATCATAGTCTGCAGGGCTTTAGAGGTCGCGCATTTTAACTAATATAGTCAGGAACCAATTAATTCTTTTCTTTTCCGTTGATGAAAAATTATGCCCAGGCAATTTCAGGTTGTTATTACACAAACTTCACCAAGACATTTGGCAAACTTGGCGGTATATTAATTACTTAGCAGTATAATTTGTTTTCTAATTTTGGCAAGTCATCAGGCTCCTGACAAGACAAGAGCACGTATTCGTTATCTAGTCATGAAGCTGGGACCTTGTTGTGCAGTTTACACCTACAAGTTATTACGCACCATACAACATGAAACCGCGAGGCAAATCTTGATCAACCATGAGGCTCCTGTAACTCATAGTAACAGCAAGCCAACTTATTAAACATGTATGAGTAAAATCATTCGGCGATATCTTTGAAAGTTGCACAACAGTGAGGGTAGGGATCGACATTGAGAGTATAGTACGGAGCGAATCTGTTGTGCGGAGTGGATACGACACTGACGAAGTAAGTTTATAAACTAAGCCTAGGACTAAAAAGGAATGACTAATTTAGGGCTGGCAGGCTGTTATGTCGCACTTCCATAGTAATGATGATAGCAGAGCCAGGGTTTCTTCTAACTCCTGTGTGAAGTAGAAAGCTAAATGATACGGTCAACTATTCCTAACGTCCAATGCAACAAACGAACGGCGTTCAACATTTGATAGTGAGTCGATAGTAAAATACAATGGAGTCACCTATAGATAATTGCTACAGCTACAAAAACTCAAAGTACTTTACATAACGTATATTATGATAAAGTGTTGGCCAAGGAGGATTTTTTCTTTTTAATAATGAGAGCAACGTGTTTTTCATGTGACTATACAATTGATCCGTTGTTTTCCTTTTTCCCTTGTTCATTCCGTCTTCATCGAAACGGAGGGAAATACTGTTTGAGAGCCGCTCAAATAGCCCGCAGATTTAGAATTAGGTAAACAATTTTAAACGTTTTATACTGCGAACATGCAGCTTGACCTGGCAATAAGCAGTTTATTAACCGGTCAACTACATTTGCACAACTTTTTTTTCCAATTTTTTATACTAAAGACAAGACTGTGTGGTCTTATCTTGTCTTGTAACTTTTATAACTGCTTTATCTGGAGTTCTAGTACGGTCTTCACATACAGCTACTAAACCAAACTGCCTCTGCCAGCGATTGTCGAGGGAAACTCCAAATGTATCAACCACCGCCCAGACATTCACATCGTGATTCGTTAGATTTAGATTTTCGCTGAAGGAAATTCGGTTCGTGTAATAAACACTGAGAAACATAAAAATAAATAAATAAATAACTAGCGGCCCAGTGAGGGAAGGCAGCAGATGTCAAAGGCTCCATCAAATAATGTTATGAAGAATCTCCCAATAGTGGTCGTGTTTAAGTCTTTGTCAATTTTCGGTTCGCGTGTCAAATGCCAAAATAAATACCACAATAAAAAAACAAATGAAACATGTGGTCAAACTCCATCCCACATGCGTCGCCTGGTTCGACAGGCCCAGGTTAGAAATAAAACGGTAATAATCAAAGCCAACAATTCAACTTCACAGTACGCGGTGAACCTGAAAAGCGTTCATGCTCAAGGGGTGGTGAAGGAAATTGTGTCCGTTTAATTACTATAGTGTGATAAACACCCAAACATGCTAACTTGATGGCCACCATTATCACTTGCTTGATGTTGAAAATGCCGCTGAGATACGCGTGTTTTACACGAATAAAAAGAGTTTTGGCAATTCAGTCTCAAATCCTACCGTTGAATAAATAAATAAATAAAACAATTGCTAGCCCAGTGCAGATGTCCTAAAAAAAACTCCGCCAAAAGATGTTATGTGCAGTAAGGCCGGGATGGAAATTAAATCTTCCGATAGTCGTCCTGTTAAAGTCAGTCCTTGGCGATTTTTCGATTCCATCTTCACTGAATCCTTCGCCGTGGCGGAACTATGCCAAGGAGCGAGGAAGCCGTGCAGTAAATAGTTAAATGAAGGGAGCGTGTTATGCTCTGAATTGCTTGGTTTTGACAGGCAGCTTGATAAAACGGTAAGCCAAGTAAACACGTTTGACATTTTAAACACGCTCGAATTTGGTGCTCTAAAAGGATTCAGTGCAAATTTTATCACAATATATAGTGCGGAAATTTTTTCTTTAAATACAGTCGAACCTATCGTAAGCGACCAACCTCGGGAATTCGAAAAAGAGTTGTAAACTAGAGCTGGTCGCTTACGAGAATGGGCTCTCGTAACTGTCTCTTAAGCGACCACGCGCTTTTAAATGCTATGTTTTATATTGTCAATGTGATGAAGTAATGTGTACTTTTAAACAGTGCGTTGAGTAATAAGTATCAGACTCTTTGATTGTTGGCTTACGAAAACTTAAAAACAACTGAGGAAAATACCAGTTGGCAATTCCCAAAAGTGGTCCTGGTCGTGCTTAATACGAGAGCTTTTAATTATAGATATCACAAATGAATCAAAGATTTTTCTGAGTGCAAGGTAAAACGGTGCAACGAAAGTCTATGACTTTTCAGATACAAGACCCTTCCATCGAAAGAAACTGTTACTGGATAATTTGTCAAGGAAGAGAAAGCACAGTTCAGTTGGTGGAAAGCGAACAATCGCCATGGACAAACGGCAGTTCTGACTCCGTAAAGTTTTCCGCACGATGCCGTCATTGTAAACACTGCAAAATGATTTTCGCCGTGTACGAACACTGTTTTGAGTGGTTCCTTTGCTGGAAGGGGTCTTAAACTTTCTACAACCAGGCAGGAACCGCCCCGCGGCGGGGCTCGGAAAAATACGAGCAACTCGTAAAATACCGGCCCGTATTACGCGCTAAACCATCGAATAAATAGAGATTACTTCATGGAAAGTGCGCGCGTACGGTTTTTATTCACGAGTTGTGAAGTATCATAAAACGAACGAGCGAGGCTTTGCGAGCGAGTGAGTTTTATGATACGAAACAACGAGTGAATAAAAACTGTACAAAGCACTTTCCATGATGTTTTCTGTTTATTATATACATACTGAGACATTTATGATGGGACCGGGAAACCCTTTAAAAGTAGTGAAAAATCGTCGTTCGCAGCTTGTGATTGGACGAACGATTTTTTTCACGTGTGAAAAGCGTCGTTCGCGGCCTCTCATTGGCTAGAACTCATTTGCGTACGAAATTTTACGATATGGCTTTTTCGTGAGTATGTCTCAGTATGTATATAATAAGATGTATTTATTTGTATGAATGGGATTCATGTATTTATGTCAAGTTAACTTTGCGTGTCTTTTGTCTGCAGTCAGCCTGTGATTCATCTCCGTGTCAAAACAACGGAACTTGTGTTCCTCTTTTCTCTCAGAAGGGCATGAAGTGTTTGTGCCCAAAGGATTTTGTTGGAAATTCTTGTGGTAACTACTTTTATAGTGACTACAATTGTTTTGTCTGCCATAACTATTGCACAAGAGTGATTTCAATGAACCCGTGAGACAGTTTTTATTAGTGAGGGCGTACTAGTATCTAGTAGAGAGTATTTGTGTTTATATGATTCGAAACAAATGTCGTGATGTTGGGAAAGTAAACATCCGGCCGCGATCCGACAGCTGGCAAGCGTTGATGTCGATACAAACTGAAACAATGACGGTAATTTTACGGAATGTGGAAACATGCGAGTCGACGCCAACTCAAGGCAATTTACTGACAATTAACCAACCAAATGCAAGTAATGCAAGCTCACTAATTTTTGAAAATTACGTGGGAAATAAAAATTCTAGGCTCCTCTTGCACAGCTCAACACCAATCAAATGCCCACATTGTTTCTTAACATCAGATGGGCAAGAGTCTTATTGTCAGCTGGGGTTTTCGAGAAGAAGTTTCCGTGGTAAATAAACCCGCACGACCATAGTGCCGTATGGTGTGACATGTACTTGGAGTGTGTTCGTGTCTCTAATAGTCTCTAATAGTCTCTAATAGTCTGGTATCTGTTTCACGGGTTTATTGAAATCACTCTCCTATTAATACACTAAACGCAGCAGCAACTTCCGTTACTAATCTACCACGTGCAACTACAAATACTGGACTATAGAAGTGTTCTCGTTAATTGTGGCAGTCAAGGTTATTATTCTTCTCAGTGTTAAACATTAGTTTCTCTTTTAGAGACTCCATGTGATGGAGGTGCCCTGGGAATGGAAAATGGGAAGATAATTGATGCCCAACTTTCCCAGTCATCGTACGACAGTAACAATCCGGTGTACGGGGCAGGGCGCGGCAGGCTGAACACACCCGATTGGCCTCATGGGGCATCGTTTCTCGCTGGTGATTCCAACCAGTGGTTTCAAGTCGATCTGTTGCAGGAAAAGTACGTCACCGGATTGGCCACTCAGGGATATGGCTACCCTAACGCAGATGCTTGGGTGAGCACTTACCAGATCTCCTGATCAAATGATGGCACCACGTGGTCACTGTACCAAGATGAGCAACAGAATCCAAAGGTAATCACAAAAGCATCTGTTGAACTATGGGAAAGAGAAGAGGGAGACTAGACAGACAGACAGGCAGACACGGACGTAAAAATGAGACGTACAGACAGACAGACGGACACGTATGCGGCACAAATTTTGATCCCCCCTTCCCTCTCCTCACCCTAACGTTTGATTTCCCTCCCCTCCCCTTTGAGGGTTTAATGTTCAGACACATAGAGACTTGTAATGACTTGAACCCGTGCCCACATTTTTCCAGATCTTGATATATATACTTCTTAAAGTATCAGAAATGGATCAAATCATCAGAACGCTTTCCCTTCTGTCTAGACGTTCAACGGAAACACTGATAACCAGGGCATTGTGAAGAATGAGTTCGAACCGTCCATCAAGGCTCGCTGGATCAAGATTTCAACGAAGACGTGTCAAGCCAACCAATGTGCTTTAAGGATTGAGCTCTATGGGTGTTCCATTTAATGGACCAGGGGCGCTCCCAGAGCGGCGCAGTTCACCAGCACCTCTTTTCTAGACACATGGCGCACCTTTCCGTGCAGGGACTTTTTGAGAGTTGTGATCTGCTTTCCATGTTTGTACCACTTTTATCAAAATGGGGCGTCGTACCTTGTAGATTAGGTGCCGCCATTATGAATAAGAAACATTTGTCTTTTTTTTTTTCAGCCGTTCACAAGGTATAGCAAGAAAACAACGCATATTTTCAGGCTCCTTCGTTTGAAAAGTGCGATGTGTTAGTCGATGATTTGCTCTTATTTATTGCGATCTGCTGTATGAAATAGCAAATTGCTAACTGCATATAATGGAAACCTTGTTATACTCCCAGGAACGTTTTTAAGGTTTGATGCGATTCTGAAATTAAGTAAAAAATGAATATTTTCTTTTTTGCAAAATGCCAAGGCTATAGCCCATGTTTTTTTTTCTTCTCAAAATGGCCGATTTTGGCCAAAATTTTAAAACTCTTGAAACTTTCAGAAAATCTTCTTGGGACTATAACAAGACTATTTGCAATACATGAGTAAATCTTTGGAGCTCTGGTTAACTTTGCAAGCCTACTGACGTGATTTCAGCGGCTAAGTTGTCCTGTTGTGTGCATATAAGCCTGTTGGGTTGCCCTGAGTGCTTGTTCGGACTGCCTGCGTGGGCGCGAATTCAGTGAATGGAAGCCGTTGCACTAGCGCCATAATTTGCACTAAACTCAGTTTTGTATAAGGTCCAAGCTGGCATCTTTTTAGAACCCCTTGATTTTGGTGAAAAACCATTTTGTCAAAATGTAACTGTCAAAATTCACTACGGGACCGCGCGTCGGTAAATAACGAACTTTGGATGCATATATATCTCCAAGATGACAAGCAGCGCTGGAACATAAAACTTACTCTGAGCTTCAGGCTTTTTTCAGGGGAGGACCTGGTACTGTGGGCGAGAGGGAGAGGGAAAAAAGCGTGTTTTCCTTTCTCTCCTCTCTCCCTAGTCTCTTTGGCCGGGTGGGAAAATTAGCCTGATACTTGGGTTACATAAAACTTGGCAAACAAGCTCCTCGTTGTACGCATTTTCGACAGTGTAAAAAAAAAAAAAAAAAAAAAAAAAAAAAAAAATCAGTTAAATCTGACAGGGTCAGGTTAGCCTCCAAGAATTCCTTAAACACTACCATGTTCAGTCATCAGTACAAAAAACACCTGGGCCCAGTTGTTCAAAGAGTGGATAGCCCTATCCACAGGATAAATCCTTATCCTCTCGACTGAATTAAGCTTAATGGTTAATTCTATCCACTGGATAGCGATTTATCCGGCGAATAGCGCAATACACTCTTTGAACAACCGGGCCCTGATCTAAATGGCTCCCTTTTTTCAAACTCATTATTTAATTTCCTCTCACAGAAACTTCAGTTATCAACAAACACAAGCTTACAGCTTGCTTTGATTCTTGCTTGAGTCTGGACTGTTCAACCTGCCTTTCCCGCTCACTCATAAATGGTTCATCCTGACCCTCAATTTTTTGTCAATGAGGAAAATTGGCAAGCAGGTTGACATTTTTTCACATACCATGTTTCAATATTTAACAGGGGCATCCATGCTTATGCAACTAGAAGCCTAATAAAACACAGTCCTAGTTTTGTGGCAAGGCAAATCTGTGTTTGCTTCAACTTTCTCCTTGGCAAAGTCCCATAGATAGAAGTCAATAATGACAGAGTTCAGAACTGAATCCATCTGGTCAGCAGACTTAGTGCCAAGTTCAGTATCCTGTGCAGCTCTCTTCTTTACATTCTGATAAATCTGTTCCACGGCCCAGATAGAGTTTCCTCGAATTTCCATTTCAAGTCGGTCACCAGGTGGGATTTCATCACCTCGTTTCAATTTCTCCATTAACTGCTGGGAATACTCAAGCACTCCCAAGTGTAAAAGTGCTTGTGGAACTTTGTAGTCAGCAAACATTGTGAGGCAGCTGATATCATGAAACAGACCCCATGTCTGCCCTTCAAAGCAGGCCCAGATGTCAGCAATCAAAATCTGTGCACGCTTGTAAAAAGACACACTTTGCCCTGCAAACATTCCTTCATCTTTAAAATGGGAAAATGTAGTGGTAATCATGTGCAGTAGTTTCGCAGCACTGTTCTCACACTTAGCCAAGAAATTCACAAAGGAGTCATTATATTCCTGTGACAAAATCTTGCCCCCTTCCTGGAGATGCTGTGCACGTTCCTCCAGTAGAGGCATTTGAGTTTGGGTTTCTGATCTGAAGATCTTCGTCAGCTCCTCAGTAGTGATGTTTGTATAGTATGATGGTGTTGTGATGGGTATACCCTCCTGTACAAGTAAGAAAATAGAGACATAGGTTGTGGAACTATAAAATGTACTGATGAAATAGAAACTTCAACCAGCAACCCCACGGCATTTGCCCTTCTCCACCTCATGTATTTTAAAGCAGTACAAAATGCTTTAGCTCGTTATGCAGCTTACCAATATTCCACGGCACCTCTGGCAAAGAGACTATTGATGTCACCTTGGTTGGGGGGGGGGGGGGGGAGGGTGATTACTAGTGTTTCAGCATTGTTTGCACTTTCGTTTTTGAATGGTTCGTATTTATTACTGGTACAGCTGGCACTTAGTGATAGGTGGGAGCAATTAAGTCAGAGTCTGGTGTTGGTCTATTTCAGCAGCTCATATTTTGCACGATGTACAGTCAGCGTTTGGTGACAGCAGCGAACAAGTTCTCTGAAAGAGTTCACTTGATTTTTTGAGTGATTACCATTGATAAGCAACTGTACCATACGTAGTCCATGCTAAGAATTAACATTGAAGGTGGATTCTTGAATAAGTTTCTTGGTCTGTGTCTGTTCGTGTGTGCTCATCAGTCTTACGTGCTACATGTTTTTAGTTTAAACAGAGCATACATTATAATAATTTAAAAATGGGTCAGATATTATAAATAAAATATATTAATTATTAAGTAATTGGTTATATTAGTAGAAAATAATAATGATATTTAAAAGAATAAAAAAGTAAAGGGAACAGTTACGTGTTGAAGGTTTGAAATGTTGATTGACACATTTTGTGTAGTAAAGAAAGCCCATTGCTTGGTACTGTGCTACTTAACTCTTTCTCACGAAAAAATAGGCGTGTAGATGTATAATTACCAAGCGATTTAGGTAGACTGTGTGACAGTCGACAATAAAATATTTGTACATACATTGCGAGATATGTAAAACGCTGTAATGAAAGCACGTGTACTCCACGCACGGACAACTTCACTCACCTGTAGAGCTCTGTTTATTCCCGCACAAAGCGCCCAGTAGCCCGTGTAATCCTTGTCGTTAAACCTCACCGTCCAAGGTGCACAGTGATCTTCAACCCAGAACGAGAAGTTCAACGAGTCCAGCACAAATATCCAGTCCACCGCCTGCTTTGTCATTTCTTTCGGATGGAGTTCGTGTTGCTTCCATACTTTGAAGCTGTATTTCTTTGATTTTAAACTCTGAAAGACGCCTTCAGAGGCAGTGACGACAGCTGGGGATCGAACGAAAACTTCCTCGCTGAGAGAGGCGATCAATTCGGCCGACTTTCTCGGAGGCAGCGAACCAGACATAATTGCCCTGAACACAACTTCGTCGCCTCTCTTTATCTTCCCCTTCCCTGGGCGAGAGAGTGAAATTTAATTGGAGAATAAAAGGCAGGAGGCTAGCTCGAAAACTTATGCTCAACTGGCAAAACGCACAAAAGCCACGGGACTTTAATTATTAAAAGTGCAGCAGTCCATTTAATTGGTTTATGGGATCATGTGGTCTGATTGTCACGTGCCGCTGTTGGCGGGAAACCTTGGCGGGAAACCTTGTTTGGACGGATCAGCAAAACAAAACCAGTACACGGCGATATAGAAAGGATCAGAGTCATGGTTAACTGTGTAATCCACTTCCTCCAACTCATTGCGTTTTCCGTATTCTTTGTGTCTGATTGCAACGAATACGAGGAGAAGAGCACAGCAACGTGCACGGTAAGATGTACTTGACTCTTCTTCCTTTCGCGATCGGCCGAGTGAAGGGCCGAATTAGGCAAATTGTGGTAAAAATAATCAAATATCTGTTGAATCACTTCAACCTCATGTACCACGCTTCGATCGTTATTTAGTTCTTAGTGTAGAGTGCCTTTACTGGCATTTAGGGTATACCCTTCTTGTCAGAGTAGACGGTAATGATCTAAACGTAGGTATAGTAGACGCCTGGTAGCAAATCCCCTTCCAGGTTGCTCCGGCTGATGCAGAACATTTCTAGATTCAATCAGACAAACCAGAAAGGACTAAAAGGGTAAGACGCAGCTGTGTAATTGAGAGAGACTGGGTGATTAATTATTATTGAATCAATTCTATGATATATTTTTTCGACTCGAGCATGCTTGATCAAATATGCGGGCTGTGGCCACGTGTGGCGGTTGCGGGTGCGCGAAATAATTTCAAGGGATTGGGATCGAGCGGGCTAATATTTCTCATTCAACACACACACACACACACAGGGGCCACATGGAGGAACAGGAACAGACCTCAAACTGACTGATCTGCAACAGTTTCTGCTGTGGATAGTCCCACCCGCCTTGTGTATTCACATATGGATGCTTGTGTGCCCTCGTGCACGCTTCCAAAACGACGAGCATATTCCACAGAGAGCCGCAGAGCAAAGAGCCGTGCGAAATGACGAACCTGCTGTACACCGACTGCTCTTAGCTCCATACCTGCAGCCTCATACGCCACCACCAGATCAGGCAGGCGAAGAAGAAGATGCTTATTTGCCCGTCGAAGAAACTCAGCGTGCAGAGCAGGCACCAGTCGAGCATGATGATGTGACCTTGTTTGACCAGAGGTACTAAATTGGCCGAAAACTGATGATTTAATACGCTTGTACATCAACCAGCAACTGCACTTGCAACGATTCTTTTTAGAAAAGTATAGTGTGGTGATGACTGATGGGAGGGTTAGATGTGCCACACTGTTCTCAAAACTCTTATACTACCCTGTAGGCACCAAAATATACCATTTTCCATACCTTCCATCCTCCATTACTATCCCTTTTTTATTCCCTAGTCTCTTCAACTGCATCTTATGTCAAGCACAAAACTCCAGATTCTAAGTTTGTTTAAATTCATACCCTATCTGTCAGAATATTCCTGACAAAAATACAAACCATATAGTTTACCAGGTATTTCAGACTGAAATGTTAGAAGTGATACCCTTTGGGGCAGCACATACCAGTACCTATATAGCTTATATATGGGAGTAACCCCCTTCCCCCCTCAGAGTTGATAAGGACAGCATAGTTATATTAGCAGATCTTATATGGGGTATGCATAATTATGAAATTTTAAAAGTATTCACCAGAAGTAGATCCATTTGTTGTTTTTAAAGCCTGCATATGTTCTTCCATTGTATGTCACCTACTATAAATTATAAAAGTTTAAAAGATAGAGCAAGTTCTCTAAAAATAATGTGCATGCACCTGTACCACCTTTTAGCCATATTTTACATCTGAAATCCTAGGCCAAAGGAATGATTGGAAGTGGGAAGTTATCCCAGGGGGGAGGGGGGGAGTGTGCCACCTGGGACTGAAAACCCTTATCCTATTTAAGACCAAAGTTTGCAATTTTCAACCCTATTTCAGACCAAAATGTGCAAATTTCGACCCTGTTTCTGACCAAATATCAAAATCTCCGACCCTACTCCAGACCAAAGGTTAAAAACATAAAAATGGGATTTTCAAACAATATTCACTGTATTTTAAGGGCTTGTTATGGGAAGAACCATGAGGAATTTGTCTTTACTGCAGTAGCCATGAAAATATAGACCTCAAACTTGATGGCCATAATATTTAAAAAATAATAATCACATATGCAGTAAACTAGAGGTGCAATATTGATAAGTCAAGTTACCATATGGGTCACAATATTATCAACAGAAGATAACGATGTGAAGCTACTGCACACATATATGACAGGAGAACATATTTTCAATCAGTTGCCAGGAAAAACCAGGTACTACATATACTATAAGAGGGAAAATTATTTAGTTTGGTTAACAATTATTTATTTGTTAGAACATCAGATGGCTGTAATTGAGGATGAGTTGAAAACTGTGACACCAAGTTTGAAATCAGTACAAAGTGCACAAAAATAGAAATAGTTCAAGAAACTATCGTGTGAATGTAGGTAATAATAATAAATAAAATTACATCAACTCCTGCTTGCATATTTACCAGTGTCCCTCCAACAGTTCCTTGTCCCAGGAACCTAAAGGTATAAATTAACCCTGTCTAGGTGCTATGAGAAACAATTTAGAGATTGATGTATACCATGTCAGCTTTATTCAAAGTTATGGCATATTAATATAGAATCTTTAGTAACATGCAGGGTCTGGGAACTACTGCCCAATCTCAGTCATCACCTAGGCTATAAAAGTGATATAACTACATATAGGTACACATTTGATCTTTTTTATGAAATTTGTGCAATGTAAACTACTAAAATTATTATAGGCTACATTTCTGAGTCACCTTGTGATGTTTAGTGTAAAGCCTTTCGTACAAAAAGTGTTTAGTAAAAGACTTTGCAGCAGATTGACCTTAACAGTGGCACAAGGTAACTTGGAAATGATCCTATATTTCCTCATAATCTATGTGGTAAATACACAACATTTCCCAATATTTTTTTGTTGGTCAACTCTGCACATTGAATTCCACTTGGTTTTGGGCAATTTATTTCCAGCAATAGCATGTATTTTTGCCAATCCCCTTGTTCAGTCAAGTACAGTGTGAAGTGTACTGGGGGATTAAGCGATCACCTGTTGTATGAATTTTGCTGACCTATTTTCTGTTCAAGCTACATTGAGCAAGAACATCCAGGATAAGCACTTTGTTCTCCTACAGGTCCATTGCTTTGTTGCCAGTTAGTTGGCCATCAGACAACAATAGCAAAAAATCAAAACTTTTATTCAAGAAACTGACATTGTCACCAAAACACTAGGGTGTGATACAGAAAATAGCCTTCTGTTTAGGGATGAACCCCATTTTAATCTGCTTTTTCACACATTGCTACAGTATACTGAGTGGTACTGTAATATTAGTATTTTGGTCTCTTCATCAATGAATCAATGAACCAACCAAAAATAAATAGCTAGACCTGATCTGACCATGACAGTATATGAAAAATTCTTTGCTCGTACTTGCTCTACTCTTCACCCTTAAGTGGGGATATTAGGCCACAGACCCACAATGTACTCTCAAGTCAAGCCTTGGTTATACCAAAAAAAGGCACTTCAAAGGACTTGCACATATATAAGGTAAGAAGGGGGGTGGGGTATCTGCCTTGTGCCATTATCTAACCTCTTATCATCCATTATATGCTGTAGGTACTTAGTAAAGAATATTATTTATCATCTTAATTACAAGGTTTCTGGTGTATTCACTATATTACAGTGCATTCTTTCATGGTTCACTGATAAACAGTATCTCTAATGATTTTTGTAGTGTACATCACTGATTTTTGAGTGACATCATATGATATGGAGCAAACAGTGCTCTCCATGCCTGAACTGCAGCCTCGTATAGGACACTCACCCCTGAGCCCCTGTGAAAACCTAGAAGAGATAAAAGTGGCTGATTTAGTTCAATCATTTTATGAGAAAACTCTAAATGTTTGATCTAACACCCATGTACATTACCAGTGAATCTGGGAGTGAAAGAGTTAATGGTGATGCATCAACTGGATATTAGGTTTTTCAATACCTTGTGAGGAGGTTGTAGTTAAAGCTGCAATCAAGAAAAACAGCAGACACAGCAGCCTGAAAAAATGAGTAAATTCTTTGCTGGATCCAAGTTGAGTGGCCAGACTTCTCAGCTTCTCAAAAATTATGGAAATCCTGATGAGGACTCCATGGTGAAGAGCTACAGCTAAACAGAAGATAAAGTTGTTGTTATCTTTCATGTGATTTACATAAAAGATGACCATAAGAATGACCCCACTTGAGGTTGAAATGAGGTAAAGCCATGATTTTTTTATATGTAAATGCCTTATTGTGTGAGTGAATACATACAATACCATTTGAACTTGTACTTGGGCTGGCTCTAATTCTTTCCTGAGATCCTACTCTGTTCTGAAAGATTTTTAAAAAATATTGTTAAAAAACAGATACCAGTAATCTCCAGATCACTTCTTGGAACAGATTTTATTCATGGACAAGTATCTCCTGTGCACATATCACCTCACCAAAATAGTTTATTGTTTATAAACTGCAATAAAATCAGGATTATACTATACCTGCATAACATCATTTTGTTGCACTTTTTTTTCCAATTCTTCTCTCTCTGAAGTTTCTACAATGTCCTGTAAATGCTAAAAGATGTGCACATTCATTTCTACCAAAAGCTTTGTCACCCTGCACTTAAACATCCATATCGATCCTTCTCATAATAAGAAGTTAATTATACTTTTTAAAACTTTCACTGACTGTACATACTTTTTTCTCATGCTCATTAAGTACATTGTTGTTCTCAATAAACTCTCTTGCTTTGGTATAGTCTTTCTGTTGGGGAACAACACATCTGATGTAGAATTCCATCATATTCCTGTGTCTTGATTTTGAACAGTTGTCCACATTACTCAGCCAGACTTGCACCAGCTCAGTTGCCAAACTAAACTGATGAACTCTTGTATAAAGACTCACACTACAAACACAAGTCACATATTTATAGATTTATTAGAGTCAACATCGGAAAGGTTAGCAAACATTTTGCAATGAAAATGAGCTCATTAAGATAATTATTAGTACTGTAGCCATTTCAGTTCTAGCACAGGGCTGGACTTTCAATGTGGTGACTATAAAAATGTGATAGACTTGTATGCTTAGCTCCAGATTGGGGCAGAGAAGGGGGTACTCTTCTACATGAACCACATACTGAAAAGAGCTTTGGCCTGGAATTCAGGTACAGGCTGTCTCTTTGCTCTGAGATTGGGTATGAGGTGACAAAATTAAATATGGAAGGCTGTAAAATATTATGAAAGTTACCAGTATCAGAAAGTGAAAAATATTTCCTGAAAGGGTCAGGATTTTTCGGGACCATTTTGGCCAAAGAGAGTACCGGCTCTTCCCATTAGTCTGTGAAATCAATATATTTTTCAATATGACGACAAATGTATAGATCGCATTCACTGGACCTGATTTGTGTTCCGTTACTAAAAGTACAATATTCCTATCTTACCAAACTTGTGTCACTTCAAGGGGCAACTCTTCAGTCGATCCAAACGTCGAAACTGCAAAGGCTACAGCTTCTTGCCATAAACCCATTTCTGCATATGCCTGGACCGCTATAATGACCAAGGCGCTTTGATTAAAAGCTCGTGCTCGATTTCTTGATTGAGGGGTACAATTTAGTCCTTCTTGACAGATATCGATCGCTTGTTTGAAATGACGAAGAATAAAAAGACGTTTGGCTTGAACAGCAAAAGATTGCTGGTCGGCCATCTTGAGACTGGTCACCAATCCCTCGGACCCAGGTCTTTGGCGTGAGTATGTGAACGGCCTCACTGTGTCACGTTTATGCTTGAAGAAAACAACACCGAAGCGTGTATCCTTTTCCTGAAATCTTAAATGAAATGGCAGTCTAGATTTGCGGGTAAGTGGCATGTTTGTTTATATTGCTCAGTTGCTTCTTTTTAAATTTGTCTATGTGTCCCATATTGTGTGAGGCGCACGAAATTTACATTTCATCCCCAGCCCTTACCATCAAACCTTTTTTTACATTAAAAGGCGTGTTTTTAGTTTATATATAGTTTTCAAGCCTTTCCAGAAACTGCAACACTTGTAAAAGTCGAATGATTTCCTGATGCATGTGCGTATGTTATCGTACGTGGATTACTTTCGCTTCCATTAATTTTGTATCCACGACTCATTATATTGCATTGTCTTCTCGGTTTATTTAGCTTCTGCTGTGTGCCGTTCGAAGTGTTTTTAAGAATTAACATTTCAAACCAGGTGACGACCACCGCTTATTTTTGTCAACCGATTCCTTTTATTACAGGGCATCTATTGTTTTGACGCGTAGACTACTTTTGATTTAAAGTCGTACTGACTGCATGTACACTTAGCAGTTTTAGCTGATATAATAATACACTGTGATCTTTATTAGTTCCAAAATTAGCTTTACATGATTAAATATCATATGTCTTATAATTTATGCTAAGTACATTATGTTGAAACTGTGATAAACACATGAGGGTTTCCACCACTCCTTTTCTATGTAGCAGTCCACACATGTCACACAGCTGGAGGCCCAGCAACTCTTTCTCTCCTGCGAGAGACTACAGACCAGGTGGATGGGATGACGGCAATAGGGGCGTGTCCTGGAATGCAGGAAATGGTGGCGGCAGCAACTGGAATGAGTATGAGCAAAATGAAACTTTCTCCGAATTTAGGGAAGATGTCAGACCTTATGCAACAGAAGAGGGAGACTCACAGATGTACAACCAAACATCCAGGACTTATTATGAGGATGGAAGATTTTCTCCTATAGGGGTGGCCTCTGTTGAGGAGCCAGTGGAGTATTATATCAGGGATCATGTGAGTATTTAGTTTATGGAAAAGTTAAATGGACAAAACTCAAAGCCTGATTTCTGCCAATATATTATTCCACCTCCTACAATAATTTTCCTTTTTTTACAAATGGTGTTGGAATGCACCGTAATGTAGACTATGGTCAACAAATAGAAGAAAGCAGAGGGAAGGGGGATTAAGAGGGGAGGGGGGGGGATAGGGGAGGATAGGGGAGGCAACAGGAGTTAAGGACAAGGAATGGAGATCGATGAGAGGAGGAAAGGAAGGGATATTAGTGTCAGCTTGTAATCTTTTGTCTCAAAACTGTTGTTCAGGATTGTACAGTAGAAGTGCAAAATTACAGAGGGAAAATAAACACACAAGCAGAACTTGTGTCTTAATTGAGCAACTGCTTTGAGTCCTCAGTTTTGATTAACCTCGATCTACTGAGTTGATAAAATGCCTATAACTCCATCTGTTGTACTGTAGGATCCAACATACCCTGAACAATACGAAAGATCTACCACTGTCTCAGCCATTAGCAGAGAAAGAGAGTGGCATGCTGAGAATACTTGTAGATACATGGGACCAGATGAGGGTCCTTTGTACCCATCAGATAACTATGAAGAAGGTCCTTGTTTCCAAGAAAGCACAAGTTGGGATCTTGAACAACAAAGAGACTTGCAGGGGTGGCGGTATGAGGTGATGAGTAACAGTACTATCTCGGTGCATTCACAAAGCCATTCTGACAGTCTTACAGAGGATAGATCTCCTGAAAGTTACATGCAACACAGGGATTGGTCACCAGGGGAGAGCAGAGAAAGGAGTGCCTCGTATGAGAGAAGGCTGCTGTACGAAGACCAAGGCCATGATGTTACTCAAGGGAGTGGTAAGTAAGAAGATATGGAAGTGATGCAACAGAGACAGACTCTTAATCATTCTATATTTCTGACAAACACTCTGAAGTGCCATTTCTTGGTTGCTTTTTCAAAAAAAGGCAATGAGATTAAGGTATTTTCAGTGTTTTGTATTATTTTGTAATTGAATAATATTATACTGTGGAATTAGCAACATACAAGTTGTGATCTCCGGCTTCAGAATATTCTGAACATTATGTTTTGCATATCTCTGTTGCTGCAGTGACGTCTGTACTGTTTCCTGATTTGCATGGTTGGTCCTGTTCTGTTCTGTTTTCAGGCAGGAAAAGAAGTCCCCCTTTTATGGAATCCATACCTCCTTATAAAAGGCGAAGGTCCTTCGATTCACAAGAAAATAGCATTGAACTCACAAGAGACAGGGCTCTAGTGAAATATTCCCCAAACAGTTCATCATGTTCTGAAGGTAGCTGGCTAGAGCCAGACCATGGACGCGAACATGGCTGGAGTTCGCACATAAGATCAAATCCACCCGATATATCTGAAGAGAGGCAAAATAAGCGGAGCTCACCCCTGACTGGGCGTGGTCACAGAAGTCTGTCCCCACCGAGAAGGGGACACCCCTCAATGGGGCGCAGTTACCAAGGAAACATGTCAAGAGGAAACCCAAGGGCGTCTCAGAGTTACGACGCTCGGCAGGAAGACTACAGGCGGGAAGATAGTCCACGTGATGACTTGCGGACCAGAGTACCACATCGTCGCTCTCTTTCTCCACACGGCTTGGACAACTTGAAGCTTTCTGCTCCCTCAAGATTCAGAGGTTCACACCACCGCTCTCTTTCCCCGCACTTTCAAAACTCAGAAGGGGGACTTTCAAAGGACAGAGCTCAGAGCAGTGATCTGCGACAATTCTTGCTTAAACGAGGACGCGGCAGAAGCTCTGAAAAATCGCTTTCAATGGTTAGGGACCACGGATCTCAGCCCAGAAATTCTACTTCAAGTGAAAAGGAATTCTCGAGTTCTAGCAGGCAGCTACCAACAAGGTCCCGGCATGGCACTCCCGTCTCTGATGACTCCTCAAATTCACGGAGATGTCGGAAGGGCCATCTGAAGGATAAGGAAGACCACAAACAAAAACAAACCAAAAAGAAGAAGGGAGAAGGTCGTGAAAGTCGTGAAAGTCCTTTTCCCAGAACGAAATCACGCAATTCTGATTGTTCTGGGTCAGAAACGAGCAGAGTGGTTCATAACAAAGGAAACGAAAAAAGGAGAGAGACATCAAAAGAGAAAGGTGGGCTGACTTGTTGCCTTATTTACTTGAATTTTACAATAGAACAGACTGAAACTTTGAGTCCTGAAGTTGTGGCTTAAGTAATCCAGAAAAGGTTGAAGTAAAATATGTGGAAAGACTCTTAGAAGGCGTACTTAAAAGTACAGTCTGTTTTCCTCTTCCTTATTTCTCTCTCTCTCTCTTCTCTTCTCGGTTGTCTCTGTCGTCCTGTCAGTGAATCAGTGTTTCTGCATCCTTTGTGCATCTTTTGAGACTCTTTTATGCTCTTTCTAGGTTAGATAACTCGTTTCTTTTTCGGGTCCACCTTCTCAACTATGCATAAATATTTTATACATCTTGTAAGCCTCATGAATGAGAATTACATTGTTTTGTAGTAAAAGTTATGCTGTTCCCTGCTGAATGTCAAGACGTATCTGGGCTTTATATTTTCCTTGCAAAGGTGGAAAGGTTGGAGACCGTACGGTGACGCTGTCAGAGAATGACGGGAAAAGAAATAAGAGCAAAAGAGCCACAGAACAGCGGGACTTTGGTGGGGAGAAGGACAAATATCCCCCTGTTAAAATGGTTGGAAGTACCGCGTCCAAACGCGTGTACAGTGCATCTGGAGGAGAGGAGGTAAGTCGGCCGTTGAAAAGTAATCGTGTGATTACTCAGTTGTGCATTTGTTATTTTTATTTTTTGTGTGTGTGGTTGAAGCAAGTTTTGCGACGTTTTCGGCTGATCAAGAAACAGAAGCATGGCGGACGCCAAATGGTTTGCTGCGTGTGACAGCAGTCATGTATTGCACATTATCGGAACTGTCATCGCTCGCAAAGGGCTTGATGCGCGCAATGGATACTTGTGACCAATAGTCACGGATTTGCCGCTGTGCCGATTGGGGTTATTTTTTGCATATAAACGCCGTTTGAACCTTCAACAGGGCTCCTCTGTACTCATTAATTAGTCAAGTTGGAAAATCCTCTCATTTTCAAACTCTTGAGAGGCAACTTTTAATGATGGTGAAAGTGCTGCGTCCAATCAATCCTTGGGAATTTTCTCTGAGAAAACTAATTTGCTTGCTTCAACAGGAACAAGGACCTGTAGTCGATGTGCGATCAGGAATCTACTCGCCTATAAAAAGCAACGATCTGGAGAAGGAGGATGCCATGTTAAGAGCTCCGGCAGATGTTAAACAAGGGGCGCTTGTGGTGGTCGTTGACCAAGTTGGAAGAGCTGTACGACAAGCGGTTGCTCTGGATTCCGTTTTAGAGGATTCCTCGCAAGGAAGCACTCAGCGAGTGGTTTTGAATTCAGTAGATTCTCACGTTCTGGGCTATAATCCTTCTGACGGAATTCACCAGTCAGCGGTGCTTCCAAGGGGCCGTGCGCATGCTCGTGGAAACGCATCAGGACGCGCTGAGCAAGATCCTGTTACTGGAGCTGTTGCAGTAAAAGTTCAGCATTCTGTCGAGGCAGCTTCGACTGATAAACCCACTTCAGAGAAAAATCCAAAAATTTCCCCACCATCTCCTGTGCTTTTTGGAGAAGCTGGGGGTTCTGCGGTCGCCACGTCTGGCACATGCGCCGTTTCCTACGGCTACACCGTTACCATGGAGAAGAAAAAGACGTCGGCTCGAGAATGTGACGAAGCAGCACGTGACCCAGATATACCGCCGACTGAAGGTGGGGCACTAATAACACAGCAAACCGCCAGCAGTGGAAAGGATATAAGCGAACGTGTATTATCTACCTCGAGGGCAACAGAGTCTTTTGATGATAATTTGTACATGGTAGGAGTGAAAGATGACTGTAAGACTGCTGGAGACGGCAATTGTGAACTGAGAATTAACAGAAGTACTGGCTCTGAAGCGTTAAAGGAGATTTCTGAGCGACCAAGTTCGCTTAAACTTCAGTGCGGCAACCACAATCAACCAGAGAACGTAGTCTCTCGTGATGCAATGCCCGCTCCCGATACTGAAACAGATGCTTTGCCGTTTGGGTACAGCAAGACGTGGAATAGCAGTGGGACTGCTGATAGACTAAAGAAGGCCGCCATATCAGATGAATCTGGGGACAATGTGCCTACCCTGGATTTGACGCTGGGATCTGATCGGATCGAGGTGGAACCGATGGAGTTGGTGGACTCGAACAGTGAGGGACAGGAGGAACAGCTTGTTCCAGGCGAAATCAATAGTTTCCCACAGGAATCCCCATTCAGCGGCGGGCACGTCACGTTAGACTCATCCCAACGTTACTCTCCAAGCAGTCCGACAAAAGACTCGGAGTGTGAGCGAGAAGGCCAGTTGGAGGAGTTTGTGCCTGATACTCCCCATCTGAAATTTCAAACAGAGCAGAATCGAGCTGGTGCCGACACACCGGGTGATTTCAGAAACAGCTTAAGCGGATTTAGTTGTCGCTTGACTGCAGTTGATGAAATGGCTGGTTCATCACGTCTTCTTGAAACACAGAGGGAGAGGTTAGCACGTGATCTGGAAATTCACGGCGGGGCAGTAGGAGAAACTTGTAGCACAGTTTGTACGGAGGAGAGGCTCTGTAATTCCGAGACTGGCGCCAACGAAATCGCTTCTCAGCTTAAAGACAACAGTGCCACTGTAGTGGTACCTGATGCTCATCCGAGGCACAGGCCCCGTGTAGTTTATGTGAGTGGTGTTAAGAGAAAAATGGGAACTTGTACAAGTTCGGGTGCGACGAAACAGAGTTCTGAACATTCCCACGAGGAGCTCGGTGATTCAGGAGACTCGGGTCGAACTAAGGACGTTTCACAGGGCTCTGATGATGGTAGCACACCAAATAAGGGCAGTGGAAGAAAAGTTGATTGTGAGACAAATGAAAACCACACAAAGAGACTTTATGTTGACGCGAAATTACCACGTGACTGCAAAGGTGGCCTTGACCCGGGTCGACCAAACTCAGCTCCGTCAGCTGCCGAGGGTTCGGTGTCGGAACAAAACGTCTTCATACCGGGCAACGTGGGAACAGATGAACCGCGTTTAACACTTCCTGAGCAGGGCTCATTTGCTTCCACTGCAGGAGAAAATGCGAGTTGTATGCAACTTAAGGAGTCCAGCAGGTACAGCCAAACTGACACACAAGATGTGGAAGAACGAATGGCAGAAGGTGATGATTGCACGAATGTCTCTTTACGTAGCACTAAAACCGCTCAACACGAGCGCGATGACGTAGCAAATAATGTCGTACCGCAAACTGCTGATGGTCTCCAGGAATCCACTTCCGGTCATAACGAGAGTAATAATCGTCACACTGAAGCGCAAAAAGGTCCCGGATGCAGTGGTACACATACACCGCAAGTAGCAGATATGAAGTCCACTTGGGAGAAGGATACTAAAATAGAGGACAGGGATGTTGAGATGCTTGATAGCACTGAAGCCGAGGTATTGAAGAAAAGGACCAGCAATGCAGTAGAAACGGACGCACAGAAAGCTGCGACGCAAGTGGAAGGATCTGGAGAAGTTAGGTTTCTTTCTGTAGGAATTCCACCAAGTTTAGTATCAGTGAGAGAACAGGAATGCTTTGAAAGAGACGCCTCCCAGAGTCTCAAAGATCCGGGTTTGGGTGCGTTTTTTAGCGTTGCAGCATCCAACTCAGCAGCTGACGAGTGTACGGCCCAAGTTACCAAGGCGACGACGAAAAAAGAGTATCGTTCTTGTGTAGAGCACGGAACGGGGCAGGTTGAAAAGTGTGGAGACAGCGCAAGTAGCGTACAGGAGACGGAAAACAAAAGATTGAGAATGATAAACCTCCGGCGAAAGAAAGACGAACTAGAGGAAGTAAGTATTTAAAATCCGCTCTCTGCAGGTATTGTCTACAAACATTTTAGGTGTGACTTGTTTACTGTCCTCTACTGTGACCACGGTTTGATACCGTCTGGCTGATCTAATGAGAATAAGCCGATTGTTTTTGATTTGTTAGTTGCTGTAGTCTAACTTGATTATCCTTGCGGTGTATTATTGCTAGGTTAGACCTTGTCCTTGAATGCATTCTGTTGTGTTTGCTGTAGTGTGACTTGTGCTTGTGTTGTGTTTCTTGTCCGAATACCAACTACATTTGTGTAACGTGCATGTAGGTCTACAGAAGGGAGTGTTTGACTTTCATACAAGTGGCTAAGATGATGGTCAGGTAAGTACGGAACTGGTGAACAGCACTCGGTGGCGCTCGTTTTTTTTTTTTTTTAAGAACTTTCCATAAACTGTCTCAGTCGGTAAAGTTTTCAAAAAATTATATCTTGGTGTACAGTACAAGGCAGTCCTACCTTTCTTTGACTCTATTGTCGCGCGTTTCTTGCCGGTTCATTTCTTTGTCGTTTTGCGAAGCTCTCAAGTTTTGTTGCATTTTCATTCCCACTAGTGATCAACTTCAATCTTCTTTTTTCAGTCTTCCAGAGATTTGTAGAACTTTGGTATTTGATACCTTGCTGACTAAAAAGTTGATTGAGATCCATTTTCTTATCAGTGTATGGTTGCGATAATTTGTATTCTGAGCTCGAGAGTGAAAGGAGTGCTCTGTTTTGCTCAACAGCAAAGACCCAAGCTTAGAAAACCAACTCCTGCAGTCAGTTCAGCAGAATCTCTTGGAGATGGGCCAGAGATGCGTCCAAGAGCTGGAGGAATTCGCCCGTCTAGAAACGTCAAAGGAATGGGGCCATCTGCTGCGGCATTCAGATGATGTGGCATCGACATGACATGAGTTCTACTATCTGATTGGATCGTTTCCTCGGCCAATCAAGGAATGAAACAGTCTTTACGCGCCCGAAGTTGCGCGTCGGCCACGTTGAGTTAAAACGGCGCCTTCGTTAGTTATCCGGTTAGCTCCTTCGATTTTCAGATGGAAGTAGCCTTTATATTGTTGTAATCTCATAGCTATCTTCTGTCTTGGAATTTCATTGATAGAAATATGACTATTTATGGATGAAAGTGACATCTATGCAAATATACTTTATGGTTCCAATTTAGATGAAACTGCTTCAACAGTTATTCTGCTTTTGATCGTGCGTTTTTTGAAGCAGCGAGGCCTAAATGTGTTACAGTGCGTCGCACCGCATCAGTTGTAAATAAAAGAGTATTAGTTTTTGTTTTGGTCATGTAATGGCGTTTATGAATTATTTTGAGATAAAGGTGAGATTGGTTAGCTTGTGTATTGGCGCGAGTCAGCGTTGGTCAGCGGGTTCCCACAACTCGTTACCAGTCCTACTCTCTTGGACGGATCTTGTGACTTGTGTGTCGTGTTGTGAAATTTTCTGCTTTCTAATCGTCATGGAAAAGTCCCTGGATGCCCATATGGAGGAAATGTAAGCTCTCTGATTAGCATAGTGTCTCCTCTGTGTATTAATGATAGCAATGAGAACTTGTGACGGACAGAAAGGAAGTTACGAGTGAAGTATTTTTCTCGATGAAAAACTGTCACAGTTCAGGACTCTACTGCCGATACGTTGTAGGTTTAAGCGCTGTTGAAAACCTGGACTACGGGGTTCAATCAACACAACAACAATCAGTCCGTTCGTTTGGATGATTTGCTTGTGGCCCTAAATCTTGCCTAGTGCGCTGGTAATGCGATAATTACTACTGTGTTGTGCTTATACTTTCTTCGTGTGTTTTAACTTCAGCATGAGTGAACATGGAGTCGTAGGAGTGTTGTGTGCAGATCAACAAGGCCTTGCTCTCGCAGGTATACTGAATTGATTTACTCAGGGTTTGTTCTTTTGGAACTTTGTCGGTGTGAATGTACAATTTCCCCTACAGAATATAAAATAATGATTATGATTATCAGCTACTCTGTCTGTTCCATTTAGGAAACCACTACTGTATTCCATTTATTCTGCTGTCAAAAGCAAAATTGACAGAAAAATTTTATTTCCTTAAAGAACATGATAAACTAAAAGGTGTGTTCTCATTCTGGAATTCTGTTAGTCCCAATAGAGTACACCCTCAGAGTTTCTAATCAATATGAAATGAGGTTTAAAGAAACCCACTAGATGCGTCAATCAGCCATTTCTATAACTCAGACAAAGTTTTACTTTTAGATTCAGCAGGGAAATTCCTCCACTGGAAATACTTCCAGACATAGACTGTAAGCAGTCCCTCTTTTCCCTCTAAGATAGTGAAAAGCAAGCACCAAAGCAAGTAGTGAGCAAGTAGAATAATAATGGCACATGAAAAATGGGGTGAGTTAGGGTCAGAGGGAAAGGAGGGACCTTCCTTTTCCTCTCCCTTTGTCTCACCCATTTCCCAAGCACCACACTCTTCTGCGCTCATGACTAGGCTCGTGCAATTCGGTCCTGGCGGAAAAAGGAAGGACTGCTTGCAGTGTATTGCAGACACTGTCACCTTGAGTTACACTGAAGCCTTTTGTATGAACTGTCTTAATCCTGGCCATGGAATGAAAAATTCAAATCCAAACAAGGCTTTGGCATTTTAATTGCAGTACTTTGAAGAAAGAGACAGTGTTGATGTCTGATTTGTTTCTCTTTTCTTGAAAGTAGATAGAATTTAGGTAGCATGATAAAGTGTGCTATATATTTTATCACCTATCCCATCCTCATTCCAAGGCTCTTTTCCCTACCCCACCCCCCAGGGAAAAGAGGGAAAAGAGCCTGGGAACAAGGATGCATTTATTGAGGTGTTTAAGGAGTCCAACATATTTATTAACTTTTCTTGTCAGTCAAAGGAACAGCAAATGCAGTGAATGCTGGACTAGTGTGCAACCTTGTTGAAGATGCTCAGAAACTCTACCCAGACTTGGAACCACAACCTGTCATTTGCCTTGAATCAGATGCATGGTAGGTTGACAAAAGATAACATCCCTTCCCCCATTCTTTCCCTATAATCACAGTATGCACTAATCATCATCCTATAGTGTTCATCCAAGCTTATAACCTTAATCATTTCTGAGCTCATAACACAAATTCTTGAGTTCTCCATGCTGTACACATTCTTAACAACAACAACTTTACTGTAGCTCTGTTGCTAGTTTAATGGGATACTGGGAAAAGTTGATTCCTGAAAGTTATTGGCTTCAGAGGAGGTGTTCGGGTCAGAATTGACTTAATGTTTTTGATGCATCAAGAGGATAATATTATCCCTCAGTCGTTTTATTTTTATTTTTCTTTCATTTCAGCAACTTACTCATCAAGTCACATGACAATGTGACTGTTGCTATTCATAAAGTACCATCATAATGGATTAGAAATCACAATAGGACAGATGTGAAAATTATATTCTTGTTGCAACAATTTTCTACTTGTTTTTGCTCTGCCTTTTAGCCTTCTCTAAACCCTGGCCAAACAAGGACAAAATTCCTGTGTTGAAATTTAGTAAATGTGTGGAAAATGTATTCCTTCTAGTGGAAAAAAAAATGAAAGGATTCTCACTGAGGATGCATTGTTCAAAAATGCTGTGGAAACATTACATGTTACTCAATTACTCACATGATATTGATCATAATTATGTACAAACATACAAGTACAGTATTTACTCAGTGCAGTGCTCATGCAGTATCATGAATGGACACAAACATTTGTGTATTTTTAAATTAGAATTAATAAACGCTTGGACAGGCATGTTAACATTTTTCTTTTCTGTTGAGCATTCGTTGTGGTTTAAGAATTTACAAGCATCCCTCATAAAACTGGGCAGTAGTTAAACACACGGCAACTGAAACGGACCTGAAACCTCTCCTTGTAATACATTGTCCGCTGTATGTCCGCTGTAGTTCTCATGGAGGAAATAGCGCGGGTGATCTGTTGCTTTGGTTCAAGCTGGACAGACTCTAAATTTTCCCAGGAAGTGTTGGGAGAATTCCGCACGTAGATCTTGGAAAGCTACGAACATTAACGCGAGACTGACTTGGACACTAAATCCGTAAAAATCAACACAAGGATTGTTTTCCTCGTTTTTATCGAGGATTTTTCCGCTTGTAAAATTATTTTCACAAAGACAATTATTTTCGTCGTCCTGTTGTGATTTTTAAATTGAAACTGGAAACGAAAGGAGCATAATACGTCCAAATTTGTTATTCTAATTAGCTACCATGCTGCCACTTTTTCACCT
Source organism: Plumapathes pennacea (assembly GCA_964036295.1). Classification (NCBI taxonomy): domain Eukaryota; kingdom Metazoa; phylum Cnidaria; class Anthozoa; order Antipatharia; family Myriopathidae; genus Plumapathes; species Plumapathes pennacea. The sequence goes on along the minus strand of OZ038465.1, from coordinate 1,386,096 downwards.
GTTCCTCTCTGTATAAACAATCTCTTCGCAAAGCGTTCTGTCTGATCCGCAGTCAGATAACTACCATTTATCGGAAAACGCAACTTAATTTCGCCGTTATCTTGTCCAGGAACGAAGACGAATTTTCATTCACGATAATTTAAATAAGATAACTCCTAAAAAGAAATTCTCGCTAAAATTCTCGACATAAATATGGAAGCACAAGATGCCTTGGAAACCGCTATGTACTACGAACGGCGACAAGTCTGGCTAAAGGTTAGTAAACGTATGTATGACTAGAACTATACGAGAGAGTTTGAGTGAGGGGGGGGGGGGGGGGGGGGGGGGGGGCGAGATAGCTGTGAACCGCACCATCGAGCGGATTTATTCTTCCTCAGGAAAACCATCTGACTCGATGACATGTGAATTGGTATCGATAGAATCGAAGATTTAACATTGACCAACAACATCATTAAGTATATTTATCAAATTTAACGCTAATCTTTTCCAATAACGACATTTATTCAAACTGGAAAATGTCTATCTACTAAACCTTGGGCTTAACCACTCAAGTGAAATTCATAAACAATTAAATCAATTTCAAAATTTTCTCGTGTTCTTCCGCACTTTAGTCCATATTTAGTAGCCCTGAACAGAACACTCTTCTACCGATCAGGCGGTGTTTTAATCGCCACCAACGTATCTTTGCCACTGTTCGTTCTCCTATTTTTTTTTTTTTTTTTTTTATTCTTAGTTCTACCGATCGTTATTTTCATAAGCTTTCTTTTTTATTTTAGGCTACAAAGAACTACGAGAAAGTGCTTTGTGTAATACCTCGTATTAAAGCAGCGTCTCTCGTGAACACCGCTCGTCTAAAGCTGCTGGTAAGTGGACAAACGGTCGGACCGCCGTACTTACAGTGAAATTTCACTGTCCGGCTGTTTCTCTTTCCAATTTAAACTTTTAAATGCAACACAGAAAAGAAAAGAAAAAACATCTCATCTCAAACTACAGATGAACACAGCTGTTAGAGATCGCTTAGGTTTCATATTTTGCAATAATTTCAGAAGTAAGACTAATTTCAAGACCATGCACCCAGACGGACTCAGTCGAGCCAACTCGTATGACATGGACAAGGCTTTTAATATAAACATTTCAGCGTCACATATACTTTTATTTCGAAGAGAAACTACTAGGATCATAATTATTTACACAAAACTAAGCTTTGCATCTTGGTTCTGAGCACATTCTGTTACACAGCTGGGCAATTTTAAATATAGGTAATCGCATGATTTCGAGTGCAATTTGGAATAAATGAGCACGAGTAAATTTTCAAAGACCTCAAAATTGCACGAGCGCTAGGCGAGTGCAATTTGTGGTCTTTGAAAACTTTACGAGTGCTCATTTATTCCAAAATTGCACGGCGAGAAATCATGTGATTACTTGTTAATAACATGCATTCAGTAATTTTTGTTGAGCAATCTTTTTTTCAATTTCGTTACAATTCACAAGTGTCTCAAGAACTTCGTTCTCTCGAAACAGAATCGGAATCGTCCTGAGGAATGAAAACGCTTTCTGTTTTATTTGGCTTTGCCGCGAATACGCACGCCAGCTATCGGCAATTTTTAATTTCAAATTTCTGCACTCTTAATTCCACATTTCTGCACTCTTAATTACACATTTTTGCCTGTTTGGGATAAATTAAGGGGCGCTCAGCCAATCAGAATGCATAAATTATTGTGTGCATGTTATTAAGCAGTGAATGACATCAGCAAGTATTTATTTCGTTACCACGTATTTACTTACAGGTTTACGAGTGTCACTACCACTGCGGGGTTGCGTATCAACGCATGCGCAATTATCGAAAAGCATTGGCGCACTTCAGAAAAGCGATGCACGTGATCAGTGCAAGAAAGGTGAAGTCCTGGAAACGAGTGACGCACGCGTACTAACCTATTAGACTTATTTCTGATGACTAACGACAGTCGTAGATTGGTCTTTTGGCTCTACCGACTTCTTGATACTTACATTCCACTGAGTGACGCTAGGATTTTTCATGTGTGATCGGGCTGAGGGGAACAGACGCATTCACAACTAACATGCCTGTTCCACAGAACACCTAAACATTATTGAAAATAGAGAAGGTTAGGTGACAAATACCGCATTATTATTCTTTCACAGGATGCCTGCTCCGCAGGTTGCATAACGGGAAGAGTTCTTCATCTGCATGTTCCTGTGTTGGTTCGGATATGCATGTGTCAAATTTACACCGGTAAGTGAACAATAAATCAAGTCAGATGGCTGTTTTGTGAACCCGAACACGAACACGAACCCGAACACACGAACACGAACACGAACCCGAACACGAACCCGAACACAAACACGAATACGAACACGAGCACGAACACGAACACGAACACGAACCCGAACCCGAACCCGAACCCGAACCCGAACCCGAACCCGAACCCGAACCCGAACCCGAACCCGAACCCGAACCCGAACCCGAAAACGAACACGAACCCGAACCCGAGCCCGAACCCGAACCCGGTCTCTCTTCGGCCTTTCGCACGCTCGAAGAGGAATGCAACCGCTTTATTTCGTCGCACATGCAGGCGCCATGCGAGAAGCTCTGAAGACGATAGAGGAAGCAGTCGTGTTGGACTTCAATAATCCTGTAAGTTGAAGTTTGTTGTAGCCAACAATAAACTATTTGTATTACGTGCCCAATGGTGATTTGAAAGTTTTATTGTTGTTCACATCACAGGATTTGTTCTGCGTACGCGCGTTGGTTAATTTTCTTTTGGACAACAAAACGAAGGTGAGATCTTTTAAAATTCAGCCGACTTTAACTAAAAGATCCCAGATCCATCAGTGAAATGTGTAATTTTGGTGTTTTCCATGTTGTTTCCAGGCCACGGCGGACGCGACGTTCGCAATTAAGCTGAATTCCTGTCAAGTTTTAGCGTGGCTGTTACGGGGACTGTTCCAAAAATTGCAGGTACAGCGCTTCCCAGTCATACTTCCCGTGCGTTTCCGCGGGTATTCCAGCATCTTCCACTCCCACCTCGAAATACGTTTTCCACGTTGAATGTTTTGGTTCTAGTGTCAGTTTTCCGTTCTTCGCATCTCATTTTTACCTTCTTTTTTTTTGGTTCGGCCAGGAAACGTCCTTTCGACTTGACGGACGTGAAGCCAACATTAATAGAGACCTCGTTAAGGTATCGTGTGGTTTGTAGTTTGCTCTTACGTTTTCCCGCGCGGCTGGCTAGTCTCTGTTGTCGTCCTCGATCTTACGTTCATGCGATATTCCTTCAGGCTTGCGACATTGATGCAAATGCAATGGTCTTTCTACATATCAAGAACTTGCAAGGTCATTTCCAAAGCCTTTTTGACAGGTACAATTTTTGAGAGTTATTCCCTGTGCATGCTTATTTCGTGAGGTTTATAATTTCTCTGGCTTGCGCGGTAACTAAAGCAGGGAAAGACAACGGGCAGCATACTTTTGAAATATAATCTTCTCAGCATTATTCTAATCTACATTATTTATTGTAATATCATGTACGTATAAAACGATTGATTGAAAGAAGTGTTGGCGTAACCAGTTTGTCAAACCTGTTTGTCCAGGTTCCTCCCGTCCATACGCTTGTCACACACGTTACTCGTCACAGATGTTTTTGATGGTGACCTCCGCGACGTAACATCAACTCGGTTATCAGGAAGGAGGATTCTCACTTGTAAAGGTACAGCCACGTGTTCATACATCTTGTCCCTCCTCTTGGTTTGCTCTTGAATGACGTCCCTTCTCCAATTTGAACAACAGATTTAAACATGAAACTGGAATCTCGTTTGGACGAGAGGAAGAGAGAGTCCGCTGGGATTAGTGGGACGGTAATGCGGAGAGCACAATCGGCTCCTGACCAAGTAATGTTCAGGCATCGAACAATTATGCGCAAACCCGATTCAAGCGGCTCATGTCTGGCCAGCGGCGACATTGTGTCGACCTCGCGCCACCAGATGGCGCATGCGCAGCAGGACGGCTCGCTGGCATTAAAGTTAGTCAAGCCACACTCGCATGTGACCCTGGGAGATCTTCTGAAGGCCACGCACACTAGAAGTTACAGGCTTGAAAACTTCCATTGCCCGTTTAATGGTCTGGATGATGGAAAGGATAGTTTGAGTGGAAATGACAAAATTTTTGCTGAAAGAATGTACCCGAAGTAAGTGCGACTCACTATTGTCTTGGATTTTGCTTTTGTTTATTTTTGTTTGCTTCTGGTGCCTTCAATTTGTAGCAGGGCTATTTTTGGCACTCTGCCACAGCTAATTCCCAAACGAAGTAACTGTGGTTCAAACAATATCCGGATGTTCTTTGCAGGAGGTGGCTACAAGACAGAGTTCCAGCTGCAATTCCTGATATTCAAGGTTGTCGCAAACTACCCTAGCTTCCATCCCCCTGGTGATCTTGTGATTTGCCGATCTTCATCCACATAAGGCACGTAGGGCATGATGGGACGTGTGAATCGACACAACCACGCACGCGCGTGCGTAGACCCACATGGGGTATAAAGTTCACTGTGAGACCTTTGAGAATCTTTACTCACAAATCGAAATTTTAATGTTTTCAATGTATTTACAGGTGCATGATTTATCTGTCGACATTTCTAGCACATGATGATCATTTGTCAAAAAAACAAGACTCTGAGCTGGAAAGTGAAACCCAATCTGGAGTGTGACCACTCATATGAAAGCTCTCAATGTTTACTTTTGAATAGCAGTGTTCACTTCCAATTCCCCAACAATCAAATCAAAACCATTTAGTTGCGTTTCTCAAAAACGAGTGCTAAACGGTGCTTTCAATAAGAATCACGGTTCTCTCGTGAGGATGATTCTGTTTCATAGCGTTTGGTCTTTTGGTACTGTTCGTTAAGACCGCGTGGTTTCTTGAAGGGCGCCTTTTGAAAAAGAACGCTTTCACCTCTCTCCTGAAATCTTTCTTAAAGTACGTATATAGCAGTGGGTTTAGGAGAGCGGTGCCGAATTTCACAAACAATAACATCGTGAATGCCCAGGCCGGAAGTGCCAGAGTCACGTGATCAGAATCAGCTTCGATGGCTAGGAGAAAGTATGGGAACCACCCAACAACAAAAACACCAATCATCGCCAGATAAACTAGTGTTCCTTTCCTCCGACGCATTCCCACATTGAAACGCCTACCTTGTCGTCTGATAAGTTGCATGTGTCGCTGAGCAACGAGCAGGATGTGCACATGCGCGTAAACCATGAATATAAGAGGAAGCAAGACGAAGATCGAGAAACAAATGAAGTCGTAAATGAGATAATTCTGCTGCGTCTGTGCTGTGGTCTGGCCTTCCGTGCTCACGTCGGACCAAGGGAGCTGTATAAGAGACAGAGTAAGCGAAAGGACCCAGGTAGAAAGGAGGACAAGAAGTACGCGCAGCTTTGTTACAAGACGCGGGTACAGCATCGGACGGACGATCATAATATATCGCTTAGTTGTTATAACGAACAAGTGGATAATGGTGGACATGGCTAAGAATCTCTGACACAAATCCATAGCAAGGCACAGCTCAGGAACTTGGCACACCACGGAGCAAGCCACAATCAACGGAAGGGCAAAGACACCAGCGAAGAGGTCACTCGCTGCTAGACTCGCCAGGCACAAGTTGGTCAGGGTTTTTAGTCGCTTGCAGACGCACACAAGTAGGATGACTGCTAGGTTCACAAGGATGATGAGAAGTCCTAATAGCATCAACATCGCACATGTTAACACGAACGACGCGGGATGCGAGGTCCCGCAGCCGCCAAGAGATGAAGAGTTGCTGACGTTGCTTGTGGTCATCACTCGATTTGACTCGGCGGCTGCTGCTTCGAGATCCGTTTTCATTTTTGTTGTTCAAAAATAGTCGCAGTGAACTGAGACTGCAATTCATTCAGTCCTGTGAGGTAAATAAAGTGATGTCAATCCGGGTCAGATTTTTGACTCAACGAAAACCGATAAAGATAACGGATAATATACACGCGCACACAAGCAGTTTATAAGTTTAGACGAAACCGGGGACAAACCAAACGAAAATATCGCATAAAGTAAATAGAACATAAAATAATTTCAAAGATTCCGTAACTATAGGATGGGTAATATGCACTTTCAAGACACCTTTGGAAAACAATAGACACGAGGTTGCAGAGCCCATGTGCTATTCGTTCTTCGTTTCGGAAACTACCCCTCGCCCCACGTTTTCGAAGTGGCCACGCGCGTGGAACTTTCACGGATGATTAGGAACTGGCGCAATTACCAGAGATGCTCAGATGGGAGGGTGACGTTACCAAGGCTACAAAATTGAATAAAAGAAGTCGGGAGACTTTGAAGTGCGCTTACCGCGGTTCATTATTCTTGTTTTACCGGTTGTTGTTGTTGTTGTTGTTGTTGTTGTTGTTTTGTTGGTTTTTTTTTCCTCAGTTGACAGTGACATGATAACAAAAAGGATTTCATGTGGGTACTCGTACTGATTGGACTTTCCAAAAACAAAAATTTGCATGAAGTCAAAATCAGAACTTCACAATACGTCGAATGGCGTTATTTACAGAAATCTCCAGTGGTCGCTTTTCATGAAACCAGCTTAGTTAATTCCTTACTAAGTCATTGTACGGTCTCTTCCGTACATTCAGGCCAACATATGGTACCTACTTTCAACAATATATCGATACTTTGTATTGTAATATTTTGTAATATTGTAATTGTGCAGGGCAGAAAAGAAGCAGCTGCTGTCGGCCTTACAAGAGGAGTGTTTTTTTGCCCCTTTTATCGACACTGAACGCGATAAAAGTTTTATTGCATTTGGCAAAAGTGTGGTAAATCAGAGGCATTGTAAAAATATATAAGATGAAAAGGAAAAAGTTGCACTGTGACCTCACTATTGGGTACAATACAAGATAGGTGAAAATGGCAACTTCGCAAATAATTCTGTTTTCTGTTTTATGCTAACACTGACCTTGTTGGCTTCACCTTGTTTAAACTTACAATCAGGTGTTTCAGGAAATGCGCTGTGAAAGCAATATTCCAGAGATAAGGAGCAAATACTATCCATCACAGCTGGAAACCTGAATCCAACACTACATTATCACTAAATACCCCAAATGTTTTTTCTAAGTACAGTCAAATGTTCTACTATTGAAACTTCTGTTGAGGTGGGAATGCGATCGACATCCTGACCAACTGGTTAAGGTGTTTTGGTGGGAGCAATAATTTACATTTATTACATAGAATATATTCAATAAACTGCGTGCTTACAACCTTAAAGTCGAGTGACTGGACTTGTGGTGATCTCCAATCAATTCTCAGGAGACCTTGCAGGCTCCTAGGCGTCGTTTCCTCTTGTGGCTACTTCACCGGCCGTCGTTTGACTGCTGTCAAGTTGAATTTATGAATAGCTACTCGAGTCTCCTGATTTGTAATTAAATTTTGACAGCGGACACAATAGTCTTCGTCAGATGATTAGGTCCGTCAGTTTGTTGAACGTCTTTAAAATTGTGATTTGCAGTTGTGCATTTTAAAGAAACGACAAATAAGGTCGAGAAAGATTGAACAGGAAATAAGGAGAAAATGCCCAACTGAAGATAATAAAATGTGCAATACCACCAATGGTCCTGAACACACAAATCAACAATGGTCGGGGAAAATAATCAAGAACTTCCAACGATAACAAAAAACGAATAATTGAGAACTAATGAACCGCTTTGTTTGACTGTTTGATGTGTTATGCGGCTCGTGTTGACTGAATGCAGGTCGGTCACGTTTGAACCTAGTAACCAGTTTCAGTTTTCTCCTTTGATTCTCTCCATGGTTGCTATGTCGTAAAGAGAATTCGGCAACTGATAGCTGGCTCAGATGAAATCCTGATCAAACACTCACACATTTTCTTGTTAACTGGTTGGGAGAATTTCTTCAGGAGTAAGAGGGTTAAGCAGTCAAAATAAACGGAATAAATCACAGACTACTACGTTTTTATTTCGCAAGAAACATTTCTGCATTTATCTGCGCTCTATCTCAGAAACTTTCACGAACATAATTGCAGGAACTTTTTATCTTTCTGATAACCCTTTCACTCCCAAGAGTGATCAACTTCAATTTTTTCTTTCAGTCTCTCACACCAGAAATATATCACACAGTGTGTATAACTTGGCTTTTGATACCTTAAAAAACTGATTAAACTACCAATTCTTAACGTTACTCATATTCTCCTAAATGGTTGGGAGAATCTGCACTGTAAGCTTCGGAGTGAAAGGGGTAAACCTTTATCACAACAAGGGTAGTTTCTGTTTATCCCTGTCTAAAACTTTCCATATAACTGAAAACTACTATTCTAATATACCCAGGTAACAAGAAGGTAAAAATGACAACAGTATTGCCATAAATGCAACCCTTCTTTAAAATTAATTGCCCAACTGGCTGAGTACCTGATGGTAAAAATTGCACCTGGCATTACAAAACGAAGACACTGCTTTCTCAACTAAAATTCATAGTAGAGTGGCTCGACCTTTTACACCCAACACTTATCTTTGAATGAACTCGTGGCATGTAATTACACCGCAATACAAATTACTGAGACACAAGTCCGCAATTGAAGGCCCTCGTTGGGAGACAAGCTGCCGAAGAATTGCACAGTGCATCAAGGCTTGTCTCGCAACATTTTTTTGTTGCGCGCAACGTCTCACCTCCGCAACTGCAACGATAAGTTTTCAACGGTTGCGAGACAAGTTGCTGAGAAAACTACACAGTCTAACAGCGCCTTGAGAAAGACTCGACGGTACTCGTTAAAAAAAGGAACGCGAGAATTTTAAATAATGGCTCCAAGAGTGTAGTGAGTTTGATTCTGAGTTAATAATTAAAAGCTCGACAAGCTGTTAATTAATTTATTGCTGGACTTGTTAGTTTTGGGGGAAAACCTTGCATTTGTCAATGTTCGCCAAACTTGGGGTGCCAGATTCGAAGCTTGTACGTCTGTAAGCTTGTATTAACTAATATAATGCATTACACCGCGTAACGGTCATTCAGCTCCAACGTCCTGAGCGCAATGTGCGACATATATATATCTTGCTCTTTGGAGAGAACTCGCGAACCTCAGTCCTTTGTCGGTTTTCGACCAATAGGATGCCTTACACGGATCACCTGTTTCAAGCTGTCGCTATGGTTACTGTTTGTTCCTTGATAGCTTGTGACGTACTACTCACGCATCGGGTTCAGCGTAGTCGTGGGGATTGAAAGTGGTGCTGGGAAGCTCTTCGGGGCGTACTGTTTCGGTATTGTCGCATTCCTCGTCGCTAACGACGATTTCTGGTTCGTCGTAGCCAGACAGACGCGCACTCTTATTGTCACCGCTTCTCTCCTCGGCTACTATTTTATTTGTGTCTCTATTAACTCCATTTGTTGGTTCCCTTACTTCATAAATGTCGTCCGGCTCATCATAGTCATGTATGTCATCTAGTAAATCATCAAGTAAGTTATTCTCAGTCTTGACAATATTTCTATTTTGTGAAGGAGGTGTTTCCATTGAATAGCTGTCCGAGTCACTAGTCCCACCTGAAATAAAAAAAACACGATAATTTTATTAAATGTTGCCGCTGTTAGCGATGGTTTAAAACATACGAAACTACATCCCTCCCAATAAGGAAACCTGTCACAACCTCTCGCAAATTAAGTGTGACTACGGCCCCTGGGCTCGTGTCCCCCCAGCCCTACCCCTGACAGTCTTACCGTCGCTCTCCAGCACGTGATACTCGTGAACGTCTTCGTCTGGTTGATCTTCGATCTGCAATTGGACGAGAGATTTTTTTTACAACATGAGGCCACCGCGGTTTAGCTGACCTGGTACAGACTGATAGACACTAAGAACCCCCTCAACTGACTCAATTAAAAAAGTTAGTTTGGTCTGTAATATTCAACCCTACCTATGGAGGGCTGCTTTGCAGAATGACTGACGATAGTTTAATTAGCCTCCAACCAGGGCGTTGCTAACTCCGAAATTAATATATATATATATATATAAGCAACGAAAAGCCTAAGCCTAACCTCAAATTATTTTTCTTTCGATTTTTTTTTAACAGTTTCGCTGTTTAGCAACACCCTCTAACCAATGTTACTATCAAAATGTAGGTTCTCCAAACTGTACAAAATATGTATTACACTCACCTGGCCGTCGTCAAGCAGAACTTGATAATCCCCACCTATGACTCCCTCTGTTATCAAACTCTGGTACATATCCGGATCCGACGCCGAGGGCCCTTTCTGTTGGACGGGGCCCTTAGGTGCAGAGGATCCGTGTGCCCTCCTGTGAGAAGCAGGGACTCCGTTCTGTTGGTCATGTGACTCGTCGTTTATTATAAAAGGCAGGCTGGTCTTTTCGTCACCTTCTTCAATCTCTTTCAACTTTAAGCTTACACTTGGTCCTTTCTGATACATCGGGTTTTCTGAGAGAACGAAGCAGATCTTTGTAAGAAAGTCGAAATACGATTTAATGGACGAGATACAAAACTTGAAATACAGAGCTCAAGATTAAGCGTTATTATTACAGATATAGAGACACAGAGAACATAGGACTAACTTTGATTAGGATGTTGTACCTTACCTCTGGGTTCGAATTTCTCGATGTCTCCTCTCCTGTAAAACAAAACGAGATTTCTCAAAATGAGAGGATATCACGAGTGAGTTGAAGCGCTAACTGAACTCTCCGACAAGCCAGTGTAATAGACTGGATAATTGTAAACGTTGAAAGCTCCAGAGCAAGACGACGGTTTCTTCGAAGTCTGGTAGCGACGTGCAAAAATATCGTCGGCGACAAAGTTCTGTTTGCATTTTTCTAAAGTTATCAAGATTCACTGAATGTGCCAGTGGGAACAGCCAGTGTGACATAATGACCAAATGTGCAGATTTATTAGGTTCAATCATTACACATTGAAATACACCTACCTCCTTCTTTGAACTAGCAGGAGTAAGGACACGCAGAGCAGAATGAAGAGCAGCAGGGCCCCGACAATCGCCAACACTAGTACCAGCACGTTTAGCTCCTCCTCTTCTTTCATGTTTTGTTCCAACACAGAAATGTTTGTGTTTGGCTCTGTCGTGATGGTGGGCGATGCTGTTGTTTTTGATCGCGTTGCAGCAGTTGTGCTTGAGAGGAGTGTTGTAGGAGGGTAGAATGTCGGCTTAGAGCCATTGACTGTGTAGAAAGAATATGCAAGTGAACATCTGAAAGTGTCAAGGTGAAGAAGGAGAACAACATTTGCCCCACGTAAGAGAATCCCGCAGAATCCGTAGTCAGGAAAATTTATGCTGTTGAAATTCGGTATCCACCATGCCATGGAATGAGGTAACAAAATATAGTCTTGCGTGTGGCTTGCTCATACAACAGCAGATGATACTTGTTTAATTTTCTACTCCGTGTCACTAAGAGGTTTGGGAAGGTAAATTTATCGATGAAAGGAAAATATAATATAGGAGACATCCACCAAATAAACACGAAGGAATAAGCAACATAAACGCGGACTTATAAACGAATACAACTTACATGTTCCTCGGTTTTTGGAGAACAAGCACGAGTTGATGGTTTCGTTGTTTTTGTAGCATCTCAATTTGAGGCTGAAAATCAGACCAGCGTACACCGCGGGCAGGTCCTTGGTCCACTATTTTGGCGGGAAGAAAGCACTCATTGTCAAGTGGGCCCCAGTCTCTGCACTCATGTTTGCGGTTGTGTTTGCGTTGTTAACTAGTGTCTGTCAGTTTGTGTTTGTGCTTCGCGGTTTATATGTGTGTGTCAATTTGCTAACGTTTCCTCAAAACATGACAATCGTTGATGGCATCTAAAACCATTAATCATTTAAATATGTTTTGATATCATGTACGTGTGCTGAATGTGAACTTACTAATGATTAGAAATTTACTCTTTTCTTTTTCTTATATTTATTACTTTAATTTATCAAGATAGCCTTCAGCACTCTTACTGTTTGTAACGAGGAACGTGTTTGTATCAGATTTTCGTGCCCATGCCTTTCTTTCCGCGTATTTCTCTGTCATTGCATACCTAAAGTAAAAGAATGTTAAAAACTCAAACAAACCTCAAGCAAGATATCAGCATCACTGGTGTTCTTTCCCTCTACGTGAACTTTGAACACGGCCTGATTTGTCGCTGTGTCAGGGGCCCACATGTTAAACCATGTTTCGTTGAACAAGTAAAACGATTCAGAAGGAACTATTGAACAATCTGTGATGCCGTTAACAACGAACTGATGAACATCAAAAGATCTCCAAGAGCAGAACTTCATGCTGTAGTTTCTCGCTCCCTTCGTATTATCAATGGCAATAAGAACTTTTTGTTTGCATGTTGGCGGCTGTTGGGTCCCCGCTGCAACCACGAAACGATAATCACATCCTGAAAAAGCAAGAGGAAGAAGACACGTGATTACATTGTGCTAGTACCACTTTAAACGCCTGCATGGTCTTGTGCAGAAAGATTGCTTTGAAAGATTGGAATCAACTTGCTCTGTGTCTCTTCCGACATTTCATGATTTGATAAAATGACAAGAAAAGTTGCACCGAATATAATTACATAAATTATGTACCCTGATGGGATTTAGGCAATAAAACAGAAGAACTAGGACGAAATTAAGCCTCAGTTTGTCTTCGTTGATAAACAATAACAGATAACAATCTGTACATGTTTTTAAAGAAATGGTCGCAGGTGCTATCAGCATCAGAATAAACAGTCAAAGGTCTCCATTCAGCAACATCGAGTAAAAAAAAAACACTGTGAAGCGTTGTCTTAGGTATAGGATCTCAGTAAAAATTGCGGTCATCTGATTATCTCTTTTTCTCGCGCTTCCGTTCTACTAAACAAGTAAAAAGGGATAATTTGTACATTTGATGGGAATTGATAAGATCAACTAACACTTTTTTCAAGTCAATTATCTAAATATAATTCGCTGACACAAATTAAAATGAATGTCATACCCAGACAATCCAATCCCATCAAATCTTGACCGCTTGACCCAATGTTACATATTTTCCCACCAACATCGACAGAACCCCTCCACATTTCTATCTTCTCAAGTGCGGATAAGACAAACGACTAAAACAGAAATGGTCTAACTCCATGTGGAATGAGTTTTCTTATCAAAGTTTGAAGATATGATGCTTTTTCCACCGAGTTAAATAAAACATGTGGACTATTAATCAACGCTTTCCGGCATAAAAATGCTCGCTGGTGGGGCTGACGGACGGAAGGAACGGAACATAATATGTAGACATCTGGTGGCTATAGAAGAAAGGCAAATGTGTTCTAAAGTTGCGCGACTAATGCGATTTCATCCCATTTCTATGCTTTAGTGTTTGTTTAATATTTCTTAATGATCCATTAGCTTTTTTGTTGTAACAGAGTTCTAAGGACTGTCGTGAATGCAACTGGATATGTCAAACTCTCTTTCACTGGACAATGGAGGTTTCTCAGTTTTACAGGCCAGTGGTATGTTTGGATCGCATCAAGTGTATACAGAACTGACTAGCAAAAAAATAATGATAATAAAAAAAGGAACAGGGAAGCCATTACTTAGCAAGCGGAAAGGCGTCGGTCTTCGTGCAAAGTAGGCTCTTATGATCGGCACTGGCACGAAACGGCAGCAGCCAAGTCTTTTTATCCTTCCCATGTTGCGCTGTTCCTTGAACGGTCAAGTGTTCTAATTGCCAAATATATACAAAAACTTTCGCCGGAACAAAAGAACAGGTCAATCCTTGCACAATATTAAGAAAGGCTCTGCGAGGCGTGAGCGTTCAAATAAACATCTATGAGTATGGTGTGCTTGTGCTACGAAATAAAAAGGACTCGTCGCAGCTCGAAGAGAAGTGTGTAAAATTAAACGATGCGAGATTAATTTGTTATTTTGTTAAGTTTCTTCATGTGACTGTCTTTCTCGCAAGCAGAGAAAGCAGTTCTCTGTGAGTATACAAAGAGGGAAGCTATTTTGTAGTTTAATATTTTAAATGACGGTGCGATATTGAAGCATCCTTTTAAAAAATCTCTTTATATTTCAGTGCTGAAAGAGAGCAGCACCAACTCAAGGCACATTTGACTGCTGCTGCGTAATCAGCGATAAATTTATTCGTCTGTACTGATCCGTCAGTTGTATCCGGCACCACTTGGTTGAAATACAAAATACCCTGCCGGGTAAAAAAATTTTAACATGTTCAATCATGTTATATCGGTCTGTGCGCATTCGGTAAAACATTTCGTGACTATGTGAACAAAGACTGTAATTTAATAAATTGATCATAAGTCGGATGTGCCAACCGCTCCTTTAGTTTCTAATCCCTCACGAACGAACCTGATTTAACTTTACTAAGACCGACGCGAGCAATACCGAACAAGAAACGTAACAAACAATATAATTCTGTTAGGCTGTATCTCCGATCCATGAACCCAAGTAAACTATCTCTCGTTTCGATTGTGTGCGATGATCTTACTATAAATATATACTGCAAAGAAACAGTCGTTGGTTGCCGATTATTTTCCAAGCCAATTAGTGAACACACTACATAAGGTTAAACCAGGGTCAATGGATATTGGTCCTCTGTTCGAATGACTTCCGCTAACGTTTGCAGTTTAATTTCACTGAGAAAACGTATGTCCGTGAGAAGCTTTTTTTTCTGTTTTCAAAGAATGACAAGGCAAATAAGGACATCTGATATCTGTGGGGAAATCAATCGAATTGACCGGAAACGTGGCGATATGACTCAAGTGAATGATTGTTTTAAGAAATGTTGCTGCTTGCCATAGCGCAGTGCTACTCTATCTTGACTTTACTTCGACGAGTTTTGCTGAAAATTAATTCAAAGCGAGCGCCCCCATTATGGCTTTCCTTATCGATAAAAAGACAAGACAGTTTAGATTATAAGGGCTGGCATAAATGTAGATAAGGGTTATCTCAGATTGATATTAGGTTCGAACGTGCCCAAAAAAGAAACGTTAAATGGTTAGTTAATTTACTGTAACCTGCGATGGAGGCCACGACTGAATCAGAACGTTTCATCGTGCAGGCACAGTTCAATCAATAAAACATTGTAACAGCTTGAGATCTTTGTTCAGAAGATTTCTGATGCTGTCTGTAGGTCACCTACCCTTTGCTTTAGGCTGTACTAAACTGAAATACTTCGCTTTCTTATCAAACGACTATGGAAAATATATTTCTTCGAAGTTTTTCCGTTTACCGCCCAAGTGACTTTACGAGGAAGTAGTGGGGGATCCAGTGGGATGAAACTCTATTGCTCTAAGACAATTACGAGAAGGCGATTTAATCGAAATTTGATGATGCTGAGTCCTCTCCCACTGTTTCATTCTCGACGCACGTAGTCGTACGTAGTCATCGCAAAGAAGTGCGCACGGTATTTTAAAACGTTTCACTGCACTAAACCTTAGTTCTGTCTGGGAAGGGTGTGAATGAATATCAAAAACCGACACATCACATCACTTCAGATAATCTAAGCAGTAAACAACCAGTAATCACCGAGCTTAGTCGGATTTCCGAGTTGGAGTCGAACGTGTTCCCATTTGATGCTTATGATTCAAACGTCGAATCATACAGAAAAAAGGGGGAATTCCGCGCCCGATTGAGGCCAAACTCACCTTCATTCTTCCCTTGCTTCTCCAGTATTCGCAGCAATTGTTTTTCTTCGACACATCGTCGTTCCTGAACCAGGAACGTCGGCTTGTCATTATCACAGCGGCAAAAGCAACAATTTTTCTCGCAAATCTTGTCACCCACGGTTCCCCCGAGTCGTATTGTGCATCGCGCACCTTTCGCGAGGCAGTCGCTCGATGTGTTTCTCGGCAAGTTCCGAAACATGTCTCCCCGAGTGAGTCTATCGACGAAGGTCGAACCAGCGGATGAATCGCTGAGCAGCGCCATACCAACGAGTATCAACTCGAAGGTCAGGAACACGAAACCCTTTGACATGGCGAAGAGTTTGTCGAGAATAACAAACGGAAGATGGTGCGCTTGGAATAATACAGATCTAGCCATAATCTCAGTCTCGATCCCTTCAGCTGTCACTCTATAAAAGTACCCATCAAAAGTCCACAACACCACGCCGCTGTTCGTCTGTCTCGATATCGTGCGAGAGGTATTTTGACACTTCCGCCGTGTTTTATATCATTCGATGGAATGTCAGCAATCTAATTACTGCTCTCGTCGACTTGGTGACGCACTGACAACAACTAATGCGGGAGTCCGAATATTGAAAACTCACCTTTTGTGTGCGCTGGAAGTTTTCCAGTCATCTAATTATTTGATGAGCGCTTTATACTCGTTCCAGTTTGTTTTCTTTGCATACCGTTAGAGGAAGCCTGAGAATGAGAACCGAACTTGTGAAGGTATAAGCCTTAGTTTATTTTGAGTCTCTGCGCTGCTTTATTGGCGTTCTGATCGACTTTCACTTAACCTAAAATCAGTGAGTTTTTAGAATTACGGCCGTAGACTGTGAATAAGGAAATTATTAATCATCCCTAGCATATTCGTCACTATAAGTGCCCAATGAAATTCTTATCCAGACTTTCAAGTCAGTGCAAAAAAGGATTTCATAAGGAGTTTTCTGCAGTGGCAGTTTCTCAGTCGAAGTTGAAATAGAAACACTATTTTGGAATTACATGCAGTTGGCAAGAAGGATTTGTGCAGATTCTCATCTGAATGCAGGATGCGACAAGAAGTAGACCGACGATACAACTAATTTTAATTAAGAGGCCTGGCTGTGCTAAAATTGAAACATGTTCCCAACGGAAGAAAAGTGATTAATTGCCGAACTGTCAGGAAATGACATACATCCTCAGGAATCTATTTATCCTTTCGATGATGTGACTCGACGCAAACGTCCGGTCTCTTTACGGATCAAGCCATTAGCTGAATGAGGGTGGCAGGCCAACCCTTCATTACATAAGATCAACTTCTGTTCAAGGCTTATCCATAATCATAACTCGCGTCTAGCTTCTTCTTTCCGGCCGTTACTTTCGGTCGAGATGAGACTCCTGAGACTCCAAGGCGCCGTTTAATTTGTTCAAGAACTAACGCAGAATCTTTCGGCTCATGCTCTGCATGGTCGCCGCCGGTCCACGCTGTTCGGCACTTCAGCCAAGTGATAACTAAACACTCTGAGCCAAGCTGTATACCCAAAGGACTAGGAGTTAAAATCTATATGCTCTCGTGACGCGGGTTTTATCTGAAAGCGTCTTGGCGCCAGCTTCGTTTTATCTTCTTCGTTTTATCTTCGTTTATCATTTCTGTCTCAGGGAATCTGAAGCTGAAAAATCGGTACACGCCCTGAAGGCGTGTGGGTTCGGCTCTGAACCCCTCTTTGTTCAAGAATCCGTTTTGTCCAGTTTCCTCCGGATATTCCACGGCTGCTTCAGTTGCGTTTCTCAGAGAAGCCTTGGGCGTTAAGTGTATTGGGTTGTTGTCTGTCTGAGCAGCACGAGGGGTTACTGCTTCGGCCGAGTTGCCTGCGTCACTGGGTAGAGAATTTGTCCAAATTAATGCTACAGTTGTTGAATGTTGCGCTCGAGAGCTCAATTAGTGGCTTCGGTCGGAACATGAGCTGAAGATTCAAGAGCCGAATAGTTGACACTATCACAGACAATAGATGTGAGTGTAAGGTATTTGGGTGCATGTCTGAGGTGTATTAGGACGGACAGACAGCTGAATAAGAAACCATGCCGTTCTGTAAAGCCAGTGCATCTCAAGCTGTAGTCGTTGTCAGTCTTGTCAGCAAGGGTTGATTTTGTGGAGTCACTTTAGAAGTTCTTTACATACAACTCATTTGCCATGAAATGCCCATGCATAAAATAGTTTCGAACCATGATGACCAAAAGCGGGCGGCTCCGCTCCAAGACTGTTTACATAGCGTGACCTAAAAGAGATACCACAACTGAGGTATTAAAGGATTTGTCTTCCCCTACACGCCGCTCGGTCTAATAATTTAACTCAGTACATATGGTTGAGTGTGGATTGAAATAAGCTGCCCTGGAACTAAAATAA
Organism: Plumapathes pennacea; assembly: GCA_964036295.1. Taxonomy (NCBI): domain Eukaryota; kingdom Metazoa; phylum Cnidaria; class Anthozoa; order Antipatharia; family Myriopathidae; genus Plumapathes; species Plumapathes pennacea. Next base: position 1,368,030 of record OZ038465.1, on the reverse strand, counting down.
CTCTATTGAGGTACATTGCGTGAAGCGACTTTGGCAAACAACCAAAACAATCTAGAACAACAATGGTACTTAGGATCAGCCATAAAACTTATTTTTCAAACAGGTGCTCGTTCAGGGCCGTCGACTCTTCAATATACAGTCACTTTACCAAGCGATGTCTGTAGCTTAACCAGTTTAGAGAACGAACATTGCTAATGCTGTTTCAAATTACTGCCTTAATGATCGAATAGGAGATGAACGTTCCAGAGTAATGACTGAATCAACTATTCCCATCGGCAAGTCTATAAAAGAAACAATAATTAGGGCATTTTAAACAGGGTATTGATAGATGTACCATCTGTTTCCGACAGTCGAAACTCGATCGGAAATGAGAGCCGCCAGCCAAAAAATAGTCTTTCTAGATTTTTACCTACTTTTCGTGTGGTAGTTTTAATATAGTCACTTCATGCTGTGTCTTTGATTCGCTGGACAGTAATACAGGGAAAGGCTTTTCAAATTCGTTTAGTTACCTCGGAGTGTTTGACGTTTTAAGTTAGCAAACGTACACATCAGCTGAGTTTAAATAAACTACGGTTTTTGAGAAAGGAATTTCTTAATAATCAATAACAAGCGGATTATATTTATTAGTGGTGACTCAGAACTTATTAAAGTAAGGTATTTTAAGTGGTTGCAGTCGAGTTTGGAAAGTTAAGAAAAGCCGGCCAGTAATGAAATTGTGGCTCGAACAACATGCATTCATGCTTACTCAAATGAGATCGATTATGTAAAAACCACTATGTGGTTATAATCAAATTTTACAGACAACTTTCATTTACACTTGATTGCGTATGAATAATTTAAAGTTAATTTAGTCAAAAGAAAATGTTCGTTACCACACGAAATGCCAAACGGTATTTAAACATAGCAGTGTCAGGTTTAAAGACAGCTCGGACGTTACCGAAGCTGATGTTGGAGTTCTTTCCAGAGAATTAAGAAGGTGGATGGGCGATACATTTAATGATGATGCATTTATATAGCCTTTACAATGATCTCTGATTTAGTGATATGTTAAAGGGCAACTGCCACCAGAATTTATATTCTTTTTTACACTCTCAATATATCCTTTATGACGAATATGTTTAATTTGCGTTATAAATTTAATAGAAGAAGGTCCATTAAATTCGCCAGAGGAAATTGTGTGCACTCATTTGGCGGCCATTTTGAAAACGAGCTGTTTTGTGGTCACGTGGTATGATACGTCACACGTGTGTAAAGCGAACTGGTGTTCTGAACGAGTAGAGAGAAATTGGCAGAAGATGTTGGGTCACAATTCACGAATGGTTATCTTATGACCTTGGTAACCACACTAAGGTTGATCAAAAAGAGCTTGAAAACAACGTGCAAGAATTTAATAAACCTTGGGCTCCTCTTTTCCGGTGAGACGGCTGGACGTAGCAAACGGATTTAGGGCAGAGGAAGATGGCCTCCCTTCCGGAGAAAACTCCCAAGAACTTAGTTACATTACAGGAAAGCCACACACTTAAAACGTACTGTATACATTATATAAACCATGTAATTTTCTGAAATAAATCAGTTCAACCTTAGACTTCACGAACTAACTATTGATGCTTCTCATTGGTCCCGGATGGTCACGAGCGACCATTTATCGATTCTTACGTTACATTACATTACATTACTTACAAACTCACAAAAACCACTCTAATTACAATTAAATTTTACGGACCACTGTCATTTACACTTAATTGGCTAAACTACAGAATACCCCGGACTTCCAAAAGGGCTCTCTGCGTATCCGGATACGCGGTGAAGTCAGACCACCCCTCCCCCTAACTTTTTGAAGCACTATATGAAATGGATACGCGGATACGCAGTGGAGGTAGACCACCCCTCCCCTTTAGTTTTTGACATGCGTATTCAAAATCATAAGGAAGGGGCGGCGTAACCCCACTGCGTATCCACTTCGACATATACTTCAAAAACTAAGGGGGGAGGGGTGGCCTAACTCCACTGCGTATACGCGTATCCACTTTGACATATACTTCAAAAACTTAGGGGAGGGGTGTATCTACCGTTTTCTAGGGGTGCTCCAAAAGATGCAGGGTATCCTGTAGTTACTCATTTACCATAAAAATTGAATAAGCGCCCTCCTTCCAATAAGCGGCCCCCTCCACTGCATGTTTTTAAATAAGCGCCTACCCCTTCTCTTGCTGTATGAATGATTAACCGGTACTCACTAAAAAGAACCACGTGAATATCAATCGAGAGTAGCTTTATTTCGGGCTTCTATTGTTGACTGAAACGACACCAGGATACTCTGGTAAATAGTTGTTATTGTTCCAGTTCTTGTTAGATTGTTATTAAAGTTGTGTTTTCTATGGACTCAGATTGCAATGGTTTTTCAAAAATTAAATAAGCGCCCCCCCCCCCCCCCCCCCTCGACCCCCGAAAATTATTCGAATTTTTACGGTGGTATATTATAGTCATCTGAACATGTATACAATGCACGACTGTCGGGTTGACTGCTCGATATCCACCTCAATATGATCTACAATATACATCAAATTGCTACCTTCAAGAACCGACGGCGAGCTTTACTCTAATACTGGTTCCTCCAAAATGACGTAGAAAGGTTCTTGCCCTGAGCGGACATCTTCATTCAAGGTGTCATGGTAAAGCTGACTTGATTGTCCTGGAACTGCAGAAGGGTCATAATCTGTCGGTATAGTTTGCGAGAGGTTTTCGTTGTCATAAAGAGTGGGGTCTGGTGATCGGCTTTCCCCATTCAACTGCTGATAAGCTGGCATCCGGGGATTTTCATAGTCCTCACGTGATATTGGTTGAGCCGGTTTCTCATTGGCTGGGAATGTCGGGCATACGGGGTATTCATAAGCAGGCGTCTTTGGACCTTGTGATGCGCAAGAAAATGTTGGTGAAACGAGTCGGTAAAGGAACACATAAAAGCATAAGTGATATTTTTTAAAATTTATAAAAATTAGTTTGACTACTTCTTCCCTCTCTCTTGGGGTGTTGCTCTCGTTTCAAGTACTTACCAGAGTCTTGTTCCTGTCTCACGAGGCTTTGGTAAGTTGAACCCGGCTCATTTTCTGAACCCGGCTTTATTTCCTGTGGAAGAATATGTAGCAAACGACCAGCGTTATGTAGTAAATCCGAAGGTACGCAAAGAAGTATTTTGCTATGAAGCAATTACGAAAATCACTTTCCCTGCGGAGGCAGATTTGGTCGTTTCCCAGGACTTCCACGTAAAACATGGCCAACAGGTCATGGAAAGTTTATAAGTGGACATGTCGTTTATACCTGTGCGGGGACTGGTGGCAAGGGATCCATCCGGGACCTTCGTTTCGTTGTCTGCTCTTCGCTGTCAACGTATGTGGGGTTATCTGAAAGCGATACAAACAAACAAACAAACAAACAAACAATAAAACACGAGAAAAATTCCTACCCTTACTGAATTATTTATTACCAAGTTATGAGCGTTTGGTATTCAAAATTACAACGAAAAATTAAATAGAACAGCAGCTCCTGACAAAGGTGCCCCTTTTGGTCGATGCCAAAAAGTTACACAAAAAGCCGTCAAAGCCGGAAATAACAGCAACCGATTTTATACAACTGACAGAGCTGTCGCTTTATAACTGTTGTTTAGGCCGTGAATAACACTGTGACTGGAATTTCGTCTACACCAAGGCCAGTCAGGAAAAGATAAATTATTCTGGCGAAGCCAGGAAATCTCACCAAACTTTCTCATCATTGAGCCCTCCTCTGGCATCTCGGCACACAGAGATCCCTGAAATGAATGAAGCTACATGTAACCAAACAGGGCAGTACGCTCGGTGAGCATAAAAACAAAACAAAGGCAAAAGCAATGGGGACAAAATCGAGAAAAATCAGTAGAACACATTGTGTAAACGGCAAGGAGAGAGAGAATTGTGTTTACCTCATAAGTCTGGTTCGCTGCTGTAAGAGAAATGAATAGAAAACCATTATCTCTTATGCACGTGACAGATTACGCGACAGATCACGTGCGTCACCATGTCTCTTCCCTCTTCATATCCGCCTAGTTCTCGTGCTCTCGTTTCTTTCGCACTTTCAAAGTCTGCGTAAGGCTCTGTTGACAATTTCAATTGTCTAAAAAAATAAAATAAACTAACCGGCCTGTCCTGAGTAGTTAAAATCTCCAAATATTTAATTCTGACTGTACTCACCAGAAGATTTAGTCTCAGCTTGGAGAGGATCGTTTGGTCTGTGAGGAGTAATAAGAACAGTTTGGATGAACAGTATTTTCTTTTGGGATAGAAAGTCAAGGTGATTCAGCTTTTGCCCGACGCTATACTGGCGTATTACTTAAACTGCTGTAGTAGCTGGCATTGGTTTCAAGTACACCGAAAACGCTACAAGACATGTCTCAATAATGTATACTTATCTTGGAAAGCAAATCTAAAGTAAAAGTCAAATCTAACAGTGTCCACAGCCTAGATACATATATTTAGACAAACCCCAAGATGTGTTAAGATGACCAGAGAATCCTACAAGTTTTCCAGGCAGTTAATTATTGAATATGGGAGTGAAGGCCACGCCAAACTTAACTTGACCAATACGTGGGTATGGTATTGGGAAAATCCAAATTTCAAGTTTCGCGTTTTCTGTGCGCTCTCTCACCTTTCCTTTTGTCTTCTTCTTCTGCACAGCACCACTGCTACACACACCACACAAATCACGGCAACCGCACCGCCTGCCGCTGCCATAGCAACCACCAGGGTATTGTTAGAAGAGTCACTCTCCCTTTCGCTCTCTTTCCGAGAATCTTGTCCCCCTAACGCTGCAGCAGTAGAACGAGGCTAGAAAAAATGAAGGTATGGCCGATGATTTGGTCAAGTGTTTCTAGAAACCAAATAGGATATTTAGGTAACTGACGCAAAACAAAGTGAAGACAGTCAGATTTTCGGTTCCTACCGGTGATGTGTCAGCTGTTGGTCGTCCCGCTGTATATTCTGAGTGTGGCGTGGATTTTGTTATGATGGGTACCAGGACAGGATCTGGAACTATTACCATATTACTTTAGATGACTTAAAGAGTCAAACTTTAGAAACGTCAAAAGTCAGTGAAAATTCATTCACATGCATGAAAAGTATACTAGCCATGCCAGTAGAGTACTGAAAAACTATTATACAATACTCAGAGCGACTACAGCCGAGTTAAACCGAGCATAACGAGGCGGGATCAATAGGTGCCCTTCGTAAGCGATGTTTCAGTTTTATCCCAGCGCATTTCTGGAAAAGCTTTTCTTCTTCTTATCTTTCTAGCATACCCGCAAACTCGCAAACTCTTGCACTGGGAACAACGGCCGTCAACAGCAATTTTATATCGTAACTTAGCAACAACAGCAAATGCCCTTTTTAATCAGTTGTTTCTTGTCTCCTTTATCTTGAGGATGGGTGACTTTAACTAATTTCCCAAACTCACTAAAGCTAGGCTTTTTCTTTATGGCTTTATACGACTCTACGAATGTGCGAACTTACAAGTATGATTTCCTTGTAGCTTTATCAAGCTGCATCCTAGGCTCGCGCGGCCTTGTTCACACTTCAGGTGGAATTTGACGACCAGGCCTGAATATTTCTTATCGAGTGCTTTTGTCCACTGTGTATTACAAAATAACAGAGGTGTAGCATATTATTAACATTCTTTGAAACTGAACCCAAGGGAGAATCATCCTACTGTTCTCTTTTATATTCCAGTAGTTTACAAAAACAACAACAACAACAAAAATAAAATAACACAACCATGGGGAGAAAATCACCTCTAAGAAATTGAGTTCCCTTGGATTGTTCTTGCCTCCAAGTTGCTTCGATTCAACGTTGAACATGTTGACCTGCCCTTTTATCCAATGACCGTTTAACAGATATTGCCACTGTGAGACGATTACTCCATTGTTGTTTGGACATTGCACTTGTGGGCTGGTTTGAAACTTAACTCTTCCCCTGCCTGAGGTCATGTCAGCCACGAGTGTTGGTTCGTTCGCGTACTTCGTGAAGTGGAATTTACATTCTGAACCGGGAAAATCACTGGTTAGGACTTTATATATTCTATTACTACTGCTCATTTGATCATATATATATACTCCAGTTATGTCCCGAGGAATACGGCTAATTTGGACAATAACATAAACTGATTCTCTGCAAGAAACAGACATTTTATTCTGTTCTGTTGTTCTCTGAATTGGTTGTTAGAGCTTTATATTATAACAAAAGTCGTGACTTCAGTTTATGTTATTTTACAGATTGCGATGACGTCTCACACGTCAAATTCATTTAGTCACGCGCTTTTCGAGTGAATGACCTAGTTTTGACGTTGTCATTTTAGAACTTAGAACTTAGAATGTATACTTCCAACTAGTTAGTACTAATACTGGAAGTCATTGTGAAGATCACGTTAGTTTCACTTTTAATTATTGTCCCGTAGCTCATACGTGTTTGTGCTATATCGTATATCATAATTAACTTCTTCATGGAGAAAATTAACCACTATAGTCATATCTAAGAAATTACACTGTTAGTACTAAACAAAGTACTGTGATCAAACTCGATCGAATATGACATGGGTCGTGTTTTACTGATTCTCCAAGTGGTTTTCTTTGGGACATAAGGTTTTTACCCGCAACCTACCGATGTGGTATATGAAGTCGTGACAACATTACAGCACCAATTGTATTAAGCAACCATGAACGGCGAACGAGAAATGTATTCACATAGTCGTTGTCCCGAAATTTCCTTACTAGTCAGCCTTTTCGTCTAAACAACACTGTCGCCCACTTCTTTCCCACGCCCAATATAAATACATAATTTAATTGATCTCCCTGCGCTCTTTTATAATAGCCTTACCTGCAGTTAGGTTAACCTCACTTTTGCATATACTGTAAGGTTTATACACCAGAAACCAAGACATACTTACTGTAAAATATGAGCTTGTTTGATATGCATGCATCGCCCGTGTTGTTGAAGAAATAAGTGGCCTTGCCATACTCGCACTGGCAGGTACAACAATCGCCACTGGCGCAGCCTGTCGCTCCAGGGACTCTCCTACAGTATGATGACCCACAAGTCGGGATCGAAAACTTGTCCACTTGGCTCGCACCGTCCTTTGACAAAGAACGCATCACAGTCTTCGAATAACTCTCAATTGGCTGACAGTATATTATACTAATGACTGTGAATGCAAATATCCGAAGAGTTTTTGCTCCCTGAAATGCCCGAAACATGCCCTCCGAATAAAGCCTTTTTGCTTCGTACACACAAAAACCAATTAGAAAACCAAAGCGTTCTGTCAAATTGAAACTTTCACATTGACTTGCTGCGCTGCTGCGTGACGTCATACTGTTTGGAACTAACCGCAACTATTCATGTGCAAATTTTAAGAAACTTCAAACAAAGCATGGATTAATATAACCATGAGCCATTTCAAATCAGTTCAACCAAATCCGAATGTGAGTTCTTACTTTTTGGAAGCTCTACTTGGGATGAAACAACTCTAGATAAACTGATTCGTCTATTTCAGTTTCCTTGAAGTTATGAGCCTGACCTCCTATACTCTCATTCGCACTAAAATAACATTTATTTGTTATGTATTGACATGCGGAGTGACAACTACGTTAAGTATATATGGTTAATGTTTGTCAGTTAGGTGATATGTAGATTGTTAGATATTTTCTGAAGCGGGAAAACTCTTCGGATCATCAGCAATTCTTGCCTGGAACGGAAAGTTTGTGGGTAAAATGAGAGGTCGGTATAATGTTGGCAAGAGTATGTATGGACAAAGGAGATCGAAATTTATTTTGCAGGGGTCAACTTTCTGCTGCAAATACCCCTTCATTTACGAGGGAAAAGATTATATATCCACCAAATGCGAGAGATCGGCAAGTGTGCCGTCAGTGCAGTCACCCAATATCATCTCGTCCAGAACAGCGTTCATTGTGGCTGACTAGTAAAACATTAAACGGCTCCTGTTGCACAAACATCACTTAATATTCAAAATCATCTCACATTCTACACATGCATGCATGTTTATGGAATACTTTTAAATAATGCTTTCTGCTAAAATAGAAGGCTTTGGTTCTGTACAGGGCTGTGGACAAATTTAATGAACTTTTTACAATAACTTTACATTTTTCTGTTACATAATTTCATCGACTAAGCAGAAAATTAAATAAAAACGCCTGTAACTTACCATACTTGGTAACAAAATATTTTGCCTAAATACAGAGAGGAAAAAAGTTCCTTGACGATAATGTTGAATCTAACAAACTGCATGACTGGGGCCACGACTGCTGTTGACTGACTGAATATATATAGATCTGGTGAAATGCATTTAGCAATAATTACAGTTTGCTAAGTCCCAAGTCAAGGTTGCCTTTCAGTCTTTCTCTCCATCACATTTGCGCTGCGTACTGCTAGATAGCCAAACATATTAAACAGTCTTTGTTTGAGTCATGGTCCTTCCAGTACCATGTAGTCGTGGGCACCATCGCAAAGTACGGAAGGCTGAAAACCCACGTGGCAAGGATCGGAATTGGAATTTGGATCTGATCCTGACAACGATGCAGAGCCATCCTGTTGAGGTAGACAAGGCTTCTTCACTTCACCGCTCCCAGGTTCGTTTCCTTGCTCCTCTAATTCAACATAATCGTGATGCAGTTTATCTCTCTCTTCACTGTTGTCTTCATCGTACATTTCCCACGACATCTTTACGCTTCCATTTGGGTGCGGTGGCTCCCCGGTTTCTGACGGGCCGTTTTGGAGTCCTTGTGCGTGGACGCTTCTCTGCATGTCTATGTACGACATCGTAGGCGTAGCTGATTCGCCCGACATTAGCGTATAATCGTGTCTCTTGTTCTCTGGGTGAATATCTGCGGTTGTACACTCCTCGCTTCCCCTCTAAAGAAAAGAAATAAGAAAGTGATCAGTGGTGCTTGTGTGTTATCCTCGCTTCCATTCTGGATAACAGAGCTGCTCTAATCAGTGATGGTGGAGCGGGCGCGTTAGTGTTAACCCTTTCACTTCCAAGAGTGATTAAGTTCAATTTTCTCCTTCATTTTAGGCAGCACAAATATATCATACAGTAAAGAGAACTTGGCTTTTGATACCTCGCTCAGATGATAGCTGATTAAACTATCAATTCTCATTACATCACTCATAGAATCTCTTCTTAAAAGGTTGGGATAATCTGCATTTTGAATTTGGGAGTGAAAGGGTTAAGAAAACAAAGGAAATGGCAGCCACACACATCCTAACAGGCAGACTCAAAAAACTAATGGGATGCTATTCCCAGTGTCGGAGATAAAACCTACCAGTTCATCAACTGAGCGGGAGTTTGATGTGGATAATCATTATCCAAGCTGACGTTTCGAGTGTTAGCTCTTCGGAGCAAGCAGTAGCTCTACTTGAAACGTCAACCTGCACCACCTCAGACTGATACATTATTTTCAATTTACCTCGCTATGCGCTGCTGTCTTTGGTTTCTTCAGAGACTGATAAATGTTCTTGAGTGGAACGTCTGGTTTAGCATCGTGATGTTCTGTAACCTGAATTCCTTCCTCATAACCGTCGTCTTGTAGAGGTTCTGTTTGTGTCAACAGCTTCTCGTATGGTTGTACAACTTGTTCCTCTCGCTCCGGCAACAGCTTTCCTTGTTCTTCACTTGAAAAGGAAGCCGAGAGAGACTGGTATGTGTCACGTGACGGAGGGCGGGAGATATTGGCCAGTAAGAAATCCTGACTTCCAAGCAGCGCATTCGCGTCCACACTTTGGAAAACCTTTGATGACGTACTAGAAGCACGTGATCTGATGGTAAGCTGGTCGTCTGGACCTTTTTCGTACAATATGTTCTCGGCGACTACAGAGGAAGAAGAAATTACCAAAACTTTAGTTGCTTTCGATTATCAAATGCACAGAGAAAAGCTGATTTAACTGTCGAATCTAACTATGGGTCAACTATACGTATATGGCACTCACACACTTTCTTCTTGGACGGTCAGAGGAACGTGCATCGGGGGCGGACCCAGAATGTATCAGGGGCGGGCCCAAAAAAAAAAAAAAAAAAAAAATTGACCGGTTTACAAACAGTATATATGGGCCGAGCTTCTGGTGGGTTTGGGGGAATTCTCGCCCGGAAAGATCTGGCTCTCCAGAACGACATTTCCTGAGGCTAAGTGAGAATGGTTGAATTTTAAAAATCTGACCGGTTTCAGTAAACTGGTACAGACAGTCTGGATTCCGCGCCTCTGCATTATGAATTTTATAGTAAAAGTTTGAGGATCTTACCACGAGGTCCCGTGACCGGGTACTGTATAAACTCATACTCGTGGGGGGGTGACATGGGGTTGTCTCGAGCACTTCTTGCTCTTGCTGCTCTCTTTACTTTTTTCTTTTGTCTGCGCATGCACATGAACACTACCAGAGCAGTTACAAGCAGCAGGAGAACAGCACCAGCTGTTATTATTCCAACCAAAGCCCCCACTTTCATCCTTTGGGAACTTGTTGTGACAGTTGACTCTTCCTGAGGAATTAAGGTTGAGATGAAAATATTAAACGTAATTAAATTATGGAATTAAATGTCCTAATTTTTTTTTTTTTTTTTTTTTTAACGTGTAGACGCAGCCGTGCGAGGTCTGGACACTAGGCGGCTAGGGTCCAGACCTCGTTCGGCCGCCGCTTGGTTGCACATGCAAGTAAACGCGGCAATCTTGGAGGAAAAACAGTTTTTCCACTTCACTGACTCAGTCAAAAGTACTTCTTACAGGGCCGGGACTAACATTCCATGGTAGTAGGTAAGTTAGCCCGTGATCACACCTACACTAGAAGCAAGCTCGATCTGATTTTTCATGGAATGGGGAATCGTAAAATTTTCAAAGACCACCGACTGCTCGAGTTATTCACTTTATCATTACAAATCGAAACGATGTGATTGCACCTTCTACGTGTTGTTTATAGACAAAGCCGATAAACGTTACGTTGGCCAACGGAAGTTACGTCAAAATATAAATGTATTCAGTGTGCGGCCATGAATAATTTAATTATTCATTCTACGCATTTGAGTATGGTATGAACCGAACAATATATAGAACTGCATATCGTGTGTAATACGTTACAATATTATCATTGACAGTTACATTATAAACCTTTGTCAAGCTAAAATATAGCAGTTAACGATTATTAAACCACCAAATATGGATACTGAGATAAATCTATGTTATCAATCAATCAATCTTTATTTGCCACATGTTTACAACCCTTTGCCTAATCTCTTAAGTAATATCTAGTAGCAGGAGATCTCTGCAAGCTCAGTTGAGCTATTCTGAGGAGACCCTCCTTCATTATGAGCATACAGTGTAACCTCCCTGAGGGACCACCTCCCATAAGCGACCACCCCTCTTAAGCGACCACTTACCAAATGACCGATTAGTCACAAAGTCAAATTTCTATTTGTGAAACCTCTTGTAAGCGTCCACCTCTCTTGAGTGACCTTGACCACCATTGAGGCTCACCATTTGAGTTTTTCTATTGTTTTTTACCTTCGATAAGCAACCACTCTATGCTTTCAAAGGGCAAATTTCTGAGCAAGGACTACTTTCCTTGCAACAACGTATTGTAACGTGCAACAGGACCAGGGTTGATTTCTTAAAACACAAGTTGTTTTTCAATCACTAAAACTGCATTATTTGACACTGGTTGTGGCTCAAAGTTGAATCTCACTTAGGGCCTCCCATGGTGAGAAATTCCCGTAAGCAATCACCTCCCATAAGTGACCACTTTAGGATGAACAAAGGATGGTCGCTTACAGGAGGTTCCACTGTACAAAGCAACAAGTGTGTAGTAATCTGATCCTATATTGATTACGTAATGAACCACGTGTCCACATACCAGGAAAGTCCAACATGACTGATTACCTCTCAAGACATCCCCTGCCGGAGACGCAGACAACACACCATGAGCAACACATCAAAGCGATCGTTGAAACAGACCATGCAGTTGTTATGGAAACCATCAAGTCAGCAACTGAAGATGACAGAGAACTACAGAAACTACAGAAGGCACTATTGACAGGAAAGTGGAACAAGACCGACCCCGACTTAGCAGCATACCACGACGTCAGAGCAGAGTTATACATGGCCGAAGGAGTCATGCTAAGACTGGACAGGATCATACCACCAGAAAACTTGAGAGACAAGATAATAAGAACGGCACACAAGCAAGGCCACTTGGGCATCAGCAAAACAAAGGCGATGCTACGAAGAAAGTACTGGTTCCCAGAGATGAACAGAAGAGTAGAAGAAATCGTAAGCACTTGTTTCAGCTGCCAGGTATCAACGAACACCTACCACACAGAACCTGCCAAGATGACAGATCTACCGGCAAGGCCCTGGGAAGCTGTTGAAGCAGATTTCTGTGGACCATTTCCGCATGGCGAGTATGCACTAGTGATGACCAACCAGTACTCCAGATACCCTGAAGTAGAGTTTGTACACTCAACCTCACTACAACCAACAAGGAAGAAAATGAAGATGTTTGCCTCGCACGGAGTACCCAAGAAAGTACAAACAGACAACGGCCCACCTTTCAACTCACATGAATTCAAAGACTTCGCAGCGGAGATGGGATTCCACCACAGGACAGTGACACCCAGACATCCCAAAGCCCAAGGACAAGTTGAAGGCTTCAACAAGCTAATCAACAAGACAGCAACAATAGCCAACCAAGAGGGCCTAGACCTGAAAGAAGCCACATACGACATGCTACAAGCATACAGAGATACACCACACCCGGCGACTAAAGCAACACCATATGAGCTGCTGATGAACAGGCAAATCAGAACCAAACTGGAGCACTTCCCAGCAGAACCACATCCGATGGATGAGAAAGTAAGAGCCAATGACAGAAAATACAAACAGAAAGTGAAACAGTACCACAACAAACGCCACAAGACAACTGAACACAAAATACAAGTGGGAAATGCAGTTGTTGTCAAGAGGGAGACAAAACGAAAAGCAGAGACACCATTTGAACCACACATATACATCGTGACGGGGATCAAGGGATCTACTATCTATGCACGCCGACTCAGTGATGGGAAAACAGTTTGCAGAGACGCATCTCGAATCAAACCCATCAAGACACACAATCAGCATCTGGATGACAACACTGTGCAACCACAGCGATTACAAGTACCAACTGCACAGGAACAACAACCAGCGCTGACACAACAAAATCTCACCGACAACGAGGCAGCAGGGACAGCACCAGCGCAGCCGGATCAACCAAGAAGATCAGCAAGAAGCCGCACATCAATATTTGATGGACATCTCAGAGACTATGCAGAGTGCTAGAACATGTAAACATTAAATTGTACACCAGAACAATGAATATTGAAGGAACACTATATTGTTACTGTTACAGTTATGATAATTATTGAAACATGATCAACCATACCAATGATAAGATAATATTGATTCATATAAATTATGCCATAGGATTCTAACTGAAAGGGGAGGAATGTAGTAATCTGATCCTATATTGATTACGTAATGAACCACGTGATAGAGCACATGGCCAGAGAGAGATCATTAAAGTATACTAGACGAACGGACTGAGCGTACTGAGTCTTCACTGTAGTATAATATTCTGGACCCGAGGAGGTTATCACAAAGTGTTTTAATTTTTCTCTGGTGGTTTTCTAGATTTTTATCTGCAAAATCTGTAACAATGTTTCTTTTTTTTCTAAGCAGTTGTGCTGTGGTATTTAGTACAAAGTCTTTCAATAATATTGTTTCTTAAACATATGTGGAGAAATACATATTACTGTATACATAAGACCTCAATAATATTCTAATACCAATAAGACCTCATTATTGACAGTCATATAATATAATACCTTATCATCAATAGCAGTTGAAGCTTCAGCTGGAATCTTAGTTGACTTGGCATTTGGGATATATCCTGAAACTGTGTGGATAAACATTCAACAATAAAATTATTAACCAGTGCATCCCTCCCCTCAAGAGACAGTAGTACAGCAAAATATCTGAAATGCTAAAACAGTTCACAGGGAACCCTTACTTCAGTGTGAACTTACCTGTTTTTGTGCCACTTGTCTTGAACATAATACAGCCGTCATCTTCCTCTCCCATGCCATGAGTGCACATTAAATTTACTTTGATCAGCAGACCTTGATACTGTTTGTCAAGAGTTCTATCCCACTGGATCAGAATATAGATAAAGGATTAATAAATTGTGATTCAATCACTGATCATAAATTTGTACATTAAATGTACTGAAACTGAAACTGGTCTAGAAGAAGAAGAAGAAATAATAATATTCACCAGAAATATTATATATGAATAACATTGATATATTACAGTATCTGGATGATAATATAATCAATAAATTATATTGATTATATTATCATCCAGAAACTGTAATATATCAGTGTTACTGATATATAATATTTCTGGTGAAAATTATTATTTCTTCTTCTTCTTCTTCTTAACACTGAGCAGTTTCAGAGGATTATATGGTGATTCCTGTAATAGACCAATATTTAGACTCCTAACTCACCTGTAAAAAGAGTTTCTTTGACTGTGACTTCCTCGTGGGCCTTACTTGTGCAGAAAAAGGAAAGGAATTTGAATAGCCAGACTTCCAGGTCCCATTGTGTCGATATCGCCAACTCTTCACCTCAAGTTTGTTACAGCGATAGTTTGGTTTAATCTCCTCTGATTTCTGTCCAATCCGAAGGTCAACTACTTTCAGCTTCCGAACTCCTTCACTTTCAAAGTAATAGTTGCATACGACTTTTATGAAAAGAAATAAAATTAAACAATATTAACATTCTTTCTTAAGAGTAAAACTTATATAATTTATGTATACAATTCATGCAGGGTTGTCTTTGCTTGGCAAAGTCATTATTTAATAGGGTATGTTAATTTGACGACAAACCACTGTGTTCATATACTGACAGATTTTGGGGTCTGAGGGGTTTATTAAAGTACACTTTGTTCCCAGACTTTGTCTTTAGTTAGCCTCTGAATACAGCTCCTTTATGCCAGGCGCTTACTGATCCTGGCATGAAGGAGCTGTGTTCGCAGGCTAGCTAGGGGTGGGTTATTTACAATATTGTGACTTGAGCAGAGTCAGGGTCTACCCCCCTCTCACTCCCTGTGCCTGAGATTGGATACTCTATGTATGATTTAGTTGGTAACCATACGTATAGCCCACGAGTGGTAAAGCCCACATCCTCATGTCCCACATCTCAGGTTTCATACCCCATGTCTATTGTGGTTAATTACAAAATTAGTCAGATTGCTTTGTAGTTAATACTAAGAAATTCATATGAAGATACAGGTATGTAAGCACAGTAATTTTTAATCAAGCTCGTGACCTCTTTACAAATTCAAAGAATAAACCGAAGAAGGTCAACAGACACCAGTAGTTGGTTCTGTTACATAAATTTACCAGTAAAAAAATGCTGAAACTTAAAAACTGAGGACATATCGACCATGAAATAATGATTATTCACGTTGCAACTACGATCGAGACTCCTCTTACCTTTTGCATCCGATATAACATATGTGTTATTCAGACAGCGGCCTTCTGTGCCTTGTTTTGCATAAAATGTTGGCGCGTCCGATCGACAACGACAGCAACACGTAGAAATATCAGTAGAGCACGCATTAATAGCTCGATTGCTGTTGAATGCATCGCACTGACAACCAGAACTCGCTTCCAGTACAAAGCTGTCTTCTCTCCCACGAGTGATACTACGAACCTGAGATTTCATCTCCACTCGTACGAAGAACAACACCACAGCAATAAATTTCGACAACTCGAATACGATGGGCATCTCGTGCGAACACTATGAAGCCGATCAGAGATCAGACGGTTATAAAATTATATAAATAGAAGGTCGATCAAATGAAGCGTATCCTATAATGTTTCACCCAGTCTTCTTCTACCGTGTACGATTGTGTTACGTCTGTGAGTCATCGCCAAACCAGTTTCATCGCCGCTGATCAAGTATTCATCAAGTGTCACTCATCCACGCAAGCTAACGACAGTACACGCGGATACGCGTTTGTTTGCGTAATTAGTTTCACTGTGCCCATATCCGGCAAAAACGAAAACAAAGCAGCGCACTTATAAAACAAGCACAAAACAGGAGAGCTGGTTCCTTCGGTGGTTTTTGAGTCATTAGGACTCGCGTCTGAATCTATTGCGCTCACAGTCCACATTCCTTCACACCTGAAAAAACAGCCTTGAAGTCAAGGGACGGTCACCGGAAATACACTTTCACATTTTTGTTTCCCATGGTGGGCGAGAGACTCCTATTTTCCGGCTTGTAAGACCCACTGACAAAGAAACAGCACAGAGAATTGAGTTGACACTTTTTCAGAACACTGTTTCAGAAAGTTACTATACTGTAGTACTGACATACTGCATGTCAGTAAACAACATTTGGAATGCAAAGATGACTATCGAATGGGGTCGAGTAGAACGTGAAATGTGCGTCATTATCGCCTCTATCGTTTTTCATCTGAACCGAACGGATTTATGTTAGGGATGGGCGATAGAAAGGCATGGCCTATTCTAAATGTCAAATTTGTTTACGTGGGCGGACAACCTTAAAGTTGTTAGTAATTTTATACCAACAACTCGCCCACTGACGTCATAGAGCCCGCTTTCCATGGCGACCATTGGTCCGAAAATTTCTTAACGTCAACTTTCAGTTCCGTTTGACTTCGCCCGGATATTTTGGTTTTCTTGTTCCTCTTGCGCCCTTAAGGTGAAGTAATACGGGCAACATTTTCAATGCAACTTGTCGTGCAACAATGTTGCGTTGCAAGTTGCACTGTAATGTTGCGCGTATTACCACCGTGTTGCAAGTTGCAGCAACATATTGCACGAAGTACAAGTGCGTTCTACTTCGTGCAACATGTTGCTGCAACTTGCAACACGATGGTAATACGCTCAACATTACGGTGCAACTTGCAACGCAACATGGTTGCACGACAAGTGCACTGAAAATGTTGCCCGTATTGCCGCACATTTAAGGTGAAGTAATACGGGCAACATTTTCAGTGCAACTTGTATTTTTTACAGTCTGCCGAACTCGTGAAACCTTGAGCCGTCGTTGGGTCTGGACCAGCTGTGCCGAACTCTTGAGAGGATAAGATAGGTGTCTCTGTTACTCCAATGAATTCATATAATATTAACTACAGCTATAAGAGAACATGTGCCTTAGTATATCCCTGTCTTAAGAAATTAAGAAAACAAGCCACCAAACAATAAAAAGGTACGGGAACTTGTTGTATAATTTTGTTTACAAGCGCCAGAAATGACGTTCTAAGATTATTACATGAAACATTTACACAACAAACTAATTTACTAAAAATGGTTTGGTTTATATGGACTTCGTGATACAGCTAAAAAATAATGTCAGTGGTCTATAAACACTTGTTACATGTCTACACGGCCATCTTGTTTGATAGATTTTGGCTCGGTTTTGTTTGTGCGGAATTAAAAAAAAGATGCGTTTGTGACTTTATTACTCGTGAGATAAGCACTGTCTTCTCTCATGAGTACTAAACCCGGATGTCCAGTGGAGTATCAGTATTCGATGAACCTTTGCGCATTCAGAAGCATCCTATTATACAAGACACCCTAAGCTGGGCGCGAGGCAGTAGCGAAACTCCGCTCGATCAGGCTAAGCACGAAACGCGGAGGAGCTCATGGCGGCGATCACGTCATCGTACAATTGTTTTGCACTGTCCCCTCCCTCATTAGTAGCAGATGCATTCCTCTGGGGCTTCTGGACTGGCTTTTTAATTTTAATGGCTGGCTTTGGGGAGCCACTACCTCCACTGGTGGAGGAATTTCTTGCTACCGGCGGTTTCTTGGCAGCGCGGCTCGGGGACACAGTGACTTCAGTTGTTGGACTTGTCGTGCCAACGGATGCGACCGTCAGACGCGGGGCCTGAGCAGAGATAGGCTTCTGTGCTCCACTCTTCTCACAGGTGTACGAAAACGGCTTCTGAACCTGGATCTTGGTATCAGTCCCGCCAGGAGAGGTCACGTGGAGATCGGGGTTTGTATTTACATCCGGTTTGCTGGCATTATCACGGTTTTCTACTACGTCATCATATATATCTCTCTCGGGCTTCACGTATATTTGCTCACCGGTTTTGGTTTCGGGTACGTCATAGAAGTGACCTCGTCTTGGTGTCGAGGTCTCTGGGTGGTTAGCGTCACCTTGAGGCTTCTGGGTAGCTTGATATTCAGGTGGCGAGTAAGAGTTAGCCGTGCGCCTGAGTTCGTCCAAAATTTCTTCGGGGATGTCATATGCTAGCGAATCTGAAATTATGTACAAATTAAAGAAAAATGTGTCTACATTATGAAGGAAAACTTTCGGTAGCTGTTCTTTACTATACTTTATTACATAGTCCCAAAAGGGCTTTTCAGTACATAAAACTTTAAGAAAACTAATACAATTTAAATACTTAAAATTCAAAAATTTATAAATGGGAAAGACAAGATTTAGGAAGGTTTGAATTGAATATGCAGCTACCGGCCATTTACCTTGAGAAAAACTTCTTCGTTCAAGATCTCGACGATCAGCAGCTTGCTTTCGGGAACTCTCGTATAAAGGATTCATAGTCACATGACCATTTTCTGAGATGAAGCCCTCGTTTGAGTGCCCGTTATCACCACTTCCGCTTCCTACTCTGTTGTTGGGTGGGCGCGGAGGAGGACCGTTCGGGGACTGGTCCGAGTAAATGAGAGCGCAAGGAATGACGGTTCCATCGGCTGCCTTCATGTAACTGGGGTTTGCTGCGTATGTGGAAGAACATGGCAAACTTACTACTAATTTGCTGGAAAACGGCTTACATGAAGTATTTTAGTATTTCGTTAAAGGCCCTACCTGCCGGAGAGAAACGGCGTGGCATCGTGCAACATTCAACATTGATATTGCCACATGTTGCGCGGCGCTGGTCATTTGAAGGCGTAACATTTTGGATATTCTACATATATTCTACCTTCTATTTCCTTCGTCTGTCCACTCTCTCACAACCGTCAACATTTTTCGCGCTTGTTTCCCCTCCCCCCCCCCCCCCCCCCCCCGCCCCCCTCTTCTTTTCTCAGCTTTTGAAAAACTAGATTCTTCGGAAATTGCATTTAGTTTTATCCACATCGTTCGCGCTTTTCACCATCTTGCGCCAAAACGTTGCAAAGTGGTCGTAACACGAGCAAAACTTTGGCAATAATTGCTTACCCATGCTTGCGGTTTTTTCTTGTGTGGGTGTTGCTGTTTGAGAGTTGGCAGCATCAGTGTACACAGGGAATGTGCTTAGTGGATTCTACGTAAAAGAAGTGAAGTCAGTATCGGATTGTTATATGATTATATTTATCAAGTGTGTTTGTATTTGTGCGACACCAATCAGATTAAAACAAATAAATGAATAAATATAATCATTAATCTTACCTGAAAAACAGGACCAGGAGATTGTGCTAAAAATTAAAAAAGGTAAATATGTATATTCAGTAGTTTCCGCGGCAGCTTTTATGCAGAGACGTAGAGAAAAATGGTAAAGTTAACGAACGAGTCTTAAATTCACATTTTAATTTAAAAAATTCATCGCACTTTGATAATTTGTTTTTGCTCGATGTGATATGTGTCCATGCCTAATTTTTCTCTTTTCGTTTTAAGTATAAACGCAAGCATTTTACGTCCGATCCTCAGTCTAGTTACTCGTTGATTCGTACCGTGAAAGCGATGCTGTCTTCCCTTCTGCCTGTGAAATAACAATTAAGAGTAAGTGGCTTCAAGGAATGATTTTTTTTTTTTTTTTTTTTTTTTTGACACAGCAACATCACATATCTCTCATAGTTGCTGAAACATCCTGCGGTATATATATTTTTTCGTTCAATATTGCAGTGTTGTCGGCATCTTTTTATTCATGTTAAGGCTTTTGCTTGTGCATTTGGCTCGGATGCATTTTTTTATGTTGCTACTTTAAGTTCCCCGCTTGCATCCGCGGTGTCGTGACTACAGAGGTCAAGCAACAGGCGAGAAAGTCTGGGTCGAGTCTCTTACCTGGATTTCCTGGCGCAGCAAACCTTGATGAGCACGAGAATGAAGACGATAAGGACCACGCAACCAGCCACAGCTGCTCCGACGATGATGCCGATTCTGGCTGAGTTTTCTGGTGGAGAGTTCCTGTTGCCAGTTTTCACTGGTGGCCCAGTTGTTGTTATTATTGTTGTTGAATTTAATGGCTACAAACAAACAAACAGCGAAGAAACAAACAAAAAGAAAAAATGTTATGTCCGCAAAAAGTCCACAACGTCATGAAAGCGAACATATGTGATTTTGTGGCGCTTTTGCTCTTGCCAATAACATAATCATAAAAATATGTAAGTGACACATGATTATTTGCTCTTGCTTCTTACTCGAAAACCTTGTGCTATCGCTTCGAGAAATAACTTACCAAAGAAGTCGGAACAGATGTCATTCTTGTAGAGGGCTCCAGCGATGTTGCTGTGACAGTCGGTAAAACGTACGATGGACCAACTTGTGTTTCTGCTGCTAGTGGTGCATTTGTTGTGATGTCTCCGGGCGAGTGGATCAGTCTAGACATGTTTTGTAAGGGACCTGCACAGAACGCGAGAAGTCGTCAGATGTGCTTAGCACCGGCAAGCACAGGCAACATTGCTCATAGAAACACATCGTTAAGTTTTCAGGACAAGGTTTCACTTACAAATCACGCTTCCCTTTATTTTAAACAACAGGCAGTCATTGTCAACCGGTGTCTTGATTCCATCCTTTGGTCTGCATTGCATATCCAGCTTAATTATCCGTCCATTCAGGTAGTCGGTACTACCGGTGTGGTCTTGTTTCACCTGTAATATTTAACGAAACGGCAGAGTGTAATTCATGGAGGAAGACTTTAGATCATACAACGTGCAGAAATTGGCACAACGTGAAGTTGACGTAGAGTACGCTGTAACGAATGTGTTGGTTGACGTTTACGGCAGCGTTAGATCTTTATCTTTGCTCCTGACGAAGGAATAATGCATGCTGGGAACACCTACCCAAAATACTCCATGGCGTTGAAGAAATCTGCATGTACCCTTTCCTTGATACTTCCACTTTCACCAACACGTGTGCTGACGCTGACCAAAATTATATTTGTGTCCATTGTATATTTTCGGCACTTTCACCCACCTGTTCATTTCGCTAAGAATAACGTGCTACTTTTACTCACCCTGAGGGCGTAAAGACCGCTGGACCATTCCGTGTTCGACGGCACTGTCCTACTTCCAAACTTCTTTTTAATCGAATCCGGCCACATGCGTTTCCATGCTCCGTCACAATGTAAGTACTCGTTACCAGCTCCTTCCTGGTTCACGCGACATTCCTTTCCTGGGGGAATCTTCAGGGGTTTATCATTCACAACAACCGAGGGGTCATACAGGTGTAATGGGGAATCTGGGCGTTCGCCATCAAAATACAACGAGCAGCCTAAAAAAAAAAAACGAAAAAATAGTTACTTGTTATAGTCACTGTTTTTATATTATTATTGTCTTTTTCAAGACAACGTTAAAACCCAATTGACAAGATGGTGCCATGAGAGACAGGATTATTTAAACTCAAGCAAATATAATTTGACTCCTGTTGGATATGATTGGGTTATATTTTGGAGTCTTACTTCTGACAATGTTAACGTTTTCTCTTTCGTAATTTTCGAATTGAGCTACGAACGAGTAACCACAGGTGACAAATCACAAACGTCGGCATCTTGTACCATAAATACAACTCGATGACGTCTCTTGATATCTTGCGCATTTTTTGTATTTTGACTGATGAATAATTGTATTCGTTTCTCAGTTTAATTTTTGTCGACTATATATAGTGTGCTAGAGTGGTTCTTCTTAGCAGATCAAGCAACGAGATAGCTGAAGAGTACAAAATATACAAATATACCAGAAGAAATTGTATTCGTTTCTCCGTTAAATTTTTGTCGACTATATATAGTGTGCTAGAGTGGTTCTTCTTAGCAGATCAAGCAACGAGATAGCTGAAGAGTACAAAATATACAAATATACCAGAAGAAATGTAATTACGGGTAACTGAAGAAAATAAAAAGGACGGTTTTGTAAATTTTAGTTCTAGTCAGTTTTGTTTCACCCTACTCGTCAGGAGTCAGTCATGACTGTGCAAGTTTACGAAGTAATGTATTTTAATATAAACGTAATACAGTACCACCAGAGAGTGGTTCTTGACTTTCAGAGATCTAATTTGAGTAGCAGCAGTGGTTTCGTGTTTTGAGTCTCTTCAGGTTTTGCTAATACTGAAAAATCAAATATCTTCTGAACTGCACCATGACAAACGTTTGAATATTATTAGTTCTACTACACGCGGTTTGCATTTTTACCAGTGTGTTTTACACTGAATCAGTTGTAACCATAACCGTGCACTCGCCGTATGATAATACACTTGCCCGCCAGACAGACAACTCAAATTACGAGCCAACATAAATTTGGCAGCATGACAACGGTCCGGTACGCAAACGCGAAGCACTTTTTTTAGCTTTCATTTGCCACACGCAAACTCTGCAAGAATATTGACACAGAGTCACTTTCTTTGAATCAAGGAAGAAACGCACAGTAGTTTGGATTACTGAGAAATGTTAAACGGTTGGTTCAGATCGTGGGATACACTACGGAGTCAAATTTAACACACGCGCAGTGCATTTTGTGTCAATCAGTAGAGATCTCCGGGTAACTGATGGAATGTTGCAAAATAGAATTCGAAAATAATGAACACTAAAACGTCTTCAGATGCGACAAAAGACAACTGAACAAAGCAGTGGAAGAAGGCATTCTACAACTAAGTAAAGTAAAAAAAAAAAGCGTACTCAATATTTGCATCGTTCGTGGGCAGAATCTTTAACGTATATTTCGACTATATGACTTATTTCGCCAACCCACACGTTTTGAGTCTTGTTCTTATACTTTGCATGGAAATATTCGTTCTCTATCAGCTTTAAAAAGGTACACATAAGAACGTAAGACATACCTGCCAGATCACGGACTTGTTTGTTTTCCGCGCATCTTCCAAAAGGCTCATAAAACGAATTTTTGTTCGGAAGGTTGCAGTAACACAGACAGCGATTATCACTCTCCAAAGCATCGAACTGGTCACAATGCCCGCACAAGTTCAGAGGCAATAAGATGTCATCCGAATGAAATGGTGGTAAGCGATCAACCCAGACTGTTTCCACTGCCGCAGCTCCTTGAAGGAAGGTCAAATGAACGCTAAACAGTACGAGTAAAGTTTGATGCGGTTTTCTGTTCCCCATGTCGCACGGACTTTGAGGACTTCAAGCACATGGGAGCCAATGTTAAAAGGCAACTTGTTTGATGACCGTTCTTGTCTGTCAGAACAACACGAAATCTCGACGCAAATGATGTCTAACCGCGTGGTCAGAGCCGTTTTATCTTCCTTTTGCCACCTCGTGCTTTAGCAGAGAGAAAGTAAAAAGCCTCGCCATACGTCACAAACTACTTGTCACAGTCTATCAATTTCGGTTGTTCCTTTACAATTTCATCCGACTAATTCTCGTTGAATTCAGTACATTTGTTTGAATATTAGCCCTCAACTATTGATCGACTGAAGATTGATTTGATTTGTCCATTGTTTGATTGTCTGATCCGTTCAAAAGGATATTGCCCTTTTCAGTTGAATGACGCATTAGTTCTAAAAGTGCTATTCCTTTCACTGAGGGGAGTATTTCTGTTTCGTTTTGTACGGAACAATTGTCCCCTTGGTCTGTCTAGCTATTAATATCCGATGTGTTGTCTCCTCATTTACAGAATCAGTCACATGAGACTTTGTCTCGATCTATTTCCTGAGTTTAATATTTCGGTAAAATGCAGCAAATCTGTTCCATCTGAGTTTAGTTATTGAGTGTCATGTTCTCGGTACTATGTGAGAGATGAACAGGCTTACAAAGGGGACACGATAGTGACGTCACAAATCATAAAATCACCTGAACTAAAGAGTGGCTGCACTTTTGCGATTTGTTTGAAATGCTGTTTCCCATGACACACACATCTGATATGTTGTAAACAGTTTGAGCTATTTCAACTTCAGTAGACTAGCTGAGACTAGACAGTTTAATCCAACGCTATCTGACGGGATAGAGACAGCCACAACTGATCTGGTACGTAAGTGGTACGTAAACACATCATTCATTAGTACTACACTTTATGTAATCTTTACGTCGTGTTGTTACTTTGCGACAACAGCCGTCAGTGACGTTTTTCCATTTACCGCCGTCATGTATCGTAAACTAGCTGTTTCGTTTGCGACGTACTGACCGGTATCATAGAAACAACCTGTGTAGTCAGATTTTATAGTTTTAATAATTTCTTATTCTGTCGCTTAGCAACCAAAACCAAACCACTATAAATAGCAGTTATGGATGCACTTGTTTCTCCATAACTTGAGTTTGATGCTCCTTTTTCAGTTTTACGGGATGCTTTTGGGAGCTGTATCCGTTAGAGATATTGAACCTTCAGTGATGGAACTATAAAATCACATACTGACGTGTTGACAAGCACACCTATAAACTTCACAAAGAAAAGACGACAGAAAGTTGGTTCACACAAAGCAAGGCTGAAAGTTATTGAAACTATGGTCGAAAAGCGGCTTCTTTTCGAGTTTGAAGTTATGCTATATATCACGAACCGTCTCACTCATGTATATAGGTATCACACTTTGTTGGCTGAAAATTTAAACTCTTATGAAACCCTCGATAAGTGCGTCGAATACGAACTGTGGGGACAGATTTGCACCACACGATGTGAACCCGAGTGATCGTTATTTAAATACTTCTTTACACGACTACTGGTTTGCTCTTTGGTCAGTGAAACTGAGACTAAATCAACTCACTGGATATTGCACGACCGAACCCGCGTTAACCACAAACGATAAAATCGCTATTTAATATCGCTAATGAATATTGCAAATATATATATATCGCTAATAAATATCGCCATTGAATACCGCTGTGCATCCCTCAGTACCAAACTGATAAATCAACCTGGGAGCGAGTCAACCTGATAAGAGAGTTGTTCAGAGCGCAACCTCTGTAACTATAGGTTCTCAATATTCAAATCAACTGATGTGAGGATACACACCCTAAAAATAGCACGTGATCATGGTGATGTTGTTGCTGTGTTGTTGTTTTTGTTGTGTTTCCAAGGTTTTCCTCAAGCTCGATCAGTAGCGAAACAGCTTTAAAACCATAAAGTGTACTCTAACTTTTGAAAACTGGACTGTCGTAACGTGAATTACCGTTGCGTTGTTTTGCGCGCGTAATTATGGTTATTCATCAGTGCGAGAAAACTACTTCCGGTCATTTCTCGACTTAGCATCTTTCTATAAGTTGGGCATTGTTTGAGCCGCACCTATAGTGACTGGTCAAGTCTCCAACGGAGGCGACGAACAGTGTAAGCACGACACGCGCGTAACAGTGACAAGTTCGTTTGTCCGCATGAACTGTAGTGGCTAAATCAGTTATCTTCGGAATGGCTACTTCCAAACACGCAACTGACATCGGTCACTGGTTTCTTCGTCTCTGTTGAAAAACATCAGTCTGTGCTTTACGAGCGAGTTCAGCGGACAATTGACATGGGTTTACTTCGTAAGCTCCGCGGCATGGCAGCTTCCTTGGGCTAATTATTATACAATGAATAACATTTATCACATTCTATCGTATTGAACAAGTAATAATTACAACTGACGGCTGAGCACTTACCCAGCTTTTGTCGAATTAATTTGTCTTCAACGCAGTTCCACGTGGCCTCAAACAAGGAGCTGTTTCTGTCGCATCCACATCGACAACTGTCAACGGTTTTTTGAGCGTCGTAGATCGCGCAAGTTTCACACTGATCCGGAGAAAGCACAACGACATCAAGCGGGGCATCACGAATGACAAGGACAGAATCTGCATTAGCCTGTAACTGTAGGAGAGATATTAAGACGGCACTCGTAACAATCACGAACCACAGGCGAAGCAAGAGTTCCATATTGTGAGCAACTGGATAGTTGAATTCTTCACTTGTAGTTGAGACACAGTCAGTCAAAGCAAAGCAGATTTTTTGTATTAAATCCTGCTCAGCGCTGCTTTCTTTACTGTACTGTGTGATGAATTGATCTTCCGCCCTCTCTCATAAGAGCCGAAAGGTCGGAAAACGCGGTGGCTAGCGATCATTCCATGATGCCCGTCTTTGTTTGCAGTTTCTGGAATCGGGAAAGGTATGCATCTGAGACTGACCTCCCAATGCAATATCGAGACTCTGGTTATATTGAACTAACGACACAGCGTGTGGACAGTTTGGCTTTTAAGTCCTCAAAGTGACATAACTTACTTGTCATTCTGAAGACTGAAATTCCTTATAAGGATTGGCGGTAATCTTACAAATGATAGTGTGTGGTGTGTCGGATAAAGGGATCACGTGATAAGGAGTTAAGGGAAGTTTATTGCCAGCAAAAGAGTCCCAAAAAAGGCAGAGCGGTAAAATGGGATCTACAGTTGATCAAAGACGACAGTCTATTGATCGGACTAGGCTAAAGAAGCGGTAAAGGTCAAGAAATTGCGCCATTTGCATGTCTGACAATAGACTGTCAAATGATCGTTTCCACTTTAATATTTGAGAAGGAGGAGCAAGGGACTATTTATATATATGCATGTAGTTATACAGGAAATGGACTGATTTGTATCTGAGTCCTACATAGTCTAGTTTTGTCAAAAACCTTTAACAGAGAAATTCGCCCTGAGGCAAATTTCTGCTTTCATTGTCACTCACATAAGGATACTGAGCGGGATAAATTTAGTTACATTGGTGAGCAGATAGCTTGTCGCAAAAACGTACGTGCGTGTACATAAACAGCCAACTGAAACTCCTGGGTTACTAAGAAAGCCGTACAAAAGGAAGTCTAATATATAACTAACAAGAGCCCTGGCAGGCCAACCAGAAGGTGAGGCGGACTTCCGTGCCTTAATACTGTGGGTTTGTCTCTCTTCCTGTCCGTCCGTTTGTCTGCTTCCCACGCATCTAAAGCTCATAGCAGCCAAGCAAAGTTTTTATTTGGTAATATGCCAGATTAACCAAACTGGTTTGCCCATATTTATTGAGAACGCCTGCCTAAAATAAACCAAATGTTATATTCTTTTACCGAAACTCTCGTGTTAATACCAAGAAGGTTTCCTGAAACTTTCAAGAGATTCTGAGTTTTGGCCAGAAATTAGCATTTGGGCAAAAACAGTGTAACACATTTCTTTTGTGTGTGTCAAAAATGGCTGAAACTTCGTGGGACTGAAAGTGGACGTTTTACAATACATTTGTCTTCTTTATCTCTGGTCTCTGTCGAGGTATGTAATTGTAAATAATAACCATAATTATTCCAAGAGGGCAACTCCATGCACTAGATAGAGTAAAACACTAATAAACTTGTGGCCCTCAATTGCATTATACCACTACATAAAAATGACAGAAAATTCTAATCTGATCCAAGTTTTATTGCCATGCAGTCTAATTAATCACGCTATAAAGAAAGTTACTTAATTTAGGTTACACGTAGTTATCTTTTAATAA
The DNA here is from genome assembly GCA_964036295.1 of Plumapathes pennacea. Taxonomy (NCBI): domain Eukaryota; kingdom Metazoa; phylum Cnidaria; class Anthozoa; order Antipatharia; family Myriopathidae; genus Plumapathes; species Plumapathes pennacea. The sequence continues at coordinate 1,340,308 of OZ038465.1, read as the reverse complement.
CACAATTAAATTTAAAGTACCTAATCTAAGTTCATGCCATCGACTTAATAAATCTTTTTAAACTTATAAAAGAGGAATAAAGAAAGATTTTCTGAACGCTACATCTGGATGTTCCGCCCCATATCGATGTACTCGGGTTCGGGAGTTGCACAGTGTGCGCCTGTAATTGTTGACACATAGTTTCCCTGCGTGAATGTAGCGTCGCGGTCTACCGTCGGTGTTTTAGAGAAAATATTGTTGTGAACTTTCCGTTTCAAAGGATTACTGCTTCGTTCGCCCGGAGATGTCGTTTCTCCCGCGTCGACTGGTTCCAGATATGCGGATGAGACGGAGCCCGCATTGGGTGATGGTCCTGTGGAGTTCAACAAGTGGAATGGAAACTCCGGGTGTTCTGCGTAATCGTACGTCAGCGAAGCTCTTGTAGTCGGGTTCAATTCTTCATACAAGGCGACAAAGTTGGTCAGTTGTTCATAACCAGCTAGGGACGGTGCATCTGGAATTGTTAATGTGAAAAAAATAAGTAAAAAATAAGGAAATAAGGGAAGTTTGTAACCCAAAATTCATTTTAGTATGTCAGTGTGCCGCTTACATTTGATTTCAGATTGCAAGGGTCTGATTGGTTTTAATCAATGCTATTGGTTTTGCAGTACTGTTTCTGGTATGTATATTGCCCGTGTGAACATACCTGCTGCTTCTCTCGGACTCATGAAACTTTGATTCGTCGAGACTGGATTATTGGCGGGTTCCATTTGTTGTGGGGAAATCTAACAAAAAAAGTATGTTCAACAGTTAATGAAACGATGCCCGGATGCAGTTTATCTCTAGGTCGCATCGTTTTCTTCTGTCTGCCTCTGTCTTACTACTATCTCCCCAAGGGAAGAATGTCACAGTCCATACATTAATTCAGTCCGAACTGTCACACACAAATGAAAAAGCTCCACTGAAAAGTCGGATTTAACTCTATACCGTCAGCCTCAATTCAGATTAAAAGACGACGAAAAAACGTGCAATATCAACACGCAAAAATCCTTTTGACTAACGAATATATAATTCTTGATCTTACCTCATAAACGGTACCTGGAGATGGTGCTAAAAATATAAAAAGGATAGAGATATTTGTTAATTAGTTTCCGTGCCAGCTTTGGGGGAGGATCCGTCACGAGACTGACGTGGAAAAAAAAAGTTAGCAAACGAGACAGTGTATTTATATTTATCGACATGGAACCGGCAACTAATGGTGTAATTCTCGATTTGACATTTTTTTTTTGTGCGCAGTGTGTGTCAATGTCTTTGTTTGTCTGTTTCGAATCAATCTATGGATATATTTTTCTGCTATAACTGGTCCTTTAGTTAGCGTTGATTCTTACCATTAACTTGATGCTCTCCTCCGTTATGCCTGTGAAATAACAATTCAAAACAATTGTGACTTTAAGAAATATCCACTGACTTAAATTCTGAGACTGATTGTCTTTTTTTATGTTGCTATTTTAAGCTTCTTTCTGTTTAAAGATGCTTGCATCCGCGGTGAACAGGCGAGAAAGTCTGGGTCGAGTGTCGTACCTGGATTTCCTGGCCCAGCAAACCTTGATGAGCACGAGAATGACGACGATAAGGACCACGCAACCAGCCACAGCTGCTCCGACGATGATGCCGATTCTGGCAGAGTTTCCTGGTGGAGAATTCCTGTTGCCAGTTTTCACTGGTGGCCCAGTTGTTGTTATTATTGTTGTTGAATTTAATGACTGCAAACAAACAAACAGCGAAGAAACAAACAAAAAGAAAAAAATGCTATGTCCGCAAAAAGTCCACTACGTCATGAAAGCAAACAAGTGATTTTGTGGGCGCTTTTGCTCTTCCCAATAACATAAACATAAAAATATCTAAGTGACATGATTATTTGCTCTTACTCGAAAATCTTGCGCTATCGCTTTGAGAAATAACTTACCAAAGAAGTCAGAACAGATGTCATTCTTGTAGAGGGCTCCAGCGACGTTGCTGTGACAGTCGGTGAAACGTACGATGGACCAACTTGTGTTTCTGTTGCTAGTGGTGTATTTGTCGTGATGTCTCCGGGCAAGGGGATCGGTCTAGATATGTTTTGTAAGGGACCTGTAGAACGCGAGAAGTCGTCAGATGTTTTTAGCACCGGGAGGTACACTACTTTTCACTTTTGTTAGCAGAGGCAACATCGCTCATAGAAACATCGTTAAGTTTTCAGGACAAGGTTTCACTTACAATTCACGCTTCCCTTTATTTTAAACAACAGGCAGTCATTGTCAACCGGTGTCTTGATTCCATCCTTTGGTCTGCATTGCATATTCAGCTTAATTATCCGTCCATTCAGGTTGTCGGTGCTACCGGTGTGGTCTTGTTTCACCTGTAGTATTTAACGAAACACCACAGTGTAACTCGTGGAGGAAGACTTTAGATCATACAACGTGCAGAAATCGGCACAACGTGAAGTTGATGTGGAGTACGCTGTAATGAATGTGTTGGTTGACGTTTACGGCAGCGTTAGATCTTTATCTTTGCTCCTGACGAAGGAATAGTGAAAGCTGGGAACACCTACCCAAAATACCCCATGGCGTTGAAGAAATCTGCATGCACCCTTTCCTTGATACTTCCACTTTCACCAACACGTGTGCTGACGCTGACCAAAATTATATTTGTGTCGGTTGTATATTTTCGGCACTTTCACCCACCTGTTCATTTCGCTAAGAATAACGTGCTACTTTTACTCACCCTGAGGGTGTAACCAACGCTGAACCATTCCGTGTTTGACGGCAATGTCCTACTTCCAAACTTCTTTTTAATCGAACCCGGCCACATGCGTTTCCATGCTCCGTCGCAATGTAAGTACTCGTTACCAGCTCCTTCCTGGTTCACGCGACATTCCTTTCCTGGGGGAATCTTCAGGAATTTATCATTCACAACAAACGAGGGGTCATACAGGTGTAATTGGGAGTCTGGGCGTTCGCCGAAAAAATAGAACGAGCAGCCTAAAAAAAATAACGAAAAAGTAGTTACTTGTTAGAGTCACTGTTTTTATATTATTATTGTCTTTTTCAAGGCAACATTAAAACCCAATTGACAAGATGGTGCCATGAGAGACAGGATTATTTAAACTCAAGCAAATATAATTTGACTCCTGTTGGATATGATTGGGCTATATTTTGGAGTCTTAGTTCTGACAATGTTAACGTTTTCTCTTTCGTAATTTCCAAATTGAGCTACGAACGAGTAACCACAGGTGACAAATCACAAACGTCGGCATCTTGTTACCATAAATACAACTCGATGACGTCTCTTGATATCTTGCGCATTTTTTGTGTTTTGACTGATGACTAATTGTATTCGTTTCTCAGTTTAATTTTTGTCGACTATATATAGTGTGCTAGAGTGGTTATTCTTAGCAGATCAAGCAACGAGATAACTGAAGAGTACAAAATATACAAATATACCAGAAGAAATGTAATTACGGGTAACTGAAGAAAAAAAAAAGGACGGTTTTGTAAATTTTAGTTCTAGTCAGTTTTGTTTCACCCTACTCGTCAGGAGTCAGTTATGACTCTGCAAGTTTACGAAGTAATTTATTTTTATGTAAACGTAATACAGTACCACTAGAGAGTGGTTCTTGACTTTCAGAGATCTAATTTGAGTAGCAGCAGTGGTTTCGTGTTTTGAGTCTCTTCAGGTTTTGCTACTACTGAAAAATCAAATATCTTCTGAACTGCACCATGACAAACGTTTGAATATTATTAGTTCTACTACACGCGGTTTGCATTTTTACCAGTGTGTTTTACAGGAATCAGTTGTAACCAATAACCGTGCACTCGCCGTATGATAATACACTTGCCCGCCAGACAGACAACTCAAATTACGAGCCAACATAAACGTGGCAGCATGACAAACGGTCCGGTACGCAAACGCAAAGCACTTTCATTTGCCACACGCAAACTGCAAGAATATTGACACAGAGTCACTTTCTTTAAATCAAGGAAGAACGCACAGTAGTTTAGATTACTGAGAAATGTAAAACGGTTGGTTCAGATCGTGGGATACACTACGGAGTCAAATTTAACACACGCGCAGTGCATTTTGTGTCAATTAGTAGAGATCTCCGGGTAACTGATGGAATGTTGCAAAATAGAATTCGAAAATAATGAACACTAAAACGTCTTCAGATGCGACAAAAGACAACTGAACAAAGCAGTAGAAGAAAGCATTCTACAACTCAGTAAAGTAAAAAAAAAGCGTACTCAATATTTGCATCGTTCGTGGACAGAATCTTTAACGTATATTTCGACTATATGACTTATTTGGCCAACCCACACGTTTTGAGTCTTGTTCTTGATTTTACTTTGCATGGAAATATTCGTTCTCTATCAGCTTTAAAAAGGTACACATAAGAACGTAAGACATACCTGCCAGATCACGGACTTGTTTGTTTTCCGCGCATTTTCCAGAAGGCTCATAAAACGAATTTTTGTTCGGAAGGTTGCAGTAACACAGACAGCGTTTCTCACTTGCCAAAGCATCGAACTGGTCACAATGCCCGCACAAGTTCAGAGGCAATAAGATGTCATCCGAATAAAATGGTGGTAAGCGATCAACCCAGACTGTTTCCACTGCCGCAGCTCCTTGAAGGAGGGTCAAATGAACGCTATAAACAGTACGAGTAAAGTTTGATGCGGTTTTCTGTTCCCCATGTCGCACGGACTTTGAGGACTTCAAGCACATGGGAGCCAATATTAAAAGGCAATTTGTTTGATGACCGCTCTTGTCTGTCAGAACAACACGAGATCTCGACTACGGAAATGATGTCTAACCGCGTGGTCATTGCCGTTTTATCTTCCTTTTCCCACCTCGTGCTTTAGCAAAGAGAAAGTAAAAAGCCTCGCCATACGTCACAAACTACTTGTCACAGTCTATCAATTTCGGTTGTTCCTTTACAATTTCATCCGACTAATTCTCGTTGAATTCAGTACATTTGTTTGAATATTAGCCCTCAACTATTGATTGACTGAAGATTGATTTGATTTGTCCATTGTTTGATTGTCTGATCCGTTCAAAAGGATATTGCCCTTTTCAGTTGAATGACGCATTAGTTCTAAAAGTGCTATTTCTTTCACTGAGGGGAGTATTTTATGTTTCGTTTTGAACGGAACAATTGTCCCCTTGGTCTGTCTAGCTATTAATATCCGATGTGTTGTCTCCTCATTTACAGAATCAGTCACATGAGACTATTTGTCTCGATCTATTTCCTGAGTTTAATATTTCGGTAAAATGCAGGAAATCTGTTCCATCTGAGTTTAGTTATTGAGTGTCATGTTCTCGGTACTATATGAGAGATGAACAGGCTTACAAAGAGGACACGATAGTGACGTCACAAATCATAAAATCACCTGAAATAAAGAGTGGCTGCATTTTTGCGATTTGTTTGAAATGCTGTTTTCCATGACATACCCATCTGATATGTTGTAAACAGTTTGAGCTATTTCAACTTCAGTAGACTAGCTGAGACTAGACAGTTTAATCCAACGCTATCTGACGGGATAGAGACAGCCACAACTGATCTGGTACGTAAGTGGTACGTAAACACATCATTCATTAGTACTACACTTTATGTAATCTTTACGTCGTGTTGTTACTTTGCGACAACAGCCGTCAGTGACGTTTTTCCATTTACCGCCGTCATGTATCGTAAACTAGCTGTTTCGTTTGCGACGTACTGACCGGTATCATAGAAACAACCTGTGTAGTCAGATTTTATAGTTTTAATAATTTCTTATTCTGTCGCTTATCAACCAAAACCAAATCACTGTAAATAGCAGTTCTGGATGCACTCGTTTCTCCATAACTTGAGTTTGATGCTCCTTTTTCAGTTTTACGGGATGTTTTTGGGAGCTGTATCCGTTAGAGATATTGAACCTTCAGTGATGGAACTTTAACATCACATACTGATGTGTTGACAAGCACACCTATAAACTTCACAAAGAAAAGACGACAGAAAGTTGGTTCACACAAAGCAAGGCTGAAAAGTTATTGAAACTATGGTCGAAAAACGGCTTCTTTTCGGAGTTTAAAGTTATGCTATATATCACGAACCGTCTCACTCATGCATATAGGTATCACACTTTGTTGGCTGAAAATTTAAACTCTTATGAAACCCTCGATAAGTGCGTCAAATACGAACTGTGGGGACAGATTTGCACCACACAATGTGAACCCGAGTGATCGTTATTTAAATACTTCTTTACACGTTTGCTCTTTGGTCAGTCAAACTGAGACTAAATCAACTCACTGGATATTGCACGACCGAACCCGCGTTAACCACAAACGATAAAATCGCTATTTAATATCGCTAATGAATATCGCAAATATATATATATCGCTAATAAATATCGCCATTGAATACCGCTGCGCATCTCTCAGTACCAAACTGATAAAACAACCTGGGAGCGAGTCAACCTGATAAGAGAGTTGTTCAGAGCGCAACCTCTGTAACTATAGGTTCTCAATATTCAAATCAACTGATGTGGGGACACACACCCTAAAAATAGCACGTGATCATGGTGATGTTGTTGCTGTGTTGTTGTTTTTGTTGTGTTTCCAAGGTTTTCCTCAAGCTCGATCAGTAGCGAAACAGCTTTAAAACCATAAAGTGTACTCTAACTTTTGAAAACTGGACTGTCGTAACGTGAATTACCGTTGCGTTGTTTTGCGCGCGTAATTATGGTTATTCATCAGTGCGAGAAAACTACTTCCGGTCATTTCTCGACTTAGCATCTTTCTATAAGTTGGGCATTGTTTGAGCCGCACCTATAGTGACTGGTCAAGTCTCCAACGGAGGCGACGAACAGTGTAAGCACGACACGCGCGTAACAGTGACAAGTTCGTTTGTCCGCATGAACTGTAGTGGCTAAATCAGTTATCTTCGGAATGGCTACTTCCAAACACGCAATTGACATCGGTCACTGGTTTCTTCGTCTCTGTTGAAAAACATCAGTCTGTGCTTTACGAGCGAGTTCAGCGGACAATCGACATGGGTTTACTTCGTAAGCTCCGCGGCATGGCAGCTTCTTTGGGCTAATTATTATACAATGAATAACATTTATCACATTCTATCGTATTGAACAAGTAATAATTACAACTGACGGCTGAGCACTTACCCAGCTTTTGTCGAATTAATTTGTCTTCAACGCAGTTCCACGTGGCCTCAAACAAGGAGCTTTTTCTGTCACATCCACACCGACAACTGTCAACGGTTTTTTGAGCGTCGTAGATCGCGCAAGTTTCACACTGATCCGGAGAAAGCACAACGACATCAAGCGGGGCATCACGAATGACAAGGATAGAATCTGCCTGTAACTGTAGGAGAGATATTAAGACGGCACTCGTAACAATCACGAACCACAGGCGAAGCAAGAGTTCCATATTGTGAGCAACTGGATAGTTGAATTCTTTGATACGAGGGAAAACTACTCGCTGTGGCTGCTCGGAGAGGTACCGGAGTATCAGGAACGGAGGCCTTCTTCTTTTCCCAACACCGATTTATTAACTCCAACTAGAGTTACAAATTATCAACTCTAGAACTAACTGCAAAATTCTAATGAAAAGGGTGTGCTTCTACGTAAATGACACTTTTGGCCTTCAATCACTACTACGAGCCAATGATAGACTAGCTTACGTCAGAACTTAACTACGAAGCAGCAGATATTCAATAACATACGCACTAAGGAAAAACCTTAACTTTAGATTTTTAAACTAGTTACGCGTAAACGGAATAAGCTAGATTCAAGAACAGTGGTAAAGTAAATTACGGGCTACTATTTAGTGTAAAAATTATAAAGTCTTAAGCAGTAAAAACCAGTAAAAGTACCTAACAACGAATATTAGAAAATCAACATACGTAATGACGCTGTTCCAGGTAGGCTCCGCCTCTAAGGAGAGCCAGATCTTGGTCGTAAACAACTTAATGGGATTTTCACACTTTCCAGGTTAAGTACAAGCTAAACAATAAGGTTAATTCCAGAAATGCAAATATACGCTAAACTTAGTTAGACTAATTCAAGTAACGAACACTTACTAAGCTCTGGCCAGTTGTGATTGGCCAAAAGGTATAAGATCATTAGTACTAAAGGTAACGGAGATTAACTAACGTGATTGGTATCAGTAGCAGGTGGATATAGTAATGATAACTCTAAATAATATTAAAATTACACTGTGAAGTTGATCTAAATAATCGAGTGGGTAAATACTAGATGCTAAACATTACCCAAAAAATAACCCATAAAAGTTACAGTAAAATAGTGGAAATCTCTTCCGTAACATCTTCACTTTGTAGTTGAGACACAGTCAGTCAAAGCAAAGCAGATTTTTTGTATTAAATCCTGCTCAGCGCTGCTTTCTTTACTGTACTGTGTGATGAATTGATCTTCCGCCCTCTCTCATAAGAGCCGAAAGGTCGGAAAACGCGGTGGCTAGCGATCATTCCATGATGCCCGTCTTTGTTTGCAGTTTCTGGAATCGGGAAAGGTATGCATCTGAGACTGACCTCCCAATGCAATATCGAGACTCTGGTTATATTGAACTAACGACACAGCGTGTGGACAGTTTGGCTTTTAAGTCCTCAAGGTGACATAACTTACTTGTCATTCTGAAGACTGAAACTCCTTATAAGGATTGGCGGTAATCTTACAAATGATAGTGTGTGGTGTGTCGGATAAAGGGATCACGTGATAAGGAGTTAAGGAAAGTTTATTAGCAGCAAAAGAGTCCCAAAAAAGGCAGAGCGGTAAAATGGGATCTACAGTTGATCAAAGACGACAATCTATTGATCGGACTAGGCTAAAGAAGCGGTAAAGGTCAAGAAATTGCGCCATTTGCATGTCTGACAATGGACTGTCAAATGATCGTTTCCACTTTAATATTTGAGAAGGAGGAGCAAGGGACTATTTATATATATGCATGTAGTTATACAGGAAACGGACTGATTTGTATCTGAGTCCTACATAGCGGTCTAGTTTTGTCAAAAACCTTTAACAGAGAAATTCGCCCTGAGGCAAATTTCTGCTCTCATTGTCACTCACATAGGATACTGAGCGGGATAAATTTATTTAAGCACGTTTAGTTACATTGGTGAGCAGATAGCTTGTCGCAAAAACGTACGTGCGTGTACATAAACAGCCAACTGAAACTCCTGGGTTACTAAGAAAGCCGTACAAAAGGAAGTCCAATATATAACTAACAAGAGCCCTGGCCAACCAGAAGGTGAGGCGGACTTCCGTGCCTTAATACTGTGGGTTTGTCTCTCTTCCTGTCCGTCCGTCCGTTTGTCTGCTTCCCATGCATCTGAAGCTCATAGCAGTCAAGCAAAGTTTTTATTTGGTAATATGCCAGATTAACCAAACTGATTTGCCCATATTTATTGAGAACGCCTGCCTGAAATAAACCAAATGTTATATTCTTTTACCGAAACTCTCGTGTTAATACCAAGAAGGTTTCCTGAAACTTTCAAGAGATTCTGAGTTTTGGCCAGAAATTAGCATTTGGGCAAAAATAGTGTAACACATTTTTTGTGTGTGTGTCAAAAATGGCTGAAACTTCGTGGGACTGAAAGTGGACGTTTTACAATACATTTGTCTTCTTTATCTCTGGTCTCTGTCGAGGGAATTGTAAATAATAACCATAATTATTTCAAGAGGGCAACTCCATGCACTAGATAGAGTAAAACACTAATAAACTTGTGGCCCTCAATTGCATTATCACACTACATAAAAATGACAGAAAATCCTATAATCTGATCCAAGTTTTATTGCAATGCAATGTTACTTAATTTAGGTTACACGTAGTTATCTTTTAATAACACAATTAAATTTAAAGTACCTAATCTAAGTTCATGCCATCGACTTAATAAGTCTTAATAAACTTATAAAAGAGGAATAAAGAAAGATTTTCTCAACGCTACATCTGGATGTTCCGCCCCATATCGATGTACTCGGGTTCGGGAGTTGCACAGTGTGCGCCTGTAATTGTTGACACATTTCCCTGCGTGAATGTAGCGTCGCGGTCTACCGTCGGTGTTTCAGAGAAAATATTGTTGTGAACTTTCCGTTTCAAAGGATTACTGCTTCGTTCGCCCGGAGATGTCGTTTCTCCCGCGTCGACTGGTTCCAGATATGCGGATGAGACGGAGCCCGCATTGGGTGATGGTCCTGTAGAGTTAAGCAAGTGGAATGGAAACTCCGGTTGTTCTGCGTAATCGTACGTCAGCGAAGCTCTTGTAGTCGGGTTCAATTCTTCATACAAGGCGTCATAGTTGGTCGTGAATTGTTCATTCACGGCGACAAGGTTGGTCATTTGTTCATACCCAGCTAGGGACGGTGCATCTGGAATTGTTAATGTGAAAAAAATAAGTAAATAAGGGAAGTTTGTAACCCAAAACTCATTTTAGTATGTCAATGTGCCGCTTACATTTGATTTCAGATTGCAAGGGTCTGATTGGTTTTAATCAATGCTAATGGTTTTGCAGTACTGACTCTGGCATGTAAATTGCCCGTGTGAACATACCTGCTGCTTCTCTCGGACTCATGAAATTTTGATTTGTCGAGACTGGATTATTGGCTGGCTCCATTTGTTGTGGGGAAATCTAACAAAAGTATGTTCAACAGTTAATGAAACGATGCCCGGATGCAGTTTATCTCTAGGTCGCATCGTTTTCTTCTGTCTGCCTCTATCTTACTACTATCTCCCCAAGGGAAGAATGTCACAGTCCATACGTTAATTCAGTCCGAATTGTCACACATAAATGAAAAAGCTCCACTGAAAAGTCGGATTTAACTCTATACCGTCAGCCTCAATTCAGATTAAAAGACGACTAAAAAACGTGCAGTATCAACACGCAAAAATCCTTTTGACTAACGAATATATAATTCTTGATCTTACCTCATAAACGGTACCTGGAGATGGTGCTAAAATATAAAAAGGATAGAGATATTTGTTAATTAGTTTCCGTGCCAGCTTTGGTGGAGGATCCGTCACGAGACTGACGTGGAGTTAGCAAACGAGACAGTGTATTTATATTTATCGACATGGAACCGGCAACTAATGGTATAATTCTCGATTTGACATTTGTTTTTGTGCGCAGTGTGTGTCAATGTCTTTGTTTGTCTGTTTCGAAGTAATCTATGGATACATTTTTCTGCTATAACTGGTCCTTTAGTTAGCGTTGATTCTTACCATTAACTTGATGCTCTCCTCCGTTCTGCCTGTGAAATAACAATTCAAAACAATTGTGACTTCAAGAAATATCCAATGCCTTAAATTCTGAGACTGATTGCCTTTTTTAAGCTTCTTTCTGTTTAAAAATGCTTGCATCCGCGGTGAACAGGCGAGAAAGTCTGGGTCGAGTGTCGTACCTGGATTTCCTGGCGCAGCAAACCTTGATGAGCACGAGAATGAAGACGATAAGGACCACGCAACCAGCCACAGCTGCTCCGACGATGATGCCGATTCTGGCCGAGTTTCCTGGTGGCGAGTTCTTGTTGCCAGTTTTCACTGGTGGTTCAGTTGTTGTCAAACTTGATGACTACAAACAAACAAACAAAGAAGTAAAGAAACAAACAAACAAATGTCATGGATCAACGAAAGTCCGCTAAAACAGGACAGCAAACAACAGAGTGCCATCTCTGGACGCTTGTTTACTCTTTCAAAATGTCATAACCATCGAAGAATCTTTTACTCGTTGCATGCTAAAGCTATGAAAAGCCATCATTTGCTGATGCAGTTGTACGCGTAGCTGCAACTGAATCAATTTTCATCAAAGTCGAACTTTGCTTAGACATGCATAACTTACAGTGGTGGTTACGACAGACGTCTTGCTTTTTAACGGACCTGTGTAACGCAAGAAATGACCCGTCAGATGTATTTCGTGACACTGGGACATAGGGCTTCTTGTGTACAGTCCATAAAATGCATCGTTAAATTAAGTTGCCAGGTTTCACTTACAATTCACGCTTCCTTCTATTTTAAACAACAGGCAGTTATTGTCAACTGGTGTGCTGCTTCCATCCTTTGGTTTACATTCCACATCCAGCTTAATTATCCGTCCATTCAGGTAGTCGGTGTTACCGGTGTGGTCTTGTTTCACCTGTAATATTCAACGAAACGGCAGAACATCATTTACGGAACTAAAACTATTTATGAAGGCTCGGCCTCCCTGAAAAGCACGTTCAGTCGTTTTATTTGTATTTTTTTTGTAAGGGGGGAGGGGGGATAAATAGCAATGATTGGTTGGTTGATGCGGTCACGTGACATCCCTGAATACGCTTCAGGTGGCAATTTATTTGAATCTTGTTTGTCTTAAAGTTCAAGCCAACGACGCAAAATGCAGTCGACAAAAAACCAGCTCGTGCTACTTTACTCACCCTTAGGGCGCTGTTTGGCAATATTACAAACTTCTTTTGAACTGGATCCGGCCAAATCCGTTTCCATGCTCCGTCACAATTTAAGTATTTGTTAGCACCTTCCTGGTTCACGCAACATTCCTTTCCCGAGGGAATCTTCAGGAGTTTATCATTCACAACAAAAGTGTACCTAGTAAAATCATTGAATCATGCGTAACAGACAGTATTGTTCAACACGTCTTCACAGACAACCAACTGGTCACAGAACATCAATGGGCATACAGGAAGGGACACTCCACAGACCTATTACTGGTCAATTTAACTGAGATCTGGAGAAAAGCCCTTGATTCCAAAAAAGTTGTCGGCGTAGTCTTCATCGATTTCCAGAAAGCGTTCGATAGTGTATCACATCTCAGACTTATGAGCAAACTTGAACACTGTTTTGGTATCACCGGATGTCTACTATCGTGGCTGAAAGACTACCTAGGGCAAAGACAGCAGTACACCACCATAAACGGACAAAGGTCAGATTACGCTGAAGTGACCTGCGGTGTACCGCAGGGCTCCGTCCTCGGCCCGTCCTTGTTCACATTGTCTACAAACGACTTGCCGCTGGCGATCACCTCTGGGACAGTCTTTATGTATGCGGACGACACAACGCTCTATTGTATTGGCGACTCTGTGGACGAAGTTACTGAACTACTCAACAATTCGCTCGACGAGCTGTATACTTGGTGTAATTCGAACTCCATGATCCCGCACCCCGTGAAATGTGAGGCGATGCTACTCCACCGAGGCTCCTTCACCGGCCCACTCAACAAACTCACACTAGGAGCACATGAAATACGATGGGTCAAACACTCCAGATTGCTCGCAGTCACAATTGATGACAAACTTACTTGGTCCCGTCACATGGGCGAAGTAAAAAAGAGCTTCGCCAGTAAATTAAATATGATCAAAAGAAGCAGATTTCTGCCCAGACAAACGCTTTTAGATTTATATTTTTAAGTAATTCTACCCTCAGTAACGTATGCGATACCCGTCTGGGGTGGCTTCACCTGTAAGGACAATTTCAACTCCTTAGAATCCTTACACTGCAGAGCAGCCAAACTTATTTTCAATCTCCCATGGGATATGCCTACAGTGGACGTTCTGAGAACGGCAAAATGGGACAACCTATTTTTTATATATAAAACTAGTTTAGTGAAATTAATGTACAAGCTATATCATGATTTAGCACCGAACAGCATGTCCCACATTACAGAAAGACCCAATAATAATTATAATTTCAGAAATAGCAACAAACTCAAGGTGCCCCGGTTCAATACCTATTTCATGAAAAACTCTATAGCCCATAGGGGCCCTATAGTTTGGAACGCACTTTCAGCGCACTTACCCTGCGATGAAACACTATCTGCTACAACGTATGTGAAAAGGGCCAAAGGAACAAAAACACTTCGTAATATAGATTTTAATGCCCTATCTGCCCAGTCCATCCCAGATTTTAATGAACATTTTAGATATTATTATTAATTATACACTATACTAGCACGCTATTGTTATTGCTGTTATTATTATTAGTATTTTTAGATATTTATTATAGGAATGTTAGTTTTTACTAGTTATTAATAATTTAAATATAGGTTACTGATTAGCTTATTACTATTTGTTTTTATACACGACCCCACAAGCTGATGCTTAAACTCTTATCGTGTTTAAATAAAGATTATCGTATCGTATCGTATCGGTCAAACAGGTGCAATGGGGAATCTGGGTGTTCGTCTTCAAAATACAACGAGCAGCCTGAAAAAGAAAGAACATCAGAAGTCACTGAATAACTCGCAGGGAGCCAGATATGGCTCGTAGCGATATTAATTAGCATTTTACCCCCGCTTGTGGTTAACGGCCGTTCAGTCGTTCAATATCCGAGCTGACTTTTCAATTATCACTGAAAGCGTAAGCAAGTACTAATCTGTACCAGTTTTGTGGCAAAATTGCACCTTTTGCGGGTTTCATAAAATTTTCAATTTTCGGCCAACGGAGTGACGAATTAAAATTATAAAGTATGAGACAGTTCGTGATATACAGTAACTTCAAACAGCACTCAGAAAGAAGCCGTTTTTTGACCATACTATTTAATTATATTTCACCTTCAGGGTTGTTTTCAGTTTGAAACAAATGCGTTTGTAGTAAAGAATGGTTTAGGACCGAGTTAAAATGCAGTAACCCACACCAAGTGCATGAGTGAGTGAGGAACAGATTGTGGACTGCACCACTAACCTCCAGATATATGCTATACCGCATCATCCGTGGGTCACAAATCACATAGGTCACAAATTTCTTTGTCCCAGTAAAAAAACTTCAACCACGTGTACAAAGCATTACAAACGAGTTGAGACGAAAAACATTGGTTTACTTCGTGCCGTTTGAGAGTGCAGCACCCTTCCTGGTGATGCGACGAGCGGTCATGATACAATGAATAACTTTTATCGCATTCAATCACAAGTAATAATAATAACTGAACACTTACCCAACTTTTGTCGAATTAATTTGTCTTCAACGCATTTCCACGTGTCCTCAAACAAGGAGCTGTTCCTGTCACATCCACAACGACAACTGTCGGCGGTTTGTTGAGCGTCGTAGATTGTACAATTTCCACACTGATCTGAAGGAAGCACGACGGCATCAAGCGGGGCATCACGAATGACAAGGACAGAATCTGCATTGGTCTGCAGATGGACAAGAGATAACAGCACGGCACTCGTAACAATCATGAAACACAGGCAAGGCAAGAGTTCCATGTTGATTCTTCACTTTCTAGTCCAAAAACACAGCTGCAGCAGCTTTTAAATCCTGTTCCATGCAGCTTCCTCTGACGTGATATGTAAGGGAAAACGTGTCCTTAAGGGAAAATGCACTGTAATGTTAGCGGTCAGGCCATGTCCGCATTTACGTATACTTTGAAGGAATGTCCCACAGGTCAAATTAGTCGTATTGGAACTTCATTTTATGCCCGGGAAGGAAGAGGTAGAAGTTATATATATATATATATATATATATATATATATATATATATATATATATATATATATATATATATATATATATATATATATATATATATATATATATATATATATATATATATATATATATATATATATATATATATATATATATATATATATATATATATATATATATATATATATATATATATATATATATATATAATGTGCAGTCATAAAGGAAATTTGTAACTATCTTCTCTTTTTCCACGCTACCTGATTGGCAACTATTGGAAGCAACTCTTTGAGGTATGTGGTTTCTTTATTAGCAATATTTACTCAATTCTATCAGTTCAAACATTCAGCATATAGTGCCACGAAACTGGATTCGTTAAAATTTTCGAGCATTCAGTAAGATAAGCCGTAAAAGGAAAGTCCATGCATTAAACTAACAAAGAGTCCCACAAATAAGAGGCTTTGTGGACTTCCGTGCTTTGTCACTACTTGTGGGTTTGTCTCTTCCTGTACGTCTACCGGGCACACGCAACTAAAGCTCATAGCTGATGTGACGCAAAGTTCTCGATTTTTTGTTTAGCGGTGTATTGTGCGTGATGAGTCAAACTGATTTGCCCACTGATTTCTCGACAACTCTGCTTAACTGATCATCCAAATGTCATACCGGAACCCTCGTTTTAATACCAGGAAGGTTTTCTAAATCTCTGGCTTCTAGCCAAAAATGAGTATTTCCGGAAAACGAAAATTCATGGGTAAGATTTTTTTTTTTTTTTCAACAATGGCCCCTTTTCATCACAAATTAGAATTCCTTGAAACTTTCAGAAAAGCTTCATGGGACAATATTTAGACGTTTCACATTACACTTGTTTTTTCCGGCGTCCGTTGCCGGAATATAGCTAGGCTGCGAAGGCAACAGGTCTCACGTCGACCAAAAGTTGCACTTAAAGTCTTAGGAGTTTAAAAATTTTGACCAAAATCGGCCATTTGGGGCAAAAAATCATTGGCTAGAACACGACAAGATCCGTCCAGTAATTTCAATCAAAAGTTTATGTCGGCATAAATGACAAAGACAGAACTAGCTGTCAATTGTCACCAGGTTTTCATTCAAGAACGCGACGATGACAAGCCCCTTGTAGTACTACATGTAATGTGGTTTATGAAAAGAACAATGGCACAGTAGTTCCGAGATGAGAAGACGGCACAGTCAGATAGCAAGTCATTGATGGTGTCACATTTGATATGTTCACCCCAAAACTTCCGGGAGTTTCGGGTCATGTCTAACCTTAATTAGTTTCCGCTTTCAAAAGACTTTTTACGTGCGAAGAGTAAAACGCTGTCTTCTTCTTGATCTTGATCTGTTGTTGTTGTTGTTGTTGTTGTTTGTTTATCTTTTTTATCTTTTTCTTCTGTTCTTGTTCTTGTTGTTCTGACCCTTGCTCTTGTTGTTGTTCCTGCTGTTGTTGTTGTTGTTTATTGTTCTTCAAGTTTCCTTCTTCTTGTTATATTTGTTCTACTTGTTCTTCTTGTTCTTCATCTTCTGTCTTAATTTTTGTTTTCGTCTCCTTCTCGGCGACAAGGTAAATACAGAAAACCCTTACGGCTCAAGTTGTTATATATTAGCTAATAATAGGCTTTTGCGTAGCCCACAAGTTATAAACCTCAAACCGCAAAAAGTCACACTTCGCGTCCCGGCGTATTTCTGTTGTGAAGTCAAATACCGCAGAAATAAGCTCCTTCTATTTTAGAATTGCTACCTTTAGCAAACTGTAAATTAGATTGTGACTTTTTTAGGTTTGCTGGCAATCACTGCCTAATTTAAGAAATAAAAAATGATAGCCCATAGTTTTCTTCACTACAACTACATATAAAGTATGAACCCAAACTTGACGTGGAGAAGTTAAAGCCGCAAAATGGTTTAAATCGTTCTGATCGTTAGCGCTTGCACTTATTCTGACAAATAGCAAACGCTCGAAATGTTAGCTAAAACATCTCCCATGACACTCAGCTTTTAATTACTTCACCAACCCTGGCATGATACAGATATCTTACTTACCGAGTGTACGGTCCGTGTAATTAACAATTATTCGCCGAAGTGGAGGTATACTAACGTACGCGTTATGGACCGGTAAATTGACCAGCAGAGAGTGCGTTCTATGTGTGCCATATAATAAATATTTCTTTGCCGACCCTGAACAAGCCTTCACACTTGGATTATTACTCCATTGCAGTTTTCTATACAATGCCGTTTTATTGCAGATAGGTTCTTTGGAAAAGGAGAGAAACAAAGCGTTCACAACCAACATTGAGAAGTGCCGTGAGAAAATCAAGGACCTGCAGAAGACGGTCGATCAACAGCAGTAGCTGCTAAATGATTTGCATAACATGTTGTCCGAAGTCAGTGTTGCCATAGTCAAACAGCGTTAGGTATTTTAGGATAACATGCTGGTTAATTTAGCTGCAAGGTGTAATCTTACGTTAAAATGATTACAAAGTATTGTATAAAAACCAGCCGAGCATTTCAAAACATGGTGAATATGTAGGAAATTAAAAATTCTGTCAGACAAAACAATTTGTGATTCTGAGCAAAGACCAAAAATAGCCAGTTTTGAGCAAAATGGTTACGCTATTAAGGCTTCCTTTTTTTCAAAATATGGCCATTTTGACGAAAAATTTAGAAGTCTTCAAACTTTCAGGAAACCCTCCTGAAAAGGGTTATACCGAAACCTTCGCAAGGCTCCCAGGAACATTTCCTGAAAGTTTCGAGTGATTCTGAGATTTGGTCGAAATGGCCAAATTTTGAACAAATGGCAAGGTTATAACCCATGCTTTTGGCCAAATAGGGCCGATTTTGAGCAAAATTTTAAAACTCCTGAAACTTTCAGGAAACCTTCCTGGGACTATATTGAGACCTTTTGCAATACATTTGTCCGATTTTCTTAAGCCGTTAAGAAGGAGTAGCAAGGAGACTACGAATTTTTGGTTCTTTTGTTCAAAGATACGCAACGATTAACGCGATGATTTGCTCCTATTACTCGCCACTTTCTCATTGAGATATCACAAATCTTATACCAAAACCTTCGCAATACTTCTAAGAACATTTCCTGAAAGTTTCATGCGATTCAGAAATTTGGAAAAAATGGCCAAATTTTGAAAAAATGGCAAGGCTTAATTAATTCATCACAAATTTCGAGCAAAGAAGCCTACTTCAAGCTGCTATATCTCGCCAACGGATGAAGATACATAAAGCATATGTATTGCAGAAAGTCTTGTTATTGTCCAGGGAAGCTTTCCTAGAAGTTTCAAGAGTTTTCAATTTTTGGCCAAAATCGGCAAAAAACCCTGTGCTATAGCCTTAGTATTTAGTCAAAATTCCAAGATTTTTCAACCATCTCAGAATCGCATGAAACTTTCAGGAAATATTCCCTGGACTACGCCGACGGTTTCTGCATAGTTTTTGTAAACTTTTAGCCCGCGCGTCGTTAGAAATTAAAGGAAGTTAGAGCAAATCATGCACTAATTAATTCATCACACCTTTCGAGCAAAGAAGCCTACTTTAAGCTGCTATATCTCGCCAACGGATGAAGATACATAAAGCATATGTATTGCAAAAACTCTTGTTATTGTCCAGGGAAGCTTTCCTAGAAGTTTCAAGAGTTTTCAATTTTTGGCCAAAATCGGCAAAAAACCCTGTGCTATAGCCTAAATATTTTGTCAAAATTCCAAGACTTTTCAACCATCTCAGAATCGCATGAAACATTCAGGAAATATTCCCTGGACTACGCCGACAGTTTCTGCATAGTTTTTGTAAACTTTTAGCCCGCGCGTCGTTAGAAATTAAAGGAAGTTAAAGCAAATCATGCACTAATTAATTCATCACACCTTTCGAGCAAAGAAGCCTACTTTAAGCTGCTATATCTCGCCAACGGATGAAGATACATAAAGCATATGTATTGCAAAAAGTCTTGTTATTGTCTAGGGAAGCTTTCCTAGAAGTTTCAAGAGTTTTCAATTTTTGGCCAAAATCGGCAAAAAACCCTGTGCTATAGCCTAAATATTTTGTCAAAATTCCAAGATTTTTCAACCATCTCAGAATTGCATGAAACTTTCAGGAAATATTCCCTGGACTACGCCGACGGTTTCTGCATAGTTTTTGTAAACTTTTAGCCCGCGCGTCGTGAGAAAATAAAAGAAGTTTGAGTAAATCATGCACTAATTAATTCATCACACCTTTCGAGCAAAGAAGCCTACTTTAAGCTGCTATATCTCGCCAACGGATGAAGATACATAAAGCATATGTATTGCAAAAACTCTTGTTATTGTCCAGGGAAGCTTTCCTAGAAGTTTCAAGAGTTTTCAATTTTTGGCCAAAATCGGCAAAAACCCCTGTGCTATAGCCTTAGTATTTTGTCAAAATTCCAAGATTTTTCAACCATCTCAGAATTGCATGAAACTTTCAGGAAACATTCCCTGGACTACGCCGACGGTTTCTGCATAGTTTTTTTATGAACTTTTAACCCGCGCGTCGTTAGAAATTAAAGGAAGTTAGAGCAAATCATGCACTAATTAATTCATCACACCTTTCGAGCAAAGAAGCCTACTTTAAACTGCTATATCTCGCCAACGGATGAAGATACATAAAGCATATGTATTGCAGAAAGTCTTGTTATTGTCCAGGGAAGCTTTCCTAGAAGTTTCAAGAGTTTTCAATTTTTGGCCAAAATCGGCAAAAAACCCTGTGCTATAGCCTTAGTATTTTGTCAAAATTCCAAGATTTTTCAACCATCTCAGAATCGCATGAAACTTTCAGGAAATATTCCCTGGACTATGCCGACGGTTTCTGGATAGTTTTTGTAAACTTTGAGCCCGCGCGTCCTTAGAAATTAAAGGAAGTTAGAGTAAATCATGCACTAATTAATTCATCACACCTTTCGAGCAAAGAAGCCTACTTCAAGCTGCTATATCTCGCCAACGGATGAAGATACATAAAGCATATGTATTGCAAAAAGTCTTGTTATTGTCCAGGGAAGCTTTCCTAGAAGTTTCAAGAGTTTTCAATTTTTGGCCAAAATCGGCAAAAAACCCTGTGCTATAGCCTTAGTATTTTGTCAAAATTCCAAGATTTTTCAACCATCTCAGAATCGCATGAAACTTTCAGGAAATATTCCCTGGACTATGCCGACGGTTTCTGAATAGTTTTTGTAAACTTTGAGCCCGCGCGTCCTTAGAAATTAAAGGAAGTTAGAGTAAATCATGCACTAATTAATTCATCACACCTTTCGAGCAAAGAAGCCTACTTCAAGCTGCTATATCTCGCCAACGGATGAAGATACATAAAGCATATGTATTGCAAAAAGTCTTGTTATTGTCCAGGGAAGCTTTCCTAGAAGTTTCAAGAGTTTTCAATTTTTGGCCAAAATCGGCAAAAAACCCTGTGCTATAGCCTTAGTATTTTGTCAAAATTCCAAGATTTTTCAACCATCTCAGAATCGCATGAAACTTTCAGGAAATATTCCCTGGACTATGCCGACGGTTTCTGAATAGTTTTTTGTAAACTTTTAGCCCGCGCGTCGTGAGAAAATAAAAGAAGTTTGAGTAAATCATGCACTAATCAATTCATCACACCTTTCGAGCAAAGAAGCCTACTTCAAGCTGCTATATCTCGCCAACGGATGAAGATACATAAAGCATATGTATTGCAAAAACTCTTGTTATTGTCCAGGGAAGCTTTCCTAGAAGTTTCAAGAGTTTTCAATTTTTGGCCAAAATCGGCAAAAAACCCTGTGCTATAGCCTTAGTATTTTGTCAAAATTCCAAGATTTTTCAACCATCTCAGAATCGCATGAAACTTTCAGGAAATATTCTCTGGACTACGCCGACGGTTTCTGCATAGTTTTTGTAAACTTTTAGCCCGCGCGTCGTGAGAAAATAAAAGAAGTTAGAGCAAATCATGAACTAATTAATTCATCACACCTTTCGAGCAAAGAAGCCTACTTTAAACTGCTATATCTCGCCAACGGATGAAGATACATAAAGGATATGTATTGCAAAAAGTCTTGTTATTGTCCAGGGAAGCTTTCCTAGAAGTTTCAAGAGTTTTCAATTTTTGGCCGAAATTGGCAAAAAAACCCTGTGCTATAGCCTTAGTATTTTGTCAAAATTCCAAGATTTTTCAACCATCTCAGAATCGCATGAAACTTTCAGGAAATATTCCCTGGACTACGCCGACGGTTTCTGGATAGTTTTTGTAAACTTTTAGCCCGCGCGTCGTGAGAAAATAAAAGAAGTTAGAGTTAATCATGAACTATTTAATTCATCACACCTTTCGAGCAAAGAAGCCTACTTTAAGCTGCTATATCTCGCTAACGGATGAAGATACATAAAGCATATGTATTGCAAAAAGTCTTGTTATTGTCCAGGGAAGCTTTCCTAGAAGTTTCAAGAGTTTTCAATTTTTGGCCAAAATCGGCAAAAAACCCTGTGCTATATAGCCCATGCTTTTGGCCAAAATGGCCGATTTTTGAGCAAAATTTTAAAACTCCTGAAACTTTCAGGAAACCTTCCTGAGGCTATTGCTATGGATTTGTCTGATTTTTCTCGAGCCGTTAAGGAGATATAGCAAGGAAACTACGTAATTTTTGGTTCTCTTGCTTTAAAAATACATGATGTGTGACGCGTGATTTGCTCTTATTATTCCCGGCCCCCTCATTCAAATATTACAAATATTGTACCAAAACCTTCCCAAGACTCCCAAGAACATTTCCTGAAAGTTTTGATTCATTTTGAGATTTGGTCAAAATGGCCAAATTTTGAAAAAATGACAAGGCTATATAGCCCATGCTTTTGGCCAAAAATAGCCGATTTTGAGCAAAATTTTAAAACTGCTGAAACTTTCAGGAAACGTTCCTGAGGCCATAGCGACACTTTTTCCTACACATTTGTCTGATTTTCCTCGAGCCGTTAAGGAGATATAGCAAGGAATCTACGCATTTTTTGGTTCTCTTGTTTAAAAATACATGTGTGACGCGATGATTTGCTCTTATTATTCCCGACCCCCTCATTCAAATATTAGAAATATTGTACCAAAACCTTTCCAAGACTCCCAAGAACATTTCCTGATAGTTTCGATTCCTTTTGAGATTTGGTCAAAATGGCCAAACTTTGAAAAAATGACAAGGCTATAGCCTATGCTTTTGGCCAAAAATAGCCGATTTTGAGCAAAATTTTAAAACTCATGAGACTTTCAGTAAACGTTCCTGAGGCCATAGCGACACTTTTTCCTACACATTTGTCTGATTTTCCTCAAGCCGTTAAGGAAATATAGCAAGGAATCTACGCATTTTTTGGTTCTCTTGTTTAAAAATACATGTGTGACGCGATAATTTGCTCTTATTACTCGCGACCCGCTCATTGAAATATCACAAATATTATACCAAAACCTTTGCAAGACTGCCAGAAACATTTCCTGAAAGTTTCGAGTAATTCTGAGATTTGGTCAAAATGGCCAAATTTTGAAAAAATGGCAAAGCTATAGCCCATGCTTTTGGCTAAAAATGGCCGATTTTGAGCAAAATTTTAAACTCTTGAAACTTTCAGGAAATCTTCCTGGGACTATAGCGAGACCTTTTGCTATATATTTGTCCAATGTTTCTTCAGCCGTTAAGTAGAAATAGCAAATAGACTACGCATTTTTGGTTCTTTTATTCAAGGATAGGGATTGTTTAACTCGACGATTTGCTCTTATTACGCGCGACCTTCTCAATGAGATACCACAAATATTATACGAAAAGTTTTGCAATACTCCCAGGAACATTTCCTTAAAATTTCATGCGATTCTCAAATTTGGTCGAAATGGCCAAATTTTGAAAAAATGGCAAGGCTATAGCCCATGCTTTTGGCCAAAAATGGCCGATTTTGAGCAAAATTTTAAAACTCCTGAAACTTTCAGGAAACGTTCTGAGGTTATAGCGAGACTTTTTCCTATACATTTGTCTGATTTTCCTCGAGCCGTTAAGGGGATATAGCAAGGTAACTGCACATTTTTTGGTTTTCTTGTTTAAAAATATATGATGTGTGACGCGTGATTTGCTCTTATTACTCCCGACCCCCTCATTGAAATATCACAAAATATTATACCGAAACCTTCGCAAGACTCCCAGGAACATTTCCTGAAAGTTTCGAGTGATTCTGAGATTTGGTCGAAATGGCCAAATTTTGAACAAATGGCAAGGTTATAACCCATGCTTTTGGCCAAAAATGGCCGATTTTGAGCAAAATTTTAAAACTCCTGAAACTATCAGGAAACCTTCCTGGGACTATATTGAGACCTTTTGCAATACATTTGTCCGATTTTCTTAAGCCGTTAAGAAGAGACTACGAGGAGACTACGAATTTTTGGTTCTTTGTTCAAAGATACGCAACGATTAACGCGATGATTTGCTCCTATTACTCGCTACCTTCTCATTGAGATATCACAAATCTTATACCAAAACCTTCGCAATACTTCTAAGAAAATTTCCTGAAAGTTTCATGCGATTCAGAAATTTGGAAAAAAATGGCCAAATTTGGAAAAAATGGCAAGGCTATAACCCATGCTTTTGGCCAAAATGGCCGATTTTGAGCAAAATTTTAAAACTCCTGAAACTTTCAGGAAACCTTCCTGAGGCTATAGCGAGACTTTTTGCTATGGATTTGTCTGATTTTTCTCGAGCCGTTAAGGAGATATAGCAAGGAAACTACGTAATTTTTGGTTCTCTTGCTTAAAAATACATGATGTGTGACGCGTGATTTGCTCTTATTATTCCCGACCCGCTCATTCAAATATTAGAAATATTGTACCAAAACCTTCCCAAGACTCCCAAGAACATTTCCTGAAAGTTTCGATTCATTTTGAGATTTGGTCAAAATGGCCAAACTTTGAAAAAATGACAAGGCTATAGCCCTTTTGGCCAAAAATAGCCGATTTTGAGCAAAATTTTAAAACTCCTGAAACTTTCAGGAAACGTTCCTGAGGCCATAGCGACACTTTTTCCTATACATTAGTCTGATTTTCCTCGAGCCGTTAAGGAGATATAGCAAGGAAACTACGCATTTTTTGGTTCTCTTGTTTAAAAATACATGATCTGTGATGCGAAGATTTGCTCTTATTACTCGCGACCCGCTCATTGAAATATCACAAATATTGTACCAAAATCTTCCCAAGACTCCCAGGAACATTTCCTGAAAGTTTCGAGTGATTCTGAGACTTGGTCGAAATGGCAAAATTTTCAAAATATGGCAAGGCTATAGATAATGCTTTTGGCTAAAAATGGCGGATTTTGAGCAAAATTTTAAAACCCCTGAAATTTGCAGGAAACGTTCCTAAGGCTATAGCAAGACGTTTTCCTATACATTTGTCTGATTTTCCTCAAGCCGTTAAGGAGATATAGCAAGGAAACCACGGATTTTTTGGTTCTCTTGTTTAAAAATACATGATCTGTGACGCGAAGATTTGCTCTTATTACTCACGACCCGCTCATTGAAATATCACAAATATTATACCAAAACCTTTGCAAAACTCCCAGGAATATTTCCCGAAAGTTTCCTGCGACTCTGAGATTTGGTCGAAATGGCCAAATTTTGAGCAAATGGCAAGGCTATAGCCCATGCTTTTGGCCAAAAATGGCCGATTTTGAGTAAACTTTTAAATCTCCTGAAACTTTCAGGAAACCTTCCTGGGACTATAAGGAGACGTTTTGCAATACATTTGTCCGATTTTTCTTCGGCCTTTGAGGAGATATAGGAAGGAAACTACGCTACACCAGAAAAATAAGCTAAAAGAAGTAATATAAAATAAAGATAAAAAATGAAAAATAAGGAAGGGGGGAAGCCACAACAGCAGACGCCATTTACTGTGGACCTCGAATAAAAAAGAACTATATATTGTTAAAAGGAGCAAGAGGGACGGCGGTCTAGGCCACGTGCTGCGTTGCATTTAGTGCATACCGATTTCCACGTACGGGGATTTTCTGGATCATAATCGTTTAAGCCTGGTCCTCACTAGCGCATAAGCATAAGCATAAGCATAAGAATAAGAGAGCTACAGTGGCGACATAAGCATAAGCATAAGGATCAAACACGTCCGTTCCTTATGCTTATGCTTATGCTTATGTCGCCACTGTCGCTCTCTTATTCTTATGCTTATGCGCTAGTGAGGACAAGGCTTTACTAGTGCATGGTTATAGTATTCGAACAGCTGGCTCTTGAATATATCTAGGGAGACCGTTTTAAGT
Organism: Plumapathes pennacea; assembly: GCA_964036295.1. Classification (NCBI taxonomy): domain Eukaryota; kingdom Metazoa; phylum Cnidaria; class Anthozoa; order Antipatharia; family Myriopathidae; genus Plumapathes; species Plumapathes pennacea. Next base: position 1,314,610 of record OZ038465.1, on the reverse strand, counting down.
CTCAAGTGATGAGGCAGTGTGTTCCACACCCTGCAGGTACGTGCAATAAAAGAGCGTTGATACGTTGTAGTTCGACAAATTTTTTGATTAAAGGTAGATATGTCCGGGTCTGGAGCTATAGCTATAGTGCATGCTTTTTGCCAAAAATGGCCAATTTTGAGCGACATTTTGGTGGAGTATAAGGTTTGTTCTTATTGCTCGCAACCCGCGCAGGAATTCAGACCGAAGGGTGTTTCCGTTATACCAATGGAATTCGACAAGTGCACCGATTAACGGATTCATTTTGTCGATATTGCAAATACAGTGAATCTGTTGGTCTGGTCATGCTGACATGCTCATGATGCTTAAATACAAACCGCAGAAAACAGATTACCGCTATAAATAAAGAGTCAATCAGTTCTACTTATCGAAACGACAGTATGGCACAAGTACAAATATTTGAAACCTTCGTCCCTCTCATCTGGTTCTGTAGCTGCCAGAAATGGCTTCAATCAATCACAGAAGCGATTGCTTCAAACTTTGGAGTGCTCGATCGCGAAGACCGCGTTTAACAACGACAGCCGGGGCCCGAATTCGGTTGCAAAGCCATCGTTGGGTCAAGTTACAATCTAGTGAACTGCTTCATCTTGTTATCTTCGCTGTCTTATGCAGGTGCAATCACCTGGGACTCGCGGCGAAAGCTCCGCCGTGTCTGACCGTTGGTGTAGTTCCGGTCGTTTTGCATTGAATTTGTATTTGAAATAACCAATCAGGATCATCTAAAGACCGCATTCTCCCAGAGCCTTTCATTTCGTCGGAGGTCTGGGTACGAGATTGTTAGTGCGGGAGTAAAAAGCATTTATTTAGTTAATCTTCATATGCGAATTCCTAACCGCTCCCGGCATCTTTCCTCAGGTCAATCATCTTGAGTTTCATTCATCCAAAAGACCGGCTTGTTGATCACGTGGCTTACGCTAATGCCTCGTACAGCGGCTCCTGCTCCTGCTCCTGCCCAGGCCTCTGCAGTTCTTGATATACACTTTGCCTGGCGTCTGGCTCTAAATATCCAGCCTCTTGAAGTCCACTTCCCACGCGTCTCAGTGGTTCATATTCCGACGTGACCCGACCGGACGCCGATGTGGGTCCGAGGAAGGGAAGGTCATATACGGCTCCCTCTGACGACCCATTTGTGAGCCCTGAGGAGGCAGTGGCCTTGTCCTTGTCCAATGGTTTTTGGAATGCTTCCATATCTTGGAGTGACAGAAACAGAAGGATGACTGAGTGACCAGACAGAAACTAAAGCTGGGACACTAGTAGAACTATATGAACGTCATGGTTGGTTTATATGATGTGTACCAAATACTTACATATTCCTTCTGGGGCTTGCGGTTTTGTCGTCATATCTTCGTACATATATACATCAATATAAGAACCATCTGCAGGCGCTGTAGGTCCATTCTGACAAAACTAACCACAATACAACGTCAAATTTAGATTTCTTCAGCGACTTATCCTGAATGCATGAAAAAGTTCGTGCAAATATGCTAACTGTGCGTACCTCTTGCGGCACTTCGTAGCAGGCACCTGGCAAGAGAAAAGAGTAAGAAACAAACATTCTTCATTATTAGAAATTGTCAAGTGATACACACAGACGCTACGATCTTTAAGTATTACAAATGGTATCGAACCTGCAGTGGGTCTAGTACTCTTCCCTGAGGTGTTGGCCCTGAAATGAGAAAACAAAAACAACAACAACAACAACAACAACAACAACAAACAGAAGATAATTAACAGAGGCATCAGGGGGTGGTTGGAAGCGGTTTTGACATCGTGATTCAGTACGAGTCTGTTTTAGTTTCGGATTTATAATGACTGCGCAACAAGTTCATTGTTGCTGTGCGTATTCAGCTTTGAAATAACGTACCTGCAGTTTTATTTCAGAACGTTTTGAATACCTTCATCGTGTTAATTAATACATCCATAATCTATTTATCCAGGAAATGAACGGTGGATTCCTACTCACAAATAGTCCCACCCAATAATGACAGAATTACCTTTTCTTTTTCTTTCTTCGAAGAATGACAAGCACTACTACAACTGCAATGATGATTGTAAGAAGACCTGCAACAACTCCACCAACGACAGCAGGGACACTCATGCTGGCTTCACCGTCCATTCCACTGTTGTCTCTACCCCCAGGGGGGACAGTGGAGGAACTCTATGGGAAAACACAGAGGCTCGTCATTATCATAAAGCACATGAAGGCGGTACATATTGTTCATTTATATGACTAACTAGAACGCTTTGATTGGTGATGGTTTTATGAAGAAAGTACATCCAATTAATTCTCACAATATTTCATCGTTCTCCCCACTCATATCGTGTGAGTGACTGAACCGCACATCATCGTATTACCCTATCTGACCGCAGCTATAAGCAGTAAAAATGGTTGTTTGTGCTCAGTCTTGAAAAATAAAACCTGACAGTTGAGTCTAGTAGATTGAGTTAAATGCGTCTTTGGCAGTAAAAGCCTTGTAAAAGCACTCCTAAGTTGAGTAGCAAGTCACGATACATTTACGACTTATTCATGGTACAGAGGTGGAGTGTACGTCTTAGTACGTTAGATTTTTACCACTGAGTTGGTCCATGTTGTACGTCTTGTAAGTGTAGTTGTCTTCACAGTTTGTGGTGAGGATCTAGATGGTGTGGTTGAAGGTTGTGCTGTTGTAGTGGGCATCACTGGTGGTTTAGTTGAACCTGAAAAAAACAAAAAAACAAAAACAACAACAAAAAAAAACAGTAACAACAACAACAACAGCGATGAGGCATATTAGAGATTTCTACATTGCAATGAGTACACTTCAAAGCCCTTGCTGTACTATTCCTGAGTTGGCTTCGATTGTAAGTGTTCCAATAGCACGTTGCCAATATTAGTTTCAGGTTTGTGTGTGCAATATAGCAAAACTTCAATAAGTGAAGGTGTCAGAAGGCACAGTAATAAAATGCTTACATTTCACAGACCCTCTTAGCTTAATGAGCAAGCAGTATCGATGGCTGTGAGAAGCACACTCTATCACAAGCTTAATAAGGTGTCCATCCAGGACCTGGGACGTGTCAGCAGGAGAAACCTATGGACAATTATTGATACACCCATCAGGCACTACACCAAGTCACAGCATTACATGCAGCAACTTTAACCATTAGCCACAGAGACATCAGAAGCAAAGTCATCCATTAAACAAACAGTACTTGGTATGTTGTAGTTCAATCACTATGGGAGGGGGGGGGGGGGTGGGGGTGGGAGGGGGGGTAAGGACACTTCTTTAAATCCAGCAGGTAGGAGTGGGGGAGGAATAGACAACTTCTTTAATTCGTATTCAGTAGTTCCCAGATTTTTAAATTAAAATTAAATTTTAAATTAAAATTATAATTAAATTAAAATTCCTTTATACTAGTTAATCCCTTTTTAGTATTTGTTCAAATTAGTGCCAAACAGCCCTGTAAATGTAAATTTCTCAGTGTAAGTATTTTGCACATACGTGCAATACAAATTCTCCATGTCATTTAAGAAGAAAACACATGAATGGTTTAGTGAGAATTGACAGAGTCAGTTTTTAAAAGCCTGGTCATGCAGAGAAAAAATGTGCATTTTTGCCTTTTTGACCAAACGTGGGATGGGTGGGTGGGGGGATTATTTAACAAAGGGTGCTTATTCAAACTGTGCCTATTATTTGGGGAAATAACTAAACAGTGAATAACTTTGGGGAACACATGAATAACTTATGGGGAACACATCTATTTCCAAAGAGTCATACAGTGACACAGGGCTTGTTTATGACACTAATAATTCTTACAATAAATACACGTAGTGCACACTTTCTCCGCACCTTTAACTTGTAGACTTTGTTGGAGGAGTCGTATCGAAGTGAGAATCGTGCATTGTTGTCACTTGGACTATATGACTGCCACTGCCCTCCACACTTCTGGTATGTTAAGGTAGATATTTGACAAGACTGATCCACATTTGTCAAATTCAATCTGTATTCCCTTGCTGTTGATCGATAGCTTGTAACAACCCTCAGTGCATCAACAGGGTTTGTTCCCACAATCTGCCCTCTGCAAGCTTTCAACGAACATCTTATTTAAATGACAGCCTGTCCAACACTATACTTCAAGTACTCTCACATATTCTAAGTAGCCATCATGGTATTAACAGGAATGTTTTCACATGCAATATCATTGATAATAATCTTTAAGTATGCCACTTTGTTAGCACTTTTGGAGAAAAGCTGGTATTAATCAATATGCTGAATATAATTTCACATGATACCTTGACACGACCACTACAATTACCCTCAACCATCTCCTCGCGCAAATGGTAGTTTATCAATAACAGTAAACTGGACATGCCAAGATAATTATACTACAGAAGGTTGTGATTATGTCTTATCACAGACAATACTGACGAGAACTCGTTCAATATGGAAGAGTAACTTCAAATTTCCACAAGGGTTTGCATAATCTTACAATTGCGTCACTATTAATTAAGACTGATCTAAAAAAAACTGTAAAGGTCGACCTGTCAGGGTGTCTAGATTAGCTTACCTTGATGCGACCTCAGCTTTGTGTTGCCATAACACACACAAGCATTCTCGTAATAGCCGAAGGTGGAATTCGCAAGGGGACACCAACAGTCACTTTTGCTGTTCTGATATTTTTCCGCTCGAAACTTGTCAAAGAAATCCTTGGGACCTCTTTGTGAAACTGGGACTTGAAATCGATCCCTAAATACCCTTAAATTGTTCCGCTTAATTGTGAAATACTCGTCCGCAGAAATGAACGAACACGAGAAATAAACAAAACTCAATATTAACAAGGGTGAACAGCTTTGTGACATGTTCACACAACTTCGCATTTGTTCAGTCATTTCTTGGTAAGTACCCCGTGATGATTGATGATACAGAAATCGTTTCACGTTTTTCTTTGCAGCGACCCAGCTGCAGTTATAATCTCAACTTCCGACGATATCAATCCCGGTTGTATTTGCAGAGAAAAACTGGCTCGACTTTATGCAAAGCGCACGAGGTGACCAAGTGAAGAAGCCACGAATATACTGTTCACTTTGTCGAAACTAATGCATTACTACTTGTTGTGACTTGCTTTGTCGTCAGACACCGACAGCCTCTGTCGACAGTGACGCACGAGGAAACAGGCCCGGTCCAAGGACAAAACGCTCATTACCGTCGGCAGTGCCGATCAATTTCCGATGACGTATTTATTGGGTGCGAGCTGAAATTTTGGGAACCGTATGGGACAATTGGAGTGCAGGAATGGAAACGCCGGACTTCCCAGAATCAAATGTATTTCAATTTCAGCCATGCAAAAACAATTCAAACTAATCACAGACGAATTAACAGAGGACTATGTTTGCAAGCACCTGCAAACTAGTAACTTTTCCGCGTAATAAGGAAATATAGAATGCTATACAAAAAACGGGTTTGCTTCAATATATTTAAAGAAATGAAGCTGGTTGATAATTTACTATATGCTTACTGAGTGCATTGATATATCTTCTTTAATATGTTAAATCTCTTGAACCAAGACAACGTAAAAATGTCAGCGATTGCTGCACCATGCTGTTAATCTTGTAAATCAGGCTGCACCTTGTACAAACCTTCGCTTCTCAAAACCAAACAAACAAAGCGGTGTAACACATTGCTGTCATGACTGCTAATATTATTTCTTTCGAACGCTAAACTGAAGATGAAATTCAACACATTAGATGACGTTGTCAGGTGAAATCACAAGTTCGAGACTTTCGTCTACATATGACGTCAAGACCACGTTTGAAGCAGATTTCCGGCAAATTTTCGCTCTAAAACAGCTTAGTAAAAAATGTGTAAGCTTGAAATCTAGACGTGAATCAATATAAAAATTAGTGCTATAGTATACAGGTTTATAAACAGCAAAGGCATTTCTAGAGTCTTTCTATGTCCTTGTTTATACTTCTTATAGAATAGCTTCTCATAGCTATTCAGATTTCTCAACAATTTTCATGTTCTCACTTACTCTCACAAAAACATCGCAAAAACAGTACCTTGAAGTAAAGTGCTAGAAGTGTGTGTTTTTCCTACGTGTAAGCGGCTGATAACTATCTCCGCCTTGTTGCATCCGAAGCAGCTCCTGATACGCGTCTGGACTGGCCCGCTGCTCTGACCCCGGAAGTTGATTACTCACTTCCTGAGCCGTGGAATACAGAGGGTTTGCTTCCGTTTCTCCGACGTCGTTCTCGTCTGTGTTATCGAACACGGGATTATCATAGACACCTCCGTCTGAGGGAGCACAGCTCAGACCCGCCTGCGCTGTCCTCGCATCGGCCGCTGCCACGTACAGAAGATTTATCTCTGTCTCACTGGGGTGGGGGGCGCTATCGTACTTGTCTGTGTTATCACACGGGGCTCCTCCAGAAGGAGCGCCGCTTTGCGCTGCTTGGTTTGAGCCCACTTGGGCAGTTTTATAGGAGCTCGTTGAAAGGTCATCGCTGCGATCCTTTCCCAGAGGTGCCTTGTATGGTAAACTCTCTTCGTAGACAGGGTTTTGGTATACGTCTCCTGTTGCCCTTCCCGCACTGAGTGTTGGTTGATTGCAAGGATTCAGGTTCTTATCAGGCTTAAATGAGCCCTCATTAGTTGGGCTCGAAGAGTCATCACAATCAAGCCCTTCCTCATTTGGTTCTTCTAGGACATCATACACGGGCGTACTGTCAAGATCAAGTCCGTCCTCGCGTTCCAGGTCCGGGCAAGGCCTCTCATTGAAACAATAGGTATTGTTTTTTCTCTGCACTGCCCTGTCGTTTTGTGGGCGTGGCGGTGGACCTAGTGGGGTCGGCATGGACTCTGCATCAAAACTCTTGAATTTCACGGAGTCCTCAGGTCCATAATCGTACACGGGATTCGCTGGAGTAAAATAGAAAGCACACCACACAATGCATTAAAAAGTGGACTACATCCATCTGACTGGCAATCATTTCCAATCAGCGTCCATAAACTGTACATTCAAGAATAAGAAGCCCATACATCTTTGTGCTCTCGTAGCTTGATTACTCAGGACGTGAGGTTGGATTAGAAAGGAAGTCGCTATTTTTGCCAATGACTGAATATCCAGATACTCACTGACACTTCCAGCCGTACTGGTCTTGATTTTCATCAAACTCACATCTTGCATTTGCACACTCTAACAGCAGACAAAAAAAAAAAAAAAAAGATGATTAGAAAGAAATGAAGCTGCAACTACGGCGATCTATAACATGCAGCAACAACAACAACAGCAGCAGCAGCAGTAAAACAACAACTATGAAGCATAGGAAAGTCACAGGTAAGGAGGTTCTTACCCGACTACTTTCACTTTGAGAATCTGCTGTAAAACGGACAGAAGGAAACAGAAACAAAAAGAAGAAAATCATAAATATAAATACAAACAAATGAAGCACTACAAGTATATAGATGTTCCTGTTGCGTGAGAACGAATGAGGAGAGGGAGCAACATGTCACAAACTCACAGCTACATACAGAGGGATCATAAGTACATCCACTTGAAACAATAAAAACAAACCTGAGATAGCGAGGTTAGCTCCTGAACTGCCAGTTCTACTGCAGAAATGAATAATCAAATAAAAAATCCGATTATAAGACCAGGTTTAGAATATGAGAAATGAATATAACCGATGAAGTTATTGTGTCATTAAATGAAAATGAAAATGAAACAAAAATCATGGAAAGTACTGGATAAAGATACCAAATAAATATTTAGAAGAATTTTGCAGATGTGCCCTTGTCCAAATAACCAAATTGTAATATTCATAACTTGCAGTGTTCGAGGGTGTATCCGTTGTTGCGCACTAAATTACGTCACGATCAGTCCCTTCGCAGGGTGAGACGAATAAGTATGGCAAAAATACTCTTTTAGGAAGGGTAAATTGAACGAAATCGTATTCATGTGCCAACTGACTGAGCACAGAAAAAAAGATTGACACAAGGAGAAATATTGATTACCTCTCGTTCTTTCTTTTCCGACGACTGTACAATGTCAGAGCAATCACAACAGCGATCACCAGTAAAACCGCAGCGACAACACTAGTGGTGATGAAAGTGATCTTTTTATCTTTAGAACTACTTCCGGACTTGCCTTTCCCTCTAGGAATTGTAGGAACCTGGGCTGACGAACTAGGCTGCAAAGACAGATTTGACTTAGTTTGTAAATTTACGTTCATTTCTGCTAAGAAGAAAACGCACATCTATATGTCATATTGCCCAATTCAACATTATAAGCATTCTTCTTGGAGTGACTATTAAAGTCTAGAGTTTACCATTGGAATGCTCTGTACTGTTGTGGGTGCGATGGTTGCAGGTCTTGAAGGTGCATAAGAGATGATAACTGATGTCTGACTATACCAGGTTGTAGGTGTTGGTGTTGGCTGGATCACAGTGGAAGGACTCCGTGAAGGTACTGGTGGTTTGACTGGGCCTAAAAATATTTAACATAGTTATTCTTACATGAAGGGATTTACTTAGTCACAAGTTGATAGGACAGCGTTTATACAAGACATGAAGAGAGTGTGTATATGTTTTGGAAATAAAGGTACATTTTATTGACAAATGCATACATTCCAGTTTCAGAGTGTTTCTACGCTTTCAGAGTTCACCAATGAAACGCTCCGTAAGACAAACGACAAACGACGAGGGGGGAGGGGTAGACAGACAATGACAGCGACAAACAAATGAAGCAACAGACAGTTGTTAAAGGAGGCGCGTTATGCATGACAGTTTCTAACAAATAATTATCAACACATCAACATGCTAGAACTCAACCTTCACAAAGTGCATGTACTCACATTTGACAGCTCCTTTCACTTTGAAGAGCAAGCAGTGTTGATTCCTTTTAGCGCAGCTGAACTCCAGTTTGATTAGAGCGCCATCCAGGTGTTTGTTTTTGTCAGTGCGCTTTTCAACCTGAATCAAGAAATACAATGGCACACCGTGTCTTCTGGCCTTCAGCCTAACGTATTTCACAACTTCACTGGTTGCCGTATTAATTTTCAGCTTGTTCGATGCAATATATTTGGAAGAGAATCGCTTATCGTTTCTTCGGATAACGTTCGCTTATTTCCTTATCAAATCTCGATCATAACGATCTAAGAATTACTGGGAGATACTCTAAACAATTTTGGTCAAATTACTGATTATTATATTATTACAAATTAAGAAAGGTATTATTTATTAAAGTTTTCTTATCTTCTACGAAAATAATTTTTGCATGACGTCATCGCCAATAAGGTCCTCCTATGTTGTAGAAATTAGACTGGAATAAAATTTAAAAAAGTCTATTTAATTCAAAAGTGGGAGCTATCGGGTAAGGAAGTGAATTAGCTAATCCAGACGAAGCAACTGGAGAGCATTTTTAACTGGTATAAATTAAAATAACACGCAGACACTGAATGTAAATCAATTTTGATTGGTGTATATCAACTGTACCTGTAATTCATTTCCAACGAGTGAGAACCTGGAAAGATTACCACTTGAAAAGAGAGAGCGCCATTCTTCTGCGCATGTCTTGTATTTTGAGGCCGCTGTATTAATTTGACATGAACCTTCAGTTGTTAAGTTCACTGGGTAAGGTTTAGTATTATTCTTGTAAGCTTTAACGACCCATAACGCATCTCCACGATGACTGGATGAGGAAGTGAACTGAATATTGCAACCTGTCGGGAAAAAGATGAGAGTGTAGAAAACACGAGTTCTGTGGTGCATCGTAGATACGTCACGGCCCCGACTCTTGCTCTGTCAGCCAATCAAATGGTGTTGTTTACTTCAGATATAATAGAGGGTACAGATTATATATAGAGAGATTACATACATGTATACATGTCCTGCTTTAGTGGAAGTCTTCGCAAAGCCCCCTCCCCCTCTCCATCTCTTCTAAAAATCTGATTTGGACATAAGTCAATAAACGACGTGGGCATGCAAAATAATGGCATTAGGGACCGTTCATTTTTTATGAGGTAGGGGGGGGGGTCTGGTGGGATTTGGGGGGGGGGGCACGCAAAAAAAATGGAGGTAAAGGGGGGCAACGCAAAAACTTTGACAACTCATGAGGTATTACTATGAAAACAGTACGTGGACAAGTGCAACAGTATGGAATGTTTACTAATATAGAAGCTCCACAGCCTTATAAAAAAAAGGAAGAAAAACAGTGTTTCAGGGAATCTAGATTTCAAAATTTTCTGGGGGGTCATACCCCTAGACACCCCCAGCAGCTCGCTGTTAAGGGCAATTAACTATATCAGTAGCGGATTTAGCCCCCCCCCCCCCCCCCCTTTCATCTGGGTCTGGGATTTTTTAGACAACGTAGACCTGTACAGTGGTACACGAGTTTTTTTTCGTTTTTTTGTTGTTATTTCTATCAATCAATTCAGAACCTTTGTTCAGTTTCATAACCAAATTATTGTAAAGAAATATAAGCAGCAATGTTGAATGACTGCTTTGTGAGAGCAACACTCTGACGCGTAATGTCGAAAACACGTCTCTCATGACCACAAATTCATCGCCTCTGGCTTTTTCTACGTGTGAGTGCCAGAATGGAAAGAGCGTAACAAAATGTGGAGAAATGCACACAATCATGTTTTTTTGCATGTTGTTTTGTCACGCATGATAGCTGGCTTAGTGTGACACTTTCCGTACGCCTTGTGGACCTATTTCTGGTCACGTGTCTTTTTAATCACGTGCCCTTTGAATCAGACATATCTAATTATAACTACTATAAATGTAAACAAAATACAAACTCAATGGTGCAAGAATGTCACGCCACTTTTTGGGTATACCCGGAAATCGTTCAGCTTTTCCACAAAAAGCGTCCCCTAGCTCGAGACAGTTGCGTTTTGTTCTACATTTTGGGTACATAGTCTTAATATAGAGCATCTTTAGAATCTGCTTACCTTCCCCCGTTCTGAGAGCATTGTTTCCAAAACATGTCCAAGTACTGTCATAATAACCAAAGGTTGCATTCTCGAGCGGACACCAGCAATCTTTATCGCCCTCTGGGAATTTCTCAGCTCCGAACTTCTTACAAAACACCCCAGGATTCCCCTTGGGTACTCGAACACTGCTGGGGACTTGAAACCGATCTCTGAATACCAGTTGATTGTTTCGCTTGATTGTGAATGGCTCCTCCGCAGAAATAAGTAGAGCAAGGAAAGAACAGACCAACGAAACGCATCTGATGATCATCATTAATGGACAGAATAACGCAGCTTGCCGTGGTCAGTGTGCTCTGTCGGAGAGAACTGTTTCCAAGATCCGTCAACCCGATCAAAAGAGTATTCGCGCTATCTCAGAATTCGTCAATCAACCAGTATCAGTGAATCACCGATGTAGCGATGCGTTTCAGTTGAGAGTAGTTTCCGCGGTCTCAAATTTCCGAGTAAAAACCGGACTCGGATTTCTGATGGGCTGTCAGGTTTAGTTGCTATTTATGTGTCCGTGTACACATTTTGACGTTTCAATGTTTTCAGTGTTGGTTTAACTCTTGTCCCTTCTCTTGCATTTCAATTCTTGACTTCTCGATCCTTTCTCTTTCGGTTTCACCTCCTCCCCCAGATTCAGTTTCGCCATCCGTCCGGGTGACAGCTAGCTCAATACGTCACTCCGGTCCGGCTTTTTAGCCCTACCTTTTCCTTTCAAACTATTTCCTTTCTAAGGGCATGTTCGATTGGGTCTATTCCGGAATAGGAACAGTGACACTGATTGGTAAAATATTTTGCTTTGGAGCTGAATTATGTCGAGATGTATCAGGAGCTGTTCCAAATGTCAGCGTGAAGGTTTTGAAAACAATCCTGAAAAAAAATTCCCCCATAACAAACAAAACTTTGGATCATTTCCGGAATACGGTCAATCGAACGCACCCTTACAGAAACACAATGGGTGAGGTATTTACGTTGGTAAAACGTGTGCGTGATCTTCGGAATAAAAATGTATTCTTAAAGTGTGCGTCGGCTCTGACAGAACCCCATAAATCAGTGAACTCGATCTGCCAACGTATAAACGCAGAAGTGGGTGCAGCTCAGCAAAAGTGACCAGAGATTTCAGGAAATGAGATTTGGGGTTTCATCATAAAGGGAATAACTGACCATGACGAAGAAGTTCCTTTCAGACTTTTGTGTCAGTTTTCTCGCTGAAAGTGAAATAATCTGTTGGCTGACATTTCAAATGGTAACCCGAGAGAGTAAATATGAGTAAAAATTATTATCTGTTCAAAATTAAATGTGCAACTTCACCAGCCTGCGCCTTTGGGTGCAAACAATGAAACTATAAAGCACTATCTGCTACACTGTCCTCGATATGCTGCTCATAGAATACCCTTAATCTCGGCTACTGCACAAGTACTCAAAGACCGCTGGCATCTCCTGTCGGAGTCCTATAAAGTCAATGTTCTCCTTACCGGAGCCAACGATTTGAGCCTAGACGATAATGAATTTTTATTTTATTTTATTTTATTTTTTCATGTCCAATGGTATAAAAAACAATCCATGCGTTTTGCGAATAATCAATGAGAGTGGTCGACATCCTACAGGAGTGCCAGCGGTCTTTTTCCTCTTTTTCTTCTAACTTTATATCCGTTTATGATCCTCGTGTGTGTTGTGTGTGCATATGTGTATGTGTGGTTCTTTATACTTTATATTTATTTTTATCTATCAGTATTTGACTGTTAAATTGTAAAATTTATGTATACGTAAGCCCCCTCGATGAGCCATGAGTTCTTGGGGTAAACGCCCAGACAACTGAGATTTGAATAGCACTCCAGATACGCGCAATCTGGCAGGCGCCTTGAAGGTCAGACCTTAAAAAAATAAATAAATAAACTAGAAATACGATAATCGCAGATACCTCCTCACTCTGCTATTGATGGGACTTTTACTTTGGTAACTCCCAACAAGAGTAGCCTTTGTTTTACCGAAATGTCGACTCAATCTTTTTTTCGAACTCAAGTGCTACACGCAAAGGAAGGAGAAAAAGAATGGTGTGTGTTATACTTTTGCGTTGAAAAAAGAATCGATTGCGTGACGAAGTACGTATTTCCCACGGTCGGCACGTCAAATTAATTTATAGTCTGCCAAGCACGTTCTCAAAATTTAATACTCAAAGTTTGAAGTTGGTCATCAAGTTACAAGCTATACGGGATAGAATATATTTGTCACGGTGATTGTTCGATTTCCACTAACCTTTGTTGCTTGTCCTTTCTAAATAAGTATCTGAGTTTAACACAAAACGGCGTCTGAAGCTCCCGATTTGCTTTCAAGCGCTGTTCCCTTTGCGGAGTTGTCTGTGTTACCCGCTTCTGTTCATGTCGCTTTTGGTCGGCATTCATGCGCTGTTGTCTTTGCGGAGTCTTCTCTTCGGCCCGCTTTTTCTCCTGAAGGTCTCGATTTGCTTTCAAGCGCTGTTCTCTTTGCGGAGTTGTCTTTGTTACCCGCTTCTCTTTATGTCGCTTTCGATCGGCATTCATGCGCTGTTTTCTCTGCAGAGTCTTTTCTTCGGCCCGCTTTTGCTCTTGAAGTGCCTGTTCCCTTCTCTTTTAAAGAAGAGCTTCGCGAGACTGTTCTGTTTCAAGTTTTCCAGTTTTCAAATTCATTTTCGTGAACGCAGTAACGTACAATAATTGTTGCTTCGTTCAAATCTTTTTTTACCGAATGTCAGTAAAAACACTGGCGGAGACGTTACGTCATTATTATTACGTCATTGTTGCTTAGGCACCTGTCGGCCTAAAAGGTCGCCCTATCCCCAAAAATTTGTGTTCAGTTTTGTAGTCTGAGCAGAAATCCTTCCAGTAGAGAAAGGTAAGACAGTCACTGGTATAATAACAGCGAATTACGGAATTTATTGAGTAGATTCATGTTCGGCTTATAGCTGCGCCACGGGCCAACATTGAGTGGAGGGGAGGGGGAGGGACTTGAAAACAAGAAATATGAGACCCCCATAGGTTGTACGGATTTACATTGTGCTCCGGATGTGCGTAAGAGGAGCGTCCCAACGACTTTTGACCACGATTGTAGCTAGGTAACCGATTTTCACCGATGTACTCTACAACTTCATTGTACCTCAAAATATTCATTGCTAACTTTATTTAGAATCCACCTCTTGACGATTTGGTGCGAAATTTTTGAAAGTCGAAAGGATTTATGAGGTTTTATACCGGGGTGCACATATAACTGATTTGTTTTGAAGGGTACACATATCACTAGGGATCTGGGTACGGGGGTGCACATATCACTAGGGATCTGGGTACGGGGGTACACATTTCACTAGGGATCTGGGTACGGGGGTACACATTTCACTAGGGATCTGGGTACGGGGGTGCACATATCACTAGGGATCTGGGTACGGGGGTACACCTTTCACTAGGGATCTGGGTACGGGGGTACACATTTCACTAGGGATCTGGGTACGGGGGTGCACATTTCACTAGGGATCTGGGTACGGGGGTGCACATATCACTGCCACAGCAATCTCAGTGTGACCGGTAGAAGAACCTTCATGTTATGTTTCATTTGATGTCCCACCCTCACGAGATTATCATAGACACCATAGACACCGGGGGAGCATGCCGCCGGACCCCTCTAGAAGCTAGTCATGTGCAAAATAAAGAGCTGAATTTTCTGGCTCCTCCAGACGGAACCCCGCTTAGCGCTGCTTGGTTTGAGCCCACTCGGGGAGTTTTATAGGAGCTCGTTGAAAGGTCATCGCTGTGATCTGTAAGCGTCTGATAACTATCTTCGCCTTGTTGCATCCTAAGCAGCTCCTGATACGCGTCTGGACTGGCCCGCTTCTCTGACTCCGGAAGTTGATTTCTCATTTCCTGAGCCATGGAGTACAGAGGGTTCCCTTCCGTTTCTCCGACGTCTTTCTTGACTGTGTTATCGAACACGAGATTACTAGAAATACGATAATCGCATATACCCCCTCACTCTGCCATTGATGGGACTTTTACTTTGGTAACTCCCAATAAGAGTAGCCTTTGTTTTACCGAAATGTTGACTCAATCTTTTCTTCGAACTCAAGTGCTACACGCAAAGGAAGGAGAAAAAGAATGGTGTGTGTTATACTTTTGCGTTGAAAAAAGAATCGATTGCGTGACGAAGTACGTATTTCCCACGGTCGGCACGTCAAATTAATTCATACAGTCTGCCAAGCACGTTCTCGAAATTTAATACTCAAAGTTTGAAGTTGGTCGGCCGTCGTAGTACGGGAACTGAAAGGAACACTGATTTTACAATTTTGAATTCATAGGCAGTACAATTAAATAGGCTTCCTGTGCGATTTGTTTTTACTACCGCATGCACCAGACTCAGGCATGCATATTTAATAGGCTCGAATTGTTTTGTATGTGAACCCACTCAAAACAGCAAAATTTCTCCCAGAATCAAAGCAAAACTTGAACAGTTTACTTCAAATTATACACGGGCTTCAGACCCAGTAATACTTCTAAGGGCTTGTGAACGATTCTCGCTGCAATCACCGCGTGTCAGATTACAGAAAAATAAGACATCTGACTAAATCATTCAAGACTCTAAGTTCCGATTGCTCTGAGCAAATACGGTAGCCGAAACTGGCAACAAAAGCGTAGTAAAACAATACTTCAAGGGAAAATGATCAGCATACAGATTTTAATACATTCTTGAAGTGATCGAGTTACAAAATATATATTTGTCACGGTGATTGTTCGATTTCCACTGACTAACCTTTGTTGCTTGTCCTTTCTAAATAAGTATCTGAGTTTAACACAAAACGGCGTCTGAAGCTCCCGATTTGCTTTCAAGCGCTGTTCCCTTTGCGGAGTTGTCTGTGTTACCCGCTTCTGTTCATGTCGCTTTTGGTCGGCATTCATGCGCTGTTGTCTTAACTTGCGGAGTCTTCTCTTCGGCCCGCTTTTTCTCCTGAAGTTTCCGATTTGCGTTCAAGTGCTGTTCTCTTTGCGGAGTTGTCTGCGTTACCCGTTTCCGTTCATGTCGCTTTCGATCGGCATTCATGCGTTGTTGTTCGCTCGTTTCACGATTTCGCCTTGCTCGTGCCTGTTCCCTTCTCATTTGAAGACGAGCTTCGCGAGACTGTTGTGTTTCAAGTTTTTCAGTTTTTAAGTTTTCCATTTTCGTGAACGCAGCTTCGATATATTGTTGCTTCGTTCAAATCTAAATGCTTCGTTCAAATCTAATTTCTCTTATTTCGGAGTAAAACAACATTGCTGAGTAAAACTACAGGCCAGGGCACACGTGATCGATCCGGCCTTTCTTATTGGTTAGCAGGGTAACCGCGCCTAAAGTCGTACGACAGACTGACTGACAAACTGACAGACAACGTTAAATTTCGAGATGGCGACAGGCTTGGAGTCCCCAAGTAGGCGGTACTAGAAATACGATAATCGCATATACCCCCTCACTCTGCCATTGATGGGACTTTTACTTTGGTAACTCCCAATAAGAGTAGCCTTTGTTTTACCGAAATGTTGACTCAATCTTTTCTTCGAACTCAAGTGCTACACGCAAAGGAAGGAGAAAAAGAATGGTGTGTGTTATACTTTTGCGTTGAAAAAAGAATCGATTGCGTGACGAAGTACGTATTTCCCACGGTCGGCACGTCAAATTAATTCATACAGTCTGCCAAGCACGTTCTCGAAATTTAATACTCAAAGTTTGAAGTTGGTCGGCCGTCGTAGTACGGGAACTGAAAGGAACACTGATTTTCCAATTTTGAATTCATAGGCAGTACAATTAAATAGGCTTCCTGTGCGATTTGTTTTTACTACCGCATGCACCAGACTCAGGCATGCATATTTAATAGGCTCGAATTGTTTTGTATGTGAACCCACTCAAAACAGCAAAATTTCTCCCAGAATCAAAGCAAAACTTGAACAGTTTACTTCAAATTATACACGGGCTTCAGACCCAGTAATACTTCTAAGGGCTTGTGAACAATTCTCGCTGCAATCACCGCGTGTCAGATTACAGAAAAATAAGACATCTGACTAAATCATTCAAGACTCCAAGTTCCGATTGCTCTGAGCAAATACGGTAGCCGAAACTGGCAACAGAAGCGTAGTAAAACAATACTTCAAGGGAAAATGATCAGCATACAGATTTTAATACATTCTTGAAGTGATCGAGTTACAAAATATATATTTGTCACGGTGATTGTTCGATTTCCACTGACTAACCTTTGTTGCTTGTCCTTTCTAAATAAGTATCTGAGTTTAACACAAAACGGCGTCTGAAGCTCCCGATTTGCTTTCAAGCGCTGTTCCCTTTGCGGAGTTGTCTGTGTTACCCGCTTCTGTTCATGTCGCTTTTGGTCGGCATTCATGCGCTGTTGTCTTAACTTGCGGAGTCTTCTCTTCGGCCCGCTTTTTCTCCTGAAGTTTCCGATTTGCGTTCAAGTGCTGTTCTCTTTGCGGAGTTGTCTGCGTTACCCGTTTCCGTTCATGTCGCTTTCGATCGGCATTCATGCGTTGTTGTTCGCTCGTTTCACGATTTCGCCTTGCTCGTGCCTGTTCCCTTCTCATTTGAAGACGAGCTTCGCGAGACTGTTGTGTTTCAAGTTTTTCAGTTTTTAAGTTTTCCATTTTCGTGAACGCAGCTTCGATATATTGTTGCTTCGTTCAAATCTAAATGCTTCGTTCAAACCTAATTTCTCTTATTTCGGAGTAAAACAACATTGCTGAGTAAAACTACAGGCCAGGGCACACGTGATCGATCCGGCCTTTCTTATTGGTTAGCAGGGTAACCGCGCCTAAAGTCGTACGACAGACTGACTGACAAACTGACAGACAACGTTAAATTTCGAGATGGCGACAGGCTTGGAGTCCCCAAGTAGGCGGTATAATATTACTGCATTAGTGTCGTGAGTATTTCCCTCACTTCGTTCGGGGATCATATACACCATCGTCTGAGGGATCACAGCTCAGACCCGCATGCACTGTCCTCGCATCGGCCGCTGCCACGTACGGAAGATTTTTATACTAAATACTTACTTATAATACGTAATAATTGTCCCCACTCTAATAAAGTTGTTATCATACAAACAAATGAAGCAATATAAGTATATAGTACATATCAGACTATGCTGACGCTGCGGATTTTCCTGTTGCGTGACAACGAATGAGAGGGAGTAACTTGTCACAAACCCACAGCTACAATCTTCGACATAATTGTTGGGACACTTTGCACCATCCCCACCCCCCCCCCCCCCCCCCCCCCCCCCAATGTTGGTTTGTGCGTCAGAGCGCCTAGAACCAACATTGGGGGAGGGAGGAGGCCGAGTAACTGCACCTGCCGCTGAATATGCACACTTCCGAGAGTGTCCCAACTAATTATGTCGGGGAATGTCTGCATGAGGAATTTATGTGCGGTGATGATAGACGGGTAATTACAAGTGCTGTGAAACGTGACATGACGTAACAGCTGAGAGCGGTAAAATAACGTCAGTTGGGCCTGGTTTTTTACCCTTAAAAGACTCTTAATTTACCCCTGTGCTCTGGCAAGTTGTGTTCATAAACTGTGTACACCGATAATCAACATAAAGAAAATATTTTGGCAGTTAAGAGGTACAAAAACGCGCCATAATGGTGTTCAACGGGTCGGCTGATAGCGTTACCCGGACTCCCGTGTAATATTTGTACATGACTGTTGTACTTTTTGTTAGTTACATTATAAGTAATAAAGAGACAAGTCAAAGCTTCTCGCTGACCGTAAACCTCGTAAAAGTTCAGCATGACTGTGTATAGTTTAGTGACAACATGTGAATTATGGCGGTAACAATGGGCTCAGTCACATATTCCTCGGAGCAACTGTTCACAATTCACCAATGATTCACAGCACGGTTCACATTTGCGTTTATCAAGATACGAATCACATTGAGAAAGAAAATGACTCTACTGTGCCTTCAGGTGATGAACAAATTCCTGCTTTACGTAATCTAGAAAAAAAATGCGATTTTGAAATAGACGAACACTATGTTTGCCTCGGTTCACCATTTAAACAGCTTATAAAAAAATAATAAATTTCTTTTTAAGTTATAGCGATTCACCATTTTCAACTGTCTCAATTTTGGCAAATACTTTCACAAAGTAAATCAAAATTGTCTATGCGTGAACTTCGTGTTTGTGGAAGCTGTAGCCATCAGTACAGAAAGTAATAGTGTATAACTGTGTTCCTAGTGAAGCAGCCCAAAAGTGGTGAACCGTGAGTGTGAATCGAGCGGTGATTCGTGTGTTCTGAACCATAAATACATACTTAAGACTACGGTAAACTGAATTAATTCTGCAAAACACCTCGGGCAAAGATACTTTTTCACTCTCGGTAATCGGAGAATGGAAAAGAAATACTCTCTAGTGGGCACGCATCATCTCAGTTGCTCTCTCGTCCACAGCCCCACCCTAGACCAAGACGAGTTCGTTCTTCCTTAGTTGTGTACTACCACGCGGTATTAATAGTTGTTATGTCGGCTACTAAAGTTCACTTTCACGGAATGCTTCTCATCGAAATAGTTTATTACTCTTATCCAGCGTCGGCGAGCACTCAACTTAACAGCCATATGGTAATGAAAGCCCCTACTGTGGTGTGGCTCTCTGCACACGCTAACTGAATCACGCTCACCTTCGCATTCGCGTCTGTTTTCTGGAACCCTTCGAGAATTAAATTGGCAAAATGTTCGCAAGTAGGGACAGCATCAAAATTTGCTTGGCTTGGTAGACACTCCTCACTTCTCGGCGTTGTAGTAGCTCATCTACCCTCGAAGCCGTTTCTCCCTCTACTTTCACAAGCTGTTGTTCTGCCATAGTTTACATGCTATGAGTTCGGTAAGGACTCTTACCCGCCTTTATAACGCTACCAACACGTTCCACTTCCTCAATATCAGGTTGAACATCTATTTTTACTTAGCTTATAGTTCAACATGTAGTTTCTTTCTTTTAGTTTAACCCATTTGTACTGCACCAAACAATGGCATATTCCCCTCTGATTATTTGTTATATCTTATGTGTTATGAGTTAAAGTATATCTTATGTATATCCAAAATGTACCGACAGAGTGTTATTTATTCCGATGAACAAGCGGTTCTATAAATGTTGACGTTTTAACGGCTGCCAACAGGCTCCCAGCCACCCACATGCCATTCATTCCTTAAAAATACAATCTTCGACATAATTGTTGGGACACTTTGCATTTTCCCCGCCCCCCCCCCCCCCCCCCCCCCCCCGGCGGGAGGGAGGAGGCCGAGTAACTGCACCTGCCGCTGAATATGCACACTTCCGAGAGTGTCCCAACTAATTATGTCGGGGATTGTAGATACAGAGGGATCATAAGTACATCCATTTGAAACAATGAAAACAAACCTGAGATAGCGAGGTTAGCTCCTGAACTGCCAGTTCTACTGCAGAAATGAATAATCAAATCAGTAATCTAATCAGGTTCAGAATATGAGAAATGAATATAACCGATGAAGTTATTATGTTATTAAATGAAAATGAAACGAAGTATAAGTATTCTTCTTGCTATAAAGTCACTTAATGGTTTGTTTCAGTAAAATCACAGAGCCAGCTACAAGTTGGCAGAAATACGTAAGGCCTTGTCTTCTTCTTCACCTCTCGTCATCTCAGGCTACTAAATCACATATAATGGTGGATGCAGGGAATCAACATCATCCTGAAGTGTGACTATTTAAGTCTAGAGTTTACCATTGGCTTGCTCTGTACAAATGGGTAACCTACCGGAGTGTAACCGCAAAAATGCACAGAAGATTAGATTCAAATTGGAGCACTTTAGAACAAAACAAAAACTCTGATTACTACTTTTGGAAAAGCAGTTAAGTTTGTATTTGGCTTCACAATCACACGGCTGACAAGAACAATTGCCCGGGTTTTTGGTTAAATGAATAATCTGCTCTCAACCACCAGAGCACATTCTCCCGCTGAAAGCAACTGACGAAGGAAACTAAAGTTTTCCGAAACCGGTCTGGCATAAACCAGCCCTGTAAAAAAAAGTTCCTTTTAGAGCTAAAACCATATAGCCACTGTGAAAGCGATTGCGAAATTGCCGCCATAATTACCGAGATGTCAGAACCGCTTCCGCCAGCCATCTCGCCTATAAAGTCCCCAGTCAAGAGGCCACGTTCCAGCGATGATATCCAGTCATCACAGCCCGCTCCCAAACGTCCAAGGACAGAAGAGAGCTTCAGACCCATCCGGAACAAAATCGCCTCCCTTCAGACCAGACAAGCTGCGAAGGCAAAAAAGTCCCTGCTCGTTCTTAAGGAACACATCGCCAAATCTACCTGTACAGTGAGCCTAAAGTACCGGCCTAAACCGCACCTGAGGTCAGACAGACAATTCGACGATGCTATAAGAAAGATCTCCAAAAAAAGCTGAACAAGAGCTACTAACACTGATGGTGAATCAACATGAACACAACATCGCCTGTGACACTGAGACCATAAACAACCTCAATGCACAGCTTCCAACCCTGTTCCCAGACCAGCCTCAGCTTGACCTAGCCCACAAGAGAGTCCATTCAACCAGTCACAGATCCTTGCAGAGGAAAAACAGAAACCACAAAAGTGCCCAACAACCCCCAGCCACTCCGGCTGACTACGCTGCACTCCAGGCCAAATTCCGGCCGTACCGAATCTCAAAAAGATTCTTATGAAACACTGACACTTGATATCTAATCAGCCGAACCTTGCTAGAATCTTTTCAGATTCTTCCATCGTCTCTCACAGAAAGGAAAACTCACTTAAAAACTATTTAGTCCGAGCGAAGATTCCCTCAAGAGACTAATTAAACCAGCCCCCGGTAAACGATGTAGAAGGGCAGTGGCAACTTACACAACTGTTGTGTTGGCATAAGCAAAGTTTTGTGCTTATGACCTTATGTTTAATAAAAGCCGATCATTTTTCAGCAACTATATCAAAGAATTCTCAAGTAGTGGCTAAAACGTGTTCTTCTTATTTGTCGGATATGGAAATATATACCTCAATGCACTGAGTCTGCTGAAACTTTGGTGAACGTATTTGTCGAGATCAGGTCATCTATGTATAGCTTTTCACCCAAGTAACTGGCCTGTTGAATTAGGTGCATGCTAAGACCAATTGGCAAGATGGTCGAGATGGAAGCAGAGAGTATCACCGTTGAAGCGGAGGTGCAGCCATCACCACCAAAGAGGCCAAAACACCAGCAATGGCAACAATTTGCCTCGTCGGGCAGATGCCTTTGCTTTTTCAATTCTAAGGGACTTGGATACTTTTTTCCTGTTAAATAATTTTTGTAGTTTTCTCAAACCTTGATCATCTGCCAGTTTTTTAACAATGGGATAAGTTTGTGGTATGCTTCTTTCTTCAACCGAAATCATCCCTCTAATAGAACGAAACCGCAGTACAGTGACTCTCTAAATACTCTCTAGGCTCTATAGGTTCTATAGGCTCTATAGGCTCTATAGGTTCCATAGGCTCTACAGGTTCTATAGGTTCTATATAGGCTCCATATAGGCTCTATAGGTTCTATAGGTTCTATAGGCTCTATAGGTTCTATAGGCTCTATATAAGTTCTATAGGTTCTATAGGCTCTACAGGTTCTATAGGTTCTATAGGCTCTATAGGCTCTATAGGTTCTATAGCCTCTATAAGTTCTATAGGCTCTATAGGTTCTATAGGTTCTATAGGTTCTATAGGCTCTACAGCTTCTATAGGTTCTATAGGCTCTATAGGCTCTATAGGCTCTATAGGCTCTATAAGCTCTATTGGCTCTATAGGTTCTATAGGTTCTATAGGCTCTATAGGTTCTATAGGTTCTATAGGTTCTATAGGCTCTACAGCTTCTATAGGTTCTATAGGCTCTATAGGCTCTATAGGCTCTATAGGTTCTATAGGCTCTATAGGTTCTATAGGCTCTACAGGCTCTATAGGCTATATAGGTTCTATAGGCTCCATAGGCTCTCCAGGTTCTATAGGTTCTATAGGCTCTATAAGTTCTATAGGCTCTACAGGTTCTATAGGCTCTATAGGCTCTATAGGTTCTATAGGCTGATCTATAGGTCCTATAGGCTCTACAGGTTCTATAGCTTCTATAGGCTCTATAGGCTCTATATAGGTTCTATAGTCTCTATAGGTTCTATAGGTTCTATAGGTTCTATAGGTTCTATAGGCTCTATAGGCTCTATAAGTTCTATAGGTTCTATAGGCTCTATAGGTTCTGGGTTCTATAGGTTCTATAGGTTCTATAGGCTCTATATAGGCTCTATAAGCTCTATAGGCTCTATAGGTTCTATAGGCTCTATAGGTTCTATAGGCTCTATAAGCTCTATAGGTTCTATAGGCTCTATATAGGCTCTATAGGCTCTAAAGGCTCTATAGGTTCTATAGGCTCTATAGGTTCTATAGGCTCTATAGGTTCTATAGTCTCTATAGGTTCTATAGGTTCTATAGGCTCTACAGGTTCTATAGGTTCTATATAGGCTCCATATAGGCTCTATAGGTTCTATAGGTTCTATAGGCTCTATAGGTTCTATAGGCTCTATAGGTTCTATAGGTTCTATAGGTTCTATAGGCTCTATAGGTTCTATAGGTTCTATAGGTTCTATAGGTTCTATAGCTTCTAAAGGTTCTATAGGCTCTATATAGGCTCTATAAGCTCTATAGGCTATATAGGTTCTATAAGCTCTATAGGTTCTATAGGCTCTATAGGCTCTATAGGTTCTATAGGCTCTATATAGGCTCTATAGGCTCTATAGGCTCTATAGGTTCTATAGCTGGCTCTATAGGTTCTATAGTCTCTATAGGTTCTATAGGTTCTATAGGTTCTATAGGCTCTACAGGTTCTATAGGCTCTATAGGCTCTATAGCTTCTATAGTCTCTATAGGTTCTATAGGTTCTACAGGCTCTATTGGCTCTATATAGGTTCTATAGGTTCTATAGAACTTATAGAAGTAGGAAACTATAGTTCTATAGGTTCTATAGGTTCTATAGGCTCTACAGGCTCTATAGGTTCTATAGGTTCTATAGGCTTTATAGGTTCTGGGTTCTATTTTTATAGGTTCTATAGGTTCTTATAGGCTCTATAGGCTGTATAGGCTCTATAGCTCTATAGGCTCTATAGGTTCTATAGGCTCTATAGGTTCTACAGGCTCTATAAGCTCTATAGGCTCTATAGGTTCTATAGGCTCTATAGGCTCTATAGGTTCTATAGGCTCTTTAGGCTCTATAGGTTCTATAGGCTCTATAGGCTCTATAGGTTCTATAGGCTCTACAGGTTCTATAGGCTCTACAGGTTCTATAGACTCTATAGGTTCTATAGGTTCTATAGGCTCTATAGGCTCTATAAGGTTCTATAGAGGTTCTATAGGCTCTATAAGCTCTATAGGCTCTACAGGTTCTATAGGCTCTATTGGTTCTATAGGTTCTATAGGCTCTATAGGCTCTATAGGTTCTATAGGCTCTATAGGCTCTATAGGTTCTATAGGCTCTATAGGTTCTATAGGCTCTATAGGCTCTATAGGTTCTATAGGCTCTATATAGGCTGTATAGGCTCTAAAGGCTCTATAGGTTCTATAGGCTCTATAGGTTCTATAGGCTCTATAGGTTCTATAGGCTCTATAGGTTCTATAGTCTCTATAGGTTCTATAGGTTCTATAGGCTCTACAGGTTCTATAGGTTCTATATAGGCTCCATATAGGCTCTATAGGTTCTATAGGTTCTATAGGCTCTATAGGTTCTATAGGTTCTATAGGTTCTATAGGCTCTATAGGTTCTATAGGTTCTATAGGTTCTATAGGTTCTATAGGTTCTATAGGCTCTATATAGGCTCTATAAGCTCTATAGGCTATATAGGTTCTATAGGCTCTATAGGTTCTATAGGCTCTATATAGGCTCTATAGGCTCTATAGGTTCTATAGCTGGCTTTATAGGTTCTATAGTCTCTATAGGTTCTATAGGTTCTATAGGTTCTATAGGCTCTACAGGTTCTATAGGCTCTATAGGCTCTATAGCTTCTATAGTCTCTATAGGTTCTATAGGTTCTATAGGTTCTATAGGTTCTACAGGCTCTATTGGCTCTATATAGGTTCTATAGGTTCTATAGAACTTATAGAAGTAGGAAACTATAGTTCTATAGGTTCTATAGGTTCTATAGGCTCTATAGGTTCTATAGGCTCCAGGGGCTCTATAGGTTCTATAGGTTCTATAGGCTTTATAGGTTCTGGGTTCTATTTTTATAGGTTCTATAGGTTCTTATAGGCTCTATAGGCTGTATAGGCTCTATAGCTCTATAGGCTCTATAGGTTCTATAGGCTCTATAGGTTCTACAGGCTCTATAGGCTCTATAGGCTCTATAGGTTCTATAGGCTCTATAGGCTCTATAGGTTCTATAGGCTCTATAGGCTCTATAGGTTCTATAGGCTCTATAGGCTCTATAGGTTCTATAGGCTCTACAGGTTCTATAGGCTCTACAGGTTCTATAGACTCTATAGGTTCTATAGGTTCTATAGGCTCTATAGGCTCTATAAGGTTCTATAGAGGTTCTATAGGCTCTATAAGCTCTATAGGCTCTACAGGTTCTATAAGCTCTATTGGTTCTATCGGTTCTATAGGCTCTATAGGCTCTATAGGTTCTATAGGCTCTATAGGCTCTATAGGTTCTATAGGCTCTATAGGCTCTATAGGCTCTACAGGTTCTATAGGCTCTATAGGTTCTATAGGTTCTATAGGCTCTATAGGCTCTATAGGTTCTATAGGCTCTATAGGCTCTATAGGCTCTACAGGTTCTATAGGCTCTACAGGTGCCATAGTTTGTGTTTTGCTGGGCTCGGGACTTAACAGATACGTAGGGACACACAGGGACACACCCAATATTCAGGACTGCTTACATGTAGAAAGAGCCGTGGGTGCGATGGTTGCAGGTCTTGAAGGAACATAGGAGATGATAACTGATGTCTGTATCTGGGATGTCTGAATATACCAGGTTGTAGGTTTGGGTGTTGGCTGGATCACAGTGGAAGGACTCCGTGAAGGTACTGGTGGTTTGACTGGGCCTAAAAATATTAGCATTAGTTATTCTCATATGAAGGGATTTATTTAGTCACAAGTTGATAGGTACATTCCAAAAAGACAGCGTCTATGCAAGACATAAAGAGTTCGGTATATGTTTTTGGAAATAAAAGTACATTTTATTCACAAATGCATACATTCCAGTTTCAGAGTGTTTCTACGCTTTCAGAGTTCAACAATGAAACGCGTTCTACAGAGGTTCTATAGGCTCTATACGTTCTATAGGTTTTATAGGTTCTATAGGTTCTTATAGGCTCTATAGGTTCTATAGGTTCTATAGGCTCTATAGGTTCTATAGGCTCTATAGGCTCTATTGGTTCTATAGGTTCTATAAGCTCTATGGTTCTATAGGTTCTATAGGCTCTATAGGTTCTATAGGTTCTATAGGTTCTATAGGCTTTATAGGTTCTATAGGTTCTATAGGTTCTATAGGTTCTATAGGCTCTATAGGTTCTATAGGTTCTATAGGCTCTATAAGTTCTATAGGTTCTATAGGTTCTATAGGTTCTATAGGTTCTATAGGTTCTATAGGTTCTATAGGTTCTATAGGCTCTATAGGTTCTATAGGTTCTATAGGTTCTATAGGCTCTATAGGTTCTATAGGTTCTATAGGCTCTATAGGTTCTATAGGTTCTATAGGTTCTATAGGTTCTATAGGTTCTATAGGTTCTATAGGCTCTATAGTCTATAGGCTCTATAGGTTCTATAAGCTCTATTGGCTCTATAGGTTCTATAGGTTCTATAGGCTTTATAGGTTCTATAGGCTCTATAGGTTCTATAGGTTCTATAGGTTCTATAGGTTCTATAGGCTCTATAAGTTCTATAGGCTCTATAGGCTCTATAGGTTCTATAGGCTCTATAGGTTCTGGGTTCTATAGGTTCTATAGGTTCTATAGGCTCTATATAGGCTCTATAAGCTCTATAGGCTCTATAGGTTCTATAGGTTCTATCGGTTTTATAGGCTCTATAGGCTCTATAGATTCTATAGGCTCTATATAGGCTCTATAGCCTCTATATATAGGCTCTATAGTCTCCATAGGTTCTATAGGTTCTATAGGTTCTATAAGCTCTACAGGTTCTATAGGCTCTATATAGGTTCTATTGGTTCTATAGGTTCTATAGGTTCTATAGGCTCTATAGGTTCCATAGGCTCTATAGGTTCTATAGGTTCTATAGGTTCTATAGGCTCTATAGGTTCTATAGGTTCTATAGGTTCTATGGGTTCTATAGGTTCTATAGGTTCTATAGGCTCTATAGGCTCTATAGGTTCTATAGGTTCTATAGGCTCGATAGGTTCTGGGTTCCATAGGTTCTATAGGTTCTATAGGCTCCATATAGGCTCTATAGGTTCCATAGGCTCTATAGGTTCTATAGGTTCTATAGGTTCTATAGGCTCTATAGGTTCTATAGGTTCTATAGGTTCTATGGGTTCTATAGGTTCTATAGGTTCTATAGGCTCTAAGGCTCTATAGGTTCTATAGGTTCTATAGGTTCTATAGGCTCTATAGGTTCTATAGGTTCTATAGGTTCTATGGGTTCTATAGGTTCTATAGGTTCTATAGGCTCTATAGGTTCTATAGGCTCTATAGACTCTATAGGTTCTATAGGTTCTATAGGCTCGATAGGTTCTGGGTTCCATAGGTTCTATAGGTTCTATAGGTTCTATAGGCTCTATAGGTTCTATAGGTTCTATAGGTTCTATAGGCTTTATAGGTTCTATAGGTTCTATAGGTTCTATAGGTTCTATAGGCTCTATAGGTTCTATAGGTTCTATAGGCTCTATAAGTTCTATAGGTTCTATAGGTTCTATAGGTTCTATAGGTTCTATAAGTTCTATAGGTTCTATAGGCTCTATAGGTTCTATAGGTTCTATAGGTTCTATAGGCTCTATAGGTTCTATAGGTTCTATAGGCTCTATAGGTTCTATAGGTTCTATAGGTTCTATAGGTTCTATAGGTTCTATAGGCTCTATAGTCTATAGGCTCTATAGGTTCTATAAGCTCTATTGGCTCTATAGGTTCTATAGGTTCTATAGGCTTTATAGGTTCTAGAGGCTCTATAGGTTCTATAGGTTCTATAGGTTCTATAGGCTCTATAGGTTCTATAGGCTCTATAGGCTCTATAGGTTCTATAGGCTCTATAGGTTCTGGGTTCTATAGGTTCTATAGGTTCTATAGGTTCTATAGGCTCTATATAGACTCTATAAGCTCTATAGGCTCTATAGGTTCTATAGGTTCTATCGGTTTTATAGGCTCTATAGGCTCTATAGATTCTATAGGCTCTATATAGGCTCTATAGCCTCTATATATAGGCTCTATAGTCTCCATAGGTTCCATAGGTTCTATAGGTTCTATAAGCTCTATAGGTTCTATAGGCTCTATATAGGCTCTATAGGCTCTAAAGGCTCTATAGGTTCTATAGGCTCTATAGGTTCTATAGGCTCTATAGGTTCTATAGTCTCTATAGGTTCTATAGGTTCTATAGGCTCTACAGGTTCTATAGGTTCTATATAGGCTCCATATAGGCTCTATAGGTTCTATAGGTTCTATAGGCTCTATAGGTTCTATAGGCTCTATAGGTTCTATAGGTTCTATAGGTTCTATAGGCTCTATAGGTTCTATAGGTTCTATAGGTTCTATAGGTTCTATAGCTTCTAAAGGTTCTATAGGCTCTATATAGGCTCTATAAGCTCTATAGGCTATATAGGTTCTATAAGCTCTATAGGTTCTATAGGCTCTATAGGCTCTATAGGTTCTATAGGCTCTATATAGGCTCTATAGGCTCTATAGGCTCTATAGGTTCTATAGCTGGCTCTATAGGTTCTATAGTCTCTATAGGTTCTATAGGTTCTATAGGTTCTATAGGCTCTACAGGTTCTATAGGCTCTATAGGCTCTATAGCTTCTATAGTCTCTATAGGTTCTATAGGTTCTACAGGCTCTATTGGCTCTATATAGGTTCTATAGGTTCTATAGAACTTATAGAAGTAGGAAACTATAGTTCTATAGGTTCTATAGGTTCTATAGGCTCTACAGGCTCTATAGGTTCTATAGGTTCTATAGGCTTTATAGGTTCTGGGTTCTATTTTTATAGGTTCTATAGGTTCTTATAGGCTCTATAGGCTGTATAGGCTCTATAGCTCTATAGGCTCTATAGGTTCTATAGGCTCTATAGGTTCTACAGGCTCTATAAGCTCTATAGGCTCTATAGGTTCTATAGGCTCTATAGGCTCTATAGGTTCTATAGGCTCTTTAGGCTCTATAGGTTCTATAGGCTCTATAGGCTCTATAGGTTCTATAGGCTCTACAGGTTCTATAGGCTCTACAGGTTCTATAGACTCTATAGGTTCTATAGGTTCTATAGGCTCTATAGGCTCTATAAGGTTCTATAGAGGTTCTATAGGCTCTATAAGCTCTATAGGCTCTACAGGTTCTATAGGCTCTATTGGTTCTATAGGTTCTATAGGCTCTATAGGCTCTATAGGTTCTATAGGCTCTATAGGCTCTATAGGTTCTATAGGCTCTATAGGTTCTATAGGCTCTATAGGCTCTATAGGTTCTATAGGCTCTATATAGGCTGTATAGGCTCTAAAGGCTCTATAGGTTCTATAGGCTCTATAGGTTCTATAGGCTCTATAGGTTCTATAGGCTCTATAGGTTCTATAGTCTCTATAGGTTCTATAGGTTCTATAGGCTCTACAGGTTCTATAGGTTCTATATAGGCTCCATATAGGCTCTATAGGTTCTATAGGTTCTATAGGCTCTATAGGTTCTATAGGTTCTATAGGTTCTATAGGCTCTATAGGTTCTATAGGTTCTATAGGTTCTATAGGTTCTATAGGTTCTATAGGCTCTATATAGGCTCTATAAGCTCTATAGGCTATATAGGTTCTATAGGCTCTATAGGTTCTATAGGCTCTATATAGGCTCTATAGGCTCTATAGGTTCTATAGCTGGCTTTATAGGTTCTATAGTCTCTATAGGTTCTATAGGTTCTATAGGTTCTATAGGCTCTACAGGTTCTATAGGCTCTATAGGCTCTATAGCTTCTATAGTCTCTATAGGTTCTATAGGTTCTATAGGTTCTATAGGTTCTACAGGCTCTATTGGCTCTATATAGGTTCTATAGGTTCTATAGAACTTATAGAAGTAGGAAACTATAGTTCTATAGGTTCTATAGGTTCTATAGGCTCTATAGGTTCTATAGGCTCCAGGGGCTCTATAGGTTCTATAGGTTCTATAGGCTTTATAGGTTCTGGGTTCTATTTTTATAGGTTCTATAGGTTCTTATAGGCTCTATAGGCTGTATAGGCTCTATAGCTCTATA
Organism: Plumapathes pennacea; assembly: GCA_964036295.1. Lineage (NCBI taxonomy): Eukaryota > Metazoa > Cnidaria > Anthozoa > Antipatharia > Myriopathidae > Plumapathes > Plumapathes pennacea. The sequence goes on along the minus strand of OZ038465.1, from coordinate 1,284,173 downwards.
GGCTCTATAGGTTCTATAGGCTCTATAGGTTCTACAGGCTCTATAGGCTCTATAGGCTCTATAGGTTCTATAGGCTCTATAGGCTCTATAGGTTCTATAGGCTCTATAGGCTCTATAGGTTCTATAGGCTCTATAGGCTCTATAGGTTCTATAGGCTCTACAGGTTCTATAGGCTCTACAGGTTCTATAGACTCTATAGGTTCTATAGGTTCTATAGGCTCTATAGGCTCTATAAGGTTCTATAGAGGTTCTATAGGCTCTATAAGCTCTATAGGCTCTACAGGTTCTATAAGCTCTATTGGTTCTATCGGTTCTATAGGCTCTATAGGCTCTATAGGTTCTATAGGCTCTATAGGCTCTATAGGTTCTATAGGCTCTATAGGCTCTATAGGCTCTACAGGTTCTATAGGCTCTATAGGTTCTATAGGTTCTATAGGCTCTATAGGCTCTATAGGTTCTATAGGCTCTATAGGCTCTATAGGCTCTACAGGTTCTATAGGCTCTACAGGTGCCATAGTTTGTGTTTTGCTGGGCTCGGGACTTAACAGATACGTAGGGACACACAGGGACACACCCAATATTCAGGACTGCTTACATGTAGAAAGAGCCGTGGGTGCGATGGTTGCAGGTCTTGAAGGAACATAGGAGATGATAACTGATGTCTGTATCTGGGATGTCTGAATATACCAGGTTGTAGGTTTGGGTGTTGGCTGGATCACAGTGGAAGGACTCCGTGAAGGTACTGGTGGTTTGACTGGGCCTAAAAATATTAGCATTAGTTATTCTCATATGAAGGGATTTATTTAGTCACAAGTTGATAGGTACATTCCAAAAAGACAGCGTCTATGCAAGACATAAAGAGTTCGGTATATGTTTTTGGAAATAAAAGTACATTTTATTCACAAATGCATACATTCCAGTTTCAGAGTGTTTCTACGCTTTCAGAGTTCAACAATGAAACGCGTTCTACAGAGGTTCTATAGGCTCTATACGTTCTATAGGTTTTATAGGTTCTATAGGTTCTTATAGGCTCTATAGGTTCTATAGGTTCTATAGGCTCTATAGGTTCTATAGGCTCTATAGGCTCTATTGGTTCTATAGGTTCTATAAGCTCTATGGTTCTATAGGTTCTATAGGCTCTATAGGTTCTATAGGTTCTATAGGTTCTATAGGCTTTATAGGTTCTATAGGTTCTATAGGTTCTATAGGTTCTATAGGCTCTATAGGTTCTATAGGTTCTATAGGCTCTATAAGTTCTATAGGTTCTATAGGTTCTATAGGTTCTATAGGTTCTATAGGTTCTATAGGTTCTATAGGTTCTATAGGCTCTATAGGTTCTATAGGTTCTATAGGTTCTATAGGCTCTATAGGTTCTATAGGTTCTATAGGCTCTATAGGTTCTATAGGTTCTATAGGTTCTATAGGTTCTATAGGTTCTATAGGTTCTATAGGCTCTATAGTCTATAGGCTCTATAGGTTCTATAAGCTCTATTGGCTCTATAGGTTCTATAGGTTCTATAGGCTTTATAGGTTCTATAGGCTCTATAGGTTCTATAGGTTCTATAGGTTCTATAGGTTCTATAGGCTCTATAAGTTCTATAGGCTCTATAGGCTCTATAGGTTCTATAGGCTCTATAGGTTCTGGGTTCTATAGGTTCTATAGGTTCTATAGGCTCTATATAGGCTCTATAAGCTCTATAGGCTCTATAGGTTCTATAGGTTCTATCGGTTTTATAGGCTCTATAGGCTCTATAGATTCTATAGGCTCTATATAGGCTCTATAGCCTCTATATATAGGCTCTATAGTCTCCATAGGTTCTATAGGTTCTATAGGTTCTATAAGCTCTACAGGTTCTATAGGCTCTATATAGGTTCTATTGGTTCTATAGGTTCTATAGGTTCTATAGGCTCTATAGGTTCCATAGGCTCTATAGGTTCTATAGGTTCTATAGGTTCTATAGGCTCTATAGGTTCTATAGGTTCTATAGGCTCTATAGGTTCTGGGTTCTATAGGTTCTATAGGTTCTATAGGCTCTATAGGTTCTATAGGTTCTATAGGTTCTATAGGCTCTATAGGTTCTATAAGTTCTATAGGCTCTATAGGCTCTATAGATTCTATAGGCTCTATAGGTTCTATAGGCTCTATAGGTTCTATAGGTTCTATAGGCTCTATAGGTTCTATAGGTTCTATAGGTTCTATAGGCTCTATAGGCTCTATAGGTTCTATAGGCTCTATAGGCTCTATAGGTTCTATAGGCTCTATATAGGCTCTATAGGTTTTATAGGTTCTATAGGTTCTATAGGTTCTATAGGCTCTATGGGTTCTATAGGTTCTATAGGCTCTATAGGTTCTATAGGTTCTATAGGCTCTATAGGTTCTATAGGCTCTATATAGGTTCTATAGGTTCTGGGTTGTATAGGCTGTATAGGTTCTATAGGCTCTATAGGTTCTATAGGTTCTATAAGTTCTATAGGCTGTATAGGTTCTGGGTTCTATAGGTTCTATAGGTTCTATAGGTTCTATAGGCTCTATATAGGCTCTATAGGCTCTATAGGTTTTATAGGTTCTATAGGTTCTACAGGCTCTATAGGCTCTATAGGCTCTATAGGTTCTATGGGCTCTATAGGCTCTATAGGTTCTATAGGCTTTATAGGCTCTAAGGTTCTATAGGCTCTATAGGTTCTATAGGTTCTATAGGCTCTATAGGCTCTATAGATTCTATAGGCTCTATAGGTTCTATAGGCTCTATAGGTTCTATAGGCTCTATAGGTTCTATAGGTTCTATAGGTTCTATAGGTTCTATAGGTTCTATAGGCTCTATAGGTTCTATAGGCTCTATAGGTTCTATAGGTTCTATAGGCTCTATAGGTTCTATAGGTTCTATAGGTTCTATAGGCTTATAGGTTCTATAGGTTCTATAGGTTCTATAGGCTTATAGGTTCTATAGGTTCTATAGGTTCTATAGGCTCTATACAGGTTCTATAGGCTGTATAGGTTCTATATATAGGTTCTATAGGCTCTATAGGTTCTATAAGCTCTATAGGCTCTATAGGTTCTATAGGTTCTATAAGCTCTATAGGTTCTATAGGCTCTATAGGTTCTAAGGCTCTATAGGTTCTGGGTTCTATAGGTTCTATAAGTTCTATAGGTTCTATAGGCTCTATAGGTTCTATAGGCTTTATAGGTTCTATAGGCTCTATAGGTTTTATAGGCTCTATAGGTTCTATAGGTTCTATAGGTTCTATAGGTTCTATAGGCTTATAGGTTCTATAGGTTCTATAGGCTTATAGGTTCTATAGGTTCTATAGGCTCTATACAGGTTTTATAGGCTCTATAGGTTCTATATATAGGTTCTATATATAGGTTCTATAGGCTCTATAGGCTCTATAGGTTCTATAAGCTCTATAGGCTCTATAGGTTCTATAGGTTCTATAAGCTCTATAGGTTCTATAGGCTCTATAGGTTCTGGGTTCTATAGGTTCTATAGGTTCTATAGGCTCTATAGGTTCTATAGGCTCTATAGGTTCTGGCTTCTATAGGTTCTATAGGCTCTATAGGTTCTATAGGCTCTATAGGTTCTATAGGTTCTATAGGCTCTATAGGTTCTGGGTTCTATAGGTTCTATAGGTTCTATAGGCTTTATAGGCTCTATATAGGCTCTATAGGTTCTATAGGCTCTATAGGCTCTATAGGTTCTATAGGCTCTATATAGGCTCTATAGGTTCTATAGGCTCTATAGGCTCTATAGGTTCTATAGGCTCTATATAGGCTCTATAGGCTCTATGGGTTCTATAGGTTCTATAGGCTCTATAGGTTCTATAGGTTCTATAGGCTCTATAGGTTCTATAGGTTCTATAGGCTCTATAGGTTCTATAGGCTCTATATAGGTTCTATAGGTTCTGGGTTCTATAGGCTGTATAGGTTCTATAGGCTCTATAGGTTCTATAGGTTCTATAAGCTCTATAGGTTCTATAGGCTCTATAGGTTCTATAGGCTGTATAGGTTCTGGGTTCTATAGGTTCTATAGGTTCTATAGGTTCTATAGGCTCTATAGGTTCTATAGGCTCTATAGGTTCTGGGTTCTATAGGTTCTATAGGCTCTATAGGTTCTATAGGTTCTATAGGCTCTATAGGTTCTGGGTTCTATAGGTTCTATAAGTTCTATAGGTTCTATAGGCTCTATAGGCTCTATATAGGCTCTATAGGTTCTATAGGCTCTATAGGCTCTATAGGCTCTATAGGTTCTATAGGCTCTATATAGGCTCTATAGGCTCTATAGGTTCTATAGGTTCTATAGGCTCTATAGGTTCTCTAGGCTCTATATAGGTTCTATAGGTTCTGGGTTCTATAGGCTGTATAGGTTCTATAGGCTCTATAGGTTCTATAGGTTCTATAAGTTCTATAGGCTCTATAGGTTCTGGGTTCTATTGGTTCTATAGGTTCTATAGGCTCTATATAGGCTCTATAGTTCTATAGGCTCTATAGGTTCTATAGGTTCTATAGGTTCTACAGGCTCTATAGGCTCTATAGGCTCTATAGGTTCTATGGGCTCTATAGGCTTTATAGGTTCTATAGGCTCTATGGGCTCTAAAGTTCTATAGGCTCTATAGGTTCTATAGGTTCTATAGGCTCTATAGGCTGTATAGGTTCTATAGGCTGTATAGGTTCTATAGGCTCTATAGGTTCTATAGGTTCTATAGGCTCTATAGGTTCTTTAGGTTCTATAGGTTCTATAGGTTCTATAGGCTCTATAGGTTCTATAGGCTCTATAGGTTCTATAGGTTCTATAGGCTCTATAGGTTCTATAGGTTCTATAGGTTCTATAGGTTCTATAGGTTCTGGGTTCTATAGGCTGTATAGGGTGTCTCGAAAACAAAGACCTAAGACCTAAGACCTAAGACCTCGAAAACGAAGACCTCGAAAACGAAGACCCCCAAAAATATGCTCAGCGAAACGCTCGATTCGCCTCGGAATTGTTTTTACCGGAAGCTGGTTGTGTGACACTTCCAACAATGCGGTATTTTTAGACGTTTGGCGATGATCTCGAAAACGAAGACCTCGAAAACGAAGACCTCGAAAACGAAGACCTCGAAAACGAAGACCTCGAAAACAAAGACCTCGAAAACGAAGACCTCGAAAACGAAGACCTCGAAAACGAAGACCTCGAAAACGAAGACCTCGAAAACAAAGACCTCGAAAACGAAGACCCCCGAAAATATGCTCAGCGAAACGCTTGATTCGCCTCGGAATTGCTTTTATCGGAAGCTGTTGTGTGACAACAAAATGGGAGGGGGGGAGGGGGGGGGGGGGGGGGGGGTGGGGTGGGCCGGGTATTTCCCGCCACAATGTGCGTCCGCGGCAGCTTTTCCCGCCCAAAATCGCGGGCAGCAGTTTGTTTACCAAACGTTCAATTAGCTGAAGTATGCCGGATTGCGATCAATCACTGCGATCGCTCAGAAAAGTGTTCAGAGACCGCTGGATTGCTACGATCACTGTGATTGCTGAAAAACTGTTCCGAGATCGTAGTGATTATTGGAAACAGCATGCCGCGAATGGAAAAGCTGAAATGTTTTAAAAATGGCGACTGGTGACACGCACGGTCAGTTTTGTAAAACTTGGTGCTGTAGTTTAATTGCAAATTCTATGCTGAAGTTAGAAGAAAGGATGAACAAGTCTTGATATTGAGTGGTATTAAAACAGTTCCTGCTTTGCTGGACAGAGTTTCCTTGTCCGTTCTTGAACAACCGTATTTATGCGCCACGATTCGCGACATCTCTTTCAAAGCTCCATTAAATTCCCAAAACAAATCCTGAACTCACTTTGCAGGATGGTTTACTCACAAGGCTACACAGTTTGTTTTGAACAACTTGGTCGATCGCCGGGGCTGATCAGAGGGAGCTAGAACCGATCGCAAATAGCATCGAACCTTGCTTCACTAAGCGTGCGTATCGAGTGATTGTGCGGCTAAATTCAACAAAACACATCTTTATAATCCAAAAACGCAAGAGGTACAAAGTGCCGAGGGTTACCAATAAGTTTGTTCAGAAGAATGACCTTTCTCGAAGTAAGAACCGATTGAACAACTTCGATATTTCAACAACTTCGAGGCAAAACGGTCAGCTACTCTCATCCAGTATGCCGTTTTCAGCTTGTCTGCCATACTGTTGTCTCTTAGACGTGTCTTGCATCTTTACATTGGAAAAATGCAAGAAGTACATATGGACAGCTACTGATTTTGTGTCAATATTTTCGGTATCCTTGTATTATAAGAGAATCCGGTTGAACAGCTTGCTATTTAGTCTCTAGTTCAAAGGTATGATTGTTTAGTTTACACTGAAAGCCAAATAAATTGCAGCCCCTAATGCGCATGCATGTCCGCTATTTCTGGCCATGATAAGCAAGACGCAGTGTGTTGTCTGCGTTACATTGATGGACAATAATTCTATTATCTGTATTTGAAGATATTGTACATTTTGAAGAACAAATAGAGGTCCGTAATTATCCGTAATCGCTGAGCATATTTTCGAGCTCGAAAACTAAGACCCTTTGGAATCACTGCCAAACATCTAAAAATACTGCATTGTTTGAAGTGTCACACCGTCTAAAAATACCGCATTGTTTGAAGTGTCACACAACCAGCTTCCGGTAAAAACAATTCCGAGGCGAATCGAGTGTTTCGCTGAGCATAATTTTTGGGGGTCTTCGTTTTCGAGGTCTTCGTTTTCGAGGTCTTCGTTTTCGAGGTCTTTGTTTTCGAGGTCTTCGTTTTCGAGGTCTTCGTTTTCGAGGTCTTAGGTCTTAGGTCTTAGGTCTTTGTTTTCGAGACACCCAGGCTGTATAGGTTCTATAGGCTCTATAGGCTCTATAGGTTCTATAAGTTCTATAGGCTCTATAGGTTCTGGGTTCTATAGGGTCTATAGGTTCTATAGGTTCTACAGGCTCTATAGGTTCTATAGGATCTATAGGCTCTATAGGTTCTATAGGCTCTACAGGTTCTATAGGCTCTATAGGTTCTATAGGTTCTATAGGCTCTGGCTCTATAGGTTCTATAGGCTCTCTATAGGCTCTATAGGCTCTACAGGTTCTATGGGCTCTACAGGTTCTATAGGCTCTATAGGTTCTATAGGTTCTATAGGCTCTATAGGCTCTATATGGTTCTATAGAGGTTCTATAGGCTCTATAGGCTCTATAGGCTCTAGAGGTTCTATAGGCTTTATTGGTTCTATAGGTTCTATAGGCTCTATAGGCTCTATAAGTTCTATAGGCTCTATAGGCTCTATAGGTTCTATAGGCTCTATAGGTTCTATAGAGGCTCTAGAGGCTCTATAGGCTCTATAGGCTCTACAGGTTCTATAGGCTCTATAGGTTCTATAGGTTCTATAGGCTCTATAGGCTCTATAGGCTGATCTATAGGTTCTATAGACTCTATAGGTTCTATATGCTCTATAGGTTCTATATGCTCTATAGGTTCTATAGTTACTTAGGGACACACAGGGACTCTATAGATACATATAGATATGTAGAGGACTGGAACCGAAATGTAGAGGACTGGAACTAGTCAGTAGTCATGTGATCGAGCAGAGACTCGAGTGTGTTTGAGTTGAGTAAAAAGATATCAGTTTGAGAGCTCTGCAGTTTGTGTTTTGCTGGGCTCGGGACTTAACGGATACGTAGGGACACACAGGGACACACCCAATATTCAGGACTGCTTACATGTAGAAAGAGCCGTGGGTGCGATGGTTGCAGGTCTTGAAGGAACATAGGAGATGATAACTGATGTCTGTATCTGGGATGTCTGACTATACCAGGTTGTAGGTGTGGGTGTTGGCTGGATCACAGTGGAAGGACTTCGTGAAGGTACTGGTGGTTTGACTGGGCCTAAAAATATTAGCATTAGTTATTCTCATATGAAGGGATTTATTTAGTCACAAGTTGATAGGTACATTCCAAAAAGACAGCGTCTATGCAAGACATAAAGAGTTCGGTATATGTTTTTGGAAATAAAAGTACATTTTATTCACAAATGCATACATTCCAGTTTCAGAGTGTTTCTACGCTTTCAGAGTTCACCAATGAAACGCGTACGCTCCGAAAGACAAACGACAAACGACGAGGGGGGAGGGGTAGGCAGACAATGACAGCGACAAACAAATAAAGCAACAGACAGTTATCAAAAGGAGGCGCGTTATGCATGAAAGTTTCTAACAAATGATTTAACAACACAACGACATGCTAGAACTCAACCTTCACAAAGTGCATGTACTCACACTTGACAGTTCCTTTCACTTTGAAGAGCAAGCAGTGTTGATTCCTTTTAGCGCAGCTGAACTCCAGTTTGATCAGGGCGCCATCCAGGTGTTTGTTTTCGTCAGCGCTCTTTTCAACCTGAATCAAGAAATACAATTGCACACCGTGTCTTCTGGCCTTCAGCCTAACGTATTTCACAACTTCACTTGTTGCCGTATTAATTTTCAACTTGTTCGATGCAATATATTTGGAAGAGAATCGCTTATCGTTTCTGCGGATAACGTTCGCTTATTTCCTTATCAAATCTCGATCATAACGATCTAAGGATTACTGGGGGATACTCTAAACAATTTTGGTCAAATTACTGGTTATTATATTATTACAAATTAAGAAAGGTATTATTTATCAAAGTTTTCTTATCCTCTACGAAAATAATTTTTGCATGACGTCATCACCAATAAGGTCCTCCTATGTTGTAGAAATTAGACTGGAATAAAATTTTAAAAAATCTATTTAATTCAAAAGTGGGAGCTATCGGGTAAGGAAGTGAATTAGCTAATCCAGACGAAGCAACTGGAGAGCATTTTTAACTGGTATAAATTAAAATACCACGCATACACTGAATGTAAATCAATTTTGATTGGCGTATATCAACTGTACCTGTAATTTATTTCCGACGAGTGAGAACTTGGAAAGATTACCACTTGGAAAGAGAGAATGCCATTCTCCTGCGCATGTCTTGTATTTTGAGGCCGCTGTATTAATTTGACATGAACCTTCAGTTGTTAAGTTCACTGGGTAAGGTTTAGTATTATTCTTGTAAGCGTTAACGACCCATAACGCATCTCCACGATGACTGGACGGGGAAGTGAACTGAATATTGCACCCTGTCGGGAAAAAGATGAGAGTGTAGAAAGCACGAGTTCTGTGGTGCATCGTAGATACGTCACAGCCCCGACTCTTGCTCTGTCAGCCAATCAAATGGTGTTGTTTACTTCAGATATAATAGAGGGTACAGATTATATATAGAGAGATTACATACATGTATACATGTCCTGCTTTAGTGGAAGTCTTCGCAAAGCCCCCTCCCCCTCTCCATCTCTTCTAAAAATCTGATTTGAACATAAGTCAATAAACGACGTGGGCATGCAAAATAATGGCATTAGGGACCGTTCATTTTTTATGAGGTAGGGGTGGCTGGTGGGATTTGGGGGGGGGGGGGCACGCAAAAAAAATGGAGGTAAAGGGGGGGCACGCAAAAACTTTAACAACTCATGAGGTATTACTGTGAAAACAGTACGTGGACAAGTACAACAGTTATGGAAAGTTTACTAATGTAGAGGCTCCATAGCCTTAAAAAAAATGCAGGGAAACTTTTTTCAGGAAATCTAGATTTCAAAATCTTTTGGGGGGTCATACCCCTAGACTCCCCCAGCAGCTCGCTGTTAAGGGCAATTAACTATATCAGTGGCGGATTTAGCCAATGAGGCGGATTTAATCATGTTTTTTTTGCATGTTGTTTTGTCACGCATGATAGCTGGCTTAGTGTGACACTTTCCGTACGCCTTGTGGACCTATTTCTGGTCACGTGTCTTTTTAATCACGTGCCCTTTGAATCAGACATATCTAATTATAACTACTATAAATGTAAACAAAATACAAACTCAACAATAATTAATAATGGTGCAAGAATGTCACGCCACTTTTTGGGTATACCCGGAAATCGTTCAGCTTTTCCACAAAAAGCGTCCCCTAGCTCGAGACAGTTGCATTTTGTTCTACATTTTGGGTATATAGTCTTAATATAGAGCATCTTTAGAATCTGCTTACCTTCCCCCTTTCTGAGAGCATTGTTTCCAAAACATGTCCAAGTACTGTCATAATAACCAAAGGTTGCATTCTCGAGCGGACACTGGCAATCTTTAACGCCAGTTGGGTATTTCTCAGCTCCGAACTTCTTACAAAACACCCCAGGATTCCCCTTGGGTACTCGAAGACTGCCGGGGACTTGAAACCGATCTCTGAATACCGCTTGATTGTTTCGTTTGATTGTGAATTGCTCCTCCGCAGAAATAAGTAGAGCAAGGAAAGAACAGACCAACGAAACGCATCTGATGATCATCATTCATGGACAGAATAACGCAGCTTGCCGTGCTCAGTGTTGCGGATCCCGAATACCTTACTTAACTTAGCGTTAGTTCGCTCTGACGGAGAGAACCGTTTCCAAGATCCGTCAACTCGATCAAAAGAGTATTCGCGCTATCTCAGAATTTGTCAATCAACCAGTATCAGTGAATCACCGATGTAGCGATGCGTTTCAGTTGAGAGTAGTTTCCGTGGTCTCAAATTTCCGAGTAAAACCGGACTCGGATTTCTGATGGGCTGTCAGGTTTAGTTGCTATTTATGTGTCCGTGTACACCTTTTGACGTTTTAATGTTTTCAGTGTTGGTTTAACTCTTGTCCCTTCTCTTGCATTTCAATTCTTGACTTCTCGATCCTCTTTCGGTTTCACCTCCTCCCCCAGATTCAGTTTCGCCATCAGTCCGGGTGACGTCACTCCTCCTCCAGATTCAGTTTCGCCATCCGTCCGGGTGACAGCTAGCTCAATACGTCACTCCGGTCCGGCTTTTTAGCCCTACCTTTTCCTTTCAAACTATTTCCTTTCTAAGGGCATGTTCGATTGGGTCTATTCCGGAATAGGAACAGTGACACTGATTGATAAAATATTTTGCTTCGGAGCTGAATTATGTCGAGATGTATCAGGAGCTGTTCCAAATGTCAGCGTGAAGGTTTTGAAAACAATCCTGAAAAAAAATTCCCCCATAACAAACAAAACTTTGGATCATTTCCGGATTACGGTCAATCGAACGCACCCCTATAGAAACACAATGGGTGAGGTATTTACGTTGGTAAAACGTGTGCGTGATCTTCGGAATAAAAACGTATTCTTAAAGTGTGCGTCGGCTCTGACAGAACCCCATAAATCAGTGAACTCGATCTGCCAACGTATAAACGCAGAAGTGGGTGCAGCTCAGCAAAAGTGACCAGAGATTTCAGGAAATGAGATTTGGAGTTTCATCATAAAGGGAATAACTGACCATGACGAAGAAGTTCCTTTCAGACTTTTGTGTCAGTTTTCTCGCTGAAAGTGAAATAATCTGTTGGCTGACATTTCAAATGGTAACCCGAGAGAGCAAATATGAGTAAAAATTATTATCTGTTCAAAATTAAATGTGCAACTTCACCAGCCTGCGCCTGTGGTGCAAACAATGAAACTATACAGCACTATCTGCTACATTGTCCTCGATATGCTGCTCATAGATTACCCTTACTCTCGGCTACTGCACAAGTACTCAAAGACCGCTGGCATCTCCTGTCGGAGTCCTATAAAGTCAATGTTCTCCTTACCGGAGCCAACGATTTGAGCCTAGACGATAATGAATTTTTATTTTATTTTATTTTATTTTTTTCATGTCCAATGGTATAAAAAACAATCCATGCGTTTTGTGAATAATCAATGAGAGTGGTCGACATCCTATAGGAGTGCCAGCGGTCTTTTTCCTCTTTTTCCTCTTTTTCTTCTAACTTTATATCCGTTTATGATCCTCATGTGTGTTGTGTGTGCATATGTGTATGTGTGGTTCTTTATACTTTATATGTACCATAGGCATAGTCAAAGACATTATCCTTATGATACATATTTACATTGTAGCCGTGAACTAGACTAGAGCTATGTGTACCATTGGCATTAAATTGAGGAAACAAGAAATATAGGAGGGTATTAAATTTCGCGACATTAAACTTCGCGGGAATTTTTTTTTTTCGCGTCGCTTTAAGTTCGCGATTTTTTTTAAATCACGAAAATCGCGAAATTAAAGCGACGCGAAAATTAGTACCAATAAAGTAATAATAATAATAATAATAATAATAATAATAATAATAATAATAATAATAATAATGACAGGGTTAGTAATAAGTAGTAATAAGGCCTAGTTATTTTAGTTTTAGTAATTTGAGTTCGACTGTTGCGCTGAGTGAGCGACACTGAATGAGGGAGTTAGCGTATGCGCGGGTTGGGCCGTCAGTAACTGTCACGTGTTCTCACCTGCTCCTCATCTTCGTCATAAGACCTTCTGGACCGGCCGATCTCGTACAAACGACACACACTATCTTCAGAGCTGCCCAATAATGATTCTGAGCAACAAACAAAACACGCACAAAACTTGTAGTGAGTTCTAAGTATGATAACAGTCTACCCGCGGGGGGCACTCCCTTAAATTAAGTATGGGGGTGTGCCGCTGAGTTCCAATGACCTTGACCCTGTTCCAGAGTAAAGAAAGGTGATTTTGCGACCCTGTTCCAGACAAAATGGTGAAAATAGATACCCTGTTCCAGACTAGAGGCGACTCCACAAATCGGAAATGGCGTGCTTGAATAAACATGTGGCGTTGCGTGATTGAAAGCAACAGTTTAGAGCTGTTTTGCAGCGACAGACTCGACTATAAATCATCACGGATTCTGGCAGGTCAAGAAATATCGACTTTGCTCCAGAGCCAGACTGAACGAAAAACTCATACCCTGTTCCAGAGAGAAACTGTGATTTGTATACCCTGTTCCAGAGTCGGAGAGGCGAAAAGTATACCCTGTTGAGCGGCACATCCCCGTATAGCCAATATATTGGAGTTCCCCCACCCCCCTCCCCCGGGAGTCTACCATGGATGTGCTAAATTACAGGGAAACGTGGATCTCTTTTATAACCTTTCTCCTGTTTTGTTTGAAGTAATTTTACAATACACATTCAGTTGATTAACAGTCCTTGTTTTTAAAAATCTTTAAACAGTGGTTCCCTCTATGCTTACCCTCTTTACACAAGACACTCCAACGCAAGACACCGTATATAACACACACAGCGCATTTATGCAAGGCATGCACAAAAATCCTGCAAGGAAATTTACCAGGATCCTTCAAGGAAATTTGCCAGGATCCTGCAAGGAAATTTGCCAGGATCTTGCAAGGAAATTTACAAGGATCCTTCAAGGATCCTCCAGGATCCTACAAGGATCCTGCAAGGATCCTGTCACAGGATCCTTAAGGATCCTTGAGGATCGATCCTTGCAAGGATTTTCACCAGGGTTAGCTTACCTTGATGCGACCTCAGCTTTGTGTTGCCATAACACACCCAAGCATTCTCGTAATAGCCGAAGGTGGAATTCGCAAGGGGGCACCAACAGTCACTTTTGCTCTTCAGATATTTTTCCGCTCGAAACTTGTCACAGAAATCCTTGGGACCTCTTTGTGAAACTGGGACTTGAAATCGATCCCTAAATACCCTTAAATTGTTCCGCTTAATTGTGAAATACTCGTCCGCAGAAATGAACGAACACGAGAAATAAACAAAACTCAATATTAACAAGGGTAAACAGCTTTGTGACATGTTCACACAACTTCGCATTTGTTCAGTCATTTCTTGGTAAGTACCCCGTGATGATTGATGATCCAGAAATCGTTTCACGTTTTTCTTTGCAGCGACCCAGCTGCAGTTATAATCTCAACTTCCGACGATATCAATCCCGGTTGTATTTGCAGAGCAAAACTGGCTCGACGCGAGGTTCGACGTTATGCAAAGCGCACGAGGCGACCAAGTGAAGAAGCCACGAATATACTGTTCACTTTGTCGAAACTAATGCATTACTACTTGTTGTGACTTGCTTTGTCGTCAGACACCGACAACCTCTGTCGACAGTGACGAACGAGGAAACAGGCCTGGTCCAAGGACAAAACGCTCATTACCGTCGGCAGTGCCGATCAATTTCCGATGACGTATTTGTGGGTGCGAGCTGAAATTTTGGGAACCGTATGGGACAATTGGAGTGCAGGAATGGAAACGCCGGAATTCCCAGAATCAAATGTATTTCAATTTCAGCCATGCAAAAACAATTCAAACTAATCACAGACGAATTAACAGAGGACTATGTTTGCAAGCACCTGCAAACTAGTAACTTTTCCGCGTAATAAGGAAATATAGAATGCTATACAAAAAACGGGTTTGCTTCAATATATTTAAAGAAATGAAGCTGGTTGATAATTTACTATATGCTTACTGAGTGCATTGATATATCTTCTTTAATATGTTAAATCTCTTGAACCAAGACAACGTAAAAATGTCAGCGATTGCTGCACCATGCTGTTAATCTTGTAAATCAGGCTGCACCTTGTACAAACCTTCGCTTCTCAAAACCAAACAAACAAACAAAGCGGTGTAACACATTGCTGTCATGACTACCAATATTATTTGTTTCGAACGCTAAACTGAAGATAAAATTCAACACATTTGATGACGTCGTCAGGTAAAATCACAATGCAAGTTCGAGACTTTCGCTACATATGACGTCAAGGCCACGCCGGGAAGAAGTTATTTACGTATTCTACTCGGGACAGCAGCTTCATTTCATGTAGGAATTGTATTTGGTTGACCATATCCGGCACATTCTCGCTCTAAAACAGCTTGATAGTAAAATATGTGCAAGCTTGAAATCTAGACGTGAATCGATATAAAAATTAGTGCTACAGTATACAGGTTTATAAACAGCAAAAGCATTTTCTAGAGTCTTTCTATGTCCTTGTCTATATTTGTTCTTATAGAATGGCTTCTCGTCGCTATTCAGACTCCTCAACCATTCTCATGTTCTCAGAGAGAATATATATTTAGTAATTTGGGTATTGCCGCAGAAAATATTGCAAACACAGCACCGGTTGAAGTAAAGTGCTAAAAGTTTGTTTTTTTCCCACGTATAAGCGTCTGATAACTATCTTCGCCTTGTTGCATCTTAAGCAGCTCCTGATACGCGTCTAGACTGGCCCGCTGCTCTGACCCCGGAAGTTGATTTCTCACTTCCTGAGCCATGGAGTACAGAGGGTTTGCTTCCGTTTCTCCGACGTCGTTCTCGTCTGTGTTATCGAACACGGGATTATCATAGACACCTCCGTCTGAGGGAGCACAGCTCAGACCCGCCTGCGCTGTCCTCGCATCGGCCGCTGCCACGTACAGAAGATTTATCTCTGTCTCACTGGGGTGGGGGGCGCTATCGTACTTGTCTGTGTTATCACACGGGGCTCCTCCAGAAGGAACGCCGCTTTGCGCTGCTTGGTTTGAGCCCACTTGGGCAGTTTTATAGGAGCTCGTTGAAAGGTCATCGCTGCGATCCTTTCCCAGAGGTGCCTTGTATGGTAAACTCTCTTCGTAGACAGGGTTTTGGTATACGTCTCCTGTTGCCCTTCCCGCACTGAGTGTTGGTTGATTGCAAGGATTCAGGTTCTTATTAGGCTTAAATGAGCCCTCATTAGTTGGGCTCGAAGAGTCATCACAATCAAGCCCTTCCTCATTTGGTTCTTCTAGGACATCATACACGGGCGTACTGTCACGATCAAGTCCGTCCTCGCGTTCCAGGTCCGGGCAAGGCCTCTCATTGAAACAATAGGTATTGTTTTTTCTCTGCGCTGCCCTGTCGTTTTGTGGGCGTGGCGGTGGACCTAGTGGGGTCGGCATAGACTCTGCATCAAAAATCTTGAATTTCACGGAGTCCTCAGGTCCATAATCGTACACGGGATTCGCTGAAGTAAAATAGAAAGCACACCACACAATGCATTAAAAAGTGGGCTACATCCATCTGATTGGAAATCATTTCCAATCAGCGTCCATAAACTCTACATTCAAGAATAAGAAGCCCATACATCTCTGTGCTCTCGTAGCTTGATTACTCAAGACGTGAGGTCGGATTAGAAAGGAAGTCGCTATTTTTGCCAATGACTGAATATCCAGATACTCACTGACACTTCCAGCCGTACTGGTCTTGATTTTCATCAAACTCGCATCTTGCATTTGCACACTCTGACAGAGGACCAAAAAAAAAAGATGATTAGAAAGAAATGAAGCTGCAACTACGGCGATCTATAACATGCAGCAACAACAACAACAGCAGCAGCAGCAGTAAAACAACAACAACTATGAAGCATAGGAAAGTCACAGGTTTGGAGGTTCTTACCCGACTATTTTCACTTTGAGAATCTGCTGTAAAACGGACAGAGAGAAACAGAAACAAAAAGAAGAAAATCATAAATATAAATAAAAACAAATGAAGCACTACAAGTAAATAGATGTTCCTGTTGCGTGAGAACGAATGAGGAGAGGGAGCAACGTGTCACAAACTCACAGCTACATATAGAGGGATCATAAGTACATCCACTTGGAACAATAAAAACAAACCTGAGATAGCGAGGTTAGCTCCTGAACTGCCAGTTCTACTGCAGAAATGAATAATCAAATAAAAAATCCGATAAGACCAGGTTTAGAATATGAGAAATGAATATAACCGATGAAGTTATTATGTTATTAAATGAAAATGAAAATGAAACAAAAATCATGGAAAGTACTGGATAAAGATACCAAATAAATATGTAGTAGAATTTCGCAGATGCGCCCTTGTCCAAATAACCAAATTGTAATATTCATAACTTGCAGTGTTCGAGGGTGTATCCGTTGTTGCGCACTAAATTACGTCACGATTAGTCCCTTCGCAGGGTGAGACGAATAAGTATGGCAAAAATACTCTTTTAGGAAGGGTAAATTGAACGAAATCGTATTCATGTGCCAACTGACTGAGCACAGAAAAAAAGATTGACACAAGGAGAAATATTGATTACCTCTCGTTCTTTCTTTTCCGACGACTGTACAATGTCAGAGCAATCACAACAGCGATCACCAGTAAAACCGCAGCGACCACACTAGTGGTGATGAAAGTGATCTTTTTATCTTTAGAACTACTTTCGGACTTGCCTTTCCCTCTAGGAATTGTAGGAACCTGGGCTGACGAACTAGGCTGCAAAGACAGATTTGACTTAGTTTGTAAATTTACGTTCATTTCTGCTAAGAAGAAAACGCACATCTATATGTCATATTGCCCAATTCAACATTATAAGCATTCTTCTTGGAGTGACTATTAAAGTCT
Organism: Plumapathes pennacea; assembly: GCA_964036295.1. NCBI lineage: Eukaryota > Metazoa > Cnidaria > Anthozoa > Antipatharia > Myriopathidae > Plumapathes > Plumapathes pennacea. The sequence continues at coordinate 1,266,919 of OZ038465.1, read as the reverse complement.
AGAGTTTACCATTGGAATGCTCTGTACTGTTGTGGGTGCGATGGTTGCAGGTCTTGAAGGTGCATAGGAGATGATAACTGATGTCTGACTATACCAGGTTGTAGGTGTTGGTGTTGGCTGGATCACAGTGGAAGGACTCCGTGAAGGTACTGGTGGTTTGACTGGGCCTAAAAATATTTAACATAGTTATTCTTACATGAAGGGATTTACTTAGTCACAAGTTGATAGGACAGCGTTTATGCAAGACATGAAGAGAGTGTGTATATGTTTTGGAAATAAAGGTACATTTTATTGACAAATGCATACATTCCAGTTTCAGAGTGTTTCTACGCTTTCAGAGTTCACCAATGAAACGCTCCGTAAGACAAACGACAAACGACGAGGGGGGAGGGGTAGACAGACAATGACAGCGACAAACAAATGAAGCAACAGACAGTTATTAAAGGAGGCGCGTTATGCATGACAGTTTCTAACAAATAATTATCAACACATCAACATGCTAGAACTGAACCTTCACAAAGTGCATGTACTCACATTTGACAGTTCCTCTCACTTTGAAGAGCAAGCAGTGTTGATTCCTTTTAGCGCAGCTGAACTCCAGTTTGATCAGAGCGCCATTCAGGTGTTTGCTTTCGTTAGTGCTCTTTTCAACCTGAATCAAGAAATACAATGGCACACCGTGTCTTCTGGCCTTCAGCTAACGTATTTTACTACTTCACTGGTTGCCGTATAAATTTTCAACTTGTTCGATGCAATATATTTGGAAGAGAATTGCTTATCGTTTCTTCGGACGTTTGCTGATTTCCTTATCAAATCTCGATCATAACGATCTAAGAATTACTGGCCGGGGGATACTCAAAACAATTTGGTAAAATTACTGGTTATTATATTATTACAAATTAAGTTGTCTTCTACGAAAATAATTTTGAATGACGTCATCACCAATCAGGTTCTCCTATGTTGTAGAAATTAGATTGGAATATAATAATAATAACAATAATAATAATAATAATAATAATATTAATAATATTAATATTAATAATATTAATAATAATATTAATAATATTAATAATATTAATAATAATAATAATAATAATAATAATAATAATAATAATAATAATAATAAAATGACCTATTTAAGTCAAAAGTGAAAGTTATCGGGTAGGGAAGTGAATTAGCTAATCCAGACAAAGCAATTGGAGAGCATCTGGTAAAAATTAAAATACCACGCACACACTGAATGTAAATCAACTTTGATGGGTGTATATCAACTGTACCTGTAAACTATTTTCGACGAGTGAAAACCTGAAAAGATTACCACTTGGAAAGAGAGAGCGCCATTCTCCTGCGCATGGCTTGTATTTTGAGGTCTCTGTATTAATTTGACATGAACCTTCAGTTGTTAAGTTCACGGGGTAAGGCTTAGTGTCACCATTCGAGTACGCGTTAACGACCCATAACGCATCTCCACGATGACTGGACGAGGAAGTGAACTGAATATTGCAACCTGTCGGGAAAAAAATGAGGGTAAGTAGTTACTTAACTTCCTGCAGGAGACGCTCACGAAAAACATAGTCACATTTCATTAATTCTGTTGGGAAAGGAAGATTGGAGGCAGAAGAGTTCAAGACCGTAGTTAGGAGTTTGAGGGGCAGACTCCGCACAGCCACCCGAACAGGGGGTGGCAACTTTAACAAACGCTATTTGAGCGCTACCATGTAGCAATGAAGGTCGTCCCGAAAATCTGGAACATCCTCCCGACAAATTATAAAATGTACTATAAAATTAGCTGGCTTGGGGGTCCGGGGGCATGCTCCTCTGGAAGACTTTTGAAATTTGGCTCATGTCATTTCCTGTGTTCTAGGGAATAAAAAGCGACTTTCAATAGAACATCTTAACGATTAATAAACTGTCTTTTCGCAACCATTATACATCTATGTACTGGACATTTTGTAAATACAGGAGTGCTGCCTCCAATATCTTTTATAGAAAGAGAAGGAACGGTTCTCGCGCTAAAGGCGCGAGCCCTCCGGAAACTTTGGAAGTATTCGCTGCATTCATGAATTTCTTTTTCAACAACATTCAACCAGAAGGAAAAGCCTCTCAGATGTCCTGGATATTTTCTGTGATGCCCTGATATTATTTTTAGTTCCCGATTTCCCGACAAAAAAATCTAGTTTTCGGCAAAAATTTGTCCTTCTCCCGAAACAGTGTTTGTTATGGCCTTGTTTTCACCCTAAGAGGTGCTAAAATAAGATCCCAATAAAAGCACACCAATAATGTTGGGGCAATGTGTGGTTCTAATAATGTTGTTCGGAATATAAAGAGCTCATTGTCATTCAAGCATGTAACCCAAAATAGTCGTTCCGAAAACGGTCCAGTGAATAAAGTCGATGTATCAACAGGCTAGTGATAATGGTTTAATTATCGCGCCCCAAAAGTCTCCGCTCGTCGCTAGGCCAACACCCAAAGGACAGTATCCTTTCGACATTTTATCAATCAGTAGCTTACGACTATCAGTTTTACTCTGCTTGCGCTCTTTATAAATCACAGGGCGGCATCCGCGTGATACGAAACACGAGGTCGTGCATTACATCTTTTTCTGTGTCATTACTACGTGCAAGGAAATTGTAGCACTCCCTTGACGTACTTCCTATGGGTGGAAGGCCTATGCTGAACCAGAAGCGTGGTCCATATTAACGTGTCATGCTGTACGTTTCACTGCGCTACTGCTAAAAGAATCAGGAATCTAGCGCACATTTCTAAACTTGTTACTATTTCTATGCACTATGACGCCCCAAGGCTTTCAGGACGGGCGACGCGACAAAGTGCTTTTGATCGGAGCATCACTGTGTTTAGCTGCATATCAACACATTTCAAATATTCACTAGTGTACAATCCAAAATAGATTACCTCATTTTGTGTAGTTCATTTCCGGCTTCCTTCTAACACAGCCCTTTGATCACTATTGAGCAAACCGAGCACTATAGTAGAAATTTTAGAATCAAGAATTGGTCTTCTACAGACGTGTCGTAATCGTATGTTGGTATACTGCATGGACTCAGTCTTATAAATTCAGTAAACACTGCGGTCGTAGATTAGGTGAAATTATCGCACGACCTGAAGGTGAAGGATCTGCCCCAGCATATCGCGTTCTTTTTTTTTTTTTTTTTTTTTTTTTGTCACAAAAAATATGTTATGAAGTTGATCTTGGAGGACGAGAAAGAAAAATGATTGCAAATACGATAGTGTCATTTATTTTCATGTCACATATTCAAATCATTAATGAATCTGACAACCAACTGTCACGACATCTTCAAATACACCCCGGAAATTGTTCATGTCGTGAGGGTTCCCGCGGCTTGGATGAGTGAAAATTCACAAAATCTCTGTGTTTTGTTGAGTACTTTCGTGAGTTCTCCAATCAAGCTGGTGATACATCACATCTTTAAATATGCTTACCTACTCGTGCCCTCAGAACCTTGTTCCCATAACATGTCCAAATGTTGTTATAATAACCAAATGTGGCATTCTCGAGCGGGCACAAGCAATCCTTGGTGTTATTGAATCTGCCGGCTCCAAACCTTCGTCTGCAAACCGTATCCGGGTCAGGATCTCCATTTGGCAACTGTGGGACTTTAAATCGATCCTGGAAATTCTTCTGATTGTTTCGTTTAATGACGAATATCTCATCGGCAAAAACGAACAGAGCAAGGAATAAGCAGATCAACGAAATGCATTTGATCGCCATGTCGCGGACAGGACGACTCAACAAACGGCTGCTTCTCACGCTTTATCCCGAACAGTCTGTTTGTTTCTGCCCTATGACGATCGAAGAGATCTTCTCCTGCGCCGTAGCGATCTTGTATATCGGGATTTTCAGCGAAATCGAAAGCAGTTGTATCACCGATAAATATTCCAGACCAGTCTTCGTTCGTCGGCGTATGGCGACCGTCAGTGTGAGAAACCAGTGACCAGTTGGCCGAAGTGAAAGAGATTTCCGTGAGGTCTCAAATTTCCTTGTTGAATTAAACCAGAATCAGCTGTCATTAAGTTTAGTTGTCTTAGTTGTTATTCTTGCGTCCGTGTACACATTTTGACGTTTCAATGTTGAATATGAATTTATCGTGACCTGTAGCTTCTGTCCCTTCTCTTGCGTTCCCATAGCTCTTGATTCTTTGATTTTTTTTTTTTTTGTATCTTCCGGTTTTACTTCAGTCGGCTGGCCATTTCAGTTTCGCCGTCACTTTGCGTGACAGCTCTTCCGCTGCTGGCTTACGTCACTCCGCCTGGCTCAGAGGCTATTTTTGTACTGTTCCTTTCAAACTGTTTTCCTTCCTTTTCTGAGAAGCAGGGTGGGGCCTTTGAGCATTAACGACTGACGTACCCTTGAAATTCGGAATGTCCTTGAGGAAGTGTGTGGGGAAAGGCGAGGCATTACAGCTCAGATTGGCCACCAGTAAACCAGGCAATAGAGATCTCCTTTCGATCTGCCAACGCAGAAGTGGGTGCAGTTCAGCTTCTCCCAAATATTTCAGGGTTTCATCGTAAAAAGAATAACTGACTGTGACGAAGAAGTTCCTTTTCAGTTTTTGTGTCAGTTTTCTCGAATATTCAAGATACGCGCAAGCAGAAAGACGCCGTTACAACGTCGCGGAAATATTAATTAGCGTTCACACCATACTTTGCTTTGAGAACAATCATCTGCAGTAAATGAACAGAGCTTTCACGCTAACAAAGAACAAGTTCATCCTGTATACCTTTAATCTTGGTGATAGTACACATTACAAGCTTTGTGAATAAGATATTTCCAACGGTCAACGTATGGGATACAGTGGACAATTAATGTGGCGGGAATATTGTTTAACACTTGACGTCATCATATAGAGTTAAAAGTTAACATTTTCCTGGCTCTCCTCACCAGGCTCTTCGCCGGAGTCCTGGATTAGAGAAAGAATCCATAAATATGTGTATATATGTAAATAAATAAATATGATGTATAAACACATAAACAGGAAAAACATTAATATTAAAAAAGGTAAAAAAATTTAAAAATAAATAAAATAAACAAAATAATAAAATAATAATAATAATAATAATAATAATAATAATAATAATAATAATAATAATAATAATAATAATAATAATAATAATAATAATAATAATAATAATAATAATAATAATAATAATAACTGTCACGTGTTCTTACCTGCTCCTCGTCTTCGTCATCAGACCTTCTGGACCGGCAGACCTCGTACAAACGACACACCTTGGATGCGCTAAATTAGGGGAAACATGGATTCCTTTTATAACCTTCCTCCTGTGGCGTTTAAAATAATTTTACAATACACATTCTCTTGATTAACAGCCCTCGTTTTTGAAACCCTTTAAACAGTGGTTCCCTCTATGCTTTCCCTCTTTACATAGTTTGCATAAAACACTCCAACGCAAGACACCGTATATAACACACACAGTGCACGCTTCTACAGACAGTATACAATATAAACTTCTTACACAACCCCAAAGCAACACCGTGATTTACACAATACAGTCCAACATAACGCACAGATGCACGACGGTCTTACACAATACAATGTCAATATAACTAGGAAAACACTTCCAGGCAAGCCACGCACGAACACATTACCAAATAGCAAGCTCAGTGAAAACATTTAAAACATCACCTCTATCACAGCAAGAAGGCCATCCGATGAGTTAGTACACAGGTCATAGATTGTTCTCTTTACATCAAATGTTGCTGTTGAGCAGGAACACAAGAATGAGGGTGGTAAAAGGTATTTTCATGAGCAATTTATTCCTCGTGAAACGTGATTCGTCCACCAACCGTGAGACGTGATTCTTGACAATTATCGGTGACATGAAAATTGGGTTTTGATTTTCCGTGAATAGTGATTTTTCGTTTACGTCGTTTGCGATCTCATTATAATCGGTAGAAGAACCTTCATGTTATGTTCCATATGATGTCCAATCCCCCACCCCCTCCCCCCCGTAATCAATCTGGATCCATCATGGCGGAGTCGAGTGAGCAAGAGTGACCCGTGCGTCACTTTTCCGGTTACTGTATACACGCCTAGACGTGAGATCAAAGTTTTCGACCCGCACGAACCAATTTTTCACACCTGGCTGGCTATTGCAGCCTTAAGGCCCGTCCAAACGAATTGTTGGTCCAACATGTTGGATGATGTTTGGTGGCGTGTCCAAACGATCCCAACATCGTCCAACATATACTCCTCAAAGCTGCAGCAATCTGATCCCGGTACCTCACGTGGACGTTCACTGTCCGCCATCTTTAAAGAAACACAATAGTGCGCATGCACGCATCCAACAATGTTGCGTCAGGCTGTCCAAACGAACGCAACATGTTGTGCCACGGTTCATCGAACACGAGAACAAAAGAAATGTTGGATGATGTTGGGCAGAAAGTTTGACCGAAGTCAAACTTCATCCAACATCGTCCAACATCGTCCAACATCATCCAACAGGGTGTCCAAACGAGTGCAACATTGGACCAACAATGTTGGATGATGTTGGGTTCGTTTGGACGGGCCTTAACGTTTTCAAGTGTGTCACACTTGAAAAACATGCAAACTCTTACCTGCCAACCAATGCGAGAAAAGAAATGTCCTTATAAATGACGGTACTTTCCCCAATGTCTACGCTTTTTGAAGGGAAAAGTACCGGGACGATTGGCGACACATCCTGGGACTGGGACAGGGTAATGTTGAGGGCTGTTTCCGCATCTTCACGTGTTCGGAAATGTCCGGACGTCTTTGATATGGCCGGGTCATCTTCAATATTTTTTTCAGGCTATTCTACCGCCTAATGCTTTTCAAATAGTCGATTTAAATCGCTTAAATTTGGCTCAAAACTACCGCAAAAATGAAGGAAATGCCATTTCAGGGAGACTGTATTTCAAAATGTTCCGGGGAAGCATGCCGCCGGACCCCCTCTAGAAGCTGGTCATGTGCAAAATAAAGAGCTGAATTTTCTATTTGCTGCAAGCAGAACGAAGAGTCGGTCGCGAGAACATCACACAAGGCAACGCTTTGGGTGTAAAACAGTAGGCTGTAAGAAAATCATAGAATTGAAAATCTCCTATTTTTCGTTAAACGTGTAGTGCCGTTTTATTGGCCACGAACTGTGAAACAAACGGTTTTTTCTTCGTGAAACGTGATCCATACTCCCTCCCCCCCCCCCCCCCCCAGTTGTTATCGGACCGGAAGTGCATTTGTTCGCTTCTTTTTGGCAAGGAGAGCGCGCTTTTGTCGAGAGAAGGACGCGTGTCAAGTGGGAGCGCAAATCCCTTTGTCCAAGACAACGTAAAGATGTCAGTTATTGCCGCACCATGCTGTTAATCTTGTAAATCAGGCTACACTTTGTACAAACCTTCACTTCTCAAAAAGTGGTGCAAAACATTATTGCCATGACTACCAATCTATTTGTTTCGAACGCTAAACTGAAGATAAAATGAAGTTCGATTCTAAAGGGTTTTTTTTCTGCGCCCGTCACATTTGATGACGTTGTCAGGTGAAATCACATTTCAAAACTTTCTCTACATATGACGTATATGACGTCAAAGCCACGTTTGAAGCCCTGATTTACGCATTCTACTTGGGAAAGCAGTTTCATTTTATGTTGGAATTATATTTGGTAACAGAGTTGACCATATCCGGCAAATCCTCGCGAAATATACTAGATCAGCTTGATAGTAAAATATGCGTAAGCTTGAAATCCAGACGTGATTCAATACAAAAATTTAGTGCTACAGTATACAGGTTTATAAACTTCAAAGACATTTTCTGGAGTCTTTCTATGTCCTTGTTTATATTTACGTCTTTATAGAATAGCGTCTCCTAGCTATTCAGGCTCCTCAACCATTCTCATGTTCTCAAAGAGAAGATATATTTAGTAATTTGGGTATTAGTGTGTCACGCTTTCCGCGCGGAAATCCTTATGTTTGTGTGCGAATTTCAATGTTTTAGCTCTGGAATCATTTAAAAAGTGGATGGGAAATAATTCCAAGCAATACACAGAATCAAATTAGTAATCAAATCAGCTTTAGTTCGTGCCGCAAGAAAAAGGTCGCTGTACACCAACATGGCGGCTCCATACAAAGCCTTACTGAATTTCGTCGGAGATCAAGTCTCGATAAACTCACACCGCAGTGTGCAATTTCTCTATAATGTTGCCTAATGTACTAGTTGCCTAGTATTTTCAACATATCTATCGATTCGAGACATCAAAGTATGTTTGAGATCAATGATTTAGAAGATAATTTTCCGATGCCCGATCGTGCAAACCACCAATAGCCGCACAAAATATCGCAAAAACAGCAACCTTGAAGTAAAGTGCTAAAAGTGTGTGTTTTTCCCACGTGTAGGCGTCTGATAACTATCTCCGCCTTGTTGCATCCTAAACAGCTCCTGATACGCGTCTGGGTTGGCCCGCTGCTCTGACCCCGGAAGTTGATTTCTCATTTCCTGAGCCGTGGAGAACATGGGGTTCCCTTCTGTTTCTCCGACGTCGTTCTTGACTGTGTTATCGAACACGAGGTTATCATAGACACCTCCGCCTGAGGGATCACAGCTCAGACCCGCATGCGCTGTCTTGTCTGTGTTTTCATATATGGGGTTATCGCACGGGGCTCCTCCAGACGGAACCCCGCTTACCGCTGCTTGGTTTGAGCCCACTCGGGGAGTTTTATAGGAGTTCGTTGAAAAATCATCGTTATGATCTGTAAGCGTCTGATAACTATGTCCGCCTTGTTGCATCCTAAACAGCTCCTGATACGCGTCTGGACTGGCCCGCTGCTTTGACCCCGGAAGTTGATTTCTCATTTCCTGAGCCGTGGAGAACATGGGGTTCCCTTCTGTTTCTCCGACGTCGTTCTTGACTGTGTTATCGAACACGAGGTTATCATAGACACCTCCGCCTGAGGGATCACAGCTCAGACCCGCATGCGCTGTCTTGTCTGTGTTTTCATATATGGGGTTATCGCACGGGGCTCCTCCAGACGGAACTTCGCTTACCGCTGCTTGGTTTGAGCCCACTCGGGGAGTTTTATAGGAGTTCGTTGAAAAATCATCGTTATGATCTGTAAGCGTCTGATAACTATCTTCGCCTTGTTGCGTCCTAAGCAGCTCCTGATACGCGTCTGGACTGGCCCGCTGCTTTGACCCCGGAAGTTGATTTCTCATTTCCTGAGCCGTGCAGTACAGAGAGTTTGCTTCCGTTTCTCCGACGTCGTTCTTGACTGTGTTATCGAACACGAGATTATCATAGACACCATCGTCTGAGGGATCACAGCTCGGAGCCGAATGTGCTGTCCTCGCATCGGCCGCTGCTACGTACAGAAGATTTTTATACTAAATACTTACTTATAATACTTAATAATTGTCCCCACTCTAATAAAGTTGTTATCATACAAACAAATGAAGCAATATAAGTATATAGTACATATATGACTATGCTAACGCTGATTTCCCTGTTGCGTGAGGACGAATGAGGGGGGGGGGGGGGGGGGGTAACAGCTACATACAGAGGAATCATAAGTACATCCACTTAAAACAATGAAAACAAACCTGAGATAGCGACGTTAGCTCTTGAAGTGCCAGCTCTACTGCAGAAATGAACAATCAAATCAGTAATCTGACTATAAGACCAGTAGAATATGAGAAATGAATATCACTAACGAAGTTATTATGATATTAAATGAAAATGAAACGAAAATATTGGATAAAGATACTAAATAAATACTAGTCATAGAATTTCGCAGATGCGTCCTCGTCCATGTAATCAAATTGTAATATTCATAACTCGCAGTGTTCGAGGGTGAATACGTTGCTGCGCACTGAAATAAGTCACGATCAGTCCCCTCGCAGGGTGAGACGAATAAGTATGGCAAAAATACTCTTTTAGGAAGGGTAAATTGAACGAAATCGTATTCATATGACAACTGACTGAGCACAGAAAAAAAGATTGACACAAGGAGAAATATTGATTACCTCTCGTTCTTTCTTTTCCGACGACTGTACAGAGTCAGAGCAATCACAGCAGCGATCACCAGTAAAACCGCAGCGACCACACTAGTGGTGATGAAAGTGATCTTTTTATCTTTAGAACTACTTCCGGAATTAATGTCTTTCCCTCTAGGAATTGTAGGAACCTGGGCTGACGAACTAGGCTGCAAAGACAGATTTGACTTAGTTTGTAAATTTACGTTCATTTCTGCTAAGAAGAAAACGCACATCTATATGTCATATTGCCCAATTCAACATTATAAGCATTCTTCTTGGAGTGACTATTAAAGTCTAGAGTTTACCATTGGAATGCTCTGTACTGTCGTGGGTGCGATGGTTGCAGGTCTTGAAGGTGCATAAGAGATGATAACTGATGTCTGACTATACCAGGTTGTAGGTGTTGGTGTTGGCTGGATCACAGTGGAAGGACTCCGTGAAGGTACTGGTGGTTTGACTGGGCCTAAAAATATTTAACATTAGTTATTCTTACATGAAGGGATTTATTTAGTCACAAGTTGATAGGACAGCGTTTATGCAAGACATGAAGAGAGTGTGTATATGTTTTGGAAATAAAGGTACATTTTATTGACAAATGCATACATTCCAGTTTCAGAGTGTTTCTACGCTTTCAGAGTTCACCAATGAAACGCTCCGTAAGACAAACGACAAACGACGAGGGGGGAGGGGTAGACAGACAATGACAGCGACAAACAAATGAAGCAACAGACAGTTGTTAAAGTTATGCATGACAGTTTCTAACAAATAATTATCAACACATCAACATGCTAGAACTGAACCTTCACAAAGTGCATGTACTCACATTTGACAATTCCTCTCACTTTGAAGAGCAAGCAGTGTTGATTCCTTTTAGCGCAGCTGAACTCCAGTTTGATCAGAGCGCCATTCAGGTGTTTGCTTTCGTTAGTGCTCTTTTCAACCTGAATCAAGAAATACAATGGCACACCGTGTCTTCTGTCTTCAGCTAACGTATTTTACTACTTCACTGGTTGCCGTATAAATTTTCAACTTGTTCGATGCAATATATTTGGAAGAGAATTGCTTATCGTTTCTTCGGACGTTTGCTGATTTCCTTATCAAATCTCGATCATAACGATCTAAGAATTACTGGCAGGGGGATACTCAAAACAATTTGGTAAAATTACTGGTTATTATTACACGACTTCACATTTTCGAGTGCAAATACGGGCCAAAACGAGTGCAAAGATGGGAGCGTATTGCACTCGTCGGGAACCAGATCAACTGGTTTATTAGCTTACGTGATCAGTTTTCGCAAGCAAAGTTTACGAACGCGTCATTTTTTTGTTCCATTTTGCGCGCGGCGAGAATGTTTGCCCTGCTTCGTTTGTCGTGTAATAAACAATTTATTACACGAAAAGTCGTGCAATACGGCTGTATTTTTACTCGCCAGTTTTATTTTTCTCGCCTGAAGCAGGCTCAAAAAAATAAAACCGACTCGTAAAAATACTTCGCCGTATTGCACTCCTTCCCGTGTAATAACTTCTTTTTATATTATTACAAATTAAGTTATCTTCTACGAAAATAATTTTTGAATGACGTCATCACCAATCAGGTTCTCCTATGTTGTAGAAATTAGATTGGAATATAATAATAATAACAATAATAATAATAATAATAATAATAATAATAATAATAATAATAATAATAATAATAATAATAATAAAATGACCTATTTAAGTCAAAAGTGGGAGTTATTGGGTAGGGAAGTGAATTAGCTAATCCAGACAAAGCAAATGGAGAGCATCTGGTAAAAATTTAGATACCACGCACACACTGAATGTAAATCAACTTTGATGAGTGTATATCAACTGTACCTGTAAACTATTTTGGACGAGTGAAAACCTGAAAAGATTACCACTTGGAAAGAGAGAGCGCCATTCTCCTGCGCATGTCTTGTATTTTGAGGTCGCTGTATTAATTTGACATGAACCTTCAGTTGTTAAGTTCACTGGGTAAGGTTTAGTGTCACCATTCGAGTACGCGTTAACGACCCATAACGCATCTCCACGATGACTGGACGAGGAAGTGAACTGAATATTGCAACCTGTCGGGAAAAAAATGAGGGTAAGTAGTTACTTAACTTCCTGCAGGAAACGCTCACGAAAAACATAGTCACATTTCATTAATTCTGTTGGGAAAGGAAGATTGGAGGCAGAAGAGTTCAGGACCGTAGTTAGGAGTTTGAGGGGCAGACTCCGCACAGCCACCCGAACGGGGGGTGGCAACTTTAACAAACGCTATTTGAGCGCTACCATGTAGCAATGAAGGTCGTCCCGAAAATCTGGAACATCCTCCCGACAAATTATAAAATGTACTATAAAATTAGCTGGCTTGGGGGTCCGGGGGCATGCTCCTCTGGAAGACTTTTGAAATTTGGCTCATGTCATTTCCTGCCTTCTAGGGAATAAAAAGCGACTTTCAATAGAACATCTTAACGATTAATAAACTGTCTTTTCGCAACCATTATACATCTATGTACTGGACATTTTGTAAATACAGGAGTGCTGCCTCCAATATCTTTTATAGAAAGAGAAGGAACGGTTCTCGCGCTAAAGGCGCGAGCCCTCCGGAAACTTTGGAAGTATTCTCTGCATTCATGAATTTCTTTTTCAACAATATTCAACCAGAAGGTAAAGCCTCTCAGATGTCCTGGATATTTTCTTTGATGCCCTGATATTATTTTTAGTTCCCGATTTCCCGACAAAAAAATCTAGTTTTCGGCAAAAATTTGTCCTTCTCCCGAAACAGTGTTTGTTATGGCCTTGTTTTCACCCTAAGAGGTGCTAAAATAAGATCCCAATAAAAGCACACCAATAATGTTGGGGCAATGTGTGGTTCTAATAATATTGTTCGGAATATAAAGAGCTCATTGTCATTCAAGCATGTAACCCAAAATAGTCGTTCCGAAAACGGTCCAGTGAATAAAGTCGATGTATCAACAGGCTAGTGATAATGGTTTAATTATCGCGCCCCAAAAGTCTCCGCTCGTTGCTAGGCCAACACCCAAAGGACAGTATCCTTTCGACATTTTACCAATCATTAGCTTACAACTATCAGTTTTACTCTGCTTGCGCTCTTTATAAATCACAGGGCGGCATCCGCGTGATACGAAACACGAGGTCGTGCATTACATCTTTTTCTGTGTCATTACTACGTGCAAGGAAATAGTAGCACTCCCTTGACGTACTTCCTATGGGTGGAAGGCCTATGCTGAACCAGAAGCGTGGTCCATATTAACGTGTCATGCTGTACGTTTCACTGCGCTACTGCTAAAAGAATCAGGAATCTAGCGCACATTTCTAAACTTGTTACTATTTCTATGCACTATGACGCCCCAAGGCTTTCAGGACGGGCGACGCGACAAAGTGCTTTTGATCGGAGCATCACTGTGTTTAGCTGCATATCAACACATTTCAAATATTCACTAGTGTACAATCCAAAATAGATTACCTCATTTTGTGTAGTTCATTTCCGGCTTCCAAGCAGTTTAAGAGAACAACAACAAAAACAAAACAACTAACACAGTCCTTTGATCACTATTGAGCAAACCGAGCCGACTACAGTCTCAGAAATTTTAGAATCAAGAATTGGTCTTCTACAGACGTGTCGTAATCGTATGTTGGTATACTGCATGGACTCAGTCTTATAAATTCAGTAAACACCGCGGTCGTAGATTAATAATGGTAATAGGACTGAGTGGAGTCCGATTCGGTCTGTAATCATACGAGTGATTACGAAATCGGACGACCGCGCTTCGCGGGAGTCTGATTTCGTGATCACGAGTATGATTACAGACCGACATCGGACGACACGAAGTCCTCTTACCAACTAATCATAAATATTACAATTTCTGAGAATGAAGTGATCATATAGCTTCAGCGTCTTCTCCTGTACTACACATAAAAACAAAGCATCAAGAAGTACTTCATCGCCGATCTATTTTAACACGCGCGTACACACGGTTCGGCGTTTGTAAACACGCCGCTTGTTCGTAGTTATCTAGCTCTCAGTTATATCAACTTAAAATACTTGAGAGAAAGAAGAAGCTAATTTACCCAATGATTTGAGTTGAATGCGGATTTTTGAAGTAAAAGTAAAAAATGTGTAAGTTCTTTACACTCAGTAAAAATCAGTAAACCCATCACGAACTCACAAATTGAAAGACAGTTTATTTCGACTTTTCAGGTTTACATTTTTTAACATAACAGGTACTTTGAAACTCAGAATACTAGTTTATTTTTTTCACAGAAGCTTACTCCAAAGCACTCAAAGGAAATATTCAAGACTGAAAAAATCTGTATCTTAGCGGGTCGGCACAGCAATTACAAACTTACCGATTTCTTGACGGCTTAATTTTCTAGGAGCGTTTGTCCATCACAGTCCATCACAACAAAGTTAAGTTTCTTCCATGATTTTGAAATGAATTAACGACGTTCATTGACATTGGCCGAGCCGTAAGTTTCAGAGTGTCTATAGCACAGCATGCTGGCGATGTCGTGAACTAAACAAACGCGCCCGATCGGCGAAAATTTCCTGTCTTCTTTCGTTACATAGTGACTGTTCACGTTCTTTGATTGACCACAAACTGTTCCTTGCATGTTAAGTTGTCCAAGAATTAACAAAATTCGCCTTTCGAGAAGCCACAAACTCACACCGGCAATCGAGTTTTCCACTGAAAATCAGTGTAACGCTGATTGGTGCATTTAAATTTCACTCTTGCTTATGATTGGTCAAGCCAACTGTCCGATTACAGAACAAAGAAGTATCCGATTACAGAACAATAGGTGTCCAATTAATGATTAATCGGGGGGGTTTATGAACCAATCACATTCGAGGAAATTGTAATATTTATGATTAATAATGGTAATAGGACTGAGTGGAGTCCGATTCGGTCTGTAATCATACGAGTGATTACGAAATCGGACGACCGCGCTTCGCGGGAGTCTGATTTCGTAATCACGAGTATGATTACAGACCGACATCGGACGACACGAAGTCCTCTTACCAACTAATCATAAATATTACAATTTCTGAGAATGAAGTGATCATATAGCTTCAGCGTCTTCTCCTGTACTATACATAAAAACAAAGCATCAAGAAGTACTTCATCGTCGATCTATTTTAACACGCGCGTACACACGGTTCGGCGTTTGTAAACACGCCGCTTGTTCGTAGTTATCTAGCTCTCAGTTATATCAACTTAAAATACTTGAGAGAAAGAAGAAGCTAATTTACCCAATGATTTGAGTTGAATGCGGATTTTTGAAGTAAAAGTAAAAAATGTGTAAGTTCTTTACACTCAGTAAAAATCAGTAAACCCATCACGAACTCACAAATTGAAAGACAGTTTATTTCGACTTTTCAGGTTTACATTTTTTAACATAACAGGTACTTTGAAACTCAGAATACTAGTTTATTTTTTTCACAGAAGTTTACTCCAAAGCATTCAAAGGAAATATTGAAGACTGAAAAAATCTGTATCTTAGCGGGTCGGCACAGCAATTACAAACTTACCGATTTCTTGACGGCTTAATTTTCTAGGAGCGTTTGTCCATCACAGTCCATCAAAACAAAGTTAAGTTTCTTCCATGATTTTGAAATGAATTAACGACGTTCATTGACATTGGCCGAGCCGTAAGTTTCAGAGTGTCTATAGCACAGCATGCTGGCGATGTCGTGAACTAAACAAACGCGCCCGACCGGCGAAAATTTCCTGTCTTCTTTCGTTACATAGTGACTGTTCATGTTCTTTGATTGACCACAAACTGTTCCTTGCATGTTAAGTTGTCCAAGAATTAACAAAATTCGCCTTTCGAGAAGCCACAAACTCACACCGGCAATCGAGTTTTCCACTGAAAATCAGTGTAACGCTGATTGGTGCATTTAAATTTCACTCTTGCTTATGATTGGTCAAGCCAACTGTCCGATTACAGAACAAAGAAGTATCCGATTACAGAACAATAGGTGTCCAATTAATGATTAATCGGGGGGGTTTATGAACCAATCACATTCGAGGAAATTGTAATATTTATGATTAGGTGAAATAATCGCACGACCTAAAGGTGAAGGATCTGCCCCAGCATATCGCGTTCTTTTTTTTTTTTTTTTTTTTTTTTTTTTTTTTGTCGCAAAAAATATGTTATGAAGTTGATCTTGGAGGACGACGAAGAAAAATGATTGCAAATACGATAGTGTCATTTATTTTCATGTCACATATTCAAATCATTAATGAATCTGACAACCAACTGTCACGACATCTTCGAATACACCCCGGAAATTGTTCATGTCGTGAGGGTTTCCGCGGCTTGGATGAGTGAAAATTCACAAAATCTCTGTGTTTTGTTGAGTACTTTCGTGAGTTCTCCAATCAAGCTGGTGATACATCACATCTTTAAATATGCTTACCTACTCGTGTCCTCAGAACCTTGTTCCCATAACATGTCCAAATGTTGTTATAATAACCAAATGTGGCATTCTCGAGCGGGCACAAGCAATCCTTGGTGTTATTGAATCTGCCGGCTCCAAACCTTCGTCTGCAAACCGTATCCGGGTCAGGATCTCCATTTGGCGACTGTGGGACTTTAAATCGATCCTGGAAATTCTTTTGATTGTTTCGTTTAATGACGAATATCTCATCGGCAGAAACGAATAGAGCAAGGAATAAGCAGATCAACGAAACGCATCTGATCGCCATGTCGCGGACAGGACGACTCAACAAACGGCTGCTTCTCACGCTTTATCCCGAACAGTCTGTTTGTTTCTGCCCTATGACGATCGAAGAGATCTTCAGTCCTGCGCCGTAGCGATCTTGTATATCGGGATTTTCAGCGAAATCGAAAGCAGTTGTATCACCGATAAATATTCCAGACCAGTCTTCGTTCGTCGGCGTCATCGCCAGAAATTCCGGACATTTTGCGTCCACGATTGCTTCCGGTCTTTCCCAGCGGCGTGCGGTATGAGCATGCGCCATTCACACATTCAACATTGTTACGTACTTTGCCTCAGTGGGGTGGGGGAGGGATGGGTTTCTCCGATTCAAAAAGAGACTGCTACGTTTAGGAGACGTGCCGCTGAACGACCTAGTTGAAATTAGCTTTCGTTTGGTGCAATTTTCATGCGATTTGGAGCTTCCCAGCCCAAAATATCAACATCCGAAGTCAGCGTATTTCACGGGAGGTATTCGCCATGGCTGGCTGTGAACTGCAAATTCAAACACAAAAAGTACACATCGAATTTGCTCCAGGGGACTGACTGAGGCTTCACAGGAGATGTTCAATCCTTCGACAATCAGGTAAGGGGTAGACATTTTGCGTTTTACCCAAGGTTCTTGTATTAAATGCAGCTTAAAAAGTGACAGTAGCCGGTTTTGAGCGTATTCTGCTATCAATCCCTTCTTACGTCGGCCGAAATTTTAAATTCAAAAAAGTACACATCGAATTTTACCGGAGATAAATATTTTTTGTACTGTTGTGTTTAGGAAGCTTCCCTCTTCCGAATGCTGCATTTTTACGAACGTGCTTCAGTTAAGCGAAAAGCGCAATTTATTATCAGATCCCATACATTTCTTTGTTATTTCTTGAGCGGCTGTCAGCGTGAAACCTGATGCCTCTTCCGAGATGGCGCAACCGGATGTCTGAAATTTCTGGCGATGGTATGACGACCGTCAGTGTGAGAAACCAGTGACCAGTTGGCCGAAGTGAAAGAGATTTCCGTGAGGTCTCAAATTTCCTTGTTGAATTAAAGCAGAATCAGATTTCTGATGGGCTGTCATTATGTTTAGTTGTCTTAGTTGCTATTCTTGTGTCCGTGTACACATTTTGACGTTTCAATGTTGAATTTGAATTGATCGTGACCTGTAGCTCCTGTCCCTTCTCTTGCGTTCCCATAGTTCTTGATTCTTTGATTTTTTTGTATCTTCCGGTTTTACTTCAGTCGGCTGGCCATTTCAGTTTCGCCGTCACTCTGCGTGACAGCTCTTCTGCTGCTGGCTTACGTCACTCCGCCTGGCTCAGAGGCTATTTCTGTACTATTCCTTTCAAACTGTTTTCCTTCCTTTTCTGAGAAGCAGGGTGGGGCCTTTGAGCATTAACGACTGACGTACCCTTGAAATTCGGAATGTCCTTGAGGAAGTGTATGGAGAAAGGCGAAGCATTACAGCTCAGATTGGCCACCAGTAAACCAGGCAATAGAGATCGCCGGAGTCCTGGATTAGAGAAAGAATCCATAAATATGTGTATATATGTAAATAAATAAATATGATGTATAAACAAATAAACAGGAAAAACATTAATATTAAAAAAGGTAAAAATATAAAAAAAGTAAAAAAATAAACAAAATAATAAGGCCTAGTTTTTTTAGTTTTAGTAATTTGAGTTCGACTATTGCGCAGAGCGAACGACACTGAATTAAGGGTTAGCGTATGCGCGGGTTGGGCCGTAATAACTGTCACGTGCTCTTACCTGCTCCTCGTCTTCGTCATCAGACCTTCTGGACCGGCCGACCTCGTACAAACGACACACCTTGGATGCGCTAAATTAGGGGAAACATGGATTCCTTTTATAACCTTCCTCCTGTGGCGTTTAAAATAATTTTACAATACACATTCTCTTGATTAACAGCCCTCGTTTTTGAAAACCTTTAAACAGTGGTTCCCTCTATGCTTCCCCTCTTTACATAGTTTGCACAAAACACTCCAACGCAAGACACCATATATAACACACACAGTGCACGCTTCTACAGACACTAAATAATATAAACTTCTTACACAACCCCAAAGCAACTCCGTGATTTATACAATACAGTCCAACATAACGCACAGATACACGACGGTCTTACACACTACAATGTGAATAATTAGGAAAACACTTCCAGGCAAGACACGCACGAACACATTACCAATAACAAGCTCAGTGAAAACATTTAAAACATCAAAACTCTATCATAGCCAGAAGGCCATCCGATGAGTCAGTACACAGGTCATAGATCGTTCTCTTTACATCAAATGTTGCTGTCGAGCAGGAACACAAGATGTTCCGGAGGAGCATGCCGCCGGACCCCCCCTAGAAGGTACAATCTTGGACAAAAGTGTTGACACATTCTCCCCTCCCCCCATTCAATGTTGATAAATTAATTATTAGCAACGATTTTCCGTCAAAGTCTTACCGGAACTCTTCCAAATTCAGGCTATAACATTGATACGGGGAGGGGGGTGATTAAAAGCAGTTTTCTTTGGAACTGGTGACTCACAGCATGGTGGTTTTGACAAAAATACGACATTTAAAGCATGTGTCAACACATTTTGTCCGGGATTGTCTGAATGCGGTTTTCTAATTGTACACGTAATGGTTTTCCAGAAAAGTTTGAAAACGCAGTGAAGTTTGAGAAACACCGAGTGCTTTATTTTGGCTGAAATGTAAGCTTATATTACCTCGAGTTAGAAATTGACAGTTGAATGAAGCATCCGCTTACAGTAATTGAATAAATGCGCGTCGAGTCAGATCACGTTTCAAGAGAAGATTGCTTTAGATCGTAAGAGTTTGTGTGTTTTTATGATTCTATACGGGGTCCCGTATTTCCATCGAATTGCGTGATTCAACAGTGGGCAGTGCAACCTGTTTGAGATCAGTACGGGTGAAAGTCACTCGAAAATAGACGAATAATACATCATGACAAGCGCACATACAACGAGCAATACATTACTAAGTGCGAATTGTGCCCCAATTAGAGCGACTGAGTGATTGTAGTCTTTTGCAAAATAAAGAGCTGAATTCTCTATTTGCTGCAAGCAGAACGAGGAGTGGTCGCGAGAACATCACACAAGGCAACGCTTTGGGTGTAAAAATGTTAAACTCTAAGAAAATCATAGAATTGAAAATCTCCTATTTATCGTGAAACGTGAAGTGCCGTTTTTATTGACCTTGTGTACCGATCAATTCGAAACTCGCACATCCCCCCCCCCCCGGGCAACCCCCCGGGCAACCCCCCGGGCAACCCCCCGGGCATTTGAACTTTTCGATTTTCCGATGGTCAAATTCCCCACCCTCGGGCCAAAATGACTGTTCAAATGCCCCGGTTTAAGGCTGAATTTAGTGGTCAAATGCCCCACCCCCGGGGCAAAAAAACGCTGAAAAACAGATACACGTCTAACAATTTGACTTGTTATTGTGAAAGTCGCGCGCGTCCGAGCTCGATAACGGTGAGTACGTTGGCTAAAATTGTTTCTTTAAGTGAATTACACTGTAGGAAGTAAATACGAGTGATTTGCAAGACTGAAGCAGATTTATAAACTATTTATATACTGGGCCGGGGAAAAAAATCGAAGGGAATTGACACAGAATTGTTGACAAGAAATGCCGCGAGTCGTGTTCCGACGCGCCGAGGGTATTAAAGTCGTTGACATTTTTCTTTAAACCGTACGGCTAACAAAATGCATTTATTTAACATGCAAGGATAAGGTTTCAAACCATACCCTGAGCGAAGCAGCGCTTTTAAAGCAATAATATCGCGAGTTGTTTAAATCGTAACGGCGCAACATCGGAGATTAATCCTCGATAAATGAACGTTGTGCTTGGAACATTCACTGATATGCCTCTCAATTTAGACAAAATAAACACTTAGCACACACCGTACGCACAACTAAAACACTTTCGCGTAAAGCGGGGGGAAATTGAGGGAACGAGTTCAAATTCCCCACCCCTCCGTGGTTGTGGTCAAATGAAATCTAGACGTGATTCGACAAAAATTAGTGCTACAGTATACAGGTTTATAAACTTCAAAGACATTTTCTAGAGTCTTTCTATGTCCTTGTTTATGTTACATCTATAGAATGGCTTCTCGTAGCTATTCAGGCTCCTCAACCATTCTCATGTTCTCAAAGAGAAGATATATTTAGTAATTTGGGTATAGCCGCACAAAATATCGCAAAAACAGTAAAGTAAAGTAAAGTGCTAAAAGTGTGTGTTTTTCCCACGTGTAGGCGTCTGATAACTATCTCCGCCTTGTTGCATCCTAAACAGCTCCTGATACGCGTCTGGGCTGGCCCGCTGCTCTGACCTCGGAAGTTGGTTTCTCATTTCCTGAGCCGTGGAGAACGTGGGGTTCCCTTCTGTTTCTCCGACGTCGTTCTTGACTGTGTTATCGAACACGAGGTTATTATAGAAACCATCGCCTGAGGGATCACACCTCAGACCCGCATGCGCTGTCTTGTCTGTGTTTTCATATATGGGGTTATCACACGGGGCTCCTCCAGACGGAACCCCGCTTACCGCTGCTTGGTTTGAGCCCACTCGGGGAGTTTTATAGGAGCTCGTTGAAAAATCATCGTTATGATCTGTAAGCGTCTGATAACTATCTTCGCCTTGTTGCGTCCTAAGCAGCTCCTGATACGCGTCTGGACTGGCCCGCTGCTTTGACCCCGGAAGTTGATTTCTCATTTCCTGAGCCGTGCAATACAGAGGGTTTGCTTCCGTTTTTCCGACGTCGTTCTTGACTGTGTTATCGAACACGAGGTTATCATAGACACCATCGTCTGAGGGATCACAGCTCGGACCCGCATGTGCTGTCCTCGCATCGGCCGCTGCCAAGTACAGAAGATTTTTATACTAAATACTTACTTACTAGAAATACGATAATCGCAGATATCCCCTCGCTCTGCCATTGATGGGACTTTTACTTTGGTACTCCCAACAAGAGTAGCCTTTGTTTTGCCGAAATGTTGACTCAATCTTTTCTTCGAACTCAAGTGCTACACGCAAAGGACGGAGAAAAAGAATGGTGTGTGTTATACTTTTGCGTTAAAAAAAGAGTCGATTGCGTGACGAAGTACGTATTTCCCACGGTCGGCACGTCAAATTAATTCATACAGTCTGCCAAGCACGTTCTCAAAATTTAATACTTAAATTTTGAAGTTGGTCGGCCGTCGTAGTATGGAAAAAAGGAACACTGATTTTCCAATTTTGAATTCATAGGCAGTAGAATTAAATAGGCTTCATATAACAGGTACATACAGAGGAATCATAAGTACATCCACTTAAAACAATGAAAACAAACCTGAGATACTAGCGACGTTAGCTCTTGACGTGCCAGCTCTACTGCAGAAATGAACAATCAAATCAGTAATCTGACTATAAGACCAGTAGAATATGAGAAATGAATATCACTAACGAAGTTATTATGATATTAAATGAAAATGAAACAAAAATATTGGAAAATATTGGATAAAGATACTAAATAAATACTAGTCATAGAATTTCGCAGGTGCGTCCTTGTCCATGTAATCAAATTGTAATATCCTTAACTTGCAGTGTTCGAGGGTGAATACGTTGCTGCGCACTGAAATACGTCACGATCAGTCCCCTCGCAGGTTGAGACGAATAAGTATGGCAAAAATACTCTTTTAGGAAGGGTAAATTGAACAAAATCGTATTCATGTGCCAACTGACTGAGCACAGAAAAAAAGAATGACACAAGGAGAAATATTGATTACCTCTCGTTCTTTCTTTTCCGACGACTGTACAATGTCAGAGCAATCACAACAGCGATCACCAGTAAAACCGCAGCGACAACACTAGTGGTGATGAAAGTGATCTTTTTATCTTTAGAACTACTTTCGGACTTGTCTTTCCCTCTAGGAATTGTAGGAACCTGGGCTGACGAACTAGGCTGCAAAGACAGATTTGACCGACTTAGTTCGTAAATTTACGTTCATTTCTGCTAAGAAGAAGACGCACATCCATATATTGTTCAATTCAACATTATAGGTATTCTTCTTGGCATAAAGGCACTTAATGGTTTGTTTCAGTAAAATCACAGAGCTTGGTACGAGTAAGTGGCAAAAATACGTAGGGCCTTGTCGTCTTCTTCACTTCTCGTCATCTCACGCTACTAAATACATATAATGATGGATGCAGGCAATCAACATCATCCTGAAGTGTGACTATTAAAGTCTAGAGTTTACCATTGGAATGCTCTGTACTGTTGTGGGTGCGATGGTTGCAGGTCTTGAAGGTGCATAGGAGATGATAACTGATGTCTGACTATACCAGGTTGTAGGTGTGGGTGTTGGCTGGATCACAGTGGAAGGACTCCGTGAAGGTACTGGTGGTTTGACTAGGCCTAAAAATATTAACATTAGTTATTCTTACATGAAGGGATATATTTTATAGTCACAAGTTGATCGGCACATTCCAAAAAGACAACGTCTATGCAAAACATAGAGAGTTCTGTATATGTTTTTGGAATAAAGGTACGTTTTACTGACAAATGCATAAAGTCGTTGTATGTCTACTAAACACCTGTCTAGTTTCAGAGTGTTACTACTACGCTTTCGGAGTTCACCAATGAAACGCTCCGTAAGACAGAGTGGGGGGAGGGGGGGGGGGGGTAAGTAGGGGGAGGGTGGTTGACAGACAAGGACACTAAGCGACAAACAAATGAAAGCAACAGACAGTCACCAAATAGAGGCGCGCTGTGCATGTCAGTTTCTAACTAATAACTAACAACACATCAACATGCTAGAACTCAACCTTCACAAAGTGCATGTACTCACATTTGACAGCTCCTTTCGTTTTGAAGAGCAAGCAGTGTTGATTCCTTTTAGCGCAGCTGAACTCTAGTTTGACCAGGGCGCCATCCAGGTGTTTGCTTTCGTCAACGCTCTTTTCAACCTGAATCAAGAAAGACACACACCATGTCTTCTGGCCTTCAGTCTAATGTATTCTACTACTTCACTGGTTGACGTATAAATTTTCAACTTGTTCAATATAATTTATTTGGAAGAGAATCGCTTATCGTTTCTTTGGACGTTTGCTGATTTCCTTATCAAACTTCGATCATAACGATCTGAGAATTATTGGGGAATACTCAAAGAACTTTTGGTCAAATTAATGTTATTACAAAATAAGAAAACTTTAATAAATAATACCTTTCTTAATTCAATTGCATTCTCGAGCGGACACCAGCAATCTTTATCGCCCTCTGGGAATTTCTCAGCTCCGAACTTCTTACAAAACACCCCAGGATTCCCCTTGGGTACTTGAAGACTGCCGTAGACCAACGAAACGCATCTGATGATCATCATTCATGGACAGAATAACGCAGCTTGCCGTGCTCAGTGTTGCGGATCCCGTCGGAGAGAACCGTTTCCCAGATCCGTCAACTCGAAAGAGTATTCGATCTCTCAGAATTTGTCAATCAACCAGTATCATTGAATTACCGATGTATTCTGATTCCAAACCCTTGTTTGTCGGCTTGCGATGCGTCAGTTCAGAGTAGTTCCACGGTCTCATATTACCGAGTAAAAACCGGACTCGGATTTAATAATAATAACTTGAAGTAACTAAAGGTCAGGTGAATGCTGCCGAGGCTTGCCCTAGCTGATTAAAACAAGTCAGAACACGGAAGCAAGAAAGTTTCTTTCTTGTTTACAACTGTAACTAAATCTATTAACCCATTCACTCCTGGAGAAATAACGCGCGCAGCTACCTTCAATTCCTTTATGGGAAGTTGTACGGGAACGATAACGCAACGCGACTCGCAAAAACAAACCAAATGCGCAGTAATAGACCGAATCAAGGTTATCGACGCCATATTGCTGGGGGTGCAAAAGGATTGGGGCGAGCGCGCGGCCAATACATGGCGGATAGATTTTATATGCCAAAACACGCTCGCTGTTGCGTTGGATTTTGCGACAATGATAGGCGTTATCCCGATCTACTAACAGTACGATCTCACGTGAAAGAACTCAAGTTCCATAAGTGGCCAAAAGAAGCAGACCTGGCCGCATTGTGGCTGAAGCAAGTCTCAAAAGGTCGAAGTGATAACTTTAATCCACAGCCGGGAGCGCAAGGAACATTTGTCTGCTCGAATCATTTCCCCGAAGGCAAGAGAACACCAAATAACTCTAGAACGGATTACCCAACATTGTTTTTAACATTAAGCGAATTTCTGACGAAACAATCACCAAAAAAACGCAAAATAAGGGAGCGATTGACAAGCGAAGAACCCGAAGGCGAGACATCTGAGGTGACAAGTCAGCACGAGTGCGCTACCGATGAAAGTGAGGACGATAATTTCGATTTGCGAGTGGCGATGCGCTTTGAGCAAATAACAAGAGAATCAGATGTAAAGACATTCACTGGCTTACCATCAACAAAAGTATTCAAGTGCTTATTCGAACATTTGTTTATAAAGGCGCAAAATATGCAGTACTGGCGCGGACCAAAACAAACCGCGAAAGAGGAACCTAAATATGACGGTATTCCTCCTGCTCTAGATCTACCAAGAAATCGCCCTGGCCCAGGTAGAAAACTCGACCTACAGCAAGAATTCCTGTTAACATTGATGAAACTAAAACTAGGCCTTATAAATGAAGATCTTGCATTTAGATTTATGGTGTCATCAGGTACTGTCAGCAGTGTGTTTATAACCTGGGTCAAGCTAATGTCAAAAGAGCTCTCTGTACTTATTATCTGGCCGAGCAAACAGCAAGTAAAAACCACTCTGCCATCATGTTTCAAGAAACTGTATCCAAAGGTCAGATGTATTATAGATTGCTTCGAGTGCTTCACGGAGACTCCGAGTGGTTTAAACCTTGCTGCTGCTCTGTGGAGTGAATATAAGCATCACTATACATGCAAGGTATTGGTAGCCATAACCCCCACAGGTGCTATTTCTTATGTATCCCCAAGCTATGGAGGAAGGGCGTCAGATGCCTACATTGTTAGAAGTTGTGGTTTCCTGAACATTATTGAGCCTTATGATGAAGTAATGGCTGATCGAGGATTCAAAATCAGAGAGGACCTCATGATGTCCATGGCTACATTATGTATTCCTCCAAGTTGCGCCGCCTCAATGCAGATGTTGCCATCTGATGTCAGAAAAACATCAAATATTGCCAATGTGAGAATTTATGTTGAGCAGGCTATTGGTAGGATCAAACTGTTCCGCATTTTGAAACATGAGTTGCCAATCAGTCTACTACCTCTTGTAGATGACATTGTGAAAGTATGCTGTGCTCTTTGCAATCTACTTCCCTCTTTGTGTGAGTAACAACCTTACTATATAACTTTTGTTTCAGTTAATAAAATATGGATATTTACATTATTACCAGAAAAGAGATGCCAACAATATGTACAATAAAGATTATAAAATAAAAATTTATACTTAGTAGTCTATTAATTGTGCTATTTTATTAGCAACATAGTGCACATACCAAGTCAGCTGAGCTGGTAATGTACTCATGATTACTGCACCATGCATGGACAGCTTTCTTGCAAATGGTGCATATATGTTCCTGACCCACAGGGATATCTTGCCTTAAACATACACTGCATAAATCATTGTCCTTTTGATACAAACCACTAGTAGATGGTTTATCAATATCAGGGTTAGTGTACATTAAATCCACTTCAGGAACACTATCGCTGTCTGATGCACTGTCAACATGGGCCATATCAACTAGACAGCTGCTGCAGACCCATGATTCCAGAGAATCTGCAACATCCTCTGACAGACCAGTGCAAGGCAAGTGCCACCAAGTATTGCATTTGTCACAGCAAATGCTGTTTTCAGTTTCTGGAGTGCTGATCTCTGGCTCTTCTAGAATAATATCATCACACTTTGGGCATTGGTATATGTCTCTATACCCCAACATGCATGGCAAAACATATGTCTTGTAGAAAAGAGTAATATTGTTCACAACAATGTTACAGAAATCCCTATCAAGCTCCACTCTTTCATACATTGGTTTGTGTCCTTTAGTCCATACAATAAAATATCCATGATCAGTGCCTGTTACCCACATCTGTGGCAATTCTTGCACGTTTTCGTGCCACGCTTCGTTTCGAAGCGTCTTCGGATCAATGTCAATCTTATGTTTTTTAAGTCTCTGTTGGTACTCTTCTTGAAGTTTCTTATTGATTTCCTCTTGCGAGAATTTCTTTGGTGCTTTTAGTTCATAAGCACCAAAAGCTCTAGCAACGAGCTCGGCTTTCTTGCCGCTTTGTTTCAGTCCCCGAAGTGCTAAGAAGTCCTTCAGCGAGGTGACGGTCCAGTTTACAAAGTCTTCGTATTCGAGCGTTTCTTCTGCCTGTCTCGGCATCGACTACGATATAAATAACCACAAAATGTAGTAAAGATGATCTTCTTGCTAAGCTGTTTAAATCTCAAGGCTGTACTATGTAAAAAACTGGCAAAATATTCGAAGAGAAGAGAGTAAGTATTACTGTTTACAAGCGTTCGCTATGTGTTTGAGTGGGTTGGCCGCGCGCTCGCCCCAATCCTTTTGCACCCCCGGCAATATGGCGTCGATAACCTTGATTCGGTCTATTACAGAAGCGAGATACCATTCCTAATTAAAATTTAATTGAAACTAGAATACATGACCAAAACATATAATAAAAAGGACAAAAGATAATTCAAAAGGTAATAAAACGTGAAATTATAAATCACTGAATGAAATATTTTGTTCGCAGCGTTCGTCCATCCGAAGACGAACAGCGAATTTATCTATACAAAACTTAAGTGAAATGGTTCTAAACTTCAGACTGATATTCTAAATTCACAGATCGATCTCGTTAAAGCAAATCTATTAAATCTGCAGACAGAATAGAAGCAAAATTAGCAATCGGACTGGAAATAATTGTGCGAAGTACATCGCCACGTGGTGATAAACAAAGTCAGTTTCACGAAGAAATTGAACGATATTTCGTCCCTACGGACTTCTCCTTTCGTCTTCATCGGTCGAAGGCTCTTTCAGAATTTAAATCTGCCAAAATCTGTTCATAAGTCGCCAGTTATTTTGAGGAGATAACCTTCCACATTTAGCAGCATTAAGTCGCATTTTTTGTCCGTGGAAGTACGAAAACAAATGACTCGACTTCTGTCTTCCTCGATAGCCACCGCACGTGGTCTGATAATATGCGGGGGCAGCTCATTGAAGAGTGAGGGCTCAGGCGTCTGCGTTCCTAATTGGCCGTCAGCTGTCACATGACTGAAAATACGGGACGACACATTCCACAGTATTTCGAGATTGGCTGAAGATTAGTGTTGCTGCGTCGCCGGT
The DNA here is from genome assembly GCA_964036295.1 of Plumapathes pennacea. Classification (NCBI taxonomy): domain Eukaryota; kingdom Metazoa; phylum Cnidaria; class Anthozoa; order Antipatharia; family Myriopathidae; genus Plumapathes; species Plumapathes pennacea. Next base: position 1,238,779 of record OZ038465.1, on the reverse strand, counting down.
GCTCCGCAGCAATAATAACTAGAAATACGATAATCGCAGATATCCCCTCGCTCAGTAGTGGGTTTTCGGAAAGTGGGATTCTTGTTTATTTTTGGTTCGGAGATTATTTAAAATTTTTTTGCAAACCACGGCTGTGTAGCGACGTTACCAGTCGGCCGCTAAAAAAAATCTTTGTCGTACGGCAGTCTGGTTTAGTTCAGACAACGTGCACGGTCTGCAATTTTCGTAGACACTAAGCTGAACTTCAAAATTCGCTGAGACAACATTTACACGCAACTACAGAATACTCCCGACGCTTGAAAGCCAAGCAAAGTCGATCTTGGACACCGAAATTTTTATGAATTTCAAGAAAAGCGACGATTTCTCCAGCCAATGCTTTATCCTAACCACATACGTGTATGTTTTTTTATGTTTTTATTTATTTTTTATTTTTTACTTTATAAGTTTAATACGCTTCTTCGAGTGTGACAAAATTTAGAGCCGTCAAAGCGAGTCGCTTGTTTACACGCTTTCGAAGTCTCGGGACCGTGTGAATTTTGGCAGGGATTCAATTTTGAACACAACAACTTTTCAAACTGCGTTTGACGATTTTAAAATCTTTGACAGAAAAAAGAAATCAAGTCACTAAATAATACAAGGTCCGATTGTAGTGAGCGAGCAAACCCGGTCACTAAATAATACAAGGTCTGATTGTGTTGAGCGAGTAGCTTACGGGGTTCCGCTAGTAGACAATAATATGCAATAGACTGTAATTGTTTAATTTGGAAAGCAGTGGCCGGATATTTTCTACTTTAATAGCCTTCAAAAAGCAAAAGCATTTTAACCCGGTTACATTTTATCCTTGAATACAGTGTGCCAACAAACGCGGCGACAAAACTTCACAGCATGTGTCAGACTGTCAGTGAAATTATGCAAATATGTCAGGAATCGGATGACACAATCTTGCACGAAGGCACTCTGAAATAGCTTTGAAAACTAGCGAAAAGATCACAGTATAATCCTACTTGGCCTTCATCACAGTTCCCGGGGCATCAAACGACAAAATATACGGCAATTGTTGAAATACCATAATGATAACACGACCGTCATTTAACAAAAGCGTTGTACGTTAATTGATGTAAATTTTCAAAACTCACCGGTTCCTGAAAGCCATAGCTTTAGCTCTTTTCCAGCAAAGGAAACAAAACCCAAAACACTATTGTTTACGTCTTCAATGATTTCAAAGTACACTGTATAGAGCAGTCCTCATACAGTACGAAAATTCCACTTTCCATTGTATTGTGTGTCCTCATCTTGTCAAACTTGGATTCTGAAAACTACATTCCTGTTATTGTAAAAGGTGAAATTTGCCACGATGATTGTTCGATTTCCACCAGCTGTATTTTGCTATTTCTTTCTGAAGAAGTGTCTGCGTTTTAACACAATACTGGCGTCTGGGATTGTGTTCAGGTCGACCAGTTGTGCCTTTAAGAATCCGTTTCATGGCTAGTAAGCTTGCCTCCCATACACCGGCAAAATATCCGGGCAAATTACAGCCGTCCGTCGAACTGCTTGGCCTTGTATCTGCATCTTATTGTACAAAATCACTTCCGTTCGTACTCTTACAGCTACCGCATGTCACTAAGAAAATGGCGGTTTACAGTTAAGCTGCCGATGTAACCTCGCAGTGGTCGCTCGACGCGGATGGCCCTGGGGACGAGTCGTACCCCACACACACACACACACACACACACACACACACACACGAACATTAAATTTCGAGATGGCGACACGCTTGGAGTCTTCAAATGATGCGATTTTGCTGCATTAGCGTCGTGATTATTTCCCTCACTTCGTTCGGGGATAATAATAATAATAATAATAATAATAATAATAATAATAATAATAATAATAATAATAATAATAGTAATAATAATAATAATAATAATAATAATAGTAATAATAATAATAATAATAATTTATTTAACAGATCCATAATATGGCTCTTCCCTGTTAAAAAATCTATTTAAAAACTGTCTATAAAAAAATAAGCTAAATGTATTAGTAAACATGAAGAAAAGTAACACCTAAAGAAATAGATCATGTGGTGTTTGTGGGCTTATTTATATAAGTGGGATTTCTGATGGGCTGTCAGGTTTAGTTGCTATTTATGTGTCCGTGTACACATTTTGACGTTTCAATGTCTTCAGTGTTGGTTTAAGTTGATCTGACCTGTAACTCCTGCCACTTCTCTTGCATTTCAATTCTAAACTTCTCGATTCTTTCTCTTCCGGCTTCACCTCCTCCCTCAGATTCAGTTTCGCCATCAGTCCGGGTGACGTCACTCCAGTCCAGCTTTTCCTTTCAAACTATTTCCTTTCTTGGAGAAACATAATGTGGGGTATCACAGGCGGCCCAAGCACTGGGGGTGATTCCGCTGATAGTTCTCGGGCGCAACATAATGGCGGTTATAAGAGAATGTATGGGGATTTCACTCGATCGGACAACAAGAGTGTTTACTAATAAAATGAGACTTGAACACACTGATCTGGTTTATCTGTGTCTCCTGCTTAACTGTGCGGGTTCTGGGGCCATATGAGCCAGATTTGTCCCGGTGGTTCCCCCCAGTAAGAAAAATGACAAGGCAGGTCACTCCGGTTTCGAACCGTCCTCACTCAAAGTCTGATAAATCCATCCAGAAGGGTCGAACTGCATAAAAACTCGACGAGCACATCAGTCGATCAATTTACCAACGATATCCCGTCCATTTGATTCCAGCGATCGACCAGAAGGGGCTCCGAACGCGATTTTGTCAAGCAAATTCATCGATTTTGACCGTCGCCGAAGCCGTGAACAACAATCACCAAAATTTCCCGTCGACCACCGCGCATTTCGACCGTGGGGATCCCGGTTGGGTGTTTGTTAATGGTGACAATGGGCCCCAGAACCCGCACAGTTAAGTAGGAGACACAGACAAACAAGATCAGTGTGTTCGAGTCTCATTTTATTAGTAAACATTCTTGTTGTCCGATCGAGTGAAATCCCCATACATTCTCTTATAACCGCCATTATGTTGCGCCCGCGAACTATCAGCGGAATCACCCCCAGTGCTTGGGCCGCCTGTTGGGTATTTACGTTGGTGAAAACGTGTGCGTGAACTTCGGAATAAAAACGTCTTTGAGGGATAAAGTGTGCGTCGGCTCTGACAGAACCCCATAAATCAGTGAACTCGATCTGCCAACATATAAACGCAGAAGTGGGTGCAGCTCAGCAAACGTGACCAGAGATTTCAGGAAATGAGATTTGGGGTTTCATCATAAAGGGAATAACTGACCATGACGAAGAAGTTCCTTTCAGACTTTTGTGTCAGTTTTCTCGCTGAAAGTGAAATAATCTGTTGGCTGACATTTCAAATGGTAACCCGAGAGAGCAAATATGACAACTGATATTTGATAAATAATACTCCAGATACGCGCGCACTCTGGCAGGCGCCGTTGAAAGGTCAGACACTTATAATAAAGATGCGACCATACTTCGGTTTTGAGTGTGAATGAATATTTATGTTGAATTGTGCAGCCATATCCATGGGGAATGAACAACGCTTTTACGCTAGCATAGAACAAGTCCATCCAACTTGTACCTTATTGTTGTGGTAGTATATATTACAAGCTTTGTAAATAAAGATTTTCCCGTAATACAGTCCACTCAACTGTTGTGCCATCGACGTCATAATATACATCTAAAAATTAAGATCTCCCAGTCTACACATCCAAATCTAACACCACGTCACTGTCCCCGTCTGATTCGTCGTCTCCTGAGATCACCAGATCAATGTCGTCATCGTCTTCATCGTCTCCATCTTCACCGTCATCGTCTTCGTCATCTTCCTCTTCAACCTCATCACCAGGCTCTTCGTCGGAGTCCTAGATTTAAAAAACGAATCCGTAAATCTATGTATATATATATATATATATATATATATATATATATATATATATATATATATATATATATATATATATATATATATGTGTGTGTGTGTGTGTGTAAATAAATATAATGTATAAACAAACAAGCAGGAAAAATAATAATAAGGTTAGGCCGTCGGTAACTGTCACGTGTTCTTACCTGCTCCTCATCTTCGTCATCAGACCTTCTACACCGGCCGACCTCGTACAAACGACACACGCTGTCTTCCGAGCTGCCCAACTGATTCTGACCAACAAATATAACACGCACAAAACTTGTAGCAAGTTCTCAGTATGACTGGCCTTCCTCACCACAGAGCTTTCAATAATTATGAAAGTAATGTTTTAATATGACAATAGGTATGTATGGTAAACCAAATGACAACAGTCTTCACACTGTTACGTTTGAAATAATTTTACAACACACATTCCCTCGATTGATAGCCCTCGTTTTTGAAAACCTTTAAACAGTGGTTCCCTCTATGCTTCTCTTCTTTACATAGTTTGCACAAGGCACTTCTACGCAACACGCACATTAGTAATAGCAAGCTCAGTATTCAAATAATCAAACCTCTATCACAGCCAGAAGGCCATCCGATGAGTCAGTACACAGGTCATAGATTGTTCTCTTTACATCAAATGTTGCTGTCGAGCAGGAACACAAGAGTCGCTTAGTTTGTAATTGGACCAGAAGTCCAATTTTTTGCTTCTCTTAGGCAAGGAGAGAGCGCTTTTGTTGAGCATATTGATACATAAATACACAGGAATACTGACAGGCATTCAAGTATATTCGCACCCGTGTGACTCAGCTGAAGAGACATATCCTCACTTACCGATGGGCTGATAGTCAGTGGAGTCAAAAGTTCGGAAAGTGGACTCAAAAGGACCCAGCACGCTTTGTTCGTCTTCTGCCTCTGATCTCCGCAGATGCTTCACTAAAGAGAAGCGAGATAAATGTACAGGATTTCTGATATAACCAGAATTTTGGAATTTAACGCTAAGATGTTGTTAGAGTGCAGTGGAAAGTTAGTACTTAGGAGAACTAGTTTTTTACTGCGTCGGCGCGGAGAAAGACGAATGATGAATCGACGCTGACGTTGCAAGCGTTAGCCAAAAATAATCGCACCAATGAAAAACCGCAGCAAATGCAAAACCAAAGCAATCAGATATTTTTGACACTCGTCATTCGAAAACCATAGGAAGTGCAGAGACCCACAATTCTGATCAATCTTTCACATACTTACAGCCATACATGACGTCACCAGTGTGGTTGAAGATCACGCGACACTGGTCGAGTGAAGGACACGTGTCCAGCAAATGGAAAGAACGCAGGTCCCACTGAGGGGGAGGGGGGTAGTCAAGGACAACGAAAAAACTGGTGCGATGAACTCAACATGTAGAAAAATCCCAACTCCTGAACTCCTGAAAGGTGACAGTGTTCACTTCTAAGTCCTGAACAGTCAAATGAAACCTAGTCGACCACTCAATTGACAGTACTGCTTTCAATGAGTTCATTCTAATAGCAGTGTTTATTTCCAACTCTTGAACTGTCAAATGAAACAGGTTTGGGAGCTAAGTGGTTGACAATTAGTTGGAACAATCCATACCACATAGTGCACCATCCTCGGAGACCACGATCTGCCCATTGGTCTCCGAGAATGACAACCACAAGTCGCAAGTCTCCCGACTAAAAGGATACAATTTCTGAATTAATGATGATTTCCAGTCCTGTCGGATTGAACACTCCGCTCACGAGGTTGTTCAACTTGTCGAACTTGTGGATGACTTTCTTGTTGCACACGTCCCAGAGTACGCCGTCGTTCAACACCAGTTCGTCCGTCGGGTTAAACGTCGCCACGTTCTTTTTATAGCGGTTACTGCTGGCCTGGTCACTCAGGGTCCTAATCAGCGCTCCTGTACACGTGTCGTAAATCTGGGGAGTGGATCATAAAAGACGTTTTAACTTGAACAGCAACTGGCATTCCCTCATTTGCGTTTGCTGGGATATCGAGCTGTTGTTGAACTACTCAGGTCATGTGCACACTAATGCGTTTTCATTTGAAAGCGCATACCTTTTTCATTCGTTTCTACCTTCGGTCCACACTAAAACGATGGCTATTTGGAAACGGAGGTTTTCGAAAACGGTTCCCAAAGTGGAGACTTTCGAAAACACAAGCGTTTGGTTCGTGTGGGAAACGGTTTGCGGATCTGCCTTCGCGTGGCGGCAAAATATGTTGATCGAAGTTGTGAGCTTTAGTCCTTCGTCACTTCATCACAGCATAACAGTCAAAACGTCAGACGAAACATTTCTTTGCAGCTTCACCATTTCCACGACAAAATTACGATTGATATATACCAGCGCCATGCGGACGCAGCCAAAGCAAAACTATTCTGACAGGGATTAGCTTTAATCAGTCGTTTCTCAACTCACATGAGCTGTGCTCCCCTGTGTCCCGATGATTCGTTCCTCCGTCGCATTGCTAAACAATGCGTAATGATCCTCTGGAAACTGAAACCTGACGTTATAAAGTACAAAGCGTGTCAATCAGCAAAGCCTGGGGCCGAATTCACCAAACTCTCGACACTTACTTCATGTCGAAAACTTTATCAAACGACCAAAGGACCGAGTGCGGTATACTGAAAGGAGAGGACGTTAGGAGCAATCCATGGTCCTGAAAGATAGAAAAATACTGTAAAGTGAAATAAAAAGAGGCAAAGAGAAACAGACAGACCGGCCCACACATGCATGAAACCTGGATACAGACTAACAGGTAGACAGCCCAAGTATGACAGAGACAGAAAGCCAAACAACGACAGTAACAAACAGAGAAAGAACCAGATCAGAGAGGTCACAGGTAGACAAGGGAAATGAACTTTATGAGTGTATTCACAGCAAATATTTTCAACTTAAAAATTAAGAAAAAAGGAACTACATTTGTAACACCCGGTGAGTGTATTTTCAGCTTGTAGCGGGTAGGACCGTGTAGTGGATTCGGAATACCTGTAGAAAGCAGACAGGTTCTTGTAGTTGCCTTCTCGGGTGAAAAAACTTCCTACTACTGCCGGCCGCGGGAATCGACCAACGACCTCTCGGTTCATTACGAAAGCAGGACACAAACATTACACTATAAACAACTAACATTAATGCACACAGGACTCAAATGGTCAACCTACCTTAGATGACTGACATCTGGTGATTGAGTGGTTAGAACAGGGGTACGTGGCTTCGTCCTGATAAACAACAACAACAACAACAACAAATACATGTATGCATCAGGCTAAGTGCATTTCAATGAAAGCAATCTACGTGAAAATCAACGACAACGAAGACGATGAAGCGTTATTAAGTCGTTTACCTCTCCCGAGGCCGTGTTGATGGCTTTTACTTCCCCTGACTCAGTCCCTAGCAACAGCAACGACCCGTCGTTCTAGAAAAACAAAACACAAACGAGCACAGCATTGTCAAGTCATACTCTCTTCCAATGAGTGATGAGCGATGAGTAAACAACAAATATCGAACAGATGTGACAGTGGGACTCCACAAAGAATTCTGAACAGAAGCCATTTACCATGAAACTGGCACAAGTGAAGAAACTGTTTTCATCAACGTCTCGAATCCCACGTTGAGGTCTAAATCTGCGAGAAATCGATATAAAGAAGTGTTAAATAAAACAAGGGAAGAGTAGAGACGAGAACAATAAAAAGGGGACAGTTCCACAGCTTTTCCTTGCACAAAACACTTCATTATTCCCTGTAGGCTCACAAACCATTCACCTGACATTTTTCATAAATACCACATGGTACAAGAGGCAACCCCAACCCCGCCCCATTGACACACGTGACGTCGCCTAGAGTACACGTGATACCCATGCACCAATCACGTGATTATGCAAGAACCAACCTGCTGTAGATGAACTTTCGGTTGAGCCGCGCGCCGCTGAAGCCGCCGTGACGAGGAAACACCTGGAGAAAAGAAACTCGAGAAGATGAGGAAGATGGTTCTAACTATGAAAACCTGAACAACAACAACAACAACAATAACAACAACAATAACAACATCATCATAAAAAGTAACAATAAGGAAAATAATAACGTTACTAATAACTGCAAGAGCAACAGTAGATATATTTCGGTGTCATAACCTCTCTTTTGCTGATTCTTGTTGTGATGCTTGACGGCGCGTATTGACGGTACTGTGGCTCGGGGCACTTATGGGGCCTGAAAAACGAAAAGCACGTGTGCCGTGCGAGCGTAAGTGCGTGTGAATTAAAAAAATTGAAATATTGGGATATGTAGTGCTGCAGTGTTTTTACGCATCCCATAACACTTGAAACAGAAGTTCTCGGGGTAGCTACTGTAAACCAACCTTCTTTATTGAAAATATGATGCCCGGATGTTTAATAAAGTTCTTGTGCTTGCGTTGTACTGTAGTGATGTTGTAAAAGGTACGCGGACGAGGGCCTTTCAGTGGATTGGTGACGAAAAAAAAGTTTGACTGCACTCACCTCAGGAGTGAAAATGGCGGGCATGCGCACACGGGGTTGCTACACTGGGAGTGCTGCTCGCGGAGATAGTGCGTTACAATCGTGTCCAGGGAGGGTGGGGACGGGGAGTACACAGCACTGTCCGTGGATGGGAAAAGTCGCTACGAAAAAAAAAAAAAAAAAAAAAAAGTGGAGAAAGAAAAAATATATATAATAACCCTGATCAACGTAAGAACTTTAACTTGATGAAAGGTTGGTCTTAATAAGTACATTCTGACTACAGTGTCCCATTCCAACTCCTGAACTGCCAAATGAAACCTGAAGGTGTGACCATTCTAGGCGAGTATATTCTAATAACAGTGTTTAATTCCAACTCCTGAACTGCCAAATGAAAGCTCTCAATTCTGATAGTAGTGTTCACGTTCTTCAAGGTTTTACCTTCTCAACCGGGGTGGCTGGATCACTGAAGCGGGTCGAGTGCCTGTAGAATGGAGGCGTGTCTGTGATGACTGCGGGACTGGCATGGGGCGAGAAAACTGCAAATTTCTGCAGGGAAAAATCACGTGTCAGCTGTCTGTTATTGTACCTATATTTTAAAGGCCTTCTCCAACTTTAAAATAACCCAATAACAAAGGTGGCAAAACTGACTATATTATTAGTTTATTTGCTTGAGTAATAATACATTTTCTGAACCCACTGCCCTAAAACGTGCTGTGCATTGATGCTTTCTTATTTCCACGTGAATGGCATATTACCTAGGACAGTCAATCGAAGTTGTTCTGATGTCTGCAAGTTTTCTTGTGAAACAATCTGTTTCCGTTCACTAACCTTCCTGTTCGGCGTTGCTGTGGGCGACACTGGTAATGGAGGCAGCTGGTTGGACTCGCGCAGCTTAGCCTCCCGTTTTAAAGTTTCTGCCGACTCCTTTAGACCTGTAACACGACAAAGGACTAACAATGAACAAACAAAATCTGTACAACTATTTGCAGTGAAGATCAGTGTACGGCAGCTGCACGATGCCCCCAACCCATCGGCCGACAAGTGACGAGTTCTTGTGTGCGATACGATTTGTCAGTTGACGAGTGCCCGATAAAATGACTCGTACCCGACGAGTCGATGAATGCCCGATGAGTCAACTCTTACACCGATACATACAGTGATAATACTCGTGGGCTAATGCTACTTGTAACTAACCTTGTTCCTTTAAGTGAGTGTAGACAAGCTGCAAAAGTTCCATTCCAGGAAAGGCGATGCGAGTATGTGCTACAACATCAGCCTGGGAAAGTTAGGAAATGCAGCTGTAGTACGTTGTACCGCTATTACTACATAAAGAAAATCATAAAACATCTCTAGTCTAATCTAGACCCCCGGGGAAAAGAGAGGGGGGCTTATTTAAAAAGATGAGATGACAAAAAAATATAAAGTTCAAAAATACATCAAGCAGCTAATGCCGTGTCTACTAATTTTGGTACTTACAGTCACAAGGATAAAATGGGGGTGGGGAGGGTGGTGTACTGAGAGATGGGCCTGTTAAAGCATTTACGGTAGTCTTGTGGGCGTCGGTCCAATTACAAAGGCTTTGAAAACAGCAGAACTTTGGGAAACGTGGTTAAGATGAATCCTTGTTATATCTCAGGTGTAGAGCTGTGTTATTCATTGTGTTTTACATGTTTTCCATTTACTGGCGCGCAGATCTGACCTTGGTTATTCTTGACAGTGACGGTACCGCACTGGATGTCGCCAGAGCTTTGCCAGTAACTCGCTGCAGCAACTCGGCCGCGTATTTACGGAACATGGCGTGATCAGACGCATTATCCTCCAGCACGGGGTCTCGCATCAAAACTACAAGAAAAGAAAAAGAATTATTGAAAATCTGTCCCAGTGTACTCGGCAGTCGGCTCAGGGCAACTGTGTGCCAACTGGAACAAACGGCAATTCTCAAAATTCTATTTTCAAAATATAACTTACTGATGCCATTTCAGCAGGAGAGGGGGAGTGAACAGTCTAAAACTTACGTTGGAGCTGGCCGCTGTTAAAAATCTGAAGCTTTCCAATCACTTGTCTGATTCTGTCACTTTTTGACAGCCCGCACAGCGCTTTACACGCCAGGGCGCGAATGAGATCAGCATCACCCAGCGGTGTCTTGACCATCAGCAGCGACAGCAGTACTTTGATGCCATTGTTGGCACGGACACAGCCCCACATCTTGGACAGCACATCTTCACAGTTTAACTTGGTCATCCTGTGTCGCCCAGTGGAAACTCTGACGACTCCGCTGCACGACTAAAGAAGCAACAACAATCGAACGGTTTAGATGTAACGCGAGCCGTAAGGGCTATCCTAACAATTACACTGTTGTCAAGCATGTTGGTGTGGTTCCTTTTCAGGCATTTGGCAGCAAGTTTGCTTAGTAAACTCGGCAAGCTTGAAGACGACACTGAAAGTTTAATGTACCCAGACTGTCCCTCTGTCTGTCTCGCCCACCACCACCAGAACAAACGACCACGTGTTTCAAAAGATGTGGGTGTGGTCAATACACAACTGTGTTGTCTTACTTTTGGTGGAGAACACACGCAATTACAGATGATGTGGAGAGCGGACTTTTGGACATCTGGATCCTGAGTGAGCAGCTCACCTTCCGCTGCATGAAGTAATAATCTGCGAGAAAGATATTACCTGATAAGGCAAAACTCACTACGTTGGAACTACTGATATAGCTGAGGTAACGCAATGCGGCGGTGTAGAGGTATATTTAGCAGTGGTTCTACATTTAAAGCATCGCTCTAAGTTGCTCTGTCGGTGTACAATAACTAGGAAATTCTATTTTATGCCTTGTCCTGGGTAGTTACTGCCTGATGCATAGCGTTGGATGTGAATTAACTCCTCAGACCCATCAACAAGGTCTCCTGGAACACATTTCTACAACTGAGAAGATATTTGAAAAATATTGCATTGATTTCCCTGTTCTGCTAATACCAGCCGCCTGCCGTAGCCAGCAACTGACGCCTAACCAACAAAGTACGTACTTCATACAGACTTGGGGTTCTCCAGATGGCAGTAGGATCGTGTTGCACAGCATGACCTGGGCGTTAGGGCTAACTGTTAACACCATCAGGGCGTCAAGCGCCAGGCGACCCGCCTCCGCTCTGTAGAGCACGAAAAACTGGTTACGTTGCGATCTTCGTCTCCCAGGCTCTCGGACTGTGATGGTGTGGTGATGTACAATGATGACGATGGTGTTCACGATAGTGATGATGATGTTGATGTTGATGATAATATTGATTATGATGGTGGTGATGTTAATGAAGATGGTGACGACGATGATGACGATGTTGATGACGATGGTGATCATGATCATGATCATGAGTAGTAATGATGTCATCATCATCACCATAAGTGTAAAGAACGCACTTATAACCTGGAGTGATCGAATGTTTGGAGAAATTGAAAACAAGTGTCAGCTACATCATTTCTCCAATGCAAACTTTCAAACCTGTAGCTGTAACCTTTCCATTCAGCAGAGAAACACACAACTTGTAACAGCAACGAAAATCCTTGAAGCTTCTTGGTCATCTACCAACAGAACACAAAAAGAAAAAAGAAAGTCACGAAAAGCTTTAGGATGCGTTTTTAAAGCACAATAAAATAACCCTGTGGTATTTTCACACGTGTAGTTGTATACATGTACCTCGACAGGTTCCCAACGTAGCGTGGCGGGAGCGTGTTCCAGCATCAGTTGAATGTTGTCCAGAACATTACTGTGTGACAGACAAGCCGCCTGTAAAGAAATCAAGATCAGCAGAAATACAGAAACTCTACAATATAATAATAACTATTGCGGTTCTGTGCCATAATCTTGAACATCCTTGCACTCCGGTGACGTAACAAAACTCTAGCCTCTAGTAGATTCAGTTTGGAGCATGCAATGAATAATGTCTGTTTTCTCAGGCTATAGCAAAACTCTTGTAGCAAACATAGGCTACTATAAATACAGCTAATTTGTGCTGGCACCTTGTACCTTGTAAGCTGGTACAGTGACCGGTGGGGGACCCCCCTGGTTCCGTGAGATTGACCTTCTCAGAGCGTCAGCCCTGATGTGAAGGTGCGCCTCGTAATAGCGCCTCAGGGCCATGCACGCATGCCTAGCTGTCTGACGACTGCTGTACACTTCTTCATCGTTTAAAAGTCCTGCTTCCTCCACACGCAGAATCCGGAGCGTACTCAGCTGAAATTAAAACAACGATAAGTGAACAAAAGAGCAGAAGAAGAAAAAAGATGAAGAAGAAGAAATCAAACTCCAGGCAAATAGCTGGGTGCCTTCAATACGTCCGTACCAAGTTAAAAAGCTTGCGAAGTCCATCCTCACTATCAAAGATTTCTAGCACAGCACGGAAAGGAAAAGCCAGCCAAAAGAAGAGCGTTGCGTGGGTTCGTCCTGAGTAATGCGAACACTCCAACAGCCACAAGGCGTACTTTACCACGTTACTTAGCACTGGGTGCGGTAAAAGAGTAATCTAAAAACCGAAAAATCGTGGGAAAGTTACATCAAGGCTACACGATGGATATAAGAATATGAAGATATCGAAATAAGCATCCTTAGTTCACTGGAAATGACCACTGCATTCGTTGAGCGGAGCCTTTCATTTGAGTGGTCATACCTTTTTTCAGCATGCAGTTGGAAGTTTTCTTAGGTCAAATTCGTATTCGTTTGAAGTCAAATGGTTAATTCAGATGTGGACAGCTTGATGTTAGAATCATGCGCAGGTATTTATAAAATAAGTAGTAAGTGTAAAAGTCTAGTTCTGCCAAGAAACAGATCCAGCTCACCCGTTCCATGCATTCTTCATTGCACGCTAGATAATAAAGTGCCAAGCCTACTCCTGTCGCTACAACAGAAGGTTGTGGAACTTCCAATAGTCTCTGGACTCCTCCCTGGCTGATGAACTCTAATGCAAACTTCTTGTGGCACAAAAGCGACACTAGATACTGAAACGGTAAAAAACAAAAAACAGCAACGTTACGCAAACTATCTCGCACTTTTTTTTTTTTTTTTTTTTAGCAAGATACAACTCGTGATGATCACTGCCGATGAGGTTAACAACAGTTATTAATTTTTTGGGATACAATTGGGGACTCCACCTGAGGCTTATTGAACCGTTATGCCGAATCATAAACTCATTCCATCTCACAGACATTACGAAGGTTTCATTGTCTCGATATAACTCTGATACGCCAACTATTTTGGATATCTTAACCCAAACTGCGTATAACAGGTAGAAATGTGTCGTAACACAAGCACTTTGTGAAGAACAAGAAAAATACTTAGATGTTTATATGTCAATCAGTGTTCAATGAACAGCATCTATCACACTCGAATGGAAGCATGACACGCTGTTTTATTTGTTTTGTTGCAAGGGAAAATATTTAGAATGAATTAAACGTAAATTCTAGGGTCAAAAGTTTCAAATAATTTCATTGTCTCACCTTTAAACCTTCAAATGCCAGTTGAACGTCAGTAGTTCCTTCAAAACTAACATAGTGCATCACCAGATCCAGTGCTCTTAATTCAAAGACTGTTGGCAAAAACTAGAGAAACATGCAAAATCAAAGAGTGCCTCATACTTTCTTGAAACTTGGCAATACATACATGATTTAAACTTTAATTAACCTGAATAAGAGTCAAAGAAAAGAGTGGTGGAAAAAGAACAACACTCGTACAGGCCAGTGTTCAATCTCAATGGCCTGGTCACAGGTCCTCAAAAGAACTGTTGAGTTTCTACAGTAGAGCCTTGCTATCTCAATCCCCCACTATCTCAAACTATTTCTCGCTTCCCTTGAGAGTTTGAGATTGTGGGTTCTACTGTACTTCATAACACAATGCTGTCATAAAACTTTGTATAAACTGTGTAAATATTTGCTTCACTATGTTACCTGTTGATAATCTCCTAGAGGTGCAAGGTATTGCAGAATCAGCCTCTGCTGCATCGAGAGTGTTAAAGGGTGCAGTGAAAAAGAATTTGGGATCAGACTGTATGTTCCTTTTATACTGCTGGTTCCTTTACTTGAGACTCTGGAAGAATGGCCTGACTTTGACAATGATGGGCTTTTAATCTGTGTGGCAGGCTTCACTGCAAGAAAATTAGACGTAACTAATGAATCCCAGATGAGGTAAAGTATTAGCTAAAGAATATTCAATATGATGATATGATTTGGTAAGTGTGGCTCACAAAAATTAATAATAATAATAATAAAATAAATCACTTTATTTAAGTCTCGATGTATTTAGCACTGCCATGCTAATTGGGGAGACTTGAAATGCAGAAACCAAATATGATAAACTGTAACCTAATTTTGTTAAGAATCCCAACTGGTCGAAGGCTAACCAGTTGGCTATTTACTCAGGGCAATCATGTTGCAAATTCAGCTAGTGGTCAGAGTGGGACTTGAACCTGGGACCTCCAGATTTGAAGTCCGGTGCCCTAACCACTTGGCCACACTGCCATCCCTTGTTGTTTAGTTAGATTTTCTCATGTGCAAGAAAGCGCCAAAAAACTATCTATACACTATCTATACCTTTTACACCACTAGTGATGGATTCACATACATCTCCATTAACAAGTGCAGAAGATGCAGAACTAGTGGCCTGGCTGCTGGATGATGCTATACTGTCCACGGTTCTCCTGTTTTTGGCTCCTGCTGCAGCAACACTAGAATTTTCATTCCTGTTTCTTGGACTTTTGGCTTGGAGGATCACTCTGTTAGAGATGTCAGTCACAGCAGGTTGTGTCAGATCTTGTATATCTTTTAGAACATGCAGGCGGCGTAACATTATGGGTACCTGACAAATATATTATGCAACAGCAATCAAATCAGTGATCAAATTCTCAAAATGGCAGAAACAGAGGACCACAGAAATATAGTGGTTTAGTGGTTAAAAAAAACTTTTCTGAGCAAAGAGTGGTCAGAGGCAAACTTTTCCATTCAATACAAAGTCAAAGGTTGGGATTCTTAACCTTCTTAACAAATTTGCGTTCAGTTTATGATATTTCGTTTCCGCATTTCAAGTCTCCCCAATTAGCACGGCAGTGCTAAATACATTGAGACTTTAATAAAGTGATTTATTTTTATTTTTATTTTATTTAAAGGTTACAAGTCAGGAACAGGATCTAAACTGTGTGTTGTAGGTGAATACAGACTAAACAAACATTTCTGATGTATAAACTTTTCCTTTGACATTTACATACATTATTACACAACTCCACATTTTTGAGTGCAAATAAAGGCCAAAATGAGTGCAAATATGGGAGTGTATTGCACTTGTCAGGAACCAGATCAACTGGTTAATTAGCTTATGTGATCAATTTTCTTCGATCATTTTTTTGTTCCATTTTGCGTGCAGCAAGAACGCTTGCCCTACTTCATTTTTCATATAGTAGACAATTTATTACACAAAAAGTCATGCAATATGGCTGTATATTTACTTGTCAGCTTTATTTTTTCTCACCTGAAGCAGGCTTGAAAAAATAAAACCAACTCATAAAAATACTTTGCTATAATTGCACTCCTTCCTGTGTAATATCCTCTTCATATTCTATACAAACATGTACATGCATTAAGTAAGTTAACATTGATTGTACTCACAAGAGATTCATTAATTTCTTGAAAAGATGCTGCAATTTCTTGACTTTCCATCGCACAAGCCAGCAAACCTGAGAGATCAAATCATGCAGCTTATTTTCAAGCAGCTTCATTTATGTTTGTATTATACAGTATGTGTTGAAAAAATCTCACCAGTACACTATACCTGTAGAGTAGGACCTGAGTGGCTCAACTTCATCTTTGGCCCAATTGAATAGCCTGTCACGAAGGCCATCCTGCAAGAACATTATGATTTTAACTAAAACATAATAATATCATTTTTAGCATTGGGGATGAATCAATTCCAAAGTTATCCACTTTAAACTTACAACAAAGTGTGAGAGTTGTCAATCAGGGAATCCCAGAGCATTCAGATGCTGCAGGAAAAGCTGTCCACTTACAGTTTCCTCAAAAATGGAAGCACTCTCCAAGCCAGGCATCATATTGAGTAGAAGTCGTGATGCTACACAGTTCAGGTCAAACTCTTCCCGTGGACTCATAAGATATGAGTTTAACAGCCTGTTTATAAACTCATCATTGTTGAACAGAGATTTCAGGATATGCCCTAATGTACAGTCAGGGTCAGTTGTACCTAAAAAAGGGACAAACAATTGGATATTTGGATACGGAACATAATATACAATAGATAAGGGAAATCAGAAGAATTTGTAATAGTAGCATAAAACTTCAGATTCACCTGGGTGTCTGTCATCAAACGGGTCTGGGTCTAGTTTGTGGTAAGCCTCTTTCTCACGCTCTACCAGTTCTGCAATTCTGAAAGCAAAACAAAAACCATATAACTATACAATTCAAAAAAGTCAGGGCATCAGTAGTGTGCCTCTTGTGATACTGCAGAAGACAATCTTTATGTCACTTCCACTGGTCAGCGATCAACGCTGCTACTATGTAACTCAGTCTAACTCAAGGTAAAATTTTATCTTGTATACAAGCACAATGGTGCAGAAAAGAAAAACCGCACTGGTCGGCATGCTTCAGAAGATGAACATGTGACAAAAGAGTCTGATAAAACTTGACACTTTCCAAGGGGGTGGGGGAGGGGTAAATATTTCCTGTCTTCAGTTTCCATCAAATAATCCCTGGTACTAGTCTCTGATAACTGTATCCTTCGTTATAGTTCGCTATCCACTTCCATAATAGGTATCTCATTCACTGATTCTCAAGAAATGTAGGTCTGAGAACTTTGAGGATTTTAGAGGGGAAAGCAATATTTTGTTATTTTAGCTCTTCCTCTCACCTGGTTAACGTTACAATCGGCGATTTTCCTTCTTCGTCTTCCTTGGCCCACTGTTCCAGCAAGGAGGTGACCTCTACAGTGCTGTCTATCGCAGCCATAACTTCCACAAACGAAAGCAATCAACTCAAAACAAACAACGCCAACCTCGATCTACCTCCAAACATGATACGAAACCCACACTCCACGAAATCTGAATATAACCGAGGCTAAAACGATATTCTTGTAGAGTGTAATCTGCTACAATACGTCATGTTTTAGCCCAAGACAACGACGACATTCTAAACTGGTCTAAAATCCTGAATCTTCACGGAAGTCCACCATAATGTTTTGCCATGTGCCTGCAGCGATTCAAATTCGGCCCAGTCCCCTCTAGTTTCCTTTCCAGTCTCTTTTCCATGGCAAGCAGTTACGTCACTGAAAATTTTATGCTTTTGTCTTTCGTGCAAGTTTCACCTCTCATTATTGCTAAACAATTACTGCTGCACAGTAATTGTTTAGCTAACACTTTTGAAACAGCCGTTTTTCACAACTTCACCCAAACACGCAAATCTGCCCTTACCAATTCAACTTGGCCGACTGACGGACAGTGCCCAAGTGTCGCCTAAAAGAATCTTGTACGACGTCTACTAATCGAGCTGGGCCACTCATTACACTAACTCACAAAAATCATTATTGACAGGTATTCTTCCGCCGAGTGCAACTTTTAGAGTTTGTCGGGCTACTTACGATTTCGTCAGTCCGTAAAGAAACTCAGTGATTACTCAGCTAAAGTGGCCATGTTCTAAAAGTTCAGTTAGCATAGTCTGTAAAAAGCGTCGCTGAACCACTACTACTACAAAGAGTACTGTTTTAAACAGACCATTGCGCTTGTTGGCATATTAGCCCCGGAATGTTTTAAGTTGAGAAAGCGTCTGGTGTTGGCAAAATAGGACTAACAGGTCTATGTGGAGTTTTATCCCTGTTACGTCGACGCACGCTGATTTTTTTTTTTTTTTTTTTTTTTTTAACTTGACAGCGTTACAAAGCTCTTTTTTTACATACACCAGAAATAACTTTCAATCAAAAGTAATCACACAAAAGACTTATTAATAATTCCCTTGTGAAAAGAGTTCGACTCACTCTCGAAAGGTGTGATTTTTTCACGCCCAACGCCTCCGCCTGCACACAAAGGATATGAAACTCTTTGTCTGTCGTGTCTTTTGTCCATACCATACACCTGCATGCCAAAGGAATATTTAAATTGATCCAGGTGGGTGGCTGTTCGATCGTGCATGTCACTGAACTGAAGCCTGATATAGTTCAGAGTCGGGAGTGTCGACTCAGTATCATGAAGCAGGGAAAACTAAAAACAAAACCGAGATAAACTACTGAGCCAACTGGCCTCGTCCACAGTAGCATTTGTAAAACTCTCTTTTTGTTATTATGTCTGATTTGAAAACACATGGATTTCGACAGGCAGCTACTTTAATTAATTTACCGTATTCAACCGTTTTTTAGGAACTTCGGTTCTAATTTATCGTTTTAGTCAGACTCGACGATAGTAAAAAACGCATCAAAAAAGATACGTTTTCAACATTGAAAACTTATGTGTGGGCGCGGAGGCTGACGTTGATCGTGGTAACTACGCGAATAGGTCTGGATGCCGTGACTTCGAAACTGGGATTTTTTTGAAAAACGAGGACTTAGTATTGTCTGCTGGGTGTTGTTGATGTTATCGTTGTTATTGTTGTTGCTTGCTTGTTTGCTTGCTTTCCATTTCTTACTTATATGCCCATGCCGCCCCATCAGTGACATGTAGATGTTTTAGCTTATGTTTCTTATTTACAACTGATTTGTGTTTCGAGGCTATATTTTTCTCTGTTTTAAGAAAATCATCGGTATAAAAGATATCTTAACGAAGAAAAACCTGAAAACAAAACACTTGAAAAAGTTATGAATAACAATAGAAGACTTCAAGAAGCAACTGTTCACACCTCCTGTCAAACACAACTCTTAATTAGATCTGTCAATATCAATTACTCCTCCCCTCGAGATAAATGATATAAATACTCGCTCTTTCAGTCATTTCGATCGGCGTTTCAACATGTCACTGTGTCCTCGTGCAAAGCGCTTCAGATTCACTCCTGAGCGGCCTTGTCGTGCAAGAAGAGCACTGGATTTTGGTCCAACGGATCCTGCAGTTGCTGCTCTTATTCCTGGTAAGTCATGATAGACTTGTGGCCACAAAACGCACTGACAAAGGGTACAGGCAATATCTTCCCAGGTGAAGCAAATATAGATTTTTGAACATCTCTGACATGGAGTGATTTACATAGTACTGGTGTATTTTATAAGTGCTCAATGCATTTTAGTTGAATGTGCGTCTGTTATGAATTGATTCTTAAAAGCCACTGTTTCATGTAAACCGTAACTGCGACGGAGTATTGTGCAACTAATAATATAAAGCTATATATTGTGAAGTATGCTTTTCGCTAATATTCACGTTCCCGCCTTTTTTCTTCTTTGCAGAACTGTTCCCCAAAAACCTGAACAAAGTCAAGCGAACTGTATTCACACGCGAGCAGAAAGTGCGACTGGAACGAATCTTCCGCGACGATCACTATCCAAACAGGACCGTGAAGAAGGAACTTGCACAGGAATTTAAACTTCCACTGAAGAAAATACAAGTAAGAGACCTTCAAACGCTGGTTATTATTTGTGAATGTGAACAACCTGACTATCCGCAGTTCATTTCGTCTCAATAACACGTAGCATTAGCCTAGCGATGACACACACAAAGAAAGTATGTTGTATGGTCATTTAGTGATAAAGGATCAATGTGGATAGTACGTCACGCTCGTAAAATATGGAATGAGTTTATCTGAAACTTCGAGAAAACGTGGTATGATATCTTTAACATCTGGACAAATAATTATGATTAATATAGACGTTAAGTCGTAGTAAGATCGCGCGCGTATCTGCAGTTGCGCAGCTTAGGCCGACAGGTCACTGACTGTAAAACTTTCAAATTGTGGCCGTCTTGCAGAACTTAGCACTAATGGCGTTTCTCTTGACAGACATGGTTTCAAAACAGACGATCAAAAGCAAACATGCAGCACAGAAACAACATCTTGGCGTCACTGCTCTCTGAAGCTGCAGGCTCCTTCTTGGCATTGCACAACGACGATTTTGTAAGCAGCCTGCGTTGCCCAGAAGCAGCCCCGCATATCTTCGCCACAGCCGCTGAACTACAAGAATGGCCTGTCCCGCCAACACCCACTTGCTCAACGGGTGCCATGGAAACGGTCGCCATGGACCCGTTTATTCCTCGTCAGCTTCCCGCGGGCACACCAGACCCGTTCGCACAGATGAACGATGGACTTTCAGGTGATGTGCGGAACTTGTTTGGAAACCACTTGCCCCCGTGCCAAGCATCGCAACAAACTCCTCGACTCAACCTGGATGGATCGGAGCGGTTCCGGCGAAAAAGAGAATTAGTAAATTTCTTTAGACAGAACTGAGAACATTTAGGTTTCTTTCATCGAAGACATAAATCAGCTGAAAATGTATATAAGAGTGACTCACCGAGTGCAGCCGGAAAGTAGTTGAGCATTTTCACATAGTCTTTTACCACGAATCATACGCACGTCATGATTAAACTCATACTGTTCTCTAGTTCGATAGTGGAACTGAATTTTGCGTATACCCACTCTCTCGTTTTTTCGCCAATAAAGTGTAAACTAGTAGCTAAAACAAATAAAGTTAAAATATGGGAACGGTTTGATGCGATATCTTTATAATTTGAAGTGTCATCGATCGAAAAGTGCTTGTATATAGATAGGAAATGGGTTCTCACGGTCGGGTCACTGGTGACGGGAAATCGAATGAACTGAAAGTTCACAAGATACTAATCTCCGCACAAGCACAAGTTATAATCAAAAGCTTCGAAGGAAAAGTCGAAAAGGAAATATCAAAAATTTAATAAAGAAAAAAAAAATGAGGCACCGAGCGGATTTGAACCACTGACCTCCTGTTTACTAGACAGGCGCTCTAACCAACTGAGCTACGGCGCCAGTTGTGGGACACAGGTAAAATTTAAAGTACTAATTACTTCCACAATGCATTAGTCAGCGGCTGAAATTACCCAGGCCCCACGCCGCGGTGTGAAAAAGATGGCGACTTCAATAACATGAAGAGGTGGTTTTATTTGACAGCCCGTGATCGGCTTTCATCAAACGACTGTGTTGTTCAGAAAAGCGGAAAATCATGAAACTGAGAATTCGGCTTGGTGGGAGTCGATGTTCTGTTGAGCTGCAGCAGGGATCGGATGCAACCTTGAAAGATCTGCAAGACAAAGTTTCTGAGAAACTTGCATTACCGTAGGTGAAATAGAGACTGATTTGATGTCTGCTAGCAACATCTAACGTAAACTACGTTCAAACTACATTTATATCCTGCGATAGGTGGACCTGATACAGCTTGATTATTATATTTTTAGGAAGCACAGTTTTGAGTTAAGTTTGAATGGTAGAGATGCTATTGACGGTGATCCAGACCGAGTTACCCTTGCCTCTAGTGGTATCGTTGGTGGAGACCTTGTACACATTATCTTGAAGCAGTCAACAGAAGAATCACGTTGTCATGTTGAAGATAAAACTTTGACTGCTGTCTGCACTGCTGATTCTAACTTGTTGTCTCAGATGGTGGAAATGGGATTTTCCAAGGTACATTATATTACAGCTGCAATGAAATACAGTTGACTCATCCTGTCCATTTTAGAGAGGTGACCATCAAAGTCAGTTAGTGTAACTGACTGCAGGATACCAGGTGTCCATCTTAGAGGGGTCCCAGTTTAGAGGAAGTAAACTCTAGTCATCATTTCATAAAAGCAATGCGTTTTTTGTAGCTGTGTGACAGTTTAGAGATATCAAAGATCTTTTAGCTACTACTAACTTAGCTTTAGAAAATTTACTTCAAGCTTTAGCTCAATTTAATATTAATATAAAATTATATAACTCTTACATTTTATATCATACCCAGAGGAAAATCCATTGCATTAGTCAGTTGAATCAGTATATGTACAGAAGGATGGTCCATATATGATCTAACTCATGGATTCTAGCTAGTCATCTACTGAATGATTGACCTTGGGGTGAGTTTTGGGTCATGTACCCTCTGGCTGCCAAGAGGACTGTACCCAACTGGATAATGAGGCACAGATTATGCTTTTGTTGAATTATAATTATTTTGCATCTTACACGTTAATTGTAATTTGGTTTAGGATGATTCCACCCTAGCTCTGTTGTCATCAGGAAACCAAAGCATAGACAAAGCACTAGAAGTGCTGCTACGACAACAGCAAACTCAGGAAAGGGCCACAGACTGTTCAGGCTTGATTGCCACAACAAGTGAACAGCCAAGTGTAGATCAAGGAAATACAGACATGGACCAGAGTGGGGCAGAAGATATCGCACCTTGTAAACATGAGAAAACTACTTCCACAAGCATAAAGCCAATAAGAACTCTTCTTTGTCGAGAAGGCATTCCTGATGTATTACAAGAGTTGTATCAAGCAGCCAATGTGAACACTCTTCATGATGCAGTACTTGTAGTTGTCCACGTACTGATGCTGGAGACAGGATACCTTCCTTTGGTAAGGTCAACAAGTATAACAAAAAGAAGAGAGAAAACAAAAATTATACAACATTAAAACATTAAAAAAAAACTAAGAAAAATTTAAACCTTTTGAGTTGTTTTAGCTATTTACAGGTAGTAAAAGGCAGTATACACATATGCGCTCTATGCCATTCTCATTATTTTTTAGCCTAATCAACAAACAAGCCAGTCAAATGCAGACGAACAAGAATTTAGCTCCTCCCAGACACTTTTACCCATAAATTGGAATAAAGGCGCTGTGCAGAAGTTCTGCTATGCTCATCCTGCTTGTCCAAGAATCTGCTTCAACATCACATGCACTTCACTGGGACCTTATGTTCTGGTGCATGGTAAGTTGGCCTTCTGCTGTTTATCACCCAGTAATTTACCACAATCATGTCTCTTTGAACCTTTTTAAAGGGAGGTGTAAATAGTAATATTATTATAATTATAGATACTAAATTACTTTTGAGGGTTGGTTGACTTTGATTTTCCCATCTTGCATGTTCGTTTTCACAGGCCTGGCTGATTCTATCCAATCAAGTCGTATCTTCCAGAGTAAATTAATGGCAGCAGATTTTGTCAGAGGCACAGTAGATCTTAAACAACAAGGTAAATTCTGCTTAATAATATTTTAGTTTCCTACCACAGACTATATGAAATATCACTATCGCACATAAAAATTTCAAACTGCCCTTGCAAGGGTTTGTTGTTGCTTATTTTTTGTTTACTTAGTTTATTAATATTTTTGAACAGGTGCTTCTGCAGTGTACCGTAACCTTCACCGCATGTCACAGATCATCAAGGACCAGATTGCTTATCGACTTTTATCATTTGCAAGATCTGGTAAGTTATGCAGTCACTACAACAGCTAAACAAAAACTATGTTGTAAGTGACTGCAATGGTCATTGCATGTATTTGTATTTCACTGCAGAATTTAGGTATGCAATGCTTATGACAAAGTTATGTTATCTTATTCCCTCAGAACTTGGGCTTCCTGAACTTTATGGTTTCATGGCTCTGCCAACTGAAATAAAGGTATACAGCTTAGCCTCCAATTCCAGACACAAGGCAAATAGTCTTTCAGATGACTGTTCAAAGGAATAAGGAGCTGCATTCCTGGCCTCTCAGAAACAAAAAGGAACACTTGATTATGATCTCCTTATGGAAGCAAAACAAGTGGTGAAATGGCGTTTTATTGCATTGTTGATTGGTTCAAAATAGACTAATGTAAATTACTGTGGCTTCTGATTGGTTCACTCAGTGTGTTGTGTTGTGGTGGAGCAGTGTAGGATGGTATAACTTTCCTTTGTTTCTCTCTTCAGTTCATGACCTTGCGCTGTCTGCCAGTTGAAACGATCCTGCACGTGTCTTGCACGTGTCATGAACTTCTTATTCTCACAAATGACCCAAGTCTTTGGCAGTACTTATGTTATCGAGATTTTGGTGAGTCATGAACACACTGTCTCCAATTCACTCTCAGGCTCAAGAGTTAACTTGAACTAGTTCATCGCCTTTGAGAGTGAAAGCGTCTCTTTATGTTACAGGGGGGACGACAACAAGAGGACAGAATGTAACTTGGAAAACTGTAAGTATTAAAAACTTGGTCGTCACTTAGTCCTTTTCACCTTTTCACCCCCCCCCCCCCCCCCTCCCTCCTTTTTTTTACTCTCTGTCGATGGTGGTGCGTTTTCCATGTCCGCCGTTTTTGCGTTCTTTGACATGTTCGAACAAATTTCAACCCCAGGAATACAAACTACGCTATGCATACAAGAAATCTCAAGAGAGAGCCAGACAGAGTGGTGGAATGGCGGCGCTGCCTCACATCACAGATCCCACGTTTCGACCGTTCGTTCCAAACTACCCGCCGGGGATTATTGGTAAGAGTATGTTGTTGAAGCTGGTCCCGAGGGTGTCCGTCTTAAAGGAAGTTGAATGTACATGTTGTAGTCACGAAACGGACGTAAGAATAGCAAATCAGGACGGGTTTATGTGGTCAGCTCCGAAAATGGAGAAAACACCTTTGGTCGGAGTAAGGTGTCGAAACTAGAAGCGCGAAATCTAAAACAGATCCGATATAACCCGAAATAGCAACTAACGCACCTAAAATATGTATGAATATACACCGGAAGACACTGTCAGAAACTTAAGTTTGTCTTCGTCTCATCCATGTTTTTCCTTCTTTATCCATTTTCTTGTTTTGCTATGTAGGTGGACGAAGTGACCTTTTTCCCGACATGCCATTCATGCCGGGCGGTTTTCAGCCGTTTCCAGGCAACGTCCACGTACCGCGGCCTCGCTTCGATCCATTCGGCCCTTCACCAGACAACGACAATTTGCCGCGTCCAGGGCGTGGTAGAGGGCGAGGTGCACGTGGCTTTGATGGGTTCAATCCAGGGTTTCTGTAATCAAGGAAAACGTCACAAGCTGCGCATGTCGCTTGAATCCTGCATCCGGGCGTAGATTTTTAAAAGCTTTCTATTTCTCTAACATCCGGTTTTGAAGTTTATTAAACAAAAAGTGTATCCAGGCGAATAGAAGCAGAATTCTAGATGAAGTTGTTGCACTTTGACTCAATGAGTCAAACAAGCGAGCTTGACAAAATCAAGAGGAAGATTCAACAATGCCCGAAACTTTAATGAGCTATTCCTGCATGTTACCAAACAAATATTGTTAGACGGGGTGCAGCCTGGCCCCAAAATGCAATCACATGCTTTTCTTCCCTTAGAGGCATTCGTGCATTTCCCGCCTTTCTAACTCGATCGCACCAGCCGCGCGCTTTTCCCGCGTAAACACCACATCCCCTGGAAGTAAGACGTCCCGTGCGCCTGGTCGACTCGTTGGATGGAAAACTGAAAGAGGACCTCTTTTGTAATTTCTGTGACGAGTTGAATCGTAACCTCTTGCAAAAACGTCGCAAGTCTTTTTTAACTCGTTGCAGGTCCTTTGGCGGCTTCGATAGCGTTTCCTTTGGAAATTATTTTGAACACCCAGTCCTCGAGGCAAGTGGGTAATTTCGTGATGAAAGTCACAACGCTGCCGTACGGGCCGATGACGTAACGAGCACGTGGTCGCTCAGCTGCCAGAGCATCGACTACAGCGTCGACAACCTTGAACAGATCAGTACTGATTGTGCCATCAGCGTATTGTTTCGCCATTATCGATAAACCTGCGGAAACAAAATTCACTCCAGGTCAAGCACAAACTCTAAACAAGACAATTCAACTATATTTTGTTTCCTTCGTAAGCTAGACTTCCACATTACGAGGAACTGTCGAGATACTTACGTTCTTCCAAGAACTCATGACCGTATTCCGCCTTCATTTCTTCGCTAAGGTTGTCCCAAGTTTCCTGTACGTGTTTTATTAATACCCGAGGAGCAGTCATCCGAGTTTTGAAACCCACAGGCTCTATAATACTTATTCTCACACCCCAGTTGGCCATCTCTCGACGAAGTGTGTCACTGAATGCCTCCACGCCATATTTGGTAATGCTGTAGGGCCCATTATTTGGAAAACATATCCTTCCTGCAAAAATCGAAAGAGCCAGAGAAAATGCCAATCAAGCGGACAGAAGGAAACACGACAAAGTCACAGTGACGAACAAAAGGAAGAGGTAAAACAGTTGGCAAGAGACTTTGAAAGTTACACAAGGCTGAGCTGAGTAAAAAGTCCTGAAAAGCTTCAAAGAACAAGTGAAAATAGCTTTCAAATAGGCGAAGATGCCTCCTCTGGCAACAACGATAGAAATTTTCGAGTGGTTAACAAGAAAACTGCGGAATTGATAAACTGTTCGATTTTGTACCTGCAATACTTGAGAAATTAACGACGCGGCCTTTGACAGCTTTGATCAGCGGAAGGAATGTTTTAGTGACGTCAATCATACCCCACAAGTTCACGTCAGCCAAGCGTTTGAAAGCGTCTAGGGGGTACCAATCCATTGGTCCCCAACAGAGGATCCCTGCATTGTTGACCAGTCCCCATAAACCTGAAAATATTTCAGATGTTAATGATTGCTTTACAGTCGAAACTTTCAGAAAGTACCATCCACCAACGAAAGTATCCAATCGCTACTGACTAAAAACATCGACACTAAGTTAGCAACGCTGTGAATAGTATTTGTCTGAATTTCAGCCGTTCTCTAATAAGTCAATTCTCTCTAACCGGACACCTCTCTAAGGCGGACACTAAATGCTAGTCCCGAGGGTGTCCGCCTGAGAGATAGTATTCCCGCGACAACATCTCGTACATTTACAGCAGTGGGCCGTTAACACACCACGGCCTTACGCTGCGTGGTTTTGCCGGAAGTGTACGTATGTAGTGACATTTTGAGGCTTGTGGCCGTATCGTGTTATCCGGACGTGACTGTCCCTACCGCACAAACAGGAATAGAGCTGAGAAAAAAAATACCAAAACGTTCAGGTTACCAACGTTAATTGTGCAGTGCCCATTTATAATCTTTCATTCTTTTGTGTCTGTGCATATTTTATGTCGTAGTCCCCATAGCAATTGATAAGCGAGAAACTTCGAGAGTCCATGGCAAATAGACAAACACACTGTTTCATATTGCGGGATGTTTAAAGCAAGCGGACCGAGCTGAAATCACAACAGCGTCAAAATATTATATACATAGAAAACAGAGAAGTAACGTTTAGTTTTATCTTTGACTAAATCCTTGTAAACGTGACTCGCGTCACAACTGGGTACTTATAGTAAACGATTAAAACGAAAGTTATAAAAATTAACCTTTCTGACCTCGCGTAGCGGGACAACACAGACATGTTACCGCGCGATCAAAACTATTCGTGTGCCAGAGCGGATTTTTTAAAGTTTCTAAACGCACTTTACAAAAAGGAAATCAGTGAAAATCTGCCTGTAGTAAAAATCATCACGAATGCATGAGAACTTCGGCAAACTTACATCGCGTGACCAGCATGCCGTCTTACCGTTGTCGGCCTCTTTTAGCTTCATCTGAACTTGAGCAAAAGTCTCCTGAATTTGAGCCGAGTTCGTCACATCCATCAGGAACACGTTCATCCGTTCGCTGCTCGTGTTCTTCAGGTCTTCAGCGCCTTTGTGCGTCAAACAAGTCGCCAACACGCAGCAACCGAGATGGTCCAGTCGCGAGGCGATTTCTTTTCCAAACCCGGAGTCGCAACCGGTGATCATGATGTATCGACCACGAAGGTTGAAGGTTTTGCGTTGACGGAGAAGCACAAACGCTATCCATGCTACGGCGATCACGAACACAAATCCCAACACTGTCACACTCCACGACGCATCCATTTCTCGGGCTCTCGAGATCAAATTTTTGTGTGACCTCAGTTGTATCTGCAGTGTCATTGTCGCTGCAGGTGACTGCCTGCAGTTGCGCAACAACGCGCGGCACTCTTAAGGGTGGAACACGCTACTTAGTTCTAATGAATAGCCATTACTTGGCTCTAAAGAGCCAACACTTAGTTCCAAATGGATAGCCACTGCAACAGCGCACATTTGCATCGTTACAATGAAAATACCAAGTAAACTGAAAATAAGTAATTCAACAAATACAGATAACACGAGCTGGCGGCTTGATTTTCTAGGAAGTTCATCCGGGACATTGCAAAACTTGCTGGCCAGGCCCCGTGGCTCGACATTACATTAGCGTCCAAACCCCTCTCCCCCACTGTCACCAAAATTTTAAAACAAATTGATACATATTGAAAGAAAGAAATGACTGCATGATAACTTTACATTTATTAGACATACGTATAAAGTTCACTGCACTGACTAACACGAGTTTACGAGAAACGCAGCTGCAACAACAATGCAAACATGTTTCCCTGTATTAATCGAGAACCGCGGTCTGTGAGCAGCTCTTGCGAATTGTGTGTCAACACATGCTCACTTTAGGGCGTTTAGCATATATACAACAACATTTATGAGACAATGATTGATGAGACATTCTGGAGTGTCAGTCATTCAACCCCCCAGCTGTTAAGTCGAATCGGAAGTATCCTTGGCAAGAAAAATGTAAATGTTTCTTCCGCGTTAGTCTCACTCGGGTCCTTTAGCAGCTTCATTTGCTGTTCCTTTGAAAACCCTGGTAAAGACCCAGTCCTCAACATAAGTGGGTAAGTGACTGATCAAACTCAGAAAGTTGGCGTCCAGGCCTACCACACAGCGAGCGCGCGGTCGCTCAGCCGACAGGACGTCAACCACGGCATCGACAACCTTGAAGAGATCAGCGTTGACTGCCCCGTCGCCATACCATTTGAACATTGCTGATAAACCTGCCAAAACCAACAATCTCCTTGTCTTATAAAGTTTCTATTTTTTTTCGTCATAATTTTGAAGATCGATTTTACATTATCCGTATCCGCAGTCAAGATATACATGCATGTCTTTACGGCTTTATGAAACTGAAAAACAAGAGAATGTGAAGGGAGGGAACCTATCCCCCCCCCCCAACACAAACTCACACTTTCTCCTGTTCAACGCGCGCGTGGGCCTGGTGTCAAATCTTAGCAAATCTAAAAATAGCACAAAAGACACTTACGTTTATTCAAGAACTCCTGGCCGTATTCCACCTTCATTTCTTCACTGATGCTGTTCCAAGCTTCCTCCGCGTGCTTCTTCAGGGTCTGAGGAGAGGTCAGAGCGGTCCTATGGCCGCCAGGTTCAATAAGACTTACCCTCACCCCCCAGGGGGCCATCTCTCGACGAAGTGCATCACTAAATGCCTCCACGCCATATTTGGTAATGCTGTACAGACCATGATTGGAGAAAGACGTCCTACCTAGAAAAGTTGAACAGTGGGGAATGTTATTGAACTTAGCGGGAATCTGTCAGTTAATTTACAAGAAGGGAAAGTTAAAAATGGTTCGCCACACCTGGTTTGTGAATCAAATTAAGTTCAGCCTTAAAAGCGCAAGCACAGTAGTTCTTATTTCACAATGAAAATAGAGTGGTAAAGTGTGACGTCATCATTTCGCAAACTTTTCCATTCAAACCTCAAAACCACATCATGCGATATACACAGCTGCTGAAAGAACGTGTGCAAAATAGCGTTGGTTCCAAATCAAAGGAACCAACACCAAATAAGAGGGTTTAGTATGAAGCAATTTGAACTTCAAAAGCCTATATCTTAGCTGTTTAATGCACTAAAGAGCCAATTTTTTCTGTGTGAACCTTTTTTAGATAGGCCATTCCGAAGAATTGCGCAAAGTCCATTATTTCCGAAAAAATATTTTTATGACGTCATCACTTTACCACTCTATAGGCTCGACACAAGCGCAAATACAAACGCAAACACAGGGCAAGGATGGGGCCGAGGAGACGACTGACATTTCAGACTATGCAAGGATCAAGTGTCCGGTTCTACATGCGTGTCTCTCGTAGTTTAAGGCTAGTTTTCACATAAAGCACATTAAAACCTTAGTGAAACAGAATGCCACACAGATAGACGCACAAGCATGTTCTTATGCTTATGCGTTTGCTTATGTCACGAGTAAGAACCAGCTTTTTACAACAGACACAAACGAACAGTGCAAAGAAGCTGCCAAGAGATCTCCACCTTAAAAGCGAAGAGATGAGACGGCCACAGAACAAAGGAGTAGACACACAAAGAAAAGGCTTTACTATTTAAAAATGCAACATCGGATCAAAATAAATAGAAAATAAATAAATAAGTACACGGTGATACAACTAAAAAAACTGGATACCTGCAATACTTGAGAAATTAACGACGCGGCCTTTGGCAGCTTTGATCAGCGGAAGGAATGTTTTCGTGACGTCAATCATACCCCACAAGTTCACGTCAGCCAAGCGTTTGAAAGCGTCTAGAGGGTACCATTCAATTGGTCCCCAATAGAGGATCCCTGCATTGTTGACCAGTCCCCATAAACCTGAAAAGTTCTTGTTACATCAAGTCTAGTTGTAAAGGTTTACTTCTTTCTTCTCCGCAGAGGCTTTCTTCTTCTTTTTTTTTTTTTTTTTTTTTTTTTCTTTTGTACGCTGGTGAATGTAAAGCACGAGGAAGCCTGGGACGGAGAAAATTAAGCGCGCGGTTTATTCGATACCAAGTTTAGTTTGTGTGAGAACAAAAGTCGATGATACTGAACAAGGAGAAAAGGCGAGTGTATCGTTTTGGTTTCGAGAGCATATCCTTATTCGGGCGTTGATCACATTCGCTCTTATTGATTTATTTTAGAACTTGTATCATTGTTTAAACTGTATTCCAGCTGAAAACAAACATGGATGTGCGAGGAGTAAAGGATTTGCATATCAGTAACTTTTGCAGATAAAAAGAACTGGACATCTACAAGTACTGTCGCGTGGCATCATGGTGAGGTAGTGTTTGAAAATTAACCAGCTTATTGTCCCTAATAGGAAATCAGTGAAAATTTGCCTGTAGTAAAAATCATCACGAATGCATGAGAACTTCGGCAAACATCGCGTGACCAGCATGCCGTCTTACCGTTGTCGGCCTCTTTTAACTTCATCTGAACCAGAGCAAAAGTCTCCTGAATTTGAGCCGAGTTCGTCACATCCATCAGGAACACGTTCATCCGTTCGCTGCTCGTGTTCTTCAGGTCTTCAGCGCCTTTGTGCGTCAAACAAGTCGCCAACACGCAGCAACCGAGACGATCCAGTCGCGAGGCGATTTCTTTTCCAAACCCGGAGTCGCAGCCGGTGATCATGATGTATCGACCACGAAGGTTGAAGGTTTTGCGTTGACGGAGAAGCACAAACGTTATCCATGCTACGGCGATCACGAACACAAATCCCAACACTGTCACACTCCACATTTCTCGGGCTCTCGAGATCAAAACTGTCAGCTTCTCATTGGTTACTAATTAATGATTAGTTAATAGTTCACCGATTGCCGCGCCCTTTCAAAGGCTGTTAGTTTAGCTTGCTTCGCAGAGAATTACGAAAGAGACACTATATTTTAGCGTGGGAAGCAGGATCTCATCTGAATAATGAAACTTTTTTAGAACGTTTGCACATGGTGAGCCAAGGCAAGTATTCATTAGACTATAAATTTGTGCATTAGTATTGACATATTAATGATATACAGAGGAGAAGAAAAAGACGAATAAGGCTAAGAAGCTTTATTAGTCCCTGCCACTGCTTCTCTACAAAATGCTTCCTAGTGATAGAAGCAGTGTTCAACGTACACACGTACGGCTATTTATTCAGTCAAATTGGATAAAAACGTAGCACTCCTAAGATAGTGCAAATATATTATATAATAAAAGCTATACGAACAAAGTGACCTAGAGAAAGAGAGAGAGACGGGGGTTCAACGACTTCGTCTTCAAGATTTTATATATTAGTCGAAACAGTTACTAAAAACTTTACGTGAACTCGTACATATATACACATCTCCTTGTCCACCCATTCCACCATGCGCACAAGTAACCAGTGCAAAGTCTTTCGTACAATTCAATACACTACGAAAACACTGTGCTTACGATCATATAGTAACAACGACCCTCACCCACCTCCCTCCCCTCCCCTCCCCAAATATTTACAAAACTACGGTGGGACCTTAATACCCGACTAGAACAATTTACACAAATGATGATCACTAACATCATCACATTCAATGCCAGTGCAGGTATTATAACAAATCTACAGAGTAAAGTGGGATTAATACAACTTCGGTTTCGGTCTTGTTTAAATTCATCCCGACGGCCAATTTTCTCTTTTTATATCTCTGGTCAGAAACTGAAGTAGAAAATTGATCACTCATGGCAGTAAATTGTGAGCTAGCACTCTAATCCAAGTCTCGACAGCAGCTCGCTCATCAGATCGAGTTTCTTTTCGCAGTCCACATCGTCCTCACCTGCGCCCGTGGGCAGAAGACCGCTGTACAGGTACGACCGGATGTCGTCCACCAGGGGAATGGAATCTAGTTCCTGTCTCTCACCTACGCTGGCCGCGTCCTCCTGGATCAGAGTGTGGAGCTCTGGGTTGTCAATCATCTGCGGATGAATCGATATTGAAATATTCACTTGGTTATAAGGACACTGTATTCTCGACCTGAAGTCCGTCGGTCATGAAAAAAATCAAGATTTCCAAAAAATGAAAATAATAGAAATAAAAAGAACTTTACCGCTTCTAGATTCTTGGCTATGAACGCACAGCAGTCTTCTTCAAGGCGAGGCGAGTTCAACATCCGGGACATTTTAAGTATTGGCACCACGGAGTCTGGGTCCAATGCTTTGCCGATCTGAGCGGCGCAGAGGCGCTTGAGCCCAGGCAACAAGTGGAGCTCAGCGGCCCACATGACATCGGCCAATATTTCGTTACTGACCTGAGGAAACAAGATAGCTACTGCATAAGTACCATAAACATTCAAAACGCCCGTATCCAACTAGCGACCTGGGTAGCACGTTCTTTATACCGCAAGCCTTGCCCCGTCATTCCGCAATGAGCGCCCCCGGAGACTTGTTATATAAACAACAGCACTTTTTCTTTTTCTGCTATATCCCACACCAAAATGAAACTGGTTTCGTCTTCAGGGTTTGTAATGAAATGTCCACGTCTGGACAATGTTCACTTGAACGCAGTATTTGTTCATCAAACACTGTGGAAATGGCCACCTACTAAGAACACTTTAGTACCCGCCAGTGGTTTCCAGAACTCTTACCAGCGCGTGATCCTGGTAGATAAATGCCACAATTACTGCAAACACATCGGCTGAAATATCCCGCAGGCTCACTTCCAGGATGGGCTTCCTTTCGCGGCCCGTAATCTCTGTACCTGGAGACAGGCCCTCTTGAAAGCGGCCCGACAACAGGGCCTTGAAATAGTCACTGCGGCCACAGAAGAAGACCTAAAAATGTTAATAAAGTTTAGCGTGTCTTCTAGCGTGCCCCGAGGAAGAGTGTCACGTGACCTCACCTGATGCCCGTAAAATCTGAAGTCCTCGACCAGAAAGCACACGTCCGCATAAGGAAGGCCATCGTCCCAGGCCTCCTCGGCTTGGTCATAAGGCAAGGACGTGACGAAAGGCCGAAAAAAGTCTGAGAGGCAAAAACAGATTCATAATAAATGATAAGACAACGATAAGAAGAAGCTGCAACTTTGTGATGCTTTACAGCTGATATGAAGACAAACTGTCTTACCGTATACGGCAGAGGGAACGTCCAGGAAAAAGTGACCAGGAAATTGCTGCAGGGACAACAGAAACAAACAAATAAAAAGCAGTTCGAGAGACACTGACTTGGCGTTTTAATATGCAATACATCGGCAAACCTCTACGCTATGCTCTACCTATCACGAACATTTCTTGGAAAAAGATATATGAAACATTCGTGAGCCTTCAAACTTTCTTCACCCGCGAGAGACGGCTGAGATTCAAGCCGTAAATCTCTATACAGACTACGTTCGCAACCAATCAGAGAACTACACAGATCTGGGTTAAGTGTTACGTCATCGGTATAGAATTTGAGCGCGCAATTAGAAACGTCTGTTTTCTCAGGCTGCATTTTCTAAACTTTTAGCAAAATGAGAAATTAAATAAATCACAAAACAAACCGCGCCACAAGAGGCTACTCATCGAAACCTTTCATTTGAGTGGTCGCACTTCGAGCTTTTGTCCCTGCATTGAGAAGTTGTGTCATTTTTCAGTGTTAAAAAGCACTGGTATGGCTGGGGGAGTTAAGACTGGTTCACACGAGTAAATCAAGCGTAAACGCAAGCGAATGGAAACTTTACCACGTACAACAAAAGACTAACCCGTAATCTAAAGACTGGAGGGATGGCTAGTTCAGCCAGCTGTCCAAACGAATCGTTCATATCGGTAAAACCCGACTCAGGCTCGATACTGACCAACGTAATCTGTTGAGTCCCGGGCTTAGATCTTCCTGTAGACAAAGACAACAAACGGTCACGTAGGCATACATACGTAGACAAAATGTGTCACGTGGGCAGAGAGATACACAGACCAACGGACACGTGGGCAAGCATTCAGGTAAATGATCACCTGGGCATGAAAACTGTCACGTGAGCAGAAAAACACAAGTGAACGGTCACCTAGAGACAAGGAATGACATGCGTATAACAGAAATCTCACCAAAGATCTCCACGTCAGCTTTTTTGGTTTCCAGTCGTTGCTTCAGCGCAGTTAACCTGCATTGTCGAGCCAGGCGAATACAGTCGCCAATTTCATCTGTACCTACATCCATACGATCTACAAATAAGCATGACGTCAGG